>OX451741.1:711026295-712226295 GCA_948472305.1 Vicia faba | reverse complement strand
AATCCCTTACTGATTTGCCTTAGATAAACACCTTAACAATAGAGTCGATAGATTGATAATTGGTCTCTGTGGTTCGATAATCTTATATATTACTTCGATAGGCTGTGCACTTGCAGTTATAATTTAGACTATACAGTAAAATCCCATCAGTAACCTCATGCTCAATTCCATCCTCCTCACAGAAACTTCTGAATTATGTGGAGTTATACTCACCACCACCATCAATTCTAAGAATTTTCAGAGTCTGGCCACTCTGATTCTCAGCCTTCAGTCTGAACTTTTTGAATTCAGCAAACACCTCGTGTTTGAACTTTATGAGAGATACCCATGTCATTCTGGTGAACTCATCAACAAATGACACAAAATATTTATTCCCTCCAGTCGATGCTACTGGAAATGGACCACACACATCAGAATGTACTACTCCCAAGGCATGTTTTGCTCTTGGAGCTACTTCTGATGCAAAGGGTAATCTTGGTTGATTCCCTTCCATGCATACCTTGCATGACTTTTCATGCTTCTTGATTGTAGGAATTCCATGTACCAGATTCTTTAATTTCAGATGTCCTAAACTTCTGAAATTCAGATGACCAAATCTTTTGTGCCACAACTCACTCTCCTTGACAACACTTGTTGCACTAAGACATTCAGAGTATGCAGTTCTAACGTTCACCTTGAATGTTCTGTTCCTTCCCTGTTCTGACTCCATAATCAGCTTCTGATTACAGTCATACAGCTTCAGAAGATTGTCCTTCATGGTAACTGAAAAACCTTTCTCAAACAGTTGTCCCACACTCATCAGATTGCTTTTCATGCCAGGTACATACCAACCATTTTGGATCACTGCTGCTTTCCCATTGTTTAGAATAATTCTGACATTTCTCATACCTTCTGCATTGAGGTATTTATCATCAGCACATCTGATCTTTGTACTCTTCCTAGAGTCAAAGTCAACCAACCACTTCTTGTTTCCAGTAAGATGGTTTGAACACCCCGTGCCCATATACCACCATTCTGATGAATTCAGATCATCAGGTTCAGAAGCCAACAATAGCACAGGTTCATCATCAGAGTCTCCTCTTGCTATATTTTCTTCTTCTGACTTCCTTTATTTGTTGGACCAGCAATCTCTGGCATAGTGACCAAAGTTCTTACAACAGTAACACTGAACATTCTTCTTGTCAGACTTCTCCTTTCCCTTCTGGACATTCTTCTGCCTATCAGAGTTTGAAGCTTCTGACTTTTGACCACCATTAGTTCTCTTTTTGGCTTCTGACCAAGTCTGCTTATGATGCTTCTTACCAGAAGTTACTTTCAGAGCCTGCTGCTCTACTTCCCTCTCAGAAGTTCTTGCAGTCATACGCAACTCATGCGCCTCTAGACTACTTTGCAGCTCTTCAACTCTCATGGTGCTCAGATATTTGGAATTTTCAATTGCTACAAAAATGTAATCAAACTGAGAAGTTAAAGATCTCAAGATCTTCTCAATAATTACTTGTTCAGACAGAGTTTCTCCACAAGCTTTCATCTCATTAGTGATCAAAATCACTCTAGAGATGTATTCAGAAACCTTCTCGTTGTCCTTCATGTTGAGATTCTCATATTTATTTCTGAGAGACTGAAGCTTCACCTTCTTCACGGATGTGTCACCACCGTAACATCTGACCAGTGTGTCCCACACAACCTTTACTGTTTTAGAAGTCGTAATCTTCTCAAACACATTCACATCCACACATTGATAGATGTAGAACAACGCTTTCTAATCTTTCTTCCTCAGCACCTTCTGTGCTATCTTCCGGTCCACTGTTGCATCTACTTCTAACAGATTATAGCAATCAGTAACAAGTTCTAACACATCTTGAGAGCCGAATAACACACGCATCTGGATCTTCCAACATTCCAGTTTTTGCCATCAAATACTGGAAGCTTGGAATGAATATCGCCATTTCCGTTCATCTTCTACCTTGTGCAATTTACGTGGAAACTCAATGAAAAATCAATGTTTCCCAAATTTCAGAGTTTCTAACCAGTAGCTCTAGATACCAATTATTGGAGCACAAGGAGGATAAAAGGCAAAAGGAATATTTACTGATAGCTTCAAAAAATAAGGATTTACAATGAATTACAATAACCTACTCCACTAGGCTATTTATACATACAAATTAAATCTAAAATATATCTTCTACAAAGATATAAGAAGATCTAAGATATATATCTTCTAACAAAGATATAAACAATCTAAAAGATATTCCTAAATATAAATTAATATCTAATTATAAAATCTAAATTAATTCTAATACAAACTAGCATCAGTGTGACAATAATGGAGATGACGAGGGTTTGATTCTCTCTACTTTTTACCTTTATTCTGGTTTGTTGTTTTATCTTTGTCACGATTTCCAAGCATTTGATTCTCTTGGTTTATTTGGTTATTACAGATAGTAGCAGGTGTGATACGGTGGGAGAACTGACTTGAGGTTTGCGGTTGTATTCGCACTTGTTCGGTTTAGCAAGAGTCGCCACCGACTTTTTATTTTATCCTAAAGGAAAGGTTAAAAAAGCACAGGAAAAACCTTTTGAGATATTTCGTGGGTTCGGGGGGTAGATTATGAAAAGGGAAGGTGTTAGCACCCTTTTCATCCATGGTTATGCATGGGCTCTTAGTTACTTGGTTTTAGATCACTTGCCTTGATTTTTGATTGCTTGAAATTGTGGTGTGTGTGTGTGTGTTTAAAAATGTTTTTGAAATAGACGCCTTTGTTTCGGCAACAAATGTAATTGACTCGTGTTTGAGTGTTTTACAAAAGTGTGTATCTTTTGGAAAAGATGTTTCAAAATGTTTTTGGAAGTTTGTTTGAAAGTGTTCGTGGAGTGTGGTTTTTGAAAAGGAGGCAAGTGTTTTTGCAAGTTGATCTCAAGTAACTAAGAGTTTTGTCTACCCCTATTATACTCAAAGGTTTTCTCTATGTTTTCAACCCTTTTTAACAATTTTGTTCCACCATTGAATTTGGTGGACAATCTTGCATTTAGGATGTTTAACGGGACAGGCGCGGGTCATCGTACGGACCATGAATGCAATGGTGCCAAGTGTCTTTGGCAATTTGCTTGAAGGGACTTGATCATTTTGATAGGCGACTTTCGAAAGCGTCATCGAGGGACTTATGATCATTTGGATTGTTTTGCCAAAGAAACTCGACGTGCAAGCATGGCCCATTTTGGAAGGCAACATGTGGGATTACCCTAGGGGGTGCAAGTGTGATTGTGTATTGATTTCATGTATTTGTCTTGTATTAGGTTATCTAGAGTTTGATTTTATGTACATACAAACCCTAGGTCTAACCATGGTATAATTCGAAAGCGGTAAATTGCAAGAATTTAAAGTCTACGCTATTACAAATAGTATCCGAGAGTGGGGGTACAAATTCACAAATGGGGATGAGACTTTAGGAATGTAGTGTCCAATAATTTACAACCAAATTGAATTGCGATCAAATGTAAACAAGGTAACGTATATCAATGTGTAAGAATAACAATGGTATAATGTATCAATGTAAGTGTATTGTGTAAGTGTAAGTGTACGTGTAAGTGTAAGTGAATTATTTACAAGTTAAGAAATGTGAACTTAAAGGTATTATTAAGTATTGTTTATTTATTCTTTTTTATGTTTTTGTTAAATATGTACAAAAAGTATTCTAATTAAAAGAAAGGAAAATGTTTTAAATTTTAATTATATTATATATTATTGTTTTATGTACAAATAATATTTTTAAGAAAAGAGAAGTATTTAACTTTAAAAAAAATTGTTTTTAGGTATTAATATTTTTATATACAAAAAACTTTTTTAGTTAAAAAGAAAACTCAAACTAAAACCTATTTTTTATGTATCTTTTATAAATGTTTTAGGTTAAATTTACATTAAAAAAAGAGTTTTAATAAAAGAAAAGAAAAAAGTTTTAAGTTTTAATTATTAATATAATTCAGTGTAAAAAAAAAAGAGGTTTAGTATATATTTTTTTATCAAGAAAAAAGGATTAAGTTAAGTATAAAAAAAAAGAAATGGGCTTAAGGATGGATTATCTTGGCCCAAGCAGTTAAACAGAAGCCAAAAGGGGGGGGGGGGTATGAATTGGAACGTTTTGGGCTCAGGCGCGGGGAAAAGGGTTATGGCCCATGTGCTTCTCACAATCGTTTTTAGGGTTGTAGTAATTTGTTTCAATTGGGAAAAAGCTTAGGGTTTACAGAAGCGGCGCCGTTCGTTCGCTTCTTCCTCTTCTCCGGCCAGCTTCTGATGAAGCTTCTTCATCCAAAAGCCACCGACGTCACCGTTCCCTCTTCTCCCTCCAGTGGACCGTTTAGGCGACGCTTACAAGGTTCGAACTCTGTCCTTCTCGCGTTTAGGGCTTTCGTTTTTGTTTGATTTCATATTTTGATTGAGTTCTGATTTAAGTGTTTTGTTTGCCATTTTGAAATGCATGCAAAGGAGATGAGAAGACTACCTCTCGGAGACGGAGGAGGGAACTAGGAGGCGCGTAGGCGGCTTTGACGGTGGAGGAAGCAGTGTTGAGCGTTAGCTTGGAATCCGGTATTCTCGTGTTTTGCCTTTAAGTTTGATGATGATAATGCCTGAGAACTTTTTGTCACTTCTTTCTCCTTCTTGCTTGTTAGCTTGTTGTATGCTTCAGTATGACTGATATGTTACCTCTGATATGCTTTCGTTTGCTTGCCTTGTGATGAGAACACTCTGAGGGCCTCCTTATGTGCTGCTTTTGAATGCTTTCCCTCTCCTCTCTCTACCTTGTTTCTGTTGCCTTTTGATGTTGCCTTCGGATGCTTCTTCTGTGGGATCGTTACCTTGTATGCTTGAATATTTTTTTATTGATATGCTTGATGATGATCACTTGAGAGCTTGGTATGCTGAGATGCTTCTTTTCCTCTTCTCTTGCTGTCTTGATGCCTTCCTTGTATGCTTGAATATTGTATTGATGATGAGATGCTAAGGTGTTTGATTCGTGTGTTTGCCCAATGATGACAATGTTCTGAGGGCTTAGAGTTGCCTGACTTTTGAGTTGCCCTGTGTGCTTGGATATGGTGTTTGGACTTTTGCTGGTTAAGGGCTTTTGCTGGTTAATGATTTTACAGGTTTGGTTGACAGGTTTTTGCTTAGTGTTTTAAGGCTAGGCTTTGACAGGTTGGGCCTTACTGGTTTACATTGTTTGATGCTTGTGGATTTGCAGGTTATGGCCTTGGTGATCTTGCAGGTTTTTGCTTTTAGGCCACAAGGTTTTTTTGTTTTAAGCAGAGGTTGACAGGTTATGGTTCTTTAGGCCTGGTTGGTTTACTGGTTTTTTGATGTTTTCAGCAGGTTGTTGGGTGTTTATTCACAGGTTGGGTCCTTGAATGGTTCTTGCTTAATGTTGTTATTAGAACAAGTTATATGGTTGAGCAGGCTGTTAGCTTGAAAAACTTCAGGCTTGGACAGTTTGTGGTTATGTGAACTCGTTTCAGGCCTGCTCTGAGTTATCTTCTTTTTTTTGATATCTTTTTGATCTCTTCTGCTTTTGATATCTTCTGCTGCCCTCTCCTTTTCTGTTTTATTGCAGTTTTTGTTTTTATATCTTTTCTTTGCCTAAAGCCAAAACCTGTAAGCCCAATTTCTTTTCTCTCTTCCCTCTCTCTAGTACAGCTTAAAACATTAAAATAATGTTATGTGTACTTTAGTTCTGAAAAAGCAATGGCTGGGAAATGATGCTATGAAAACCTTGCTTGCAATAGTTGTTTAACTCTGCATATTTTGTCTTCTTTTCTGCTTCTTGACAGCATTGATGGTACTTTGATATCTTGAGATATCTTTTGGCAGCTTGTTGTTTAGTTTGACATTGGAACTTAGTTTTGAAATTGTGACTTTGTTTAGCAATTTGAACTTGGTTTAGGCCATTCAGTTTGTAACTTGGACTTTGTATTTGCACATGCTGTCTTGCTTTGAACTATGCAGTTGGTTGACCAATTTGAAATGTGCAATTTTTAACTTTGTGCATTCATTTTTAATTTGCAAACATTTTCATCCATCTTTGTGAACCGGGAGAAATTTCATGATTTGCAAAGAGGGCGAATTGATCCTGGCCATTTGCTTTTAATGATGACCTTTTTATCTGTCTGTCTCTTTAAATATTTATCTGCTTCTGACTTTTCTTCTTTCTTATTCTTTGCAGATAGAATCCAATGAGGCAGAGGGAGCAAGGGATGGAAGATGAAGAATTGAAGACTTAGAAAAATATTAGGATAGTTTTATTTAAATTTAAATAACTGTAATATTATTATTGTAAACATTTTGTAAACAAAAACAATTATACAAATTATTTAAAGATAAATAAAAGGTCCTTTTATTTGATTAATTCTTTTCTTCTTTTCAATTGTTTACTTTATTATTTATAATTCTTTAAATTATAATAATTGAAAATAAATTCCAATTATTTAAACTCAGAATGATAAACAATTAAATAAACAATGTGATTTTAGCATCGATCGACTAATAAACCTGGCGCTTCACAAATCCAAAGCAAAGCACAGTCAATCACAACAACTGCCCAAATGTCTTTTCCTTTTACTGACTTTAATCAAACACTGCAAACTCAATCCAAAAGCATCCTTTCACTGATTTAGTCACACAATGCGAATTCAATCCAAATGCCTCAGCCCATATCTCGGAATAACTTGAAAAGCACTGTAGAATTAAATCTTTCTGAGGAACCGCGCATAAAAAAACCTAATTCCTGATCAAATGCCAAAGAAACGTTCGCCTGATCAAAGTTGAGTAAAAATCGACCAAAACCCTAAGCAAACTGTTTGAATTGTTCTAGAGCCATGAAAACCAATAAAACCCTAATTTTGTCTGACTGACGAGAAAAGTCTGTTTGACCGATTCTTGAGCCAGTTTGAAAAATCAGGAAACGCCTGAAGCTGTGATCTCTTTGAGGAAAAATGCGAGGGCAAATTTTGGGGTACAACAGTTGCCCCTGTTCAATCTTCTTGGACCTGAAGAGTTAGATTGGCAAGTTTGCCTTTCGCGAATCGAGGGTAAAAGGAGATTGGACACTAGAGTGCCCAGAAAATTTGCACTCGGTGATGTGATGGTAGAGGGAATGGGCTTAAAGATTCCATTTGGTGATGGGCTTAAAGATGCCATCTAGTGACTGTCGGTAGGAGGATGGGCTTATAGATGCCATCTGGAAGGTGATTGTTGAACTGTATGTCACTGGTGAGTGGACGAGTATCAGAAAGGTATCCATGTTTTGGAACGTCTCTGAACTGGGGGTATGAACAAGCAATAGATTGGCATCCGTGTTTGGAGAATCTGTAAACTGTTTTCAGGAGTTGAAGTTGAATAAACAATAGAGCGGCATCCGTTGTTGGGAACCGTCCTTAAACTGTTTTCAAAAGTTGAGAAGAAACTGAACAAGCGATAGATTAACATCCGATGTTGGGAAGAATCCGTAAACTGTTTTCAGAAGTCTTGAAGTCGAGAAGGAACCGGTGTAAGGTTTCCTGATGATGAGTCCGTGTAAAACTGCATCTGGATGAATCTGGAACAAGTATCAGAATGTCGCCGTGTCTGGGTCACATCTGAACTGTCTCTGAGTGAATCTGGGATAAGTATCAGAATGTCGCCGTGTCTGGGTCATATCTGAACTGTCTCTGAGTGAATCTGAAATAAGTATCAGAATGTTGCCATGTCTGGGTCACATCTGAACTATTTATAGAAAAAAATCTCGGGAGATGATGGTCTTTGTCTGTTGACTGATCTCACCTGAAAAAGGTAAAGAGTTAATCGTATGCAATGTCATGATGCATGATGCAATGTATGTTATATCAATGTTTATGATATGAATGTGATGAATGTGCATGTAAGCTGATGAGCTGTCTTGCTGAGGATAGATGAATCCTGGATGGTTGAAGATAAAGGAATCTTGACTGCTGCCGGGGAAAATAAATCCTTGGCTGCTGGGTAGGGCAAGAATCTTTTGATCGTTGAAGATGAGGAGTCCTGGGACCACTGCTGGGGGATCAGGAGCTTGGGTTGTATACCAAGTTACTGGGGAATTCCTGTCTTGAGGAGATCTTCACTGGAGAATATTCGAATATTCTGCGAGAAGTTGAGAACGAGAGTCTTCACTCTGCTTGGGGATTGATAGTTGGAAGTTTTAGCTTCGCTGGGGATAATGAAACTTGACTCTGAGGGGAGTTAGCTTCTGGAAGGTTCTCTGGCTGGGGATTGCGAGAGTCCTCTGATTGCTGTAGGTATTTGATCTCGGGAATGGGCTTACAGATGCCATTTGGAGATAGGATGGATAATTGACTGGAGATGTGTTGAATTGTAAGTTGAAGGAAGGAACCTGTGTAGGGTTTCCTGATGATGAGTCCGTATAAAACTGCATCTGAGGTTGAAGAGGAACCGGTGTAGGGTTTCCTGACGATGAGTCCGTGTAAAACTGCATCGGGTTTTGAGGAGATCTGTGTAGGATTTCCTGATGATGAGTCCGTGTAAAACTGCATCTGGTTTTAAGAAGGAACCTGTGTAGGGTTGCTTCATGATGAGTTCGTGTAAAACTGCATTTGGAGTTGAAAGGGAACCGGTGTAGGGTTTCCTGACGATGAGTCAGTGTAAAACTGCATCGGGTTTTGAGAAGGAACCTGTGTAGGGTTGCTTCATGATGAGTCCGTGTAAAACTGCATCTGAGGTTGAAAGGGAACCGGTGTAGGGTTTCCTGACGATGAGTCCGTGTAAAACTGCATCGGGTTTTTGAACACTTTTGACATTCGAATGCCCCAAGTGGTGATGTAGATAATTTCCTGGCTTGTTACAAGTGTTGATCCACAATCAGTCGTCCACAGATGTTTTCCTGGTTTGTTACAGGCGTTGATCTGGAACTTAAGAAAGGTAACAGAATGGCAACCGTGTCTGGAGCACATCTGGACCGTATCTTCCAACAGGCGATGAAGGAATTGTCGAACACTTTTGACATTCGAATGCCCCAAGTGGTGTTGATCTGGAATAAGTTGCTGAATGTCGCCATCTCTGGGTCACATCTTAACTATATCTGAAAGCAGGCTTGGATAAGTTATAGAATGTTGCCAAGATCTTGGGTCACATCTTGAACTATCCCAATCTTTTGAGGTAATAAGGAAATGGTTGAACACTTTTGACATTCGAATGCCCCAAGTGATGATGTAGGAGTCTCTTCAGGTTACTCCATAATTGAGAGGTTTTGTTGAAATCTTCACTGGACTGCCCCAGGTTAACTGAACTTTGAAAGATCTGTTGAAACCTTGACTGGACAGCCCCAGGTTAACTGGATGGTGCCATGTCATGCCCCTTGTTGATAGGAGATTTGTCGTTGGAAGTGTCATCCTTTTGAAGTGATTTTGTTCACTGAGAGAGTTTTCGTTCCTCCGAACATTCGCTGTATGAATTTCTTCGCTGCCAAACAAATAGTCAAATGCAAACAGTGATATTCAGGCAATGCAAAGTTTATGTTTGTCTCGAAGTTTTGAAAAATGCGTTTTTCAGCAAAAACTTTTTTTTATAAGACAAGTTAACACAAGATTTTAGAGCAAAGCCTTACAGGAGTCAGGATACCTTTTGAAACAGTATGCTTTCGAACTAACCCATGCTTCAATTAGGACTTTTGAAGGGTTGTAACGTGGCCTGGTTCACGGTTTAAAAAAACAAAGGATAAAGGCTCAAAGTGTATTTGTACCCACCCGCTCTTCGTGATGTCCTTCAACCCTAAGCTCAGTTAATTGTGCGTCGCACTCTGTTTTGAGTTTGGAACGACTTTTTTGGGTGATGGTTCACCAGTTGAATTTTGGGAGACAGTCATCATCTCCTTTTTTCTTTGCAACATTTTTTCATGCTGTTGAGGATTTGTAATGACCTCACTATTTTGATTTTGATTTGTTATCCCTAACTTTTTCCTGACTGTTCCCGTTTTTGAGATCACAGTCAGCGGGATGCCCCAACTTTCTTAAGCCTCCTTTACAGGTTTTGGCTTGGTGGGCTTTTCTCTTTTGAGAGATTGACTGCCTATGAGATTGATGCCCCAGCTTTCTTAAGCCTCCTAAACAATGTGATTTTAGCATCGATCGACTAATAAACCTGGCGCTTCACAAATCCAAAGCAAAGCACAGTCAATCACAACAACTGCCCAAATGTCTTTTCCTTTTACTGACTTTAATCAAACACTGCAAACTCAATCCAAAAGCATCCTTTCACTGATTTAGTCACACAATGTGAATTCAATCCAAATGCCTCCGTCCATATCTCGGAATAACTTGAAAAGCACTGTAGAATTAAATCTTTCTGAGGAACCGCGCATAAAAAAACCTAATTCCTGATCAAATGCCAAAGAAACGTTCACCTGATCAAAGTTGAGTCAAAATCGACCAAAACCCTAAGCAAACTGTTTGAATTGTTCTAGAGCCATGAAAACCAATAAAACCCTAATTTTGTCTGACTGACGAGAAAAGTCTGTTTGACCGATTCTTGAGCCAATTTGAAAAATCAGGAAACGCCTGAAGCTGTGATCTCTTTGAGGAAAAATGCGAGGGCAAATTTTGGGGTACAACAGCAGGCATTCAACCTCTATTGCTTCTGACATGGTTACTTCCCATTTGTAAATCGTGATTGCTATACTTTGGATCATACTTTATGATGTTACTTTCACTGCTTGTTCCTTTGTTGTTGTACAAGTTCATGTTGCGGTAGTCGTTGTTACTTCTGACTTTGGCAGGGCTCTGGGTTTTATGATAAATCGTAGCTAACTTATGCGCGGTGTTTGTTCTTGGAGTTTTGTCTTCTATATCCAGTATGTGATTCTGATCTCTATACTCCCTAGTGTTGTTGTTGATTTGATGCTTGTTTTTATAACTTTTGTTCTGCTTCCTGATCATCTCCTTAGTTTGCTTCACATTAGGAAATAATGCGTCTTACTGTGCAAGTCTTCTTTGTGAATTTTGTAATAGTGTTGGAGATTTTGCATTGCTTGAATAATGGTTGTCGCAACATGTGTGTCTTTTTGCTCGAATATCAATTTGTTTCTAGCCATCTATATACCATCGATGATATTAATGTATATAGAAATGTTTTCCTCTGTCGTGATGTTGAAATTGTTTCTTATCCAGTCGGTTATGTCCTCCATCTGGTAGTTGTTGAAAATCAAGTTAAGTTGGGAAGCATACCAATTATGCTTAGCCCATCTGTAGTTTTTCAGACTATGGTTAGTAGTTTCCATTCTCGTAAAGCATTTAGGACAAAAAGGATCACAAGGGATCCCTCTTTCATTTAAGTTCTCCTTACTAGGGAGGTAATTAGTGAGGATTCTCCATATTAAGAGTTGTTGTCTGAGGGTAGTTTTACCACCCCAACCTTGATCCATAAGTCTCTCTCTTTGTAGCAATTTGAACTTTATATGTAGTGATCTTTTTGCCAATTTTTAAGAGTATAGTAGCCACTCTTGACTTTGTAGTTGCCATCCTTAGAAGGGTGCCAGTAGAGAGTGTCTTCTTCTTCCATGTTATTTGTTTCTGCCCGAGAATGATGCAAGTCAATAATTTTTACTATTTCATGGAGGGTCTATTATAGGTTAATAAGAATGTATTACTTTAATTAGGCTCGAGACATTTCTAAAATAGGGCGTGATATATATATACTTTTAATACCCTAACTAAAACTGTTTAATAGTCATATTTTATACCCCTAAATATAATTTCAACTAATTAATCATTACTAACCCTAATTAAATATTATAATTAATATTTACATTCAAATCATATTGAGTATTGTGTAGCCTTCAAAAGATGATTCACCATTCTCTGTGATGTTCTCTTGTTCTACGTTAAGTTATTTGGCACAATTGTTCACCTTCCAAAAGGGTTTTGAAGTGTAGATGAGATGGCTGAGGAACCAATGAGGTTTTTTGGGATGACAGTCACTCACCTTTTATTTTTGTTTGTAGTCACACAAATTTGTTCTTTGAGGATTTTTGTTTTGTAGTCCTTTATTTCTGTTTCTCGTTTTTCGTTCTTTTGATTTTCCCTAAATTTTGCCTGGACTGACCTTTTTTTATTTATTTTGAAGTCTAGCGGGATGCCCTAATTTTTACCTAAGTCAATTATTTTCAAGTTATTGACTTAACGGGTTTTTTTCCCGTTGTGATTTCTTTCTTCTTTTATGAACAAAATCTTATGACTTTGATTGGTTTTGAATTTTTGTAAGGGTTTTGACTGCCTCATCCCTTGGTTGGTGAGGGATAACCATTGTGGTTTTGCATTTTCTGACCTCTTGACGTGTGAGGGATGATATGGTTGATCCTCAAATCGGACACTCCTTTCTCTTTTAAAATTTGAACGCACAGTCAAATTAACTGAAGACTACCCTGCCCCTGGTTAAGATTTAGGGTTTTTTCTGTACAAAAAAGAAACTCCTACTTCAGGGATCAACGGGGTTAATGAAGGTTTCACTCCCTTATATTTCCAGTGTGTGAGGATTTGAAACAATGCCCTACATCGTCAACAGAGTTTTATTCAAAAGCATACGACTAGTGATTTCACGCATTTTATTTTCATCATTCTCCTTTTGATTTATGCTTTAAACAAGACTTTGATATCAATAAATAGAAAAAACAAATTAACTAACATTTCCTAGCGTCTTCTGAAATTTTGATTCCTTGAACAAATTACAGAATATGTTCTAATACAAGTATCATCAGACTTTGACGATTTTGAATGACAATCTTGTTCTTGTAATGCTGAGCTAACTTGTTTAGAGTTAGTCTATCAAGGCTTGTCAGCGTATCCGCTTCAGAGTGAATGGATTTTGTCTTTGCATCTTTTAAATCATTTTCCATTCAAGAATTCATATATCAAGAATTTATGAGGGAAAAATCAAATAAAATTCTGACTGATTAAAGTTTGTTCAGCTGAGATAACTTCTCGAATTATCAGAACTTGATTGTCTATATTAGTACTCAGAGGATCTGGCATATTGTGAACTACACATTTGATTATATTCCTGGTGAATAAATAAGCTTCCTTTCCTAAGCAATTTTCAGTTTTACTAAGCTTTCCAAAGGAAACAATATTCAAAATTTCTACATTAGATCTTCTATCTGCTTGATTAGTTAAACTCAGATGTTCTGACTCAAAAGTTATTTCTTAGAGATTTGAATTCCTCTATTCAATATTTCTGACGTTTTTTCTGCAGACTTCATCATGAAGTTCCTATGAATGAAAAGTAGAAGACAACAATATTTATTCTTTACTTGAAGAAATTCCTAATGAGATTTTTATTAGAGAGTCAAGATGTTGTACCTCAAAATTTTCCCTCCCATTTTCACACAAGACTTACCCCTAGAGGTTCTCAATTGCTCAAGGTGGACCAAGGATTGACCAGACAATTCTCCTACTAAGGCAATTTAACCCCAACTAGGGTTTCCATTTTCATCAATATGTTTGAGCTCCAATGGTCTAAAATTATTCCCATGGTCCTAATATGTCCTCAAGATCATCCATGACAAGTTTCATGCTTTGCTCAATAAGTTTGCTCAGACAATTGCTCAAGTATTGGAAAATCAACTAAGTTAGGTCAAAAGTCAACAGTGACCTATTTACAGTCAAACTACAAGATTTTTTGTCAACATAAACATTATTAAGTGATATCCATCATTTGATCAAGGGTTGATCATGATTCCTCAAGAAATTCTCCTAATTCATCAAAAGTCAAAAATAGCAAATTAGGATTTCTATAGGAAAAGTCAACCAAACTTTGACCAAGCATAATTTTCTCATAATTTATCAGAAATTTTCCAACCAAAGCTCATTTTGAATAGAGTCCAATTACCTCTAACTTCTATTAATCCCTCAAGTCCAAGAAATTCATAATTTGAAATATACAAGTTCATACATTACAGGTCATTTTTAGAAAGTCAATAAAAGCCACTTTTTTCCAAGACATTTAACATCTTCAAAAGCAAAATTTATCAAAAGATGGATTGAATTAGACATCTTGGGCTTTCCAAAAATTACAAGATCATCATCATGAGATAAAAATTGATCAATTTATTGCTTTCCCAAGTTGGGAAAATTTGGGAAATTTCAAGAAATATGCATTGGGCAAATTTGAATTTTTAAGGCAACGACTCAAATTCTTGAACTTCAAACATATTTCTAAGACCATAGAGGACCCCTAGGACCATTTTTGCATAGTCTTGATTTTATTTGCATTTTATATTAATTTTATTTAATTAAAAATCAAATAAATCAAGATTATTGCAAAGTATGTGGGTCATTATCATTTGGGCTTGGTTTGGTACATGGAGAGGCCCTAATTTTCGTGTGCAGCAAGGCCAGTTCAGTCTAGGTACATTCAAATTTGAAAATGGACAAAATCCATTAACTTTGGCCAAGGTTACAAATGGACATTCATGGCATTCAAAAGCTTGTTCATAGCTGTTATAAACATTGCATTTTCGTGTCCCCTCATCATTCTCTATATAAACAAGCTTTTAGCAAGCATCAAACAGATATACATGACCTAGAGAACCCTTGTCCAATTTGCAAAAAAACACTAAAGTTGTCAAACTCGAATTTCAATTTCCAGCTTGTTTCAGTCCTAAACAAGTATCAAAGCATACTTTTGGAGAGCCTTTGAAGCCATTGCAAGCATTCCCAAAGCCTGAAACATCAAGAATCGTGCCCTCTAACAGTCACGATTTGCATATCTTTTTTATTTCAATTCCTTTAATTCAGGCATCATAAACATGTTTCAATTCTATATTTATGTTTGTTATCATGTATACAAGGTATTTGAATGCTTTAATTTGAGTATAAACGCAGGAATCGTACGAAGCCATTGTTAGGGCTTCAAGGTCCTAAATTGGGAACTTCATGTAGAGGTAAAATTGGGTCAAATCGAGGGCATCTTTGTGTTCAGGGGAATGAATGCAATAGATCTATGCCCTTGGTTAGGATTTATCTTGCTTGTGTTGCATTTTTGAGTTTTGCAGGTTTGTAGCTATGGACAAAAACGGTCACTATAGCCTATAGCGACGGATATGTTCGTAGGTAAAAGTCTGGTCTCTAAAGTGACGGTTGCAAAAGGAAGAAGATTAGGTGTCAATCTCCCATTGGAAAGTTTGAATTCACACGTGTTTTCTGGGCATAACACTTAGTGTACATTATGTTTTACTTGTTTCATTATAGTCATGAATAATTGTCCAGCTCAGTTGGTAGGAGACACACTTGTGAAGGGAAGGACCTGATTTCGATCCCAGGTCCATGCAGTTTTGTGTTTTCTTATTAAATCTTGCAGGATCCAATGCACTATGACCCAGAAGGACCACCATACATCCTCAGATCCCACCTTTTGGATCATCTCAAAGCAGATCCAATGCTCCAGAATTGAAGATCCATGGTGCACTCCCTGAAGGTTGATCACACTGGAATGCATGCTGGCAATTGGGCCAGCGCCTTTGGGCCTTGCAAAAATTCCAATTCACACCTCCCAATTGGCCAAACAGTACCAGGTCCATTCATTATTTTTTGGTCTTTATTTCTTTATTGTTATTTTATTTTAATTGTCTCAAATTCATTTTTTTTAATAATTAAAAAATCAAAAAAATCAATAAATAGAATTAGATTTTATAATTTTAAAATAAATTTTCTGAAAAAAATTAATTAATTTGATTATTATAACTTGATAATTTTTATTAAATAAAAATTAATTAGATTTAGGTTAAGTTTTCAAATATTTTTTAACATTAAAAAAATGACAAAAATATTTTCTCTTTAATTGATAAGTTTTTTTTTAGGACTTAGACTTTATTCCCGTCCTAATTTTTCCGCGCGCTCATTTATTTTCATTTTATTTTCCAATTAATGTAATTGTTAATGGTTTGTGAAGTTGTGAATTAGGTTTTCATTTACTGTTTTTATTTACAGCTTTCCCCCAAGTTTGGTTATGTAACCCCCTCCCCAAAGCCTTGTAATAGCTAGGTTTAAGATTCTCGCATTTTATTTTTTCGCTACTATTAACTGTTAGATGAATGATCATAGGATTGAATGGAAAGATAAATCGAATATTTAAAACAGTAGAACACCCTAACTGTACAAAGATAAATAAACTGAAATCAAACACTTGCACATGCTCACCCCTAGGGTATCTCCCACTTCAGTTGCCTCGGAAATACGGTCACTATTCTCGAACGTGAGAATTCTTAGTGATTGTCCTCTAATTCAGAGATTGCAAGTCCCTTTCAAAGGTTGCCTCGGTAAAACAAAATGAAATCTTAGAACTTTAGAACAATTACTAAGAGATCTTGCCCTATTGCCTTAAGTGACCATAATCGTCCCTTTAGATTGTCCCTCAAACTCCAACCATGGAGCTACCTACTCCTTAATAGTAGGATAGCACTATCTAAAGGAAATAAGAAAAAGAACAGTCTTTTTCGAGTAGGTAGAAACTCTTAAGTACTTGCTCAAAACAACCAGTTTTTTCACACTTACAGTTTTCGAACAAAGTTTTCAAAAATGCTTTATCACACTCTTGAGGACTGACACAAGGGTTACCATAAAGTGAAACTCCGCGCTAAGGCATTTTCAAAGCTTTTCAAAACACACACAAAAGAAATTTCAAAATGAGCAAGTACCTAAGAGCCCATGATAAACCATGGATAGAAAGGGTGCTAACACCTTCCCTTTCTATAATCTACCCCCCGTACTCAGAAACATCTCGAAAAAGGTTTTTTCTGTTCTTTTTCCCTTTTCCTTTGTTGGATAAAATAAAGTACGGTGGCGACTCTTGCTTACCGCGACATTTGTGAACACAAACGCAAAACCAGTATTAACAGTCAGTTCTGCCACTGTATCACAAAACTGGTGACTCTATTTGGGATTTGATTTATAAAGTGGAGTTTACCTTAGGATCTATGTCATTTTAATTTCTTCTTTGGCTTGTCCTGTTTGATTTACTTCTAAAGGTATCTGTTTGGGTTGTTTAGATCCTAAACCTGGATCGGGGAATTCCTTTTAGGTAAGTAACAATAAATTGTGAGGGAGTTGTGCAGGGTATATCGACACAGTTGAAGCAGTAGCTACATTGATGTGATACTTTGGTGTGTATCGGTAGCCCTTGAGTAGTCAAGGAGAATACGGGGCCGCTGCATGGTATCATAAAGCGTCAACTGACCTTAGCACCTTAATTGACGAACTTGGATTTTTAGGACGTAGTGGGATAACCGTCTTTTGTAACACCCCAATTCTACCCCAAGCAAATTATGAAAAATAAATCAGAGTTATAAAATTTCAATCATACAAATGAATCGGGACGTCACAAATTCTTCTAACAAATTCATTGCATTCATCATGGATATATAACACTTTTTCAAAACATCAGATGAACCAACAACATAACATCTTTCATTAAATATTCAACAACTACGCAGCGGAATCCTTTAATAACATTTTTAAATAAAATAACAACTTCGAAACATCTCATATTTAGTAAATAAACAATTTAAAGTTCAACAACTAAAAATCAGCAATCAAAAATCAGCAAGCATTCATCCCCCCCAAGTGTTACATATCAGAGCAATGACACCGACTCGATCTATTGAAGGTATACAGCATTCACTCTCGATTACCTGCACGTTACCAACATAGGGGCAACATTCAAACAGAAGGGGTGAGATATCTAACAATATAATAAAGCGCGTGATAATTAATATATTAAGTTAGATCAATAATAACACCACTTCTCATCTCATAATCAACAATAATTACAGCATATATACTCATTCATCAACATCAGATACATCTCATTATTCATTCATATGATGCGACTCAAAACTATGCAAATGCATGTGGTACCATTGGAGCAGAACTCCCATCTCAAAAATCTAATCTGCCAATTAATAGAGGCATCAACAAGGCATAGACTTCATCTCAAAATTTTCCAATCCAGGCCATCTCAACGAGCATAAGCTCCATCTCAAAAATGCAATGTATGCGACTCAACATGAATGTAATAACACACTCAGTTAACAACATCTCAAAACACATCTCAAAACAACAACATCTCAATCATCTCAAAACGACAACATCTTAGTCATCTCAAACAACAACATCTCAATCATCTCGGAACAACATCTCAGAGCAACATTTCATAAACATCTCAGAACAACAACATCTCATAACATCTCAATTACAGCATCTCGTAAACATCTCAAAATAATTTATTAAACATTACTTATTTATCAGACATCATTTGATTAACCACATCTTACTAATAACTCAGATGTATATCAATAATACAGTAATCCATACTGTTATTATGCTACTGCACATCATTATTATCACTAAATCCTATTGTCATAATTCTAACAGCAGCCTCTAACATCTCATTTTCATCAATCTGTCCTAAAAACAGCACAACGGTCATCTTCGGGAATTAATTCTAAATCCTAAATTGGTTACTGGGATTACGCCTCTTAATCATCATTTAGATAATCTAGAATAATATTCATCACGTTAGCTAATCAACGCTTCGAACGACATCTCAAATAGCATCCTAAAACTCAATTTACAGCAATTAGAAGTCAATTCTGTCAAAAATCCAGCATTATGTATCGACACAAAACTCCTTGGATCGACACATCCTGCTTCATGTGCATACTATGAGTCGATGCATCCTCCTTATGGATCGACTCATTCTGCTTTAAATCACAACATGTATCGACACATGCATCGCACCGGTCGACTCATCCTAACTTTAAAACGTAGCATGTATTGACACATCCTCTGCATGCATCGACTCATCCTGAGTCCAACAGCCTCCTTGCATCGGCTCATCCAGTTTGAGGTCGACGCATCCTGCGATTTTCTGCATAATTTTCTGCGTTTTCTACTGTATTTTTCTACGGGAATCATACTACAACCCTAAAAACCTTATTATGATCATGGTAATTCATCACCTAATCATTATACTCTATTAGTCCATTGATCAAACAACATAATAACATTCTTATTCATCAAAATTCATTAATTTTCACCATACATCATTCATAATGCATTCAATTCAAGAACAAACATCAAATACATCTAAACCCATATATCAAACATCATGAACCCAATTATAAAGCCAGAATCCCACTCTTACCTTGGATCGAAGGTCGCTCTACAATTTCCGGGTTGAATTCTTCGTTCTTGCCGTTTCCTTCAAAATCTAGCAGCTTCTCGTTCTTCACAATCCTTATTTCTCTTCTTACTGCTGCCTCCTTCTATTCTTTCAACAAATAATAAAATAACCTAATATTATTATATTATTCCTTATTGGGCTCAAAACCTACACCCCTCTTATTACCTCCACTCACACCATATAAGCCCACATTAAATAATATTAGCTTCTAACATTATTTCACATAATAATATAATACCTCAAATATATTATTATTCTCCATTTAATAAAATAAATCCAATTTAATAACACTTCTTCACAATTATTCCAAAAATAATTTAATTAAATAATTAATTAAATTACGGGCGTTACAACTCTCCCCCACTTAGAATATTTTCGTCCTCGAAAATTTACCTCAATCAAACAATTCAGGATAGGAGTCTCGCATCTTTCTCTCCAATTCCCAAGTCATGCTTTCTCCTGCAGCTCCTAGCCAAACCACTTTAACCAATGCAATCTCTTTGCCCCTCAGAGTCTTCATTTCACGATCTGCGATCCGTACAGGCATCGTCTCCACCGTAATATTATCCCGTACTTGCACATCGTCCATATGAATCACATGAGATGGATCTGAAATATACTTTCGAAGTTGCGACACATGAAACACATCATGCAAATTCGAAAGATTAGGCGGTAAAGCCACTCTATAAGCAACATTCCCCACTCTCTCTGAAATCTGATACGGTCCGATAAAATGAGAAGTGGGCTTCTTAGACTTCAACGCTCGCCCAACACCAGCACAGGTGTAACTCTCAAAGACACATGATCACCAGCTTGAAATTCTAAATCCTTCCTTCGCTTGTCATGATAATTCTTCTGCCTACTTTGTGAAGCTTTCATCTTTTCTCGAATCAACTTCACCTTCTCAGTAGTCTCACGAACAAGTTCAAGTCCAAGTACTACACTCTCACCAAATTCATGCCAACATAATGGAGTTCTACATCTTCGACCATACAACGCTTCAAAAGGTGCCATCCCAATACTAGAATGGTAACTGTTATTATATGTGAACTCTATCAACAGAAGATAAGTATCCCATGAACCTCCCTGCTCGAGAGCGCATGCCCTCAACAAGTCTTCTAACGATTGAATCGTCTGTTCAGTCTGACCATTTGTCTGAGGATGATACGTTGAACTCAACCTCAACTTAGAACCCAACGCTTCTTGAAAACTCTTCCAAAAATCAGAAGTAAATCTTGGATCTCTATCTGACACAATGCACAAAGGAACACCATGCAGTTTCACAATCACACTAACATAAATCTCAGCCAACTTCGACACTGGAAAATTGATGTTAATAGGAATAAAATGAGCTGACTTCGTAAGCCTATCAACAATCACCCAAATCGAATCATGTCCTCTTGAAGTACTAGGCAACCCCGTCATAAAGTCCATTGAAATGCTATCCCATTTCCATTTAGGAACTTCCAACGGTTGCATCAATCTTGCAGGGTTCTAATGTTCAACTTTTGACTTCTGACAAGTCAAACATGCATACACAAATCGAGCCACATCACTCTTTATCCCAGGCTGTGATACGGTGGGAGAACTGACTTGAGGTTTTGCGTTTGTTTTTGCACTTGTTTGGTTTAGCAAGAGTCGCCACCGACTTTTTATTTTATCCAAAGGAAAGGTCAAAAAGCACAGGAAAGACCTTTGAGATTTTTTCTTGGGTTCGGGGGGTAGATTATGAAAAGGGAAGGTGCTAGCACCCTTTTCATCCATGGTTATCCATGGGCTCTTAGTTACTTGTTTTAGATCACTTGCCTTTGCTTTTCAATTGTTTGAAATGGTGTTTCGTGTGTGTGGTTTTGAAAATGTTTTGAAAAAGATGCCTTGTCTAGGCAACCTTTGTAATGATTCTTGTTTGAATATATACAAAGGTGTGTGTCTTTTTGAAAAGATATTTCAATGTTTTGAAAGTTGTTTTTGAAGTTGTATTGTGGAGTGTGTTTTGAAAACTGGCAAGGATGTTTTGCAAGATTTTTGATCAAGTAACTAAGAGTTTGTCTTCCCGATTTTACTCAAAGATCTTTCTTATGTTTTTAACCCTTTTAACAGTGTTGTTTCACCATTGTGTTTGATGAACAACCTTGCGTTAGGATGTTTAAACGGGACAGGCACGTGTCATCGTATACAATCATTGAAGGCAACTTGTGAGATGCTCTAGCAATTTTGTAAGGGACGAGATCATTTTATCGAAGGTAACATCGAGGGTCATCGAGGGACTACGATCTTTGTTTATTGAAGGGACATTTGCTAGAGCGTCTCATACTCGAGGGACATGATTGCATTTCTGAGGCAACAAGCGAGGTTACCCTAGAGGTGCAAGTGTGGATTGTGTATTGATTATCATGTATTTATCTTGTATTAGGTCATCTAGCGGTTGATTTTGAACCTTCGCATACAAACCCTAATCTCTAATCATGGCATATTTAAAAAGCATAAAGTGCGAGAATTAAATTCTAAGCTATTACAAAAGAGTATCCGGGGACGGGGGTACAAATTATTTACAAATGGGGATGAGTCTTATCAGAATAATGTCCCAAATATTATGGGTTACAACCAAATTGAATCGACGCAATTCAAAAATTAACAGATTATAAGATAAAGAAAATCAGAGAAATATGAGATGTATGTATTTATTTACAAATAAAAAAAGTAACTTAAAAGATTAAGTATTATTATTATTTTTTGTATTTTTGTTGGTTATGTAAAGAAAGAAAATTATTTGAAGCTCTCTATTATTTATGTATTTTTAAAGAAAATAAAATCTCATATACTAAATTATTTTATTAAATGTAACATATATTAAATTATATTAAGAAAATTTAAACAAAATTCTATTATTTAACAAAACAAAAAAAAGAATTCGATTATAAAAATGATAAATAATGAAAAAAAATATTTAGTTCAAAATGGAGTAAAAAGGGATGATGGGCCTTTGAGTTTGTATACCTTGGCCCAAAGTGGTGCAAAAAGAAAAGAATAAGAGATGCTGAAGGAAAAATGGGGGGGTGTAGGCGCCAGTCAATATTGGGCTTAGGGGTTTTAATTTGGGCAGAGGCCCAATTGATGCTTAACAATTTTTAGGGTTAAGGTTTGTTTTGCTCAGAATCTAGGGTTTGAAATTTTTTAAACGGCGCCGCTCCTCTCATCTTCGCTCTCTCTTCCTCGTTCTCAAACATGGATAACTGACTAATCCTTCAACCTCCCGCCGCCGGAATGCTACCTCCAGCCATCTCCTCTCCACGACAGTACCGGACAATGGTTTGAAAGGGAACGTTTATTTGTTCTAAATGCACTTTCTTTTACAGTTTACATGTTTAATCTGGTACGTTTTGTTGTTTTTACAAAGTTTTAATCTTTGATGTTTTGGTGTGAGATGTAGAAAAAGAAAGAAGGAAAGGAAAATAATACCTTTGGGGTTTCGTTTCTGGAGAGTGGACGGTGGAACGGCGGTGCTCTCGGTGGCCGGAGGTGGAGGAGATGAGGTCAACACTTGTCTGGTACTTCGTATCTTTTGGTTCCTCTTGAATCGTTTGATGATGAACCCTATTTCTGAAAATGCTATATCATTCGCTTCTGAATCTTCTCTTCTTTGAATGTTGGATATCTTGAGATGTTTCTATTATTGTTAATTTGGCTTATGATTTGTTAGTGATTGTGATACGGTGGGAGAACTGACTATGGTTTTGCGTTTGTTTTTGCAAATATTTCGGTTGAGCAAGAGTCGCCACCGACTTTTTATTTTATCCTAAGGAAAGGTTTAAAAAGCACAGCAAAAACCTTTTGAGATGTTTTCTTGGGTTCGGGGAGTAGATTATAGAAAGGGAAGGTATTAGCACCCTTTCTATCCATGGTTATCCATGGGCTCTTAGTTACTTGCTTAGATCAACTTGCCTTAATTTTCAATTGTTTGAAATGGTGCTTTGTGTGTGTGGGTTTGAAAATGTTTTGAAAAGAAGCCAATGTGGTGGCAACCTTTGTAATGATCCATGTTGGGATGTATACAAAGATGTATGTCTTTTGAAAAGGTTTTCATTTGTTTTTGAAAGTTTGTTTTGAAAGTGTTGTGAGATGTGGTTTTAGAAAATAGGCAAGTGTTTTGTTTTTGCAAGTTTGATTCAAGTAACTAAGAGGTTATCTACCCTATTGTACTCAAAGGTTTTCTCTATGTTTTCAACCCTTTTTTAACAATTTTGTTCCACCATTGAATTTGGTGGACAATCTTGCGTTTAGGACGTTTGTTCGGGACGGGCGCGGGTCATCATATGGACCATGAATGCAATGATGCCAAGTTTCTTTGGCAATTTGCTTTGAAGGGACCATGATCATTCCATTTAGGCAACTTTCGAAAGCGTCATCGAGGGACTTATGATCATTTTGAATTCGTTTTGCCAAAGAAACTCGACGTGCAAGCATGGCCCATTTTGGAAGGCAACATGTGGGATTACCCTAGAGAGTGCAAGTGTGATTGTGTATTGATTTCGTGCATTTGTCTTGTATTAGGTTATCTAGCGTTTGGTTTTATGTACATGCAAACCCTAGGTCTAACCATGGTATAATTGAAAGCGGTAAATTGCGGAAATGTAAAGTATACGCTATTACAAAATAAGTATCCGGGAGTGGGGGTACAAATTTACGAATGGGGATGAGACTTAGGAGTGTAGTGTCCAATAAGTTACAACCAAATTGAATCGATCAAATGTAAATGTAACGTATATACAAAATAAGCAAACATATAATGTATCAAATATAAGTATATTGTGTAAGTGTACGTGCATATGTGTATGTAATCATTTACAGGTGCGACAACGTGAATTTAAATGTATTATTAAGGTATGGTTAACTTAAAGAAAGAAATTAAAATATTTGTTTAATTAATTCTTTTGTAATCTTGTATATTCTTTAATATGTACAAAAGAATGTCTTAAGAAAAGAAAATATTCTAAATTTGAAAATTGTCATTTTACATTTTTGATATGAAAGTGTATCTTTATAATTTGTATATACAAAAGAATACTCTCATTTAAATGTTAAGAATTTAAATTATGTAAAATGTATTTTTATTTATTATGTACAAAAAGCATTTTAATTAAATGTTTTAAAGTTTATGTACAAAGAATGGTATTTACTTAAAAGAAAAAGGTTTTACATTTTAATTGTATTGTGTAATAAAAAATGTATACAAATTATTAACTAAAAATGTTTTAAGTTAAAATAAAGAATGAGTTTTAATTAAAAGGATAAGTTATATTCAAGGTTATAAAAAGAATAATTTAAGGTAAGGAAAAGGTTTATGTTAAATAACAAAGGGTTTTAAATTTTAAAGAAAAGGGTTTGAATGGGCCCAAACCCAAAAATATTCAGAAGCAGGGGGGGTGTCATTTAGGAATACAGTGGGCTTTAGGCGTGGTTGAAACGGGCAAGGCCCAGCATGCTTGAAACAAGTTTTAGGGTTAATTGTTTTGTGTTCAGTTTGACATACGCTTAGGGTTTGTGAGCAGCGGCGGGATCGCTTGTTCGTTTCGCTTTGTCTTCTCCGTTTGCCTTCGTCCTTTGGCCATGGTTGTTGAACAGCACCTCCTCGCCTAAGCTACTAACGCTACCCCCTAAACTCTCCTTCCTCCATAGCTCGAGCCCAATGGTCTTACGAAAACAAGGTTTAATCTTGATGCTTTATATTCTTTTACGAGTTTCATGCTTATTTCGTTTTGAATTTTGACCTTAAACTTTTATTATTGAGGTGGCGGAAGAAAAAGAGAGAGAAAGGCGTACTACCTTCGGTCTTGGAGAAGGAGGAGAGGTAGGGTAGGTGGCGCTCCGGAAGCTTGTCGGCGGGGATGCGGTGCTGATGATCTCTTTGAGCTTCCTGGTATCTTTACCTTTTTGCCATTTTATTTGGTGATGAGGATGATCTGAGCCTTTTTGATATTCACTTCTTTCTTCTTCTCTTCCTTGTGTTGCCTTCTGTTTATGTTGCCTTGAGATACCTCTGCCTTTTGTATGCTTGCTTAATGTGATGCTTGATGCCTCTTTGGTTTGCTAATGCTGCCTTGAGTTTAGTATGCTTCTGAATGTTGATTTTTTTGATTTGCCAATGAAGAAGCCTTTTCTGAGGCTCTTGTATTTCCCATTCTTCACTTCTTTCTCTCTCGATTCTGTTGCCTTATTGAGTTCCCTATTTACTTCTTCCTTGCCCCATGATGAGCCTAGGGTTCTGAGGGCCCTGAAGGTTTGATGCTTTTTTGGAGCCTTTAGGCTTTGAAAAGCTTAAGAGCTTATGTTTGACATTGAATAGCCTGAGTATGCTTGGATATTTGGTGTTTGATGCCTGTGAAGAAGCTTTTTCTGAGGCTTATATGTTGGCTTGTGAATGTTTGAATAATTTTGTTTAGGCTTTGGGCTGGGCAGGTTTTGGACGTATGTTGAGCTATGTTTGTGTGCTTGAAGGCTTCAGGCAGATTGGGTCTTTTTCTGAACTGGTTTATGCAGTATCTTGTGGGTTTTGATAGTTGGTTATATCTTTGGATGGCAAGGCTTTTTTTGGTTTGAAACTGGGTGAGTATTGGGTTTATCTTAAGTTGAATGTTTGGATGTATTTTTTTGATTAGGCTTGAAGCTGGACAGGTTTTAGCTTGTTTATGCTTGGACTTGGTTTGAGCTGAATGGTACGGGTACAGGTTTGTGAGGTTTCAGCAGGTGCAGGCTTGTGTGTTATCTGGTTGTCAGGCTTTTGGATAGTTTGTTCTATATCTTTGACAGGTTCAGCAGGCTTGGCCTTTTGTTCATCAGGCTTGGCCTTTCTTTGTGGTGTATTGGTTTGCCTCTTTCCCTTTACTGTACTGTGTTTAGTTCTTTATATTTTCTTCCTTCCTGCCTAAAGCCTAAACCTGCTTTCTTTTTCTCTCTTTTTCTTCTCTCTCAGTACAGCTTGCATTAAAATATTATTTATGCATTGTACTTCTTTTTTCTGAAAGGGCCACTTGGGAAATGATGAAAATGAGATAGTTGCTTGCATATCAATTTTCCTCCGGATATTTGTCCCTTCTTGACAGCTTCTTGTACTTTGTATCCTTTGATATCCTTCCAAATCTTCTTTTTGACAGCTTTTTGTACTTTGTACAATTTGACAGAAAGTTTGAATTTGGACTTTTTAGTTTGAACTTCTAGTTTGGTTTGAACTTGTGCAGTGCTGTTTGAGATTTGAACTATGCATTTTGGACAATTTTTGAATTTGTGCAATTTTGACTTTTGTGCATTCATTTTTAGCAAATAAAAAATTCGTCCCTCTTTGTGAACCGGGAGAAATCCCGTGATTTGCAGAGAGGGCTAACTGATCCCAATCAGTGGCCCTTAATGATGAATTTTATATCTGTCTCTTTTATTTATCTACTATTGACTTTCCTTTTTTTCATTTGCAGATAAAAAATAAAATGGAGCACTGGAGCAAGGGATAGCAGATGAAGAAATGAAGATTAGAAAAAAATGTTTAGGATAGTCTTTTTATTTAAGTTTAAATTACTGTAAAATTATTGTTGTAAACAAATTGTAAACAATAATTGTACGAATAATTTATAAGTAAATAAAAGGTTTTTATCCAATTAATTATTTTTTATCCTTTATTGTTTATTTATTATTTAAAATTCTTTGAATTAAAATAATTGAAAAATAAATTCCAATCACTTAATTTTAGAATAATAAATAAATTAAATAAACAAAGCTTTAGCAATTTGATCAGTTAAACCTGGCATTTCCAACATCCAAAGCAAAGCAATAGTCAATCCAAACAACTGATCAGGCGCATTCCCTTTTCACTGATTTTTACCCAGCACTGCAAATCCAAACTGAATGTATCCTTTGACTGGTTCAAACAAACAAATGTGAATTCAATCCAAATGCATTCTTTTACTGATTAAGTCAAACAATGCGAATTCAAACCCAAATCTCGGAATAACTTGCAAAGCATCGCCGAATTTAAATCCTTCTGAGAACGTGCACGAAAACCCTAATTCTTGATTAAATACCAAAGAACGTTTGCTTGATCAAAGTTGAGCTCAAAACCCTAAACCAAATGTTTGAAACATTCCAGAGCCATAAAAATCAGTAAAACCCTAATTTTGCTTGGCTGACGAGAAAAGTCTGTTTGACCGATTCTTGAGCCAATCTGAAAAATCAGGAAACGCCTGAAGTTGTGATTTCTTGTGGAAAAATGCGAGGGCAAATTTTGGGGTACAACAGTTGCCCCTGTTCAATCTTCTTGGACCTGAAGAGTTAGATTGGCAAGTTTGCCTTTCGCGACTTGAAGGTAAAAGAAGATTGGACACTAAAGTACCCAGAAAATTTGCGCTCGGCGATGTGATGGTAGAGGTGAATGGGCTTGGAGATGCCATTTGGTGATGGGCTTAAAGATGCCATCTGATGCGATAGAATCTTGTCGGGGGATGGGCTTAGAGATGCCATCTGGGAATGGGCTTAAAGATGCCATTTGGAAACTGCTGGTAGGAGGATGGGCTTATAGATGCCATCTGGAAATGGGCTTAAAGATGCCATTTGGAAATGTTGAACTGTATGTCAATGGTGAGTGGACGAGTATCAGAAAGGCACCCATGTTTTGGAACATTTCTGAATTGGGGGTCCGAATAAGCAATAGATTGACATCCATGTCTGGAGAATCCGTGAACTGTTTTCAGGAGTTGAGAAGAGTCTGAACAAGTGATAGGTTAACATCCGTTACTGGAGAACCCGTGAACTGTTTTCAGAAGTCTTGAAGAGGAACCGGTGTAGGGCTTCCTGAGGATGAGCTCGTGTAAAACTGCATCTGGATGGATCTGGAATAAGTATCAGAATGTCGCCGTGTCCGGGTCACATCTGAACTATTTCTGGATGAATCTCGGAAGATGATCTTTGTCTGTCGACGGATCTTTCCTGAAAAGGTAAAGGGTTAGTTGCATGCAATGTTATGATGCATGATGCAATGTATGTGACATCAATGTTTATAACATGAACGTGATGAATGCGCATGTAAGCTGATGAGCTATCTTGCTGAGGATAAATGAATCCTGGATGGCTGCAGATAAAAGAATCTTGACTGCTGCCTGGGAGAATAATTCTTTGGCTGCTGCTGTGGAGGGCAAGAGTCTTCAATTGTTGAAAATAAGAAGTCTGGGGACCCTTGTTGGGGAAATCAGAAGCTTGGGTTGTATGCCAAACTACTGGGGACTTCCTGTTTTGAGGAGATCTGTGTAGGATTTCCTGATGATGAGTTCGTGTAAAACTGCATCGGGTTTTTGAACACTTTTGAAATTCGAATGCCCCAAGTGGTGATGTAGATAATTTCCTGGATTGTTACAGGTGTTGATCCACAATCGGTCATTCACAGATATTTTCCTGGCTTGTTACAGGTGTTGATCTGGAACTCTTCAGACGTGCCCTGGATAAATACAGGAATTGAGTCTGGAAATAGTCGTCAACAGATATGCCCTGGCTGGATACAGGAATCGAATCCTCAAACTCTTCAGACGTGTCCTGGCTAGATACAGGAATCGAGTCTGGAAATAGTCGTCAACAGATGTGCCCTGGCTGGATACAGGAATCGAATCTGGAAATAGTCGTCAACAGATATGCCCTGGCTGGATACAGGAATCGAATCTGGAAATAGTCGTCAACAGATATGCCCTGGCTGGATACAGGAATCGAATCTGGAAATAGTCGTCAACAGATATGCCCTTGCTGGATACAGGAATCGAATCTGGAAATAGTCGTCAACAGATATGCCCTGGCTGGATACAGGAATCGAATCTGGAAATAGTCGTCAACAGATATGCCCTGGCTGGATACAGGAATCGAATCTGGAAATAGTCGTCAACAGATATTCCCTGGCTGGATACAGGAATCGAATCTGGAAATAGTTGTCAACAGATATGCCCTGGCTGGATACAGGAATCGAATCTGGAAATAGTCGTCAACAGATATGCCCTGGCTGGATACAGGAATCGAATCCTCAAACTCTTCAGACGTGCCCTGGCTAGATACAGGAATCGAGTCTGGAAATGTGATAGTTGATTTGTTGAACACTTTTGACATTCGAATGCCCCAAGTGGTGATGAAGGAATCTTGAATCAGATTACTCTGCATATTGAGAGATTTCTTGAAATCCTGACTGGACTGCCCCAGGTTAATTGAATTTTGAAAGATCTGTTGGACCTTGACTGGACTTCCCCAGGTTAATTGGATTTTGAAAGATCTGTTGGACCTTGACTGGACTGCCCCAGGTTAATTGGATGGTGCTATGTCATGCCCCTTGTTGATAGGGGATTTTGTAAAGGAAGTGTCGTCCTTTTGAAGTGATTTGGCTCACTAAGAGAGTTTTCGTTCCTCCGAACATTCGCTGTATGAATTTCTTCGCTGTCAAACAAAAAGCCAAATGCAGACAGTGATATTCAAATAATGAAAAGTTTATGTTTGTCTCGAAGTTTTGAAAAAATGCGATTTAGCAGAAAACGTTTTATAAGACAGATCAACACAAGATTTAGAGCAAAGCCTTACAGGAGTCCGGATACCTTTTGTAACAGTATGCTTTCGAACTAACCCATGCTTCAATTAGGACTTTTGAAGGGTTGTAACGTGGTTTGGTTCACGGTTTAAGAAACAAAGGATAAAGGCTCAAAGTATATTTGTACCCACCCGCTCTTCGTGATGTTCTTCAACCTAAGCTCAGTTAATTATGCGTCACACTCTGTTTTGAGTTTGGAACGACTTTTGGGCGATGGTTCACCGGTTGAATTTGGGGAGACAGTCATCATCTCCTCTTTTCTTTTTCAACATTTTTCATGTTGTTGAGGATTTTGTAATGACCTCACTATTTTGATTTTGATTTGTTATCCCTAACTTTTGCCTGACTGTTCCCGTTTTTCGAGATTACAGTCAGCGGGATGCCCCAGCTTTCTCGAGCTTCCTTTACAGGTTTTGGCTCAGTGGGCTTTTTTCTCTTTTGAGAGATTGACTGTCTATGTGATAGGGAACCACCCTTGTCTTTTGATTCCAAGGGAATGCTTTTTCTTTTTTGACGTCGTTCGTTGTATTACGAACTGAGAGTTTGCGACTTCAATACGCACTTTCTTTTGAATTAATTGAGAGACTACCCTGCCCCAGGTTTATATCAAAGGTTTTGATTGTTTAGAACAGAAAACTCCTACTTCTTTGGCTCGAAGGGGTTGACTAGGGATTATCTTCCTTATAACTCCAGTGTTTTGGGAATTGAAAGAAATGCTTGTACATCATCAGCAAGGTCTATTCAAAAGCATACTGTATGAGATTATGGTATTGTTTCGTCATCCTCCCTCTAAAGGCTTACAGCTTTTTATCAAGAGTCAAATATCATAAAGAAAAGCATAAGAGTAGTGAAACGAATGGATGAATTCAAGACAAACATATGCAATGCATTAATGAAAACAGAGTTTAACATCAACAGATAATTGTTTGACAGCAAAAGAAATTACAACTTTGAAAATTCAAAAAGAAGCAAAAGTCTTTCAGCTTGAGCTTCGTCACTTCAAGTGGAGAACCCTTTAACGGAATATTTTCATCTCGCCGTCTGGCATGAATTCCAGCACCCCAATGTCGATCATATCTTGAATCTTGTTCTTCAAGGCCCAACAGTCGTTGGTGTCGTGTCTTGGGCTGTAGGAATGGTAAACACAAAATGCGTCGGGACGATAGTTAGGAGAGGAGATATTGAGCTTCTGAGGAGGATCCCTTAAGGTAAGCAGGTTGACCTCCAACAGACGCTTCAGTATGAAGAATGATGGTATTTCAGTCTCCGTGAACTGTCTTCCCGACGTTTCTTGCTTACACCGATTACCCCGTTGACGCTGGCGAGGTTGTTGATGGGCTTGTGACCCTGAAGCAAGCGAAGGAGCTTTCCCCTTGTCTTCTTGAGTGGATGGAGGCTGAGCGGTGACTTGCTCTTCAACCCCAGATGTTTGCCCCAGTTGGTTATTTGGAAGCAGTTGGCGGACAAGAACTCTGAGCTCCTCTTGTCTTTGAGATAGGTCTTGGATGAGAGCCATCTGGCCCACCAACTGTCCCATCACTTGGGTCCTCAATGTTGTCAGATCAAACTGCAGCTCCGCAAGCTGATCACTCCTGTCATTGTTGGAATTCTCCAAGTTCTTGGCGAGGAGAGCTTTCATCTCTTCTTGCCCCAGAGACAAGTTCAGGAACATCTCCTGCAGCTGAGCAGTCTGGTCTTGGATGTCTTTGACAGACCTTTCTAGACCCATCTCTTGCTGAAATAAACAGCAGGAGAGTAAGGAAACCTGAAAAAGGAAAGACTGTCAAAATGCAATGCATGATATGTGGATGCATGCTTTCAAGGATCTCTTGGGGTAAACACAAGAAAATGTTAGAGGTTGAACTTTGCTCTTGGATTGGAGATCTCCGCACTGGTGGATGTCTTTCCACTAGAATCAAGCTCACCATGTCGAGTGGGTCATAGCCACTGATTCAAGTTGTTGTACTTGATCTTTGACTGGAGAACTTTGTATCGAGGGATGTCTTTCCACGAGAATCAAGCTCACCATGTCAAGTGGGTCATAGCCACTGATTCAAGTTGTTGTACTTTATCTTTGATGGCATTTGTTTAGAGGAGAAACCTCTTGCCCCTTGGCAGGCGTCTGGTTCAACGTAACCCTGCATCAAAAGAACCCTCGTGATCCTTGAAATGGTTATTGGAAATGCTATGGTATGATGTCATGATGTTATGTACATGTATGCACAAGCAAGTGAGTGTATATACAGACAAACATATTCACACAAAGCAAACAAGTCCTTAGGTTTAGGCTTGCATGAGGTTCAGGTACTACCCTCTTTCAGTTTCGTTGGTTAAAACTTGTCCTATCAAAAGTAACCGGGTTCTAGAGGATCTCAAATCATTGGCTACCCTCGATCGGTCATAACTCCAACATCGCTATCTTTTCTTGCGGCCGGAACCATCGCGAGAGTTTAGCCTCAATGAGTGTAGCATACTGCTACTGTTCTAATGGCCAAGTTGGGTCAATTTAGGGTTCTAAGGTCGGTTGGTGCTTAACGACTCCTTGGAAGACCCATATTCTCCCCGTTTCAACACGAGGGATATCGGTACAGACCAAGGCGCCACACCAACGTAGCCACTACTTCACCCATGTCGGTATACGCCGGACAGGTCCCTCACAGGTTATGCTACCTAAAAGGGTATTCCCCAGATCCGGGTTAGGATCTATGAAACTCCGATACAAAGCCCACAAATGTAAAAGCAAACAAAGCAATCAATTGAAAACAAAGGTGATCTAAACCCTAAGGTAACCCCACTTTGAGTAGTACTCCCCAGCAGAGTCGCCAGTTCTATGATACGGTGGGAGAACTGACTATGGTTTTGCGTTTGTTTTTGCAAATATTTTGGTTGAGCAAGAGTCGCCACCGACTTTTTATTTTATCCTAAGGAAAGGTTTAAAAAGCACAGCAAAAACCTTTTGAGATGTTTTCTTGGGTTCGGGAAGTAGATTATAGAAAGGGAATGTATTAGCACCCTTTCTATCCATGGTTATCCATGGGCTCTTAGTTACTTGCTTAGATCAACTTGCCTTAATTTTCAATTGTTTGAAATGGTGCTTTGTGTGTGTGGGTTTGAAAATGTTTTGAAAAGAAGCCAATGTGGTGGCAACCTTTGTAATGATCCATGTTGGGATGTATACAAAGATGTATGTCTTTTGAAAAGGTTTTCATTTGTTTTTGAAAGTTTGTTTTGAAAGTGTTGTGAGATGTGGTTTTAGAAAATAGGAAAGTGTTTTGTTTTTGCAAGTTTGATTCAAGTAACTAAGAGGTTATCTACCCTATTGTACTCAAAGGTTTTCTCTATGTTTTCAACCCTTTTTTAACAATTTTGTTCCACCATTGAATTTGGTGGACAATCTTGCGTTTAGGACGTTTGTTCGGGACGGGCGCGGGTCATCGTATGGACCATGAATACAATGATGCCAAGTGTCTTTGGCAATTTGCTTTGAAGGGACCATGATCATTCCATTTAGGCAACTTTCGAAAGCGTCATCGAGGGACTTATGATCATTTTGAATTCGTTTTGCCAAAGAAACTCGACGTGCAAGCATGGCCCATTTTGGAAGGAAACATGTGGGATTACCCTAGAGAGTGCAAGTGTGATTGTGTATTGATTTCGTGCATTTGTCTTGTATTAGGTTATCTAGCGTTTGGTTTTATGTACATGCAAACCCTAGGTCTAACCATGGTATAATTGAAAGCGGTAAATTGCGGAAATGTAAAGTATACGCTATTACAAAATAAGTATCCGGGAGTGGGGGTACAAATTTACGAATGGGGATGAGACTTAGGAGTGTAGTGTCCAATAAGTTACAACCAAATTGAATCGACCAAATGTAAATGTAACGTATATACAAAATAAGCAAACATATAATGTATCAAATATAAGTATATTGTGTAAGTGTACGTGCATATGTGTATGTAATCATTTACAGGTGCGACAACGTGAATTTAAATGTATTATTAAGGTATGGTTAACTTAAAGAAAGAAATTAAAATATTTGTTTAATTAATTCTTTTGTAATCTTGTATATTCTTTAATATGTACAAAAGAATGTCTTAAGAAAAGAAAATATTCTAAATTTGAAAATTGTCATTTTACATTTTTGATATGAAAGTGTATCTTTATAATTTGTATATACAAAAGAATACTCTCATTTAAATGTTAAGAATTTAAATTATGTAAAATGTATTTTTATTTATTATGTACAAAAAGCATTTTAATTAAATGTTTTAAAGTTTATGTACAAAGAATGGTATTTACTTAAAAGAAAAAGGTTTTACATTTTAATTGTATTGTGTAATAAAAAATGTATACAAATTATTAACTAAAAATGTTTTAAGTTAAAATAAAGAATGAGTTTTAATTAAAAGGATAAGTTATATTCAAGGTTATAAAAAGAATAATTTAATGTAAGGAAAAGGGTTATGTTAAATAACAAAGGGTTTTAAATTTTAAAGAAAAGGGTTTGAATGGGCCCAAACCCAAAAATATTCAGAAGAAGGGGGGGTGTCATTTAGGAATACAGTGGGCTTTAGGCGTGGTTGAAACGGGCAAGGCCCAGCATGCTTGAAACAAGTTTTAGGGTTAATTGTTTTGTGTTCAGTTTGACATACGCTTAGGGTTTGTGAGCAGCGGCGGGATCGCTTGTTCGTTTCGCTTTGTCTTCTCCGTTTGCCTTCGTCATTTGGCCATGGTTGTTGAACAGCGCCTCCTCGCCTGAGCTACTAACGCTACCCCCTAAACTCTCCTTCCTCCATAGCTCGAGCCCAATGGTCTTACGAAAACAAGGTTTGATCTTGATGCTTTATATTCTTTTACGAGTTTCATGCTTATTTCGTTTTGAATTTTGACCTTAAACTTTTATTATTGAGGTGGCGGAAGAAAAAGAGAGAAAGGCGTACTACCTTCGGTCTTGGAGAAGGAGGAGAGGTAGGGTAGGTGGCGCTCCGGAAGCTTGCCGGCGGGGATGCGGTGCTGATGATCTCTTTGAGCTTCCTGGTATCTTTACCTTTTTGCCATTTTATTTGGTGATGAGGATGATCTGAGCCTTTTTGATATTCACTTCTTTCTTCTTCTCTTCCTTGTGTTGCCTTCTGTTTATGTTGCCTTGAGATACCTCTGCCTTTTGTATGCTTGCTTAATGTGATGCTTGATGCCTCTTTGGTTTGCTAATGCTGCCTTGAGTTTAGTATGCTTCTGAATGTTGATTTTTTTGATTTGCCAATGAAGAAGCCTTTTCTGAGGCTCTTGTATTACCCATTCTTCACTTCTTTCTCTCTCGATTATGTTGCCTTATTGAGTTCCCTATTTACTTCTTCCTTGCCCCATGATGAGCCTAGGGTTCTGAGGGCCCTGAAGGTTTGATGCTTTTTTGGAGCCTTTAGGCTTTGAAAAGCTTAAGAGCTTATGTTTGACATTGAATAGCCTGAGTATGCTTGGATATTTGGTGTTTGATGCCTGTGAAGAAGCTTTTTCTGAGGCTTATATGTTGGCTTGTGAATGTTTGAATAATTTTGTTTAGGCTTTGGGCTGGGCAGGTTTTGGACGTATGTTGAGCTATGTTTGTGTGCTTGAAGGCTTCAGGCAGATTGGGTCTTTTTCTGAACTGGTTTATGCAGTATCTTGTGGGTTTTGACAGTTGGTTATATCTTTGGATGGCAAGGCTTTTTTTGGTTTGACACTGGGTGAGTATTGGGTTTATCTTGAGTTGAATGTTTGGATGTATTTTTTTGATTAGGCTTGAAGCTGGACAGGTTTTAGCTTGTTTATGCTTGGACTTGGTTTGAGCTGAATGGTACAGGTACAGGTTTGTGAGGTTTCAGCAGGTGCAGGCTTGTGTGTTATCTGGTTGTCAGGCTTTTGGATAGTTTGTTCTATATCTTTGACAGGTTCAGCAGGCTTGGCCTTTTGTTCATCAGGCTTGGCCTTTCTTTGTGGTGTATTGGTTTGCCTCTTTCCCTTTACTGTACTGTGTTTAGTTCTTTATATTTTCTTCCTTCCTGCCTAAAGCCTAAACCTGCTTTCTTTTTCTCTCTTTTTCTTCTCTCTCAGTACAGCTTGCAATAAATATTATTTATGCATTGTACTTCTTTTTTCTGAAAGGGCCACTTGGGAAATGATGAAAATGAGATAGTTGCTTGCATATCAATTTTCCTCCGCATATTTGTCCCTTCTTGACAGCTTCTTGTACTTTGTATCCTTTGATATCCTTCCAAATCTTCTTTTTGACAGCTTTTTGTACTTTGTACAATTTGACAGAAAGTTTGAATTTGGACTTTTTAGTTTGAACTTCTAGTTTGGTTTGAACTTGTGCAGTGCTGTTTGAGATTTGAACTATGCATTTTGGACAATTTTTGAATTTGTGCAATTTTGACTTTTGTGCATTCATTTTTAGCAAATAAAAAATTCGTCCCTCTTTGTGAACCGGGAGAAATCCCGTGATTTGCAGAGAGGGCTAACTGATCCCAATCAGTGGCCCTTAATGATGAATTTTATATCTGTCTCTTTTATTTATCTGCTATTGACTTTCCTTTTTTTCATTTGCAGATAAAAAATAAAATGGAGCACTGGAGCAAGGGATAGCAGATGAAGAAATGAAGATTAGAAAAAAATGTTTAGGATAGTCTTTTTATTTAAGTTTAAATTACTGTAAAATTATTGTTGTAAACAAATTGTAAACAATAATTGTACGAATAATTTATAAGTAAATAAAAGGTTTTTATCCAATTAATTATTTTTTATCCTTTATTGTTTATTTATTATTTAAAATTCTTTGAATTAAAATAATTGAAAAATAAATTCCAATCACTTAATTTTAGAATAATAAATAAATTAAATAAACAAAGCTTTAGCAATTTGATCAGTTAAACCTGGCATTTCCAACATCCAAAGCAAAGCAACAGTCAATCCAAACAACTGATCAGGCGCATTCCCTTTTCACTGATTTTTACCCAGCACTGCAAATCCAAACTGAATGTATCCTTTGACTGGTTCAAACAAACAAATGTGAATTCAATCCAAATGCATTCTTTTACTGATTAAGTCAAACAATGCGAATTCAAACCCAAATCTCGGAATAACTTGCAAAGCATCGTCGAATTTAAATCCTTCTGAGAACATGCACGAAAACCCTAATTCTTGATTAAATACCAAAGAACGTTCGCTTGATCAAAGTTGAGCTCAAAACCCTAAACCAAATGTTTGAAACATTCCAGAGCCATAAAAATCAGTAAAACCCTAATTTTGCTTGGCTGACGAGAAAAGTCTGTTTGACCGATTCTTGAGCCAATCTGAAAAATCAGGAAACACCTGAAGCTGTGATTTCTTGTGGAAAAATGCGAGGGCAAATTTTGGGGTACAACATTGATGAACATACGTATTCTGAAACTTTATACCATTTTGCTTCTGAATTCTCTCTTCTTCTCCTCTTTGCTATGATGATGAATTCTTCTGAGATGTTGTTCCTTAGTTCTTCTCTTCATTTGCTATGTTAATGATGAGGGTGCTCATGTTTGAACTGTTTTTGACGATTGATGAGGCTAAGTTGTGTTTATAGTTTAGGCAGGTTTGTAGCTTTGACTAAGCTAGCTGTTAGTTTTGGATGTTTTTTGAAACAGGTTTTCAAGTTGGTAATTTATGTTTATGATTTTGGAGGCAGACTGTGGTTTGAGTTTTGGGAAGGCAAGTTTTGTTATTAGATTGCTTTCTGAGTTTTGCAGGTTTTGAAAAAGGTTTGATTTTAGGTAGTTTTGCAAGCTTGATAACTTGCAGTTATGCAGGCCACAGGTTTGGTGTTTTGTGTTTGAACAGGTTTAGCAGTTTGAAGGTTTTGAAAGCAGGCTGTCTTGTTATGCTTCTGTTTACCAGCAGTTTGATAACTTGCAGGCTTTAGTTTTATTTGTTTGGTGTAGGCTGGTTTGCTACTAGTTTTTTGAGGCAGGTTTCCTACTGGTTTTTTTTAGGCAGGTTTGCTACTGGTTTTTGCTTTCAGTTGCAGTTTATGGCTCTTTTTCTCTGAACTGTAAAAACTGTTGTATTTATCTTCTTTCTCATTGCTTTTGTACAGCCTGCCAAACTGCAAAACCTACTTCACTCTCTCTTTCTCTCTCCATAAAATCACTTTTGCTTAATGTATTTTTTTATTCTGAAAAGCTTGTTTTTGGCCAGAATATGATGAGATGTTTTGACAAGCCTGCTTGCTTGTATTTTGGTTCTTCTCCTGCATTTTGTACTTTCTTCCAGATTTTATGCATTGTTCTTTTTGATAGCTTGTGTACAGTTTTTCTGTTTTGACAGCTTGTGTACTTGGTTTGGACAGCTTTGTGTACTTAATTTGCTTTTGTGCAACTTGGTTTGCTTTTGGTTGACTAATGCAATTTGTTGTTCAGTTTGACATTGTGCAGCCTTGTGCCTTCTTTGTGTGCAACCTTGTGCCTTGCATCTTTGCATTTAATTGATTATATGCTTGCAAAATTATTTTACTTTCCTCTTTGTGAACCAAGAAGAGAAATCTTCTTGTGATTTGCAAAGAGGACAAGTAAAACATGATGATACCAAAAAAAATCTGATTCCGGCCAACAAGCTTTAATGATGATCCTTCTTCATTTATCTGCTTAAAAATGCTTTTCAATTTAACTGCCTTGATTTCTTTTTCTGTCTTTGCAGGTAAATACCAGTTGGATAATGGAAGAAGCAGTAGAAGATCAAAGATTCCAAGAGATTTTAGGCTTTTAGATTTATTTTCTTTTCATTTATTGTAATAAACATTATTGTAGACATTGTAAATTATAAATTTACAATATTCGAATAACATTTGTAACGATATTTGAAATAAATAAATAAAAGTCTTTGTCAAATATTTCATTCTTTCTTTTGCACTGTCTATTTAATCATTTAAATCTCTTGAATTAAAATAAATGGAAATGTATCCTAATAACTTTAATCCAGATGAAATAAATAATCAATAAACTTTTCCGTCTCGCAATCTCGCATTAATCATGATACGCCTGGAACTCCAATTAATCATATGCTTTGTATAGTTAAACAAAACAAACATTCCACACACCTTTCACTTCACTGATCAAACCAATGCCTCAAAGTTTCAATCAAAAGTCTTAGCTCCTATCCCAGATGTTTAGGTTTTGAGAAACAAACAGCAATCTTGAACAAGCGTAAAAATAATGTAACAGTCAATTGAAATACTGTGGATTCAATTTCTTCTGAGCAATGCGTGTGCAAACCCTAATCCTGGATTATTGTCAAAGAAACGTCTGCTTGATCAATTCCTGAGCCAATCTTAACCCAATCAATGCAAACCCTAATTCTGGACTTGCTGATAAAGAAAAGTATGTTTGACCGATTCTTGGGCCAATCTTGAAAGATCAGGGAAAACCCTAAAGTTGTGATTTCTTGTGAAAAAGGGAAGGCAAATTTTGGGGTACAACACAGGCCATCCAAACAAACCTTTCAAATCTTGGTACATCTTCGTAGCTCCTGGATGAATACTCAACTTACTTCTATAACTCTCTTCAAGTATCACTTTCTTCATCTCAACATCATCAGGAATACAAATCTGGTTACAAAATCTCAACACACCTTGCTCATCTAGCTTAAAATCACTATTCTCAGCTTGATCAATCCCAACCATCAAATCTACCAGTTTCACATCCAACTTCTGAGCTTCTCTGATACTATCTAGAAATTCATTATTAATCTTCAACATACCCAACATAACACTTTGCGGATTAACCTCGCAACAAAGCTCATATCTCTAAACTGCTCAATCAATTCCAACTCTTTAATCATCATTTCTGACATATGTAAAGTCTTTCGACTCAATGCATCAGCTACCACATTCGCCTTTCTTGGATGATAATTCAAACTGAAATCATAATCCTTTAACAATTCCAACCATCTTTGTTGCCTCATATTCAAATCCTTCTGGTCAAATAAAATAATTTAAGCTCTTATGGTCACTAAACACTTCAAATCTAGAACCATAAAGATAATGCCTCCAAAACTTCAACACAAAAACAACTGCAGCAAGCTCTAAATCATGCGTAGGATAGTTCTTCTCATGAGTCCTTAACTGCCTCGACGCATAAGCAACTACCTTACCATTCTGCATAAGCACACCTCCTAAACCCATCTTAGAAGCATCACATTACACCACAAAAGGCTCTCCTAGATTAGGCAACGTCAAAATCGGAGCCGACGTCAACCTCTTCTTTAATTCCGTAAAACTTTCTTCGCATTGAACATCCCATACAAATGCTCTACCTTTACAAGTCAACTTAGTCAACGGAAGTGACAACTTAGAAAACCCTTCAATAAACCTTCTATAATAACCAGCTAATCCCAAGAAGCTTCTAATCTCAGTAGCTGACTTTGGAGTTTCCCATTGCAACACAGCATCAACCTTTAATGGATCTACAACAATGCCACTACCTAAAATCACATGACCAAGAAAACTAACCTCTTTTAACCAAAATTCACACTTGGACAGCTTTGCATACAACTTCTTCTCTTTCAAAACTTGCAATACTACCCTTAAATGTTCAACATGCTCTTCTTCTGACTTAGAGTAAATCAAAATATCATCAATGAACATCACTACAAACCGATCCAAATAAGTATGAAAGATACGATTCATATATTCCATGAATACTCCCGGCACATTAGTAACACCGAAAGGCATCACCGAATACTCGTAATGTCCATAACACGTTCTGAAAGCCGTCTTCTGAATGTCTTCATCCTTCACTTTAATCTGATGGTAACCCGACCTCAGATCAATCTTACTAAACACACAAGCATCAACCAATTGGTCCATCAAGTCATCTATTCTTGGAAGCGGATACTTGTTCTTAATCATCACCTTGTTCAATTGTCTATAATCAACACAAAGCCTCATGATTCTATCTTTCTTCTTCACTAACAACACTGGAGCTCCCCACGATGATACACTTGGTCTTACAACATAAACAACGGTTAGAACTCAAAATTACAATACTCGATTGTTAGAAAACTAAGACTCGACGACAAGGTCGGACCAACCTTTTGCTCTGATACCAACTTTGTAACACCCCAATTCTACCCCGAGCAAATTATGCAAAATAAATTAGAGTTATAAAATTTCAATCATACAAATGAATCGGGACGTCACAAATTCTTCTAACAAATTCATTGCATTCATCGTGGATATATAACACTTTTTCAAAACATCAGATGAACCAACAACATAACATCTTTCATTAAATATTCAACAACTACGCAGCGGAATCCTTTAATAACATCTTTAAATAAAATAGCAACTTCGAAACATCTCATATTTAGTAAATAAACAATTTAAAGTTCAACAACTAAAAATCAGCAATCAAAAATCAGCAAGCGTTCATCCCCCCGAGTGTTACATATCAGAGCAATGACACCGACTCGATCTATTGAAGGTATACAACCTTCACTCTCGATTACCTGCACGTTACCAACATAGGGGCAACATTCAAACAGAAGGGGTGAGATATCTAACAATATAATAAAGCGCGTGATAATTAATATATTAAGTTAGATCAATAATAACACCACTTCTCATCTCATAATCAACAATAATTATAGCATATATACTCATTCATCAACATCAAATACATCTCATTATTCATTCATATGATGCAACTCAAAACTATGCAAATGCATGTGGTACCATTGGAGCAAAACTCTCATCTCAAATATCTAATCTGCCAATTAATAGAGGCATCAACAAGGCATAGCCTTCATCTCAAAATTTGCCTATCCAGGCCATCTCAACGAGCATAAGCTCCATCTCAAAAATGCAATGTATGCGAGTCAACATGAATGTAATAACACACTCAGTTAACACCATTTCAAAACACATCTCAAAACAGCAACATCTCAATCATCTCAAAACGACAACATCTCAGTCATCTCAAACAACAACATCTCAATCATCTCGGAACAACATCTCAGAGCAACATTTCATAAACATCTCAGAACAACATTTCATAAACATCTCAGAACAACAACATCTCATAACATCTCAATTACAATATCTCATAAACATCTCAAAATAATTTATTAAACATTACTTATTTATTAGACATCATTTGATTAACCACATCTTACTAATAACTTAGCTGTATATCAATAATACAGTAATCCATACTGTTATTCTGCTACTGCACATCATTATTATCACTAAATCCTACTGTCATAATTCTAACAACAGCCTCTAACATCTCATTTTCATCAATCTGTCCTAAAAACAGCACAACGGTCATCTACGGGAATTAATTCTAAATCCTAAATTGGTTACTGGGATTACGCCTCTTAATCATCATTTAGATCATCTAGAATAATATTCATCGCGTTATCTAATCAACGCTTCGAACGGCATCTCAAACAACATCCTAAAACTCAAGTTACAACAATTAGAAGTCAATTCTGTCAAAAATCCAACATTATGTATCGACACAAAACTCCTTGGATCGACACATCCTGCTTCATGTGTATACTATGAGTCGACGCATCCTCCTTATGGATCGACTCATTCTGCTTCAAATCACAACATGTATCGACACATGCATCGCACCGGTCGACTCATCCTGACTTTAAAATGCAGCATGTATCGATGATCCTCTGTATGCATCGACTCATCCTGAGTCCAATAGCCTCCTTACATCGACTCATCCAGTTTGAGGTCGACGCATCCTGCGATTTTCTGCATAATTTTCTGCGTTTTCTACTGTATTTTGCTACGGGAATCATACTACAGCCCTAAAAACCTTATTATGATCATGGTAATTCATCACCTAATCATTATACTCTATTACTCCATTGATCATACAACATAATAACATTCTTATTCATCAAAATTCATCAATTTTCACCATACATCATTCATAATGCATTCAATTCAAGAACAAACAGCAAATACATCTAACCCCATATATCAAACATCATGAACCCAATTATAAAGCCAGAACCCCACCCTTACCTTGGATCGAAGGTCGCTCTACAATTTCCGGGTTGAATTCTTCGTTCTTGCCATTTCCTTCAAAATCCAGCAGCTTCACGTTCTTCACAATCCTTATTTCTCTTCTTACTGCTGCCTCCTTCTATTCTTTCAACAAATAATAAAATAACCTAATATTATTATATTATTCCTTATTGGACTCAAAACCTACACCCCCTTATTACCTCCACTCACACCATATAGGCCCACATTAAATAATATTAGCTTCTAACATTATTTCACATAATAATATAATACCTCAAATATATTATTATTTCTCCATTTAATAAAATAAATCCAATTTAATAACACTTCTTCACAATTATTCCAAAAATAATTTAATTAAATAATTAATTAAATTATGGGCGTTACATCTTTGGTGTAAACCCAAAGTCGATTGATACTCGATGCTACACTCATTGAGATTTGACTCTTGAGTTTTGTTTGGTGGCAAGTCATTTGTCTATCAGAACGAAATTTGGGGGAAAGATCGGTGATATTGAGATCCCTTAGAACCTGGTTACTATATTTAGGACAGGTTGACCCAATCCAACTTCAAGAGGGTATTACCTTAAAATCCATGCAAGCCTTAAACCTAAGGTCTTTGTGTGATTTGCTTGTGTTTGCTATATCTGCTATATCTGAGCATAATCATGACATCATAACATAGAATATCATACTAACCATTTCAAGGATTCTTAGGGTTTATTTTTGTCTTGTTTTGTAGGACATGGCCCTCGCCCGTAGATTCACTATCCAAGTCAGTCTGGTAAAGGTACCTCTTCATCTTAAGGAGTTAGTATCAAGGGTTCCTGAAATCTCTCCCTTCACTGAAAGACATGGTCGACTTCTCAGCTTGGTCACCTCAAACCCTGATGAAGAAATGTTAAAAGCGCTCTTTTAATTCTTTGACCCTCTACATCACTACTTCACTTTTCCGAATTACCAGTTAGTGCCTACTATGGAGGAGTTTTCTCTGTTACTGGGGGTGCCTATCCTTAACAAGGTACCTTTCAATGGTATGGAAAGAGACCCTAAACCTGAAGATATTGCTAAAGCTTTGTCCTTACAACGGTCTGACGTATTAGCAAATTGGGAAACCAGGAGAGGTGTCAAGGGTTTTTTGGCTAAGTTCTTGTTTGAGAAAGCTCATCATTTTTTGGGTAGCCTGGACTTACAAGCTTTTGAAGATGTGTTAGCCCATCTCATCTATGGGTTGGTACTGTTTCCTAATCCAGACCAGCTCATAGACGTGAATGCGGTTAAGGTTTTCGTGTCACGCAATCCGGTACCTACTCTTCTTGGAGATATCCTACATTCTCTGCATACTCGCACTATAAAGAAAAGAGGGACCCTTCTGTGTTGCACTCCTCTTTTGGCTAGGTGGTTTATTTCACACCTACCCCGATCCGTCTTGAAGAACGAACAGGGTTTGAGATGGTCTTATAGGCTCATGACTCTTACACATTCAGGTATTCATTGGTGTCCTCGATCCTCGGAGAATGTTACCATCATTGATCGATATGGAGAATTCCCTAATGTCCCTCTCTTAGGCATTAGGGGAGGAATCACTTACAATCCTTGTTTGGCACTGTGATAGTTTGGATATGCAAGAAGGGATGGTCCTCATGATACACTTATCCAAGGAATCGCCTTCGACTATGAGAATGATGCTCAGGGTTACCGTAAAAGGTTCATGCGAGCTTGGGGCATGGTACATAGAGTTGATAGCAAGACACTGGGGCACAAGAATTCCATCTCTCTTGAGCCTTATCTCAAACGGGTATGAGCCCGTGCTCAAATTCTTATGATGCCTTACCCCTCCATCCTACCTATGATTATGGAATCAGTTGTTGAAGGAGACACTCGTTATCTTGTTCTTTATCCTGACATGCCAACTGATCATGAGGAGTGTTGTACCCCAAAATTTGCCCTCCCATTTCCTCAACATTTTCTCATCACAAGACATTTAAGGATCAAGATACAATTAGGGTTTCCTCTGCTCAAGACTTCTCCTTGCACTGTGGACTCAAATTAGGGTTTGTGCTTGCACAAAGATGTTTTGACCTAAAATGCCTAAGATTACTTTCATGCTTCATGTTGGACTCCCAAGTTTACCTATACCAAGTTTCAAGTCTTGATTCCAAGTTTTACCCAGTCAATTGGACAGTTGACCTAGAAATCAGCTGTATTGGGGAAAAAGTCAACTGTGGCCAATTGACAGTCAAATCTCATGAAATTTGATCCACATCAACATTATGAACTCACATGGACCATTTGATCAAGTTTGAATCACAATTCCACAAGAAATTTGATCAGATCATCAAAAGGGCAAAATGGTCATTTTTAGGGTTTTGACTGCACAAGGGCAATTTTTGACTGTTTGACCTAGCCAATGGCAAACCAAGCTCACATATGGACTCAAGGACCCCATGGAATTATCTTGACATGTTCATCAAGCTCAAAAGATCCCAAGTACACAAGATTGACAGTTGAATTTCCCAGTCAATTGATCAATTTTGACTGTATACTGAAAAGTCAAACTTTGACTTTTTGGTCAAAATCAAGAGTCAAGATTCATTTTTCATCAAAACATGCCAAATCATGAAACTTGTTCACCAAGAAATCTCAAAATGCAAATTAGGGTTTGAAAATGGAATTTTTCATAACTTAGAATTTTTCTAAGTTATGAAAAACCCTAATTTTTTCCCAACTTTGCCCCATCTTTTCACCATGATCCATTTGGATTCAAACAAAAGTCAAAACATGAAAGTTGTAGCTTGTTGCATAATCTACAACTTTGATTCACAAAGTTTTCTCATTTGAAGCTTGTATCTCAAGTTATGATTTTTTGAATAAGGGCACTAAACCATCTTTTAACTTAGTAAAATTTGACCTATTTTGACAAGGTTTTCTACCCTACTTCAAGGCCACTTTTCATACCCTTCCACTTGGAATTTCAAATTGCATTTCAAAGATGGATTGTAGTACACATTCCAAGCTTTCCAAAATGTCCAAGAACTCATCAAACAACCTCATAACTTGAGAGATTCGAATTTCACAAGTTGGCAAAAATTCACTTTTGGTTCTTCATCAAAGCATGTTCATAAACTTGGCAAATTTGAATTCAGCATGCTTAAGCTACATTGCAGGCCTCTAATCCCATTTTCACTCAATAATTCAATGCATATCCTTTGTGCTCTAGCATTATCTTGCTCATTTGGACAATACACACAAAATCAAGCCTAAACTAGAAAAAGCATATTATCCATTCTTGTAAAGTGCTACTTTATGGCAACTTTGCAAATCTATGAGGTACAATGCAGATCTTTGAGGCAAAAAGGCATGGACATTTCCCACTGATCAAGACTCAAATGTGCAGCATAGATTGAGGCATTGTACTGGCCTAGAAACCAAGTTGACATTTGCTTGCTTCACTTAGAAGTAACATCCATAACTTATGCCATCTCTCATACCAGCATAGAAACAGAAGAACAAAGTTGTCAAACACATTACACATAACATATCCAAGCTAACACACGAGCTCTTGACTTCCAAAACACCCTCCATCTCAGAATCATCCTCAAACTGCACAAACAGGGGTGCCCCTGCAGTTTGAGTGCAATCTCTCAAACCCTTCAAGCATTTTGATCAAAACTTGTTCCTCTACCTTCCTTACAACCTATGAAAGCTATCCAGAAGCTTAGGCACGATCTGTAGTTGCTCTAACCACTTCCACCATTTTCACATCTTTGACTTGCAGGTGAAGTTCTACAGCTTGATACAAGAAGGTTCAAGACAAAGTAAGCATTGAAAAAGCATCCCTGGACCTCAAGGAAGCTTTTCCAATCATTACATTGCACTGAAAGTCTCTCATTCTCCACATAGAAGTTCAACTGCACAGGTAAAAGTTTGGATTCGTATCTCTCTTATTAGGCATCTTTAGTCTTAAGTTTGTGAAGAAACAAAGTCCTACTCATAGCCCTGAACATGTACATAGCTTTACTTTTCATTTCTTTTGCCTGAGTAGAGAGAATTTGAGCTCTGAAAATGGTAGAAAAATTAGGTCAGAAAAGAGGGGGAGAGAAATTCTCCCTCATCTTAGAGAGATAGGTCAAGTTCTTTATATGGTTAGAACCGTCTCTTCATGCTGAACATTTCTTGTGTTATGAGTTTTTGCTAAAAAGCCAGGAATCAAGAGTTAGAAGGAACTGAACATGGCGTGCGTTTTTCAAATAACCTGTGCTGGAGGTTGAAGAAGGAGTGAAGTGGGCTGGGCCTGGATTTGTGTTGCTTTTCACACCATCTTTTTTAGTTTACACCCCCCTGAGCCCATTTGCTTATTTTTAAACATTTTTGACTTTTTCCTTTTTTATTGACTTTGTTCATTTTTCTCATGACATTTAAAAATTAAAAAAATATTTTTTCATCATTTTTTGCATTTATTGCATATTTATTTGTTTATTTGTTTAGTTTGTACATAAATATATATATATATGATTATTAGAATAAAATGTAAAAATAATGTAAATACAATTTTATTTTTATTTACTTTCTGAAAATAGCTCACACAATAAAAATAAAATACTTTTTATTTTATTAAAATATTTAAATATTTATTTTAAGAACAATACATATTTAGGGTTATATGCATATATGTATATTTGATTATTAATATATTTAAGACAAAGATATAAAAATACTTGATTTTTTTCATTTTATTAATATTTAATACAGAAATACCTTTTTCACAATATACTTCATTTTATGTCATTTTTATAAATAATAAATAAATAGTAGAATTAAATTAGATAATAATACCTTTTATTTAAAAATTAGGGTTTTTCACCCTAAGTTCAAAATACTAAAAAATAAATACATTTTTATTTTTCTTTTTTCCTTTTACATAAATAATATTTTCTCATACACATAGAAGCTTTCTTTTTACATTTCACATATTTATTTAATTTACATTTAATCATGCATTGCAAAATATCCAATTGTTGTAATAATTTAGATTTAAATTCTTGTCAATATCCCCATTTGAACATTTGTACCCCCCTTCCCATATTTGGTTGTGTAATAGCTTAGTAATTTTAATTTCGCACTTTATTGCTTTCTAATAATAACATGCTAGAATTAGGGTTTGTATGCGAAAAACGATAAAAAAAATAGTTTGACCTAATACAAGATAAACAAGCATGAAAATGGACACACAAATCACACTTGCACCCCCTAGGGTATTCCACTTGTTGCCTTCAAAAAAAAATGGGCCATATTGTATGTTGAACATCTTTGGGCAAAGCAAACAAAACAAATGATCAAGTCCCTTAGAGAAATTGCCCAAAGACATTTAACGTCGTTACAATTATGGTCTAAACGATGACCCGCGCCTGTCCCTTTCACATCCTAACACAAGGTTGCCCACCAAATACAATGGTGGTGCAAACTTGTTAAAAGGGTTAAAGTATAGCAATAATCTTTTGAGAAATTTAGGAGTAGATAACCTCTTAGTTACTTGAATCAACTTGCAAAACAAAACACTTGCCTAATTTCAAAACCACACAACACTACACTTTCAAAACAACTTTCAAAAACAAATGAAAACCTTTTCAAAAGACATACATCTTTGTATACATCCCCACATGGATCATTGCAAAGGTTGCCACCACATTGGCCTCTTTTCAAAACCCACACACTCAAGCACCATTTAAAACAATTGAAAACAAAAGGCAAGTGATCTAAGCAAGTAACTAAGAGCCCATGGATAACCATGGATAGAAAGGGTGCTAATACCTTCCCTTTCTATAATCTACTCCCCGAACCCAAGAAAACATCTCAAAAGGTTTTTGCTGTGCTTTTTAACCTTTCCTTAGGATAAAATAAAAAGTCGGTGGCGACTCTTGCTAACCGCAACATTTGCGAATACAAACGCAAACCTCAAGTCAGTTCTCCCACCGTATCACAGAACTGGCGACTCTGCTGGGGAAAACTTTTAAAGTGGAGTAACCTTAGGGTTTAGATCACCTTTGTTTTCAATTGCTTGCTTTGTTTGCTTTTACATATTGTGGGCTTTGTATCGGAGTTTTATAGATCCTAACCCGGATCTGGGGAAACCCTTTTAGGTAGCAACAAGGCTGTGAGGGAACTGTGCGGGGTATACCGACATGGTTGAAGCAGTCTGCTACGTTGATGTGGCACTTTGGTGTGTACCGGTAACCCTTGAGTTCAGTCAAGGAGAGTACGGGGCCGCCGCGTGGTGTCATAAAGCATCAACTGACCTTAGGAACCTTAATTGAACCATCTTGGCCTTTTTAGGGTAGTGAGATAACTGACTTTGGTGCAGTCCGAGGTTGGTTGATACTCGATACTACACTCAATTGAGGGTTGCTTTCCTGGAATATTCCGGTCGCCAGTTCAGTGGCTAAATCGAAACGATGAACAATGAAAGCAATCCAGTGATATTGGGACCTTTAGAACCCGGTTACTTTTGATAGGACAGGTTGAGCCCACAAAACTTCAAGAGGGTAATACCCAGACCCCATGCAGGCCTAAACTCTAAGGGTTTGTGTGACTTGTATGCCTTACCATGTTTGCCTTTGTGAATGTTTATAGTGCATTTAATCATCACATCATTACATCATACAAACATCATGAGCATTGACTAACCGTTTCAAGGGTTTCGAATCTTCATCTTTGTTCTTGTTTTATAGGACATGGAAACTGCTCGCAGAAAGACAATTCAGATTAGCCTTGTAAAGATCCCTCCTCAGCTTAAGGAGCTTCTGTCCAGGATTCCCGAGGGTTCTTCATTCAGTGAGAGACATGGGAGACTCATCAACTTGGTTAACACCAACATTGAGGAGGACTTGATAAAGGTCCTGTTCCAATTCTTTGACCCTCTGCATCACTGCTTCACCTTCCCGGATTATCAGTTGGTGCCTACATTGGAAGAGTTCTCCCGACTTCTGAAGGTCCCTATCCTTGATCAACTACCCTACAACGGTATGGAAGAGGAACACAAGCTTGAAGAGATTGCTAAAGCCTTGCACCTACAGACATCCGACCTCAAAGGACATTGGGAAGTTAGAAGTGGTATCAAAGGGTTCTTAGCTAGGTTTCTGTTTGATAAGGCCCAAGAATGTTGGAACTCTCTTGACCTACGAGCTTTTGAAGAAGTTGTAGCCCTCCTTGTCTATGGTTTGGTGTTGTTCCCTAACCCAGATCAGCTTATTGATATCAGTGTTGTCCAGATCTTTATGACCAGGAATCCTATACCTACACTGTTGGGGGACATCCTTCACTCATGTTACACTCGAACCATGAGGAGAAGGGGTGTCCTTATGTGTTGCACTCCTCTCTTGGGAAGGTGGTTTATTTCGCATCTTCCACAATCAGTTTTGAAGAACGAGCGGGGTTTGAGATGGTCACAACGGTTAATGACTCTCACGCATGCAGATATACATTGGTGTCCTAGGTCCAGGGAAGACGTCACTATCATTGATCGCTGTGGGGAGTACCCTAATGTTCCTTTATTTGGAATCAAAGGAGGTATAACCTACAACCCATGCCTGGCTTGGAGACAGTTTGGTTATGCTCGGAAGGATGGCCCTCATGACATGTTAATTCCTGACATAGTCTTCGACTTCGACAACGATACTCAAGGACTTCGTCAGAGATTTATCAGAGCTTGGAGGATGCCAAGTAGGATAGACAGCAAGACACTGGGGCACCGGAACTCCATCCCGTTGGAGCCTTACCTCAAGTGGGTACGAGCCCGCTCTCAGAAGTTAGTAATGCCTTACCCTCACATGCTACCTGTAATCAAAGAGCCAATCTTGGAAGGAGAAGCATCCTACACCATTCAACATCCCGACATGCCCACCTCCTGGGAAGAGATGCAGAAGAGCTGGATCCAACTTAAGGAAGAACGGAATTCTCTTGAGACCAGTCTACATGCTAGTGAAAAGAAGGTCCTGGAACTCACCCGCCTGCTGCACGAGGAAAGGAATCTCAACACCTACATCGCGCCAAAAAGGATGCGCAATGTCTTTTTGCCTTAAGGAGTTATTTTGTAATATTTGGCCCATGAGGCATTTATGAACTAACGAATTTCTCCTCATTAATATGATGTGCGTTCCTTTTTGTCTACAACAAAGTTTGAATGTTCTAAATCCTTGAATGCATTGCATACATGCGCATTCCATTGCACCATATGCATAGCAGGTACCCTATTTCACAGGTTGCTTAATTTTCTTCGCTGTTTGTGTGCACAGTCATCATGAATCCGGAATCATCCAGTGAGCAAGCAATCAAGGCCCTTCAGGCCCAAAGTGCACAGTTTCAAGAGATGGTCCTAAGCCTAGCCCAAGGTCAGCAAGAGTTGAAGACTCTACTCATGAAGAAAAAGAAGAAAAAGAGAACGGCGATGTTCAACACCGGACGCAGATTTGGGAACACACTCCACAATGAAGCTGATCCAACCACTTCTTCTGCTGAGAAAAATAGTCCCCAAGGGGGAGGAGCTCCTAGTCCCGCAGTCTCCGACAACGAGACGGACTATAACGATGAACAATACCCACCTGCTGCTGACAGATACAAACAATTAGAGGACCGCTTGAGCGCTATGGAAATTCAGAACGTGCCAGGACTGGATTTCGGAGATTTGGGATTATCTTCTGGAGTAGTAATTCCACACAAGTTTAAGGCGCCTGCCTTCGCCAAGTATGATGGGGTCTCCTGCCCAAAGCTGCATCTGAGGTCGTATGTAAGGAAAATCCAACCTTACACGGCGGATAAGAACCTCTGGATTCACTTCTTCCAGGACAGCCTCTCGGGGTCTCAGCTTGAATGGTTCTACCAATTAGACGGAGCTAGCATCCGGCACTGGGAAGATTTGGCAACTGCATTTTACAGACAATACCAATACAATTCTGATCTCGCTCCTACGCGTACCCAACTTCAGGGTATGTCTCTAGGAACGGGTGAAGGGTTCAAAGAGTACGCTCAAAAATGGAGAGATTTGGCTGGAAGGGTGCAGCCTCCATTAACTGATCGAGAGTTGGTTGATATGTTCCTTGGGACGTTGTCTGGTCCGTTTTTCAATCATTTGGTTGGTAACTCCTCCGCTGGGTTCACAGATTTGATATTAACAGGAGAGAGAATTGAGGCTGGCATCAGGTCAGGCAAGATACAAAAGGCTGCCTCTACAAGTGCTGAGAAGAGGCCGTTTAAGAAAGAAGCAAGTGCCGTCTATGGCCCTAGAAGGCAAGTCAAGCCCGAAAGTCGCCAAGCCGTCAATGCTTTGGTCATCTCTAAACCTGTTGCTGCTCCTCAGCAGTACAATCAACAAAGAAGTGAAAGGCCCAAGAGGCAGTATACCCGATTGAGTATGACATTATCTCAAATTTTACCCCAACTGTTATCCACCAACCTGGTGACCCTCAAAGAAGCTCCTAAAGTCGTCAACACTGCGTCTCCTAAATACAACCCAAATGCCCGGTGTGCTTATCATTCTGATAGTCCCGGGCACACTACTGATGATTGCTGGGCCTTGAGAAACAAAGTGCAAGATCTAATTGACGCAAAAGAAATTCAGTTTGAAGCACCGGAAAGACCGAATGTTGTAACGGCTCCTATGCCCCAGCATAGGGTAAATGCCATTGAGGAAGAAGTGTACGCTGTTTCGGTAGATGAAGTTGTTACCCCTTTGAAGACTGTTAAGAAGAACCTACTGCGGGCCGGTTTATTTCCGGGTTGCGGCGAAGGTTGCCCATTCTGTGCTATTTCCCTATCTGTTTGTCCCTTGCTAAGGTTAGGCATCCAAGGCCTAATGGATAGCAAGGAGATTCTATTCAAAAAGACTGCTGTTCAATTGGTTCCGATGAAAGAAGTTTCCGTGATTACCATCTTCAAAAATCCAATCAAGGCTCCCCCAAAGAAGCCTATTCAAATCTTGACAGTTGCGCCTGTGATCATTACTGTTCCAGGACCCCTCTCCTACGTGTCTGATAAAGCTGTCCCCTGGCATTATGGGGCAGACGTATATGTAAATGGAATCAAGCAAGAATTTGATGTTAGTGCCAATATCTGCGATATCACCGGTCCAGCTAAAGTCACCCGCAGTGGCAGGCTCTTCTCGCCTGACATTGCGCCGCCCGCTATTCGAAAACCCCTCCTCATAAAACCTGCAAGTTTACCAAGTCCTGTTGCTGATCAAATTGTGTCCCCTGCTGCCGAGTCATCAAATGCTCGGGGCAAAGGGATTGAAGAAGAGCCTGCCCGGATGGAGGCACCGATACCCGTGAATGCTGAGGCCTCCCGACAAGAAATGGAGGAGATTCTGAAAATAATAAAGAAAAGTGATTTTAATGTTGTCGAGCAGTTGGGGCATACACCCTCCAAGATCTCCCTGCTTTCCTTATTACTATGTTCCGAGGCCCATGCAAAAGCCTTGATCTCATTTCTCAAGACGGCCCATGTGCCGCAGGAGACGTCTGCAGTTCAGTTCACTGACTGCATAGCGAATCTGACGGCGGACAACGGCTTGGGCTTTTCAGATGCTGACCTAACCGCAAAAGGGAGGGACCACAATGATGCCCTGCATGTCTCTATTGAATGCAGGGGCACTACTCTGGCACATGTATTGGTGGACACTGGTTCTTCCTTGAACGTTCTTCCGAAAAAGGCTTTAGATCGTCTGGATTATGAAGGCCTGGAGTTGAAACCCAGCAATATCATCGTCAGGGCTTTTGACGGTTCCAAGAGGATGGTTCATGGAGAGGTTAACATCCCTATTCGTGTGGGCTCTCAAGTGTTTGACTCTACCTTTTACGTGATGGATATACGTCCATCGTACTCCTGCCTGTTGGGTCGACCTTGGATCCACAAAGCTGGGGCAGTGACCTCCACCTTGCACCAAAAGCTGAAGTATCCCGTCAGGGGGAAAATTGTCACTGTGCAAGGAGAAGAGGAGTATATGGTGAGCCATTTGAATTCCTTCAGGTACATCGAGATGGACGGAGAATTTATTGAAACTCCCTTCCAACATTTCGAGGAGGTACATCCAATTTCAGCAGCTGCGGAGACAATGGCCGAAGAGAATGATTCGTTGAAGATGGCTTCCCTAAGGGATGCCCGGGCTGTGGTTCAGAAAGGCAATGGTGCACACTGGGGTCAGCTTCCTGACTTCACTCAGAAGAACGACAAGTTTGGGCTAGGCTTCACTGCAGAGGCTCAGAAGGCAGTACGCAAAGAGAAGATTGGAAAGGCTCCGGTGTTTATTTCCAGCTCAAGGGTGAATGCTATCGAGGAGGATGTGGAGGAAGCTGAGTTTGATAATTGGATCTACCCGACTGCCAGCGACGGACCAAGCAACTGGACAGCAAAGGATTTTACCCCTATCACATTTGTCACGCAGTAATTGATTTCTTTTGATTTCCAAATTTGTAACAAACAATATGTTAAAACTCTGTTGGCTCGGTGTCCTGCCCGGGGCATCGTAGCTCCATTTGTGAGGGCTTTTTGTATGACATTTTCATATATCATCAATCAAAACATTGGACGTTTGTTGCATTTCGAATCTTGTGCTCTTTTTTCTTTCTGTGTTATACATATTGCAAAACAGCTATATTTACACACACTCACTTATACAGGTTTCAATCCACTCTGGATCTCACTGGCAACAGCTCTGCTACCGCCAGTTATGACTTCGAAAATCCGATCAACTTGGCCAAAGACGAAGGTGAAGATGATTGCGAAGTGCCTGGTGAACTCGCAAGACTGCTACTACAGGAAGAGAGGGCTATTCAACCACATGAAGAGCCTGTGGAGACAATTAACCTGGGTACTGAGACAGATAGGAAAGAGGTCAAGATTGGTGCCAATCTAGAGCTCAGCGTGAAGCAACGATTGATCCAGATGCTACAAGACTACATGGAGATTTTTGCTTGGTCCTATGAAGATATGCCCGGTTTGGATGCCGACATTGTAGTTCACCATTTGCCGACCAAGGAAGATTGCCCTCCAGTAAAACAAAAAGTTCGGCGAATGCGTCCAGAGATGTCGGAGAAGATTAAAGCTGAGGTGATGAAACAGTTTGATGCGGGTTTCCTTGCAGTAACTTCTTACCCTCAGTGGGTTGCCAATGTTGTGCCAGTGCCAAAGAAGGACGGTAAAGTCAGAATGTGTGTCGACTACAGGGATCTGAACAGGGCCAGCCCCAAGGATGATTTCCCCCTACCTCACATCGATGTCCTTGTTGATAATACAGCTCAACACAAGGTGTTCTCCTTCATGGATGGCTTCTCAGGGTATAATCAGATCAAGATGGCTCCTGAAGATATGGAGAAGACTACATTTGTAACTCAGTGGGGGACCTTTTGTTATAAGGTCATGCCATTCGGATTGAAAAATGCTGGGGCAACCTATCAGCGTGCCATGGTTGCTTTATTTCATGATATGATCCATCATGAGATTGAAGTATACGTTGATGACATGATTGCAAGGTCTCAAACTGAGGAGGAACACCTTGATCATCTGAGGAAGTTGTTTGACCGACTCAAGTTGTACAAGCTAAGATTGAATCCCAACAAATGCACCTTCGGGGTGAGGTCCGGAAAATTGCTAGGTTTCATTGTAAGTGATAAAGGTATTCAGGTGGACCCTGCCAAGGTAAAAGCCATACAAGAGATGCCGACTCCAAAAACAGAGAAAGAAGTCAGAGGTTTCCTAGGACGACTGAATTACATTGCTCGATTCATCTCACATCTGACTGCTACTTGTGAGCCAATCTTCAAATTACTGAAGAAAGATCAAGTGGTACGTTGGAATGATGAATGTCAGGCCGCCTTTGAAAGAATAAAGGAATATCTCCAAGAGCCACCTATTCTTATGCCACCGGTGGAAGGAAGACCTCTGATACTTTACTTGACAGTGCTTGATAATTCAATGGGGTGTGTGCTGGGGCAGCATGACGAGTCTGGCCGAAAAGAGCACGCTATTTATTACTTGAGCAAAAAGTTTACCGACTGTGAGTCTCGTTACTCACTGCTTGAGAAAACTTGCTGCGCTCTTGTATGGGCTGCTCGCCGGCTGAGACAGTATATGCTGACTCACACTACTTTATTGATTTCAAAGATGGATCCCATCAAATACATATTTGAAAAGCCCGCTCTGTCTGGGAGAATAGCGAGATGGCAAATGATCTTAACAGAATATGATATCCAGTATACAACTCAGAAAGCAATTAAGGGAAGTGTACTGGCTGATCATTTGGCACACCAACCTGTGGACGATTACCAATCATTGAACTTTGATTTTCCGGACGAAGACATCATGGTGGTAACTGACTGTGAAGTACCTGGACCGGATGAAGGACCTGAGGAAGGATCCCGATGGTCTATGCATTTTGACGGAGCTTCCAATGCTTTGGGTAACGGCGTCGGTGCTGTAATCATATCTCCCAAGGGGACTCATACTCCACTCACCGCCCGATTATGTTTCAGCTGCACCAACAACATGGCAGAATATGAGGCATGTATCATGGGTTTACAAGCTGCGATCGATTTGAGGATCAAGTTTCTAAGTGTCTTCGGAGATTCCGCTCTCGTGATCAATCAGGTCAAAGGCGAGTGGGATACGAAACACCCGAATCTCATTCCTTACAAGGAGTATGTTTCGACCTTGCTCCCTCACTTTGAAGAGATAACTTTTGAACATTTCCCCAGAGAGGAGAATCAGCTAGCGGACGCACTAGCCACGATGTCTTCAATGTTCAAAGTTAAATGGGACAATGAGGCTCCTCAAATCATAATCTGGAAGTTGGATGAACCGGCATACTGCTGCGAGCTCGAGGCTGAGAAGGTGACTGAAAAACCCTGGTATCACGAGGTGAAGAGGTACTTGGAAGCCCAGGAGTACCCTGAAGGTGCATCTGTCAATGATAAGAAGTTCATGAGGAGGTTTGCTGCAAAATTCTTCCTCAGCAACGGCATTCTCTACAAACGGAATCATGATTCAACTCTGTTACGTTGTGTGGATAAGGCTGAAGCAGAGAAAATTATGATGGAACTGCACGAAGGTACATTTGGGACCCATTCCAGTGGACACACCATGGCTAAGAAAATCCTTCGGGCAGGATATTTCTGGTCCACGATGGAAGCCGATTGTTACCAACACTCCCGAACTTGTCATAAGTGCCAGGTCTATGCTGACAAGGTGCATATCCCTCCGGTTCCTTTGAATGTCCTAACGGCACCTTGGCCTTTCGCAATGTGAGGCATCGATATGATCGGTGAGATCCGACCAACGGCATCCAATGGGCATCGTTTCATCTTGGTGGCGATCGATTACTTCACGAAATGGGTCGAAGCAGCTTCCTATGCCACAGTAACCAAGAGCGTCGTGGCACGATTCATCCGGCATAATCTGATATGTCGGTACGGTGTCCCGGAAAGAATCATTACGGACAACGGTACCAATCTCAATAACAAAATGGTCACTGAACTCTGTGAACAATTCAAGATACAGCACCACAATTCTTCCCCCTATCGGCCGAAGATGAATGGGGCTGTAGAGGCAGCCAATAAAAATATCAAGAAAATTGTGCAGAAGATGACAGTGACCTACAAAGATTGGCACGAGATGTTACCGTTCGCTCTTCATGGGTACCGCACCTCAGCAAGGACATCAACCGGGGCAACTCCTTTCTCCTTGGTCTATGGCATGGAGGCAGTCTTGCCAATCGAGATCCAGATACCCTCTCTCCGAATAATGAAGGATGCAGACTTGAATGAAGATGATTGGATCCAGACTCGACTTGATCAACTAAATCTGATTGACGAAAAGAGGCTCACTGCTATCTGTCACGGTCAAACGTATCAGAAACGGATGATCAGGGCATTTAACAAGAAAGTCAGACCGCAAGAGTATCAAGTTGGGGACCTGGTAATCAAACGCATCATCCTTCCTCAAAGTGATCCCCGGGGCAAATGGACCCCTACTTATGAAGGGCCATTTGTGGTTAAACGTGTGTTCTCAGGAGGAGCCATGATCCTAACCACCATGGATGGTGACGACCTTCCTCACCCCGCCAATACAGACATAGTGAAAAAATACTACGCATAAATAAAAGACCCGCTAGGTTGACATACCTAGGCAAAAATAAGGGCTTCCCGGCGAACCAAAAGGGTTCGGGCAAAAATAAGGGATGAAATGAAAAAATCTGTACACCCGGCAAGTCGAAAACCTGAAAGGGCGGCTTGGGCAAAAATGGGTATCCCGGTGGACCGAAAACCCGAAAGGGAGGTCCAGGCAAAAGTTAGGGATAAAAGCGTAACACTATGTCTCATTGGATCACTTCGCGTCCGGAATTCGGTACCAACTATCTGGCTCCAGATTTCGGCATTGATCAATCGGCTTCATCTTCAACTAAGCAGCAAAGCGATGAGACATTCGAAGACATAAAGGCAATAGCAGAGTTGGAACCCAGTGGGATTGTTCACATAGCTGTTTTGTTTTCTTTTTCAAATTGTAAATTCTATACTTTTGGCGATGTCCTCTTACTAGGATGTCAGCCTCTTGTACAAAAAACGCCTATTCACAGGCAAAGTTTAAATCAATACAAATTCACTTGTCCATACAAATTGCCATTGTTTTTCTTTTTCTGTTTTGTCTTGCGAAGAACGTCCAATGTTCATTTTTGATATATGCATTTGACATTAAATTGCTGATTCATAAATGTTTGCATATGAAAAAAGAGATTAATTACAAGTGACATCAAAGACAGGGGCAATGTGGAGTTGTCTAATGCGGTCTAGTTGTTTTGTCCACCAAGGCACCAAGGTAGGTTCAACTGAAAATGTGGCCAAATCATCTTAGCTCCCCGCAGAATAAAACAAGGTTCAGCAGCACTTTCCCCAAGCAGGAGTCGATTCCCCGTCGATCCTGAAAAAGGCACAACATCCCCCGGCAGGTCTTAAAAGCTCATCCCCAGTAGATTCTGCGAGCTTATCCCCGGCGAAGTACGAACGTCTCGCCCAAGTTTTATTTAGAGTTATTTCCTCACAAGGACTTATAACTGGGTTATCCTCAGCTAAAAGCCACGGAAGACCGTTCTCGGCAAAAGTTCCTTCAATCCCCAGCGAAGTCTATCTTTGGTATTCCCAAGCAGAGTTTATCTTTGGAGTTCCCCAGCGGAGTTTACCATCATTATCCTCAGCGGAGTCCATCGTTAAAAGTCCTCAGCGGGCCTCTCATCAAAACTTCAGTCAAGCATCTCTTCCGCAGAGCAGCTTCCCGGCCATTCGTCAAGGATTTATTTTCCTAAGATGAAATTACACTCATAAACATTTCACATTTTCATACATCTTGCTTACATACATGATGAAACACATACGACATCAAATGTTGAACATCATGACATCATGCATATCATACATCATGACATTGCATACGGCTTACGTCTTTGCCTTTTCAGGAAAAAGACAATCTCAAAAACGACTACCTTCAACTGTCACAATTCCAGATTCGATACTTGTATCCAGCCAGGGCATATCTGTTGACCACATTTCCAGATTCGACTCCTGTATCTAGCCAGGGCACGTCTGAAGAGTTCGAAGATTCGACTCTTGTATCCAGCCAGGGCACATCTATCAACTACAACATTTCCAGATTCGATTCCTGTATCCAGCCAGGGCATATCTGTTGACCACATTTCCAGATTCGACTCCTGTATCTAGCCAGGGCACGTCTGAAGAGTTCGAAGATTCGATTCCTGTATCTAGCCAGGGCACATCTATTTGACGACTATTTCCAGACTCGACTCCTGTATCCAGCCAGGGCACATCTGTGAGCAACCGATTGCAGATTCAATACCTGTATCTAGCCAGGGCATATTTGCATAAGGAGACTGAAGATCAAACACCTGTAACAAGCCAGGAAAACATCTGTCTTTCTTAAATACACAAGTTCTCGCTAAGGAACCTCTTATGCGATCAACACTTCCAAATGGCATCTATAAGCCCATTCCCGCCAAAGTTCTGTCACTTTTCCAGATGGCATCTACAAAGCCCATCTCCCTATCCACCATCTCTCCAAATGGCATCTATAAGCCCATTCCCGACACCACATTGTTGAGACTCCAGCATGCGAGTGCAAATTTCCGGGCACTCTAGTGTCCAATCTCCTTTTACCCTCGAGTCACGAAAGGCAAACTTGCCAATCTAACTCTTCAGGTCCAAGAAGATTGAACAGGGGCAACTGTTGTACCCCAAAATTTGCCCTCCCATTTCCTCAACATTTTCTCATCACAAGACATTTAAGGATCAAGATACAATTAGGGTTTCCTCTGCTCAAGACTTCTCCTTGCACTGTGGACTCAAATTAGGGTTTGTGCTTGCACAAAGATGTTTTGACCTAAAATGCCTAAGATGACTTTCATGCTTCATGTTGGACTCCCAAGTTTACCTATACCAAGTTTCAAGTCTTGATTCCAAGTTTTACCCAGTCAATTGGACAGTTGACCTAGAAATCAGTTGTATTGGGGAAAAAGTCAACTGTGGCCAATTGACAGTCAAATCTCATGAAATTTGATCCACATCAACATTATGAACTCACATGGACCATTTGATCAAGTTTGAATCACAATTCCACAAGAAATTTGATCAGATCATCAAAAGGGCAAAATGGTCATTTTTAGGGTTTTGACTGCACAAGGGCAATTTTTGACTGTTTGACCTAGCCAATGGCAAACCAAGCTCACATATGGACTCAAGGACCCCATGGAATTATCTTGACATGTTCATCAAGCTCAAAAGATCCCAAGTACACAAGATTGACAGTTGAATTTCCCAGTCAATTGATCAATTTTGACTGTATACTGAAAAGTCAAACTTTGACTTTTTGGTCAAAATCAAGAGTCAAGATTCATTTTTCATCAAAACATGCCAAATCATGAAACTTGTTCACCAAGAAATCTCAAAATGCAAATTAGGGTTTGAAAATGGAATTTTTCATAACTTAGAATTTTTCTAAGTTATGAAAAACCCTAATTTTTTCCCAACTTTGCCCCATCTTTTCACCATGATCCATTTGGATTCAAACAAAAGTCAAAACATGAAAGTTGTAGCTTGTTGCATAATCTACAACTTTGATTCACAAAGTTTTCTCATTTGAAGCTTGTATCTCAAGTTATGATTTTTTGAATAAGGGCACTAAACCATCTTTTAACTTAGTAAAATTTGACCTATTTTGACAAGGTTTTCTACCCTACTTCAAGGCCACTTTTCATACCCTTCCACTTGGAATTTCAAATTGCATTTCAAAGATGGATTGTAGTACACATTCCAAGCTTTCCAAAATGTCCAAGAACTCATCAAACAACCTCATAACTTGAGAGATTCGAATTTCACAAGTTGGCAAAAATTCACTTTTGGTTCTTCATCAAAGCATGTTCATAAACTTGGCAAATTTGAATTCAGCATGCTTAAGCTACATTGCAGGCCTCTAATCCCATTTTCACTCAATAATTCAATGCATATCCTTTGTGCTCTAGCATTATCTTGCTCATTTGGACAATACACACAAAATCAAGCCTAAACTAGAAAAAGCATATTATCCATTCTTGTAAAGTGCTACTTTATGGCAACTTTGCAAATCTATGAGGTACAATGCAGATCTTTGAGGCAAAAAGGCATGGACATTTCCCACTGATCAAGACTCAAATGTGCAGCATAGATTGAGGCATTGTACTGGCCTAGAAACCAAGTTGACATTTGCTTGCTTCACTTAGAAGTAACATCCATAACTTATGCCATCTCTCATACCAGCATAGAAACAGAAGAACAAAGTTGTCAAACACATTACACATAACAAATCCAAGCTAACACACGAGCTCTTGACTTCCAAAACACCCTCCATCTCAGAATCATCCTCAAACTGCACAAACAGGGGTGCCCCTGCAGTTTGAGTGCAATCTCTCAAACCCTTCAAGCATTTTGATCAAAACCTGTTCCTCTACCTTCCTTACAACCTATGCAAGCTATCCAGAAGCTTAGGCACGATCTGTAGTTGCTCTAACCACTTCCACCATTTTCACATCTTTGACTTGCAGGTGAAGTTCTACAGCTTGATACAAGAAGGTTCAAGACAAAGTAAGCATTGAAAAAGCATCCCTGGACCTCAAGGAAGCTTTTCCAATCATTACATTGCACTGAAAGTCTCTCATTCTCCACATAGAAGTTCAACTGCACAGGTAAAAGTTTGGATTCGTATCTCTCTTATTAGGCATCTTTAGTCTTAAGTTTGTGAAGAAACAAAGTCCTACTCATAGCCCTGAACATGTACATAGCTTTACTTTTCATTTCTTTTGCCTGAGTAGAGAGAATTTGAGCTCTGAAAATGGTAGAAAAATTAGGTCAGAAAAGAGGGGGAGAGAAATTCTCCCTCATCTTAGAGAGATAGGTCAAGTTCTTTATATGGTTAGAACCGTCTCTTCATGCTGAACATTTCTTGTGTTATGAGTTTTTGCTAAAAAGCCAGGAATCAAGAGTTAGAAGGAACTGAACATGGCGCGCGTTTTTCAAATAACCTGTGCTGGAGGTTGAAGAAGGAGTGAAGTGGGCTGGGCCTGGATTTGTGTTGCTTTTCACACCATCTTTTTTAGTTTACACCCCCCTGAGCCCATTTGCTTATTTTTAAACATTTTTGACTTTTTCCTTTTTTATTGACTTTGTTCATTTTTCTCATGACATTTAAAAATTAAAAAAATATTTTTTCATCATTTTTTGCATTTATTGCATATTTATTTGTTTATTTGTTTAGTTTGTACATAAATATATATATATATGATTATTAGAATAAAATGTAAAAATAATGTAAATACAATTTTATTTTTATTTACTTTCTGAAAATAGCTCACACAATAAAAATAAAATACTTTTTATTTTATTAAAATATTTAAATATTTATTTTAAGAACAATACATATTTAGGGTTATATGCATATATGTATATTTGATTATTAATATATTTAAGACAAAGATATAAAAATACTTGATTTTTTTCATTTTATTAATATTTAATACAGAAATACCTTTTTCACAATATACTTCATTTTATGTCATTTTTATAAATAATAAATAAATAGTAGAATTAAATTAGATAATAATACCTTTTATTTAAAAATTAGGGTTTTTCACCCTAAGTTCAAAATACTAAAAAATAAATACATTTTTATTTTTCTTTTTTCCTTTTACATAAATAATATTTTCTCATACACATAGAAGCTTTCTTTTTACATTTCACATATTTATTTAATTTACATTTAATCATGCATTGCAAAATATCCAATTGTTGTAATAATTTAGATTTAAATTCTTGTCAATATCCCCATTTGAACATTTGTACCCCCCTTCCCATATTTGGTTGTGTAATAGCTTAGTAATTTTAATTTCGCACTTTATTGCTTTCTAATAATAACATGCTAGAATTAGGGTTTGTATGCGAAAAACGATTAAAAAAAAATAGTTTGACCTAATACAAGATAAACAAGCATGAAAATGGACACACAAATCACACTTGCACCCCCTAGGGTATTCCACTTGTTGCCTTCAAAAAAAAATGGGCCATATTGTATGTTGAACATCTTTGGGCAAAGCAAACAAAACAAATGATCAAGTCCCTTAGAGAAATTGCCCAAAGACATTTAACGTCGTTACAATTATGGTCTAAACGATGACCCGCGCCTGTCCCTTTCACATCCTAACACAAGGTTGCCCACCAAATACAATGGTGGTGCAAACTTGTTAAAAGGGTTAAAGTATAGCAATAATCTTTTGAGAAATTTAGGAGTAGATAACCTCTTAGTTACTTGAATCAACTTGCAAAACAAAACACTTGCCTAATTTCAAAACCACACAACACTACACTTTCAAAACAACTTTCAAAAACAAATGAAAACCTTTTCAAAAGACATACATCTTTGTATACATCCCCACATGGATCATTGCAAAGGTTGCCACCATATTGGCCTCTTTTCAAAACATTTTCAAAACCCACACACTCAAGCACCATTTAAAACAATTGAAAACAAAAGGCAAGTGATCTAAGCAAGTAACTAAGAGCCCATGGATAACCATGGATAGAAAGGGTGCTAATACCTTCCCTTTCTATAATCTACTCCCCGAACCCAAGAAAACATCTCAAAAGGTTTTTGCTGTGCTTTTTAACCTTTCCTTAGGATAAAATAAAAAGTCGGTGGCGACTCTTGCTAACCGCAACATTTGCGAATACAAACGCAAACCTCAAGTCAGTTCTCCCACCGTATCACAAGGAGTTACAAAAATCCTAGGTTCAACTTAAGGAGGAGCGGGATACGTTTGAAGCTCAATTATATGCCAGTGAGAAGAAAGTCCTGGGACTCACTAGGCTACTTCATGAAGAGAGGAATATAAATGCCTACATTGCACCAAAGAGGGTGCACTTATGGGAAACCTAATTTTATTTTTGCTTTAAGTTTTATTTTGTTTGATTGTAAGCCTAAAGGGCACCCTTTATAATAATTCGAACTTATTAATATAATTAACGTGTGTTTCTTTTGTCTAAGCAAATTTGAGTCTTTAAGAATCCTTGAAATCATTGAATATGCATATCATCCATGACATTGCATAAACAGGTTTGAAAGTAGGATTCTCATCTTCTCCACTGTTTATTTCAGCAATAATGGCTTCTGAACAAAGTATCAAGGATCTCCAGACACAAAATGCCCAATTTCAGCAAATGTTCGTAGCTTTGGCTAAAGGCAAGGAAGATCTGAAGGCCCTTATTCTGAAAGATAGAAAGAAGAAGGCGAAGAAGACCGCTGGTGTCCTGAATTTGGGCAGAAGGTTCAAAGGACCAGTTAAGTGAGTGTCAGAGATGGCAACTTCCTCCAAAGGGGGGGGGGGGACAATCAAGAGGAGGAAACAAGAGAGGAAGACTCCAGTCCAAAAGAATCTGATGATGAATCTGAATATGACGAGGAACAATATCCTTCTGCTGATGAAAAATATAAATAGCTAGAGGATCATTTGAATGCAATGGAGGTCCGGAAGGTACCGGGTTTGGATTTTGAAGAGCTGAGTTTGGTCTTTAGGGTTTTCATCCCGCAAAAGTTCAAGGTGTCGGTGTTCGCCAAGTATGATGGGGTTTCTTATCCCAAGCTTCATCTTCGTTCTTATGTGAGGAAGATTCAGCCTCACACTTCTGATAGGAACTTGTAGGTCCATTTCTTTCAAGACAGTCTATCCGGGACTCAGCTTTAGTGGTTCTATCAGCTGGAGGAAATCAATGTCTGCAACTAGGAAGATCTGGCTGCTGCTTATTATAAACAGCATCAATATAACGCTGGTCTTGCTCCTACCTATACTCAACTCCAGAGTATGTCTATGGGTGCAAGCGAAGGTTTTAAGGACTACGCTCAGAAGTGGAGAGATTTGGCAGGGAGAGTCCAACCCCCTTTGTCTGATAGGGAGTTGGTAGACATGTTTCTTGGTACGCTATCTGGTATGTTCTTTAATCACTTAATTGGTAGCTCCTCGGCTGGTTTTAATGAGCTGATATTGACTGGAGAAAGGGTAGAAGCTGGGATCCGAAGTGGCAAGATCTAGAAAGACACCTCTTCAACTATAGTGAAAAAGCCATTCATGGGTAAGAAGGAGGCCAATGCTATTTACAATCCAAGAAGTCAGAATAGAATCGAGCACCGTCTAATGGTAGGGGATATAATGATACCTAGTCCTGTGGCTACTCAACAACGAAACAATCAGCCAAGGGTAGAAAGACCTCAAAGGCAGTTCACCCGGATCAATATGACGTTGTCTGAGGTTTTACCCCATTTGTTAAAATCTAATTTGGAAACCTTAAGGGAGGCTCCCAAGAATCCCAACACCACTTCTCCTTGTTATAATCCAAACGCTCTGTGTGCTTACCATTCTGAGAGTCCAGGCCACGATACAAACGACTGTTGAGCTCTAAATAATAAGATACATGATCTGATCGAAGCAAAGGAGATTGAGTTTGATGCTCCTGAGATGCCTAATGTCATAACTTCTCCCATGCCCAAGCACAACCGTGGTGTTAATGTCGTTGATACTGATCTATTTGTTACTTATATTGATGAAGTTTCTACTCCTCTCATAACCGTCAAGAAGAATTTATTGCTAGCCGGTGTATTTCCGGGCTGTGGTGAAGGTTGCCACAAGTGTTTATCTCTGTCTTCTGGTTGTTATTTGCTGAAGGCAGGTGTTCAACGCCTGATGGATAACAAATATATTTTGTTCGAAAAGACTCCGGTTCCAACTGTTCTACATGAAGATGTTGCTATCATAACCATTTCCGCCAATCCTTCCAAGGTCTCCTCTAAAATACCTGTTAGGATTACATCTTCTCCAAGAATTGCTCCATTAATAATCACTTTTCTTGGCCCTGTACCATACTCCTCGGACAAAGATGTTCCTTAGAATTATGGTGCTGACGTTTACTTCCATGGCGTTAAGCATGATTTGTTAACCATTAAAGACGAAAACACTAAAGAGGTTGATCCCGATATTAGTAACATTGTCGGGACCAGCAAAATTACTCGAAGTGGAAGGGTTTTCTCTTCCGAGATCTCCCTGAAGACTGTTTCTAAGCCTGTTGTTATTCCATCTGTTGTTCCGGCTAGTACTCCTGCTACTACTCCCATCCTTACTCCAGTTATTACCCCTATCAATGAGTCATCTGGGACTCGGGGCAAAGAAGTTGTAGGTGAGCCTTCCCGGACGGAGGCACCTAGAGAAGTTATTTTGGAATCCTCTAAACAAAAAATGGAGGAGATTTTAAATATAATCAAGAAGAGCGACTACAATGTGGTCGAACAGCTAGGGCAGACCCCTTCGAAGATATCAATGTTGGCTCTGCTATTGTGTTTTGAGGCCCATGAAAAGGCTTTGGTTACATTTCTCAAGACTGCGCATGTGCCGCAAGAAACCTCATCTGACCAATTCAAGGACTGTGTGGCCAATCTAACTGCTGATAATGGGTTGGGTTTTTTTGATGCTGATTTGACACCCAAGGGGAGAAAGCATAATGATGATCTGCATGTCTCGATCGAATGCAAGGGCACTACTATGGCCCATGTGCTAGTGGATACTGGATTGTCACTGAATGTTCTGCCCAAGAAGGCTCTTGATAGGCTAGATTGTAAAGGTTTGACCATAAAGCCCAGTAACATTGTGGTGAGGGCTTTCGACGGTTCAAAGAGAATGGTGCACGGGGAGGTGGACATCCTTGTCAAAGTGGGTTTCCAGACCTTTGAATCCACCTTCTACGTGATGGATATCAGGCCATCTTATTCTTATTTGTTGGGTCGTCCTTGGATCCATGAAGCTAGAGTTGTTACTTCTACACAACACCAAATGTTGAAGTATCCAGTGAAGGGAAAGATTGTCACCGTGCATGGTGAAGAGCAGTACATGGTAAGCCATCTGAACTCTTTCAGGTATGTGGAAATGGACGGTGAGTTCATAGAGACCCCTTGTCAAAAATTTGAAGAGGTTCCCTAGACTATGGCATCAACTGAGACTATTACCAGTGTGTCAAAGATCACCAGACCTCCCTTGAAGATGGCTTTTCTCAAGAACGCCAGAGCAGTAGCTGAAGAAGATGGGTGTACCATTTGGGGATAGCTCCCTGACTTCCCTTACAAAATTGAAAATTTTGGTTTGGGCTTTACTTTAGGAGCTCAAAGGGCTGTTTGACGTGCTCGGGCTGAAGGACCTCCCCTACGCATTAACAATCATGGGGTCAATGCTATAGAAGACAATGATGAGGATTCTGATATTGATAGCTGGATCTACCCTACTACCAACAGTGGACCTAGTAACTGGACGGCCAAAGATTTTGTGCTCATTGCTTTTGTTCAGCAGTAATTGTTTTGCTTGTTTTTCAGATTTGTAATAAACAATATAAACTTTGTGGCCTTGTGTCTTACCCGAGGCACAATAGTTTATTTGTGAGGGTTATTATATGTCATTATCATATGTCATCAATAAAACATTGGACGTTTCTGCATACAAATTTTGCGCTCTCTGTTTTTCTTTTCTGCTTTTTACTTTATCAATACAGCTATGCTCTTACACACACTCACATATCAAACTGCAGATCCATATCCACTCTAGATCCCATTGATAACAGTTCTGTTATTTCCAGTTATAACTTCAAAAATACGATCAACCAAGCCGAGGACGAAGGTGAGGAAGATTGTGAGGTACCTGGAGAACTTGCTAGACTTTTACAGCAGGAAGAGAGGGCTATACAGCCTCATGAAGAGCCATTTGAGATAATAAACTTGGGCACAGAGGTAGACAGAAAAGAAGTCAAGATCGGCGCAAATCTGGAGATTAATGTCAAACAGAGGTTGATACAAATGTTGCACGACTATGTCGAGATCTTTTCCTGGTCATATGAAGACATGCCAGGACTGGATACAGATATCGTGGTTCACTGGCTACCAACTAAAGAAGATTTCCCTCCGGTAAAGCAGAAGGTCCATCGCATGCACCCTGAAATGTCTGAGAAGATCAAAGCAGAGGTTATGAAGCAGTTCAACGCTGGGTTCTTAGCTGTCACCTCTTACCCCCAATGGGTTGCCAACGTGGTGCCAGTGCCTAAAAAATACGGTAAGGTACGAATGTGTGTGGACTACATAGATCTAAACAGGGCAAGCCCCAAATATGACTTTCCGCTCCCCCACATCAACGTTCTGGTTGATAACATTGCACAACACAAGATCGTTTCCTTCATGGATGGTTTCTCTTGTTACAATCAGATCAAAATGGCACCCAAAGATATGGAGAAGACAACCTTCGTCACGTAATTGGGCACTTTCTGCTACAAAGTGATATCGTTTGGATTAAAGAATGCTGGGGCAACCTATCAGCGAGCCATGGTCGCCTTATTTCAGGACATGATTCACCATGAGATAGAGGTATATGTGGATGACATGATAGCCTGGTCTCAAACTGAGGAAGAGCACCTTGATCATTTACAAAAGTTGTTTGATAGGTTGAAGATGTAAAAGCTGAGGTTGAATCCGAACAAGTGCACCTTCGGGGTAAGGTCTGGTAAACTGCTAGGTTTCATTGTCAGTGACAAGGGAATTCAGGTGGACCCTGTAAAAGTAAAGGCTATACAAGAGATGCCGGCTCCTCGCACTGAGAAGGAGGTCAGAGGCTTTTTGGGACGCCTAAACTACATTTCCGGGTTCATTTCCCATTTAAATGCTACTTGTGAGCCAATCTTCAAGCTCCTGAAGAAAGATCAAGTGGTAAAATGGAATGAAAAATGCCAAACTGCTTTCAAAAGAATCAAGGAATACCTTCAAGAACCACCAATTCTGATGCCTCCGATTGAAGGAAGACCTTTGATAATGTACTTAACAGTGTTATACAATTCAATGGGGTGTGTGCTGGGGAAGCATGACGAGTCTGGTCGAAAAGAACATGCAATATACTACCTTAGCAAAAGGTTTTCCAACTGTGAAACACGATATTCACTGCTCGAGAAAACTTGTTGCGCTTTGGCATGGGCTGCTCGCCGACTGAGATAGTATATGTTGACCCACACTATTATACTGATATCTAAGATGGATCCGATCAAGTACATCTTCGAGAAGCCCTCTCTCTCCGGAAGAATAGCGAGATGGCATATGATCTTAACCGAATACGATATCCAATACACGACCCAGAAAGCAATCAAGGGGAGTGTATTAGATGATTATTTGGCTCATCAAGCCATGGATGACTACCAGTCCATGAATTTTTAGTTCCCGGACGAGAATATTATGCTAGTAACTGACTATGAAGAACCTGGACCAGATGAAGGACCTGAAGAAGGATCTCGATGGACTATGGTTTTTGACGGAGCTTCGAATGCACTCGGTAATGGCATTGGTGCTATAATTATATCTCCTGAAGGCTGTCATACTCCTTTCATTGCCAGACTATTTCAATTATACCAATAACATGGTGGAGTATGAAGCATGCATCATGGGTCTCAAAGCTGCTATTGACCTATGGATCAAGTTCTTGAGTGTATTCAGGGGTTCAGCTTTGGTAATAAGTTAAATCAAAGGCGAGTGGGACACGAAGCACCCGAATCTCATCCCTTATAAAGAGAACATGATGACATTACTTCCACACTTTAAGGAGGTAACCTTTGAACATTTTCCACGAGAAGAGAATCAGTTGGCGGACGCGCTAGCTACCATGTCCTCTATGTTCAAGGTCAGGTGGAAAAACGAGGCTCCTCGGATCACTATTGAGAGATTGGATGAACCAGTGTACTGCTACGAGATTGACACGGAAGGAGTAGCAGACAAACCTTGGTTCTATGAGGTGAAGAGATATCTCGAGGATCAAGAGTATCCCGAGGGGGCATCTGTCAATGATAAGAAGTTTCTGAGAAGGTTCGCCGCGAAATTCTTCCTCGGTAATGGAATCCTCTACAAGCGCAACCATGACTCTACTTTACTTTGGTGCATAGACAAGAGCAAAGCGGAGAGGATTATGGAAGAATTACATGAAGGTACCTTCGGAACCCATTCGAGTGGACATACCATGGTTAAAAATATCCTAGAGGAAGGATACTATTGGTCCACTATGGATAAACTGCTATCAACATTCACGAACTTGTCACAAATGCCAGATCTATGCTGATAAGGTGCATGTATCTCTGGTTCCTTTGAACATCTTGACGGCTCCTTGGCCCTTTGCAATATGGGGCGTTGACATGATCAGAGAGATTATACCCACTGCTTCCAATGGGCATCGCTTCATCCTGGTGGCCATTGATTACTTCATGAAGTGGGTCGAAGCTGCCTCTTTTGCTGCTGTTACCAAGAACGTTGTGGCGCAGTTTATCAAGCATAACCTGATATGTAGGTACGGTGTGCCAGAGAGAATCATCATAGACAATGGTACAAATCTCAACAATACAATGATCATCGAACTCTGTAAACAATTCAAGGTCCAGCATCATAATTCTTCCCCTTACCGGCCGAAGATGAATGGAACTGTTGAAGCTGCAAATAAGAACATTAAGAAGATCATATAGAAAATGATGGTGACATACAAAGACTGGCATGAGATGTTACCATTTTCTCTTCATGGTTACCGCACCTCAGCGCGTACGTCAACAGGGGCAACACCTTATTCTCTGGTATATGGTATGGAGGTTGTCCTACCAATTGAAGTTCAGATCCCTTCTTTGAGGATCATGAAGGATGCGGGTTTAAACGAAGGAAATTGGATCCAGACTCAACTTGATCAACTGAATCTGATTGATGAGAAAAAGCTTACTGCTGTCTGTCATGGTCAGATGTACCAAAAACAGATGATTAAGGCTTTCAACAAAAAAGTCAGACGTCAGGCATATAAAGTGGGTGATCTAGTAGTCAAGCGCATCATCCTGCCGCAAGGTGATCCCAGGGGAAAATGGACCCCCACATACGAAGGGCCATTTGTAATCAAGAACATATTTTCTGGTGGAGCCATGATTCTAACCACCATGGATGGTAACGATCTTCCCCACCCTGTGAATGCAGACATAGTGAAAAGATACTACGTATAAATAAAGACCCTCTAGGTCGACTGGACTAGGCAAAAATAGGGGCATCCCGGTGAACCAAAAGGGTTCGGGAAAAAATTAGGGATAAAAAAAAATATGTACACCCGGCATGTCAAAAACCTGAAAGGGCGGCTTGGGAAAAAAAAGGGTATCCCGGTGGACTGAAAACCCGAAAGGGCGGTCCTGGAAAAAATTAGGGATTTAAGGAGTATAACTATGTCCTGTTGGATCACCATGCAATCAGACTTCAGTATCAGACTATCAAACTCAAGCGGTACCGATCAATCCAGTCAACTTCGGACAAGCAGCAAAGTGATGAGACGCTCGAAGGCATAAGAGCAATAGCAGAATTGAAACTCAATGGGATCATTATACATATCTGTTTTCTCTTTGTATATAACTTTGTATAAATTCTTCTTGTGACGGTATTTTCTTACTAGAATGTCTGTCTCCTTGTACATAAATGCCTTTTATAGGAAAACTTCAAAAATCAATACAAATCAATTTTTGAAAGTTCAAAACTACTTGTTTTCTATTTTTCTGTTTTTTTTTTGCAAAAATGACCAGTGATTATTTGTGGCATATGCATATTGAATATGATTACTGTTTGCAAATATTTACATAAAGAACAAAAAGACAATTGCTAATGGCTTAAGGAATGAAGCAATGTCTGAAAGCTAGTCCTAGTCTCTACAGTTTTTTTTCCCAAGCAGGAATTACCTTCTCCAGCAGAATTCCTCAGAGATTTGAAATCCATGTTTTCCAGATGAGTATATTTTTGTCCCTAACAGTTTATGAAACCTCGTCCCCGAAGAGTAAAACGACTAAAGTTTGACCTCTCATTCCCCAAAAAGCTTTATAATCTCTGGAAGCTTTCAAATCTTCATCCCCATTAGAGTTTATTTTTCTGGCAGTAGAAGATCATCCTCAACAGAGTTCCTTTTTCCCTAGCTACCGAATATTCCCCAGCAGAGTCGCCAGTAGAGTCTCCAACATAATTCTTTTCTCACTATGGAATATTCCAATAGAAGAATTCTTCTCCCTCAGCGGAGCACTCCCCAAATAAAGCATATTCTCCCCAGTGGAATATTCGCAAGAAGAAGTACTTGTCTCCCAACACATTCATTCTTAAACAGAAGACAAAAAAATCCCAGTCGAGTATTCTCAAACAGAAAGAGCAAATCCTCAACAAATCATCTCTACTCATCATCCCCAGTGGAAGTAGAAGAACCAATTTTTCTGTAATGGTCAGGAATTCAATTTCCAGTACTCTCCAGCAGCAGTCAGGGATTTATTTCCCAGACTCGGATATGTCACAATAGCATTTCATGTTCATACATCATGACGTGCGCATACATATTGCATACAACATAATCTCATTTATTTTGAGAGCATCATCACACAATGCATTTCATGCATCGCATATAATCAATCTTGTACCTTTTCAGGAAAGATGGTTATCATCAACAATTCCAACAGTTCAAGGTTAAATCTATGAAGTTATACATGTTGTTATACCCCAAAATTTGCCCTCCCATATTCTTCAAGAAATTGCCAAGCCAAGTCACAAAGTTCCCCAAGGGTTGCACAGTGCAACAGTCTCCTATACAGTCAAAACTAGGGTTTTGAGTCTGATCAAGAAAAGGAAGTGTTCAAAGGCTCAATCAAGTCTCATATGCTTACAAACATGGTCAAGCATCCTCATATCAAGTTTCAAGACATTCAGCACAAAATTGCACAGTCAAAACCCTAATTTGCACTACAGTCAACTGTAGGGGCAAAATGGTCATTTGGCAGTCAAAAGTTCAAATTTTTGGTCAACATATCATTTTGAAGCCACAAACATCATTTGATCAATGCTTGATCATGATTCTCAAAATTTGGCTCAGAAATCATCAAAGATGCAAAAGTTGCTATATTTGGACAGCTGAAAAAGTCAACTGAAATTGACCAGGGCATAACTTTCACATGGATTATCAGAAAAATCCCATCCAAAGCTCATTTTGAAGAGAAAGACATTTCCTACAACTCATCTTCATACTTCAAGTCCAAGAAATGCTCTCACAAAAAGTTATCAATTTCAACATTACAGGTCATTTTCAAAAGTCAACAAAAAGGGACTTTAAGTCAAAGGCCATAACTTGAGATTGGAAAATCAAAATGACATGGGACCAAAGGCATTGGTTAAAGGACTCAAAGACCTTTCCAAAATGTCCAAGAACATGTGAAAAGCTTAAAAATTGAGCAAGTTATGCCTTGTAGAAGTTGGGAAATTTTTGTGAAATGGCAAAAGTCAACTATCCTTGAAAATCCAATTTTTGACAAAAGGGCCCCATTTTTTCCACTTGGTTCATCCTTGTCATGCCATACACGTGTCCCATGGTTAATTTCAAGAACAAATATTGTTTTTTTTATTTTATTTAATTTTTGATGATTTAATTCATTTTAATTCTTTGAAAATTCAAATAAAATTTAAAAACCAATGGAATAGTGTCATGTGAACTTGGACAATTTCTATGTATCATGAACCAACTCAAGAAATCAGGCTAGGGTTCATTTGCACACTAGGTCTAGGTTTTGGCTAAAAAGGAGGAAAAATGGTTAAGAGTGAAAACCCTAAGACTAATTCCTTCATGAGCTTGAATCTAGGTCAAAGAGTAAGCCAATTCCATTCCATTATGATCACTAAGTCAAACCCTAACCATAAGAGACCACATGCTGCGCTGAAGAGCCATTGGACAATTTGAAATTTTAGCCATATAAGCCAAATCTGAAATCAGTGCTGAGGGATCTTTCAAGCCTTAATTTTTTTCCTAATAGCTTCCTGGACAAACTCTGAACACGTTCCAATCAATCTCAAGCACAAAAGCTCCAGGAATTGGCGCCTGGGACTCATACTGCATTGCAAAAAATTCACAATCGTATAGCATTTTTTAAGCACTTTTACAACATTATATGCATTGCATCATGTTTGTTTTGAGCTTCTGAAACTAACCCTTATGCTTGATTGAAGTTTTACACGTTGTACACGAAGATGCCATGACTGAGTATTAGGGTTTCGTGAGGTTCAAAATTAGGGATTCCTAAAACAAGAAAAATTAGGCCATCCCAGTACTACCATTGCATCCAGTACACCAAGACGAATGGATTGACCTACTCGCGACAAATTTATGAGCTACAGGGACCTAATCGCTATTTTCTCAAAAGCTGCCTAACGCTACGCTTCAAAAACCGTTTCCTTCTTTCTTTGTGTTTCAGGAAAATGGAAGGGATGATGGCGTGGCACAAGTGGATTGGAGGAATTTGAATTAGCGCGCGTTTTAAAGAGCATTGATGTTTCTTTTTTATAATATTTATTTACTATTATATATTAATTGAAAGTGAAGTGGTTCAGTGGCAGAGGGAAGCGCTTGCAATGCTTATGACCTGGGTTCGAGTCCCAGGTCTGGAAAATTTCCATATTATTTTTCAAAATGAAATTCTATGCTTTGCTAATGTCCAGGTACACCATGCACACTCAAAAATCAACCTCCACGCGTCCATTAGAAGCAATCCAAGGGCCATGACCAGAGGTGTATCATAGATTCCAGTCAACGTGCAGCACTCTATCCAGGAAAGTCAACCAATTCAATGCAAATGGGCCTGATTTGCTAGGCCTGCACCTCACAATTTTGGGGTCTACCCCCCTGGTTTGCCTTATTAATTTTTATTCTTTCTTTAATTTTTCTTTTTTTATTTCTTTTATTGGCTATTTATTTAATTAATTATTTTCACATAAATATAATAAAAACATTCAAAAATCAGAAAGACCAAAAAAATATAATTTTTATTTTATTATTTTCATAAATAGAAAATGTAAAATATTTAGTTTAATTAGGGTATAATTTTAATCTTCTTAATAAAAATCCAAAACATAGAATTTAGGTTTAATAATTTTTATTTTTTTTTTCTCCTTTTCTTTTTTTTTTTTCTTTTCCTTTTTTTCAGAATAATAATATTATTTATTTATTTTCATAAATTAAAAAATGTACATAAATTAATTTAGAATTAAATTAGGATAAAAGTCAATATTTTCATAATAAACTTAAAAAACAATAGAATTAGGTCTAATATTTAATTTAATTTCAATTAACTCCTTTTTCTCATTAAATCTAAAAAACACAAAAATATCATTCTCATTTAATTTTAATTTTAGATTCCTTGATTAATTTTAATTGTTTGTAAAAGGGTCCAACACCCTAGTTTTGTTTAATTATTTTATTTCGCGCATTTATTTTATAATCGTTTAATAATTATGTATATGCCCCAAAGCCTTGTAAATTTATTCCTCGCACCTTTATTTATCCGCTTTATTTATTTTCAGTCAAATCGGGTTCGGTTTTTTTGGCGATGTGGACCCGCGCCGGTTGTAATAATTTAGATTTATTTTCTCGCAAATATATAACTGTTAATAAATATGCATGAAAGAATGTATGGATTTAAAAATAAAATCAAGCGTAGATCACAACAAACATGACAAGACAAAATAATTGAAACATGACACACGAACTGCACACACCACCCCTAGGGTACGCCTCACTGTTGCCTTTCGAAAGGTGATCGTCGAGTATAAGACGTCTTAGTAAGTCCTTATGTTCCATTGATCTAGTTGCCTCGAAACAAGTTGCCTCGGAAATAAAAGATCAATGGCATAAGGGTAGCTTCTAAGGTGTCTTCCCATTGCTCCGGTGATCACCATGTCCCTAAAACTCGAATTGACCCGAACACCTCCAACAGTGGTGCTACCTACCTCTCAATGGTGGGATGGCACTACTTTAAAGGACTTTTACACAGACGAATTCCTTAGGGTAGGTAGGTTCTCAAGGATACTTGCTCTCATTTCAAACGAATCAAAATACTTTTCACACCAACACACTTTCAAAAACTTTCAAAACAAACTTTTCAAACACTCTGACGTACGAGTTGAGCTGAAACTTTTCAAAGAATATTTTGAAACCCACAATTGAAAAGCAAACAAACAATTTTGAAAACACATTGAGCAAGTATCTAAGAGCCCATGGATAACCATGGATAGAAAGGGTGCTAACACCTTCCCTTTCTATAACCTACCTCCCGAACCGAGAGCAATCTCTTTAAGGAATTTTTCTGTGCTTTTGTCCTTTCCATTTGGAGAAAATAAAAGACGGTGGCGACTCTTGCTTCCGCGACATTTCGCGAACCAGCTTTAAAACAGTCAGTTCCAGATCCACCGATCACAGAACTGGCGACTCTGCTGGGGATATTAAGTTAAAGTGAGGTGTACCTTAGGGCTAGTTCATAACTGTGTTTTCAATTGTTTTCCTTGTATGCTTTAAAATTGTGGGTTGCTTGGGAGTTCTATAGATCCTAACCCGGATCTGGGGGATACCTTCTTAGAAAGTAGCAACAAGGCTGTGAGGGAACTGTGCGGGGTATACCGACATGGTTGAAACAGTCTGCTACGTTGATGTGGCACTTTGGTGTGTACCGGTAACCCTTGAGTCAGTCAAGGAGAGTACGGGGCCTCCATGTGGTGTCATGAAGCATCAACAGACCTTAGGAACCTTAATTGAACCATCTTGGCCTCTTTAGGGTAGTGAGATAACTGACTTTGGTGCAGTCCGAGGTTGGTTGATACTCGATACTACACTCAATTGAGGGTTGCTTTCCTGGAATATTTCGGTCGCCAGTTCAGTGGCTAAATCGAAACGATGAACAATGAAAGCAATCCCGTGATATTGGGAACCTTAGAACCCGGTTACTTTGATTAGGACAGGTTGAACCCACCAACTTCAAGAGGGTACTACCCAGACCCCATGCTGGCCTTAAACCTTAAGGGCCTGTCTTGTGTGCCTTGTGTGCCTTACATGTTTGTCTTTGTAAATATCTGTGATGTGTTTAATCATAGCATCATGACATCATCCAGCATCATATGCATTGACTAACCATTTCAGGGGTTCGAATTTTCATTTTTGTTCTTGTTTTGTAGGACATGGAAACTGTTCGTAGAAAGACAATTCCAATCAGTCTTGTAAGGATCCCTCCTCAGCTTAAGGAGCTTATATCCAGGATTCCCGAGAACTCTTCATTCAGTGAAAGGCATGGAAGCCTCATCAGCTTGGTCAATACCAACATTGAGGAAGATATGATAAAGGTCTTGTTCCAGTTCTTTGACCCTCTGCATCACTGTTTCACCTTCTTGGATTATCAGTTGGTACCTACATTGGAGGAGTTCTCCCGACTCCTGAAGATCCCTATCCTTAATCAGCTACCCTTCAACGGTACAGAAAAGGAACCTAAGCTTGAAGAGATTGCTAAAGCCTTGCACCTACGGTCATCTGACCTCAAGGGACATTGGGAAGTTAGAAGCGGTATCAAAGGGTTCTTAGCCAGGTTTCTGTTTGAAAAGGCCTATGAATGTTGGAACTCCCTTGACTTACAAGCTTTTGAAAAGGTTGTGGCCCTCCTTGTTTATGGTTTGGTGTTGTTCCCTAACCCAGACCAGCTCATTGATATCAGTGCTGTCCAGATCTTTATGTCCAGGAACCCTATACCTACGTTGCTGGGGGACATCCTTCACTCATGTTACACTCGAACCATGAGAAAAAGAGGTGTCCTAATGTGTTGCACTCCTCTCCTGGGAAAGTGGTTTATTTCGCACCTCCCACAATCAGTCCTGAAGAACGAGCGGGGTTTGAGATGGTCACAACGGTTGATGACTCTTACACATGCAGATATACATTGGTGCCCTAGGTCCAGGGAAGATGTCACTATCATTGATCGTTGCGGGGAGTATCCTAATGTTCCTTTACTTGGAATCAGAGGGGGTATTACTTATAGTCCATGCCTGGCTTGGAGACAATTTGGTTATGCTCGGAAGAATGGTCCTCATGACATGTTGATTCCTGACATAGTTTTTGACTTCGACAACGATACTCAAGGACTTCGCCAGAGATTTATCAGAGCTTGGAGGATGCCTAGTAGGATAGACAGCAAGACACTGGGGCACAGGAACTCCATCCCTTTGGAGCCTTACCTCAAGTGGGTACGAGCCCGCTCTCAGAAGTTAGTAATGCCTTATCCTCACATGCTTCCAGTAATCAAAGAGCCTGCCTTGGAAGGAGAGGTGTCTCATGTCATTCAGCACCCTGATATGCCCACATCATGGGAAGAGATGCAGAAGAGCTGGATCCAGCTTAAGGAAGAGCGGAATTCTCTTGAGACTAGTTTGCATGCCAGTGAAAAGAAGGTCTTGGAGCTCACCCGCCTGTTGCACGAGGAAAGGAATCTCAACACTTACATAGCTCCAAAGAAGATGCGCAACATATTTTGGGATTGAGTTGATCTTTTTGTACTTTTGCCCATGAGGCTTTGATGTATTAAAACAATGATTTTCTTAATAATAACGTGTGTTCCTTTTGGTCTACAACAAATTTGAATTTTCGAACTCTTGAATGCATTGCATAAACACATCTCATTCATCATGTGCATCATAAGTACTCTTCTTTTCAGGTTGTTTACCGTTCTTCGCTGTTTATTTCAGCATCATGAACCCTGAATCATCGACCGAGGCATCTATCAAGGCTCTTCAGGCGCAGAACGTCCAGTTTCAGGCGCAAAACGCCCAATTTCAGGAGCTGATCAAGGGCTTGGCTCAAGGTCAACAAGAGTTGAAGACCATGCTTCTGAAGAAGACTAAGAAGAAGAGGAGGACTGTGCTATTTAACACTGGGCGCAGACTCGGGAACACTTTGGTTGAAGCTGAAAGGACTCCTCCATCTGTGACGGAAGGTAGTCACCAAGAAAGGGAGGTCACTACTCCTGTGGGCTCTGATACTGAAACAGACTTCAACGACGAACAATACCCTCCTGCTGAAGACCGGTACAAACAGCTGGAAGACAGATTAAAGGCTATGGAAGTTCAGCGGGTGCCTGGATTGGATTTCGGAGACTTGGGGTTATCTACTGGAGTGGTGATCCCGCACAAGTTCAAAACACCTGCCTTCGTGAAGTATGATGGGGCTTCCTGTCCCAAGATGCACCTCCGTTCTTATGTAAGGAAGATCCAGCCTTACACAGCAGACAAGAACCTTTGGATCCACTTCTTCCAGGAGAGTCTTTCAGGGACTCACCTCGACTGGTTCTATCAGCTGGATGGAATCAGCATTCGTAACTGGGAGGATCTGGCCACTGCTTTTTACAAGCAGTATCAGTATAATGCCGACCTTGCTCCTACGCGTACCCAGCTCCAGGGTATGTCGCTAGGGTCGGGTGAAGGTTTTAAGGAGTATGCCCAGAAATGGAGAGACCTGGCTGGCAGGGTGCAGCCACCATTGACGGATCGGGAGCTGGTAGATATGTTCTTGGGGACCCTATCTGGTCCATTTTTCAATCATCTCATTGGTAATTCCTCTGCTGGGTTTACTGATCTGATCCTGACTGGTGAAAGGATTGAGGCCGGTATAAAATCGGGGAAGATACAGAAAGTCGCCTCCTCCAGTACTGAGAAGAAACCTTTCAAAAAGGAGGCTAGTGCTGTATATGGTTCCCGGAGAACAGAGCGACCTGAACACCGCCAATCTGTCAGTGCGGTAATGATTGCCAAACCTGCTGCCGCTCCTCGGCCAACTAATCCTCAAAAGTTTGAAAGACCCCGGAGAGAGTTTACCCGGTTAAGCATGACCTTATCACAGATCCTGCCACAGTTGCTATCCACCAATTTAGTGACTGTCAGGGAGGCTCCAAAGTTTCCCAATACTGCATCTCCTAAGTACAACCCGAATGCTCGTTGTGCTTACCATTCAGATAGTCCGGGGCATTCTACTGATGACTGTTGGGCGTTAAGGAACAAGCTGCAGGACCTTATTGACGCCAAGGAGGTACAGTTTGAGACATCTGACAAGCCTAATGTGGTGGCGGCTCCCCTACCTGCTCATGGAGTGAATGCTATTGGAGACGAAGACGAAGTGGATGATGCTAAGTTTGATAGCTGGATCTACCCGACAACCGACACTGGGCCTAACAATTGGAGTGCAAAAGACAATCTCTCTGTTTCTCTTGTTACTCAGTAATGAATTTCTTTGTTTTTGATTTGTAATAAACAATAATTTGAGACTATATGGCCCGGTGTCTTACCCGGGGCACTTTATTTGTGAGGGCTTTTGTTTGTCACTATCATATATCATGAATAAAAGCATTGGACGTTTTTCACAATTCAAATTTTGCGCTCCTTTTCTTTTCTTTACATATTGCAAAACAGCTGTATTTACACACACACTCACTCATACAGGTTTCAATCCACTCTGGATCTCACTGGTAATGACTCTGCTACTGCCAGTTATGACTTCGAAAATCCGATCAACTTAGCCGAAGACGAAGGTGAAGATGATTGCGAAGTGCCTGGTGAACTTGCAAGACTGTTACAACAGGAAGAGAGGGCAATTCAACCCCATGAAGAGCCAGTGGAAATAATAAACTTGGGTACTGAGGAAGACAAGAAAGAGGTGAAGATTGGTGCCAACCTAGAACTCAGCGTGAAGCAACGGTTGACTCAGATGCTGCATGACTATAAAGAAATCTTTGCCTGGTCCTACGAAGATATGCCCGGACTAGATACCGACATTGTGGTCCATCACTTACCAACTAAAGAAGATTGCCCTCCGGTTAAGCAAAAGGTCCGCCGTATGCGTCCAGAGATGTCTGAGAAGATTAAAGCCGAGGTTATGAAGCAGTTTGATGCCGGATTTCTTGCAGTGACTTCTTACCCTCAGTGGGTTGCTAATGTGGTGCCGGTACCTAAGAAGGACGGCAAGGTCAGGATGTGTGTCGATTACAGGGATCTGAACAGGGCCAGCCCCAAGGATGACTTCCCTCTACCTCACATTGATGTCCTTGTTGATAATACAGCTCAGCATAAAGTGTTCTCCTTCATGGATGGTTTTTCGGGCTATAATCAGATCAAGATGGCTCCGGAAGACATGGAAAAGACTACATTTGTTACTCAGTGGGGCACATTCTGCTACAAAGTCATGCCTTTCGGACTAAAGAATGCTGGGGCAACCTACCAACGTGCCATGGTTACTTTATTTCATGACATGATCCATCATGAGATAGAAGTGTATGTTGACGACATGATCGCTAGGTCCCAGACTGAGGAAGAACACCTTGATCATCTGCAGAAACTGTTTGACCGGTTGAAACTGTACAAGCTGAGGTTGAATCCGAATAAGTGCACCTTCGGGGTAAGGTCTGGGAAGTTGCTAGGCTTCGTGGTCAGTGATAAAGGAATTCAAGTGGACCCTGCTAAGGTCAAAGCCATTCAAGAGATGCCAGTTCCTAAGACAGAGAAGGAAGTCAGAGGCTTTTTAGGACGCCTGAATTACATTGCTCGGTTCATCTCACACTTAACTGCTACCTGTGAACCAATCTTCAAGCTGCTGAAGAAAGATCAGGTAGTACGTTGGAATGATGAATGTCAGGCTGCTTTTGACAGAATCAAAGAATATCTCCAAGAACCACCCATCCTTATGCCACCAGTTGAAGGGAGACCTTTGATACTTTACCTGACAGTGCTTGATAATGCAATGGGGTGTGTGCTGGGGCAACATGACGAGTCTGGCCGAAAAGAGCATGCCATTTATTACCTTAGCAAAAAGTTTACCGACTGTGAGACCCGATACTCACTGCTTGAGAAAACTTGCTGCGCTTTGGTATGGGCTGCTCGCCGGCTGAGACAGTATATGCTGACTCACACTACCTTGTTAATCTCAAAAATGGATCCTATAAAGTACATATTCGAAAAGCCTGCTCTGTCTGGGAGAATTGCAAGATGGCAGATGATCTTGACAGAATACGATATTCAGTACACGACCCAAAAAGCCATCAAGGGAAGTGTATTGGCAGACCACTTAGCACATCAAGCTGTGGATGACTACCAATCAATGAACTTCGAGTTTCCAGATGAAAGCATTATGATAGTAACTGACTGTGAAATACCTGGACCGGATGAAGGACCTGAACCAGGATCCCGATGGTCTATGCACTTTGACGGAGCCTCCAATGCTTTGGGAAATGGTATCGGCGCCATAATCGTATCTCCACAAGGTACTCATACTCCACTCACCGCCCGGCTGTGTTTCAACTGTACCAACAACATGGCGGAGTATGAAGCGTGTATTATGGGTCTTCAAGCTGCGATCGACCTGAGGATCAAATTTCTGAGTGTCTTCGGAGATTCCGCTCTTGTGATCAATCAGATCAAAGGAGAGTGGGATACGAAACACCCAAACTTGATTCCTTATAGAGAATGTGTGTTGGCCCTGATCCCCCACTTCACAGAGATAACATTTGAGCACTTTCCAAGAGAAGAGAATCAGCTGGCAGACGCGTTAGCTACAATGTCTTCAATGTTCAAGGTTAAATGGGATAATGAGGCTCCCCGGATCATCATCTGGAAACTGGACGAACCGGCATACTGTTGTGATCTCGAAACTGAATTGGTAACTGAGAAGCCCTGGTACCACGAAGTGAAGAGATATTTGGAAGCACAGGAATACCCTGAAGGCGCATCTGTCAATGATAAGAAATTCCTGAGGAGGTTTGCAGCCAAGTTCTTTCTTAGCAACGGCATCTTGTACAAGCGAAACCAGGATTTAACCCTACTGCGTTGTGTAGATAAGACTGAAGCAGAAAGAATCATGGAAGAACTGCATGAATGGACCTTTGGTACACACTCCAGTGGACATACCATGGCAAAGAAGATCCTACAGGCAGGGTATTACTGGTCCACCATGGAAGCTGATTGCTACCAACATTCTAGGACATGCCATAAATGCCAGATCTACGCAGACAAGGTGCATGTTCCTCCGGTTCCCCTGAATGTTCTGACTGCGCCTTGGCCATTTGCAATGTGGGGCATAGACATGATCGGCGAGATTAAACCTACGGCATCTAATGGACATCGCTTCATCCTAGTGGCAATTGATTATTTTACGAAGTGGGTTGAGGCAGCATCCTATGCTACGGTAACCAAGACTGTTGTGGCACGGTTCATTCGGCACAACCTGATCTGTCGGTACGGTGTCCCTGAGCGGATTATTACAGACAACGGTACCAATCTGAACAATAAGATGATCGCTGAGCTCTGCGAACAGTTCAAGATACAGCACCACAATTCTTCTCCTTACAGACCGAAGATGAATGGGGCTGTAGAAGCAGCTAATAAAAACATCAAGAAGATCGTGCAAAAAATGACAGTAACGTATAAAGATTGGCATGAGATGTTACTGTTCGCTCTGCATGGGTATCGTACCTCAGCTAGGACGTCAACCGGGGCAACTCCTTTCTCTCTGGTTTATGGTATGGAGGCAGTCTTGCCAATCGAAGTACAAATTCCTTCTCTCCGGATAATGAAGGATGCAAATCTGAATGAAGATGATTGGATCCAGACACGACTTGATCAGCTCAACCTTATTGACGAAAAGAGACTTGCTGCTATCTGCCATGGTCAGACGTATCAGAAACGAATGATCAGGGCATTTAACAAAAAGGTCAGACCACAGGAATATCAAGTTGGGGATCTGGTGATCAAGCGAATCATCCTTCCTCAGAGTGATCCAAGGGGCAAATGGACCCCTACATACGAAGGGCCATTTGTGGTTAAGCATGTGTTCTCAGGAGGAGCAATGATATTAACCAACATGGATGGTGACGACCTTCCTCACCCCACCAATGCAGACATAGTTAAAAAATACTACGCATGAAAAAAGACCCGCTAGACTAACATGTCTAGGCAAAAATTAGGGCTTCCCGTCGAACCAAAAGGGTTCGGGCAAAATGAAGGGATGAAAATGAAAATCTGTACACCCGGCAAGTCGAAAACCTGAAAAGGCGGCTTGGACAAAAATGGGTATCCCGGTGGACTGAAAACCCGAAAGGGCAGTCCAGGCAAAAGTTAGGGATAAAAGCGTAATACTATGTCTCATTGGATCACTTTGCGTCCAGAATCCGGTATCTACATCAAGTTCAGACGGCATCGACTAGTCCGCTTCACCTTCAACCAAGGTCATCAAGTGATGAGACGCACGGAGTATAAAGACAATAGCAAAGTTGAAACCCAGTGGATCATTCATATTTCACACAGCTGTTTTATTTTCTTTTGTACAAAACTTGTATAAACTCTCTTGTTCGGCGACGTTCCGCTTACCAGGACGTCAGCCTCTTGTACACAAAACGCCTATTCACAGGCTATTCAAAATCAATACAAATATACTTTTCAGTTAAACGTGCCAACTGTTTTTTCTTTTTCTGTTTTGTTTTGCGAAGAACGTCCAAGGTTCAATTTGTGATATATGCATTGACAATAATTTGCTAGCTCATAAATATTTGCATACGAAACAAAGAATTAATTGCAGGTGACACTAGAAACAGGGGCAATAAAGAGTTGTCTGAGCAGTCTAATTTTTCTATCCTCCAAGGTACCAAGGCAGGTTCAGCTAAAGAACCTAACCAGGCATCTTAAATTCCCCAGAGAGTGAGACAGCAAGTCAGTACATTCCTCCCCAAACAAAGTTAACAAGTCTCAAGGAAATTGGGTATCCTCCAGTATATCCCAATATTCCCCAGCAGCATATATTCTTAACAAGCATCCCCGGCAGTCTGGATCTAAAGATTGTTCCCCGGCGGCATACATCAACATTCAAAGGAATCACTTCCCCAGCATATCAAAACTTCCCCAGGAGAGTCCCATCCAAGTTCCCCAGGAAAGATGGAATTCATCTCCCCAAGCGGTAAGCTTATCCCCAGTAAATTCTGGAAGCTTATCCTTCACAGGACACGAACGCGTCGTCCGGCTTGATTTAAAGAGTTATTTCCTCAACAGGATATAACTGGGTTATCCTCAGCCAAAAGCCAAGGGAAGGTCGTCGTCAACGTAGTTCTTTCCTATCCCCAGTGAAGTCTATTCACACTTCCAATACAACAATGGTATCCCCAACAGAGTTACTATCAACATTCAGCAAGGCATCACTCTTCCCACAGAGTATTGCTTTCCAGCAGGATCGCTAGAGTATCTTTTCTCCCTGCAGAATCTTCCATTCGCCAAGTTTATTCCGCAACGGAGTCATCGTCTCCTACCGGTATACTTGCAACTATCATCCCCAGCGGAAGCAAAATCTATTCTTCGACATCAGCCCAGGATACGACTTCCCGGCACCCGTCAAGGATTTACTTTCCTAGACGAAAACATACATAAAACATCACGTACATCATTATAGCATGCATAACGCACTGCATCATACAAATCCCATTTATGTTGAGAACATCATTGCTTGATCCATATCATGCATTGCATATGACTGACTTTTATCTTTCAGGAAAGATCCAGTTAAGTTCTCAAGACATTTCAAGACCTAGACCGGTTCGGTTAAATCGTCCCAAGATTTTCCCGATGCTTATCCAGTCAAAGGCCTTCTCTGGTTCAGTTAAATCGTCCTAAGATTTTCCTGATTGCTTATCCAGTTGAAGACATTTCAAGACCTAGACCGGTTCAGTTAAATCGTCCCAAGATTTTCCTGATTGCTTATCCAGTCAAAGGCCTTCTCTGGTTCAGTCAAATCATCCCAAGATTTCCCTGATGCTTATCCAGTTGAAGACATTTCAAGACCTAGACCGGTTCAGTTAAATCGTCCCAAGATTTTCCTGATTGCTTATCCAGTCAAAGGCCTTCTCTGGTTCAGTTAAATCGTCCCAAGATTTTCCTGATTGCTTATCCAGTTGAAGACATTTCAAGACCTAGACCGGTTCAGTTAAATCGTCCCAAGATTTTCCTAATTCTTACCCAGTCAAAGGCCTCTCTGGTTCAGTCAGATCGACCCTAAGATCTCCCTGATTCTTATCCCAGTAGAAGACACCCCAGATTTTTCTCAACGAGCGTTGTTGAAGTTAAAGTCGCCCAAGGCTCTCTTACCATTCATGCTAAGGAAGTAATCATCCCTGGTTCTTTCATCGCCGTTTGAAGCTCCAGACTCAGCTCCTGTAACCAGTCAGGACACACCTATACCGGGCATCTAAAAAAATCAGCTTCTGCAACGTGTCAGGTATTCATTTTTCTTTTGCAGGTATGCAGGTTCTCGCCAAGGAATCTCTTACGCAATCAAACATCCAGATGGCATCTATAAGCCCATTCCCATCAGTGCTAACATGTGAGCGCAAATTTCTGGGCACTCTAGTGTCCAATCATCTTTTACCCTCGGATTACGAAAGGCACGTCAGCCAATCTGCATCCTCAGGTCTAAGAAGATTGAACAGGGGCAACTGTTATACCCCAAAATTTGCCCTCCCATATTCTTCAAGAAATTGCCAAGCCAAGTCACAAAGTTCCCCAAGGGTTGCACAGTGCAACAGTCTCCTATACAGTCAAAACTAGGGTTTTGAGTCTGATCAAGAAAAGGAAGTGTTCAAAGGCTCAATCAAGTCTCATATGCTTACAAACATGGTCAAGCATCCTCATATCAAGTTTCAAGACATTCAGCACAAAATTGCACAGTCAAAACCCTAATTTGCACTACAGTCAACTGTAGGGGCAAAATGGTCATTTGGCAGTCAAAAGTTCAAATTTTTGGTCAACATATCATTTTGAAGCCACAAACATCATTTGATCAATGCTTGATCATGATTCTCAAAATTTGGCTCAGAAATCATCAAAGATGCAAAAGTTGCTATATTTGGACAGCTGAAAAAGTCAACTGAAATTGACCAGGGCATAACTTTCACATGGATTATCAGAAAAATCCCATCCAAAGCTCATTTTGAAGAGAAAGACATTTCCTACAACTCATCTTCATACTTCAAGTCCAAGAAATGCTCTCACAAAAAGTTATCAATTTCAACATTACAGGTCATTTTCAAAAGTCAACAAAAAGGGACTTTAAGTCAAAGGCCATAACTTGAGATTGGAAAATCAAAATGACATGGGACCAAAGGCATTGGTTAAAGGACTCAAAGACCTTTCCAAAATGTCCAAGAACATGTGAAAAGCTTAAAAATTGAGCAAGTTATGCCTTGTAGAAGTTGGGAAATTTTTGTGAAATGGCAAAAGTCAACTATCCTTGAAAATCCAATTTTTGACAAAAGGGCCCCATTTTTTCCACTTGGTTCATCCTTGTCATGCCATACACGTGTCCCATGGTTAATTTCAAGACCAAATATTGATTTTTTTATTTTATTTAATTTTTGATGATTTAATTCATTTTAATTCTTTGAAAATTCAAATAAAATTTAAAAACCAATGGAATAGTGTCATGTGAACTTGGACAATTTCTATGTATCATGAACCAACTCAAGAAATCAGGCTAGGGTTCATTTGCACACTAGGTCTAGGTTTTGGCTAAAAAGGAGGAAAAATGGTTAAGAGTGAAAACCCTAAGACTAATTCCTTCATGAGCTTGAATCTAGGTCAAAGAGTAAGCCAATTCCATTCCATTATGATCACTAAGTCAAACCCTAACCATAAGAGACCACATGCTGCGCTGAAGAGCCATTGGACAATTTGAAATTTTAGCCATATAAGCCAAATCTGAAATCAGTGCTGAGGGATCTTTCAAGCCTTAATTTTTTTCCTAATAGCTTCCTGGACAAACTCTGAACACGTTCCAATCAATCTCAAGCACAAAAGCTCCAGGAATTGGCGCCTGGGACTCATACTGCATTGCAAAAAATTCACAATCGTATAGCATTTTTTAAGCACTTTTACAACATTCTATGCATTGCATCATGTTTGTTTTGAGCTTCTGAAACTAACCCTTATGCTTGATTGAAGTTTTACACGTTGTACACGAAGATGCCATGACTGAGTATTAGGGTTTCGTGAGGTTCAAAATTAGGGATTCCTAAAACAAGAAAAATTAGGCCATCCCAGTACTACCATTGCATCCAGTACACCAAGACGAATGGATTGACCTACTCGCGACAAATTTATGAGCTACAGGGACCTAATCGCTATTTTCTCAAAAGCTGCCTAACGCTACGCTTCAAAAACCGTTGCCTTCTTTCTTTGTGTTTCAGGAAAATGGAAGGGATGATGGCGTGGCACAAGTGGATTGGAGGAATTTGAATTAGCGCGCGTTTTAAAGAGCATTGATGTTTCTTTTTTATAATATTTATTTACTATTATATATTAATTGAAAGTGAAGTGGTTCAGTGGCAGAGGGAAGCGCTTGCAATGCTTATGACCTGGGTTCGAGTCCCAGGTCTGGAAAATTTCCATATTATTTTTCAAAATGAAATTCTATGCTTTGCTAATGTCCAGGTACACCATGCACACTCAAAAATCAACCTCCACGCGTCCATTAGAAGCAATCCAAGGGCCATGACCAGAGGTGTATCATAGATTCCAGTCAACGTGCAGCACTCTATCCAGGAAAGTCAACCAATTCAATGCAAATGGGCCTGATTTGCTAGGCCTGCACCTCACAATTTTGGGGTCTACCCCCTGGTTTGCCTTATTAATTTTTATTCTTTCTTTAATTTTTCTTTTTTTATTTCTTTTATTGGCTATTTATTTAATTAATTATTTTCACATAAATATAATAAAAACATTCAAAAATCAGAAAGACCAAAAAAATATAATTTTTATTTTATTATTTTCATAAATAGAAAATGTAAAATATTTAGTTTAATTAGGGTATAATTTTAATCTTCTTAATAAAAATCCAAAACATAGAATTTAGGTTTAATAATTTTTATTTTTTATTTTCTCCTTTTCTTTTTTTTTTCTTTTCCTTTTTTTCAGAATAATAATATTATTTATTTATTTTCATAAATTAAAAAATGTACATAAATTAATTTAGAATTAAATTAGGATAAAAGTCAATATTTTCATAATAAACTTAAAAAACAATAGAATTAGGTCTAATATTTAATTTAATTTCAATTAACTCCTTTTTCTCATTAAATCTAAAAAACACAAAAATATCATTCTCATTTAATTTTAATTTTAGATTCCTTGATTAATTTTAATTGTTTGTAAAAGGGTCCAACACCCTAGTTTTGTTTAATTATTTTATTTCGCGCATTTATTTTATAATCGTTTAATAATTATGTATATGCCCCAAAGCCTTGTAAATTTATTCCTCGCACCTTTATTTATCCGCTTTATTTATTTTCAGTCAAATCGGGTTCGGTTTTTTTGGCGATGTGGACCCGCGCCGGTTGTAATAATTTAGATTTATTTTCTCGCAAATATATAACTGTTAATAAATATGCATGAAAGAATGTATGGATTTAAAAATAAAATCAAGCGTAGATCACAACAAACATGACAAGACAAAATAATTGAAACATGACACACGAACTGCACACACCACCCCTAGGGTACGCCTCACTGTTGCCTTTCGAAAGGTGATCGTCGAGTATAAGACGTCTTAGTAAGTCCTTATGTTCCATTGATCTAGTTGCCTCGAAACAAGTTGCCTCGGAAATAAAAGATCAATGGCATAAGGGTAGCTTCTAAGGTGTCTTCCCATTGCTCCGGTGATCACCATGTCCCTAAAACTCGAATTGACCCGAACACCTCCAACAGTGGTGCTACCTACCTCTCAATGGTGGGATGGCACTACTTTAAAGGACTTTTACACAGACGAATTCCTTAGGGTAGGTAGGTTCTCAAGGATACTTGCTCTCATTTCAAACGAATCAAAATACTTTTCACACCAACACACTTTCAAAAACTTTCAAAACAAACTTTTCAAACACTCTGACGTACGAGTTGAGCTGAAACTTTTCAAAGAATATTTTGAAACCCACAATTGAAAAGCAAACAAACAATTTTGAAAACACATTGAGCAAGTATCTAAGAGCCCATGGATAACCATGGATAGAAAGGGTGCTAACACCTTCCCTTTCTATAACCTACCTCCCGAACCGAGAGCAATCTCTTTAAGGAATTTTTCTGTGCTTTTGTCCTTTCCATTTGGAGAAAATAAAAGACGGTGGCGACTCTTGCTTCCGCGACATTTCGCGAACCAGCTTTAAAACAGTCAGTTCCAGATCCACCGATCACACATGTCATATCTGTAGACAACTAATGGAAAATCAGTTCCCAAAACCAAACAGGTCAACTAATCTACGTGATCATATGAGGCAGCCCTACCACCTAGGCTTTATTCCGAAGCAACCCTACTACCCAAGCTTTATTTCGAAGTAACCCTACTACCCAAGTTCCTTCTCACAACCCTGCTACCCAGGCTTTATTTCAAAGTAACCCTACTACCCAGGTTCCTTATTACAACCCTACTACCCAGGCTTTATTTCGAAGTAACCCTACTATCCAGGTTCCTTCTCACAGCCTTACTACCCATGCTTTATTCTGAAGCATCCCCACTACCTAGGCTTTATTTCGAAGTAACCCTACTACCCAGGTTCCTTCTCACAGCCCACTACCCAGGCTTTATTTCGAAGTAACCCTACTATCCATGTTCCTTCTCACAACCCTACTACCCAGGCCTCTTCTCACAGCCTTACTACCTAGGATTTATTTCGAAGTAACCCTACTACCCAGGTTCCTTCTTACAGCGTTACTACCCAGGCTTTATTTCGAAGCGGCCCTACTACCCAGGCTTTATTTTGAAGTAACCCTACTACCCAGGCTTTATTTCGAAGTAACCCTACTATCCAGGTTCCTTCTCACAACCCTACCACCCAGGCTTTATTCCAAAGTATCCCTACTACCCAGGATTTATTTCGAAGTAACCCTACTATCCAGGTTCCTTCTTACAGCCTAACCACCCGAGCTTTATTCTGAAGCAACCCTACTACCCAGGCTTTATTCCGAAGCATCCCTACTACCCAGGATTTATTTCAAAGTAACCCTAATACCCAGGTTTCTTCTCATAGCCCTACTACCCAGGCTCCTTTTTCATGAATTACCTGACGCATTTTTACATGGACTTGTCCCGAGAAAGCCCTATACAAGTTCCTTCTCTTTTATCTCCAGACAACAGTTTACAACACTGTAAAACCTGGACCCGACCAAATACGTTCGTTTTCATATTCTCTAGTAAGTCGCCGTAAAACCTAGATTCGACCAGATAACGGCTTACTTTTGTATCATCAATCAAGAGTTAATTCCCCAATAGAGTAATGGACAACCTAAGCTCCTAGACTATATTTCCCAGGACATAAATCAACATTCCCCAGCGAAGTCCTCCTCTACGGCAGGTACATGAATTCTCGCAAAGGAATCTCTTATGCAACCGATATCTTTTCTGGATGGCATCTTTAAACCTATCTCCGATGATTCTCAATCGCCTTCCAAATGGCATATGTAGCCCATTCCCGATATTATCGATCAACATTCACTTCATGTGAGTGCAAATTTCTGGGCACTCTAGTGTTCAATCATCTTCCACCTTCAGATCACGAAAGGCAGACCAGCCAATCTACATCCTCAGGTTTAAGAAGATTGAACAGGGGAAGCTATTGTATCCCAAAATTTTCCCTCCCATTTTCACACAAGACATACCCCTAGAGGTTCTCAATTGCTCAAGGTGGACCAAGGATTCACCAGACAATTCTCCTACTAAGGCAATGAACCCCCAACTAGGGTTTCCATTTTCATCAAGATATTTGAGATCCATTGGTCTCAAATGCTTCCCATGGTCCTAATATGTCCTCAAGATCATCCATTCTAAGTTTCATGCTTTGCTCAATAAGTTTGCTCAGACAATTGCTCAAGTATTGGAAAATTAACTATGTTAGGTCAAAAGTCAACTGTGACCTATATACAGTCAAACTTCAAGATTTTTGGTCAACATCAACATTTTGAAGTGATATCCATAATTTTATCAAGGGTTGATCATGATTCCTCAAGAAATGCTCCTAATTCATCAAAAGTCAAAAATAGCAAATTAGAGTTTCTATAGGAAAAGTCAACCAAACTTTGACGAAGCATAACTTTATCATAACTTTATCATAAATTTTCCAACCAACGCTCATTTCGAAGATAATCCAATTCCCTACAACTTCTCTTCAGCCCTCAAGTCCAAGAAATTCACCATTTGAAAGATACAAGTTCATACATTACAAGTCATTTTTAGAAAGTCAATAAAAGCCACTTTTTTCCAAGACCTTTAACATCAAGATAACATATTAAAAAGAAAAATTGATCAAAATAGGGATTAAAGTAGACATCTTAGGCTTTCCAAAAAGTACAAGATCATCATCATGATATACAAATTAATCAAGTTATGGTTTGCCCAAGTTGGGAAAATTTGGGAAATTTCAAGAAATATGCATTGGGCAAATTTGAATTTTTAAGGCAATGGCTCAAATTCTTGAACTTCAAACATATTTCTAAGACCATAGAGGACCCCTAGGACCATTTTTGCATATTATTAATTTTATTTGCATTTTATATTAATTTTATTTAATTAAAAATCAAATAAATCAAGATTATTGCAAAGTATGTGGGCCATTATCATTTGGGCTTAGTTTGGTACATGGAGCGGCCCCAATTTTTGTGTGCAGCAAGGCCAGTTCGGTCTAGGTACATTCAAATTTGAAAATGGACAAAATCCCTTAACTTTGGCCAAGGTTACAAATGGACATTCATGGCATTCAAAAGCTTGTCCATAGCTGTTACAAACATTGCATTTTGGTGTCCCCTCATCATTCTCTATATAAACAAGCTTTTAGCAAGCATCAAACAAATATACATGACCTGGAGAACCCTGTCCAATTTGCAAAAAAAACACTAAAGTTTTCAAACTCGAATTTCCATTTCCAGCTTGTTTCAGTCCCAAACAAGTATAAAAACATACTCCTAGAGAACCTCTGAAGCCATTGCAAGCATTCACAAAGCCTAAAACGTCAAGAATCGTGTCCTCTAACACTCACGTTTTGTATATCTTTTTGATTTCGATTCCTTTAATTCTAGAATCATAAACATGTTTCAATTCTATATTTATGTTTGTTATCATGTATACAAGGTATTTGAATGCTTTAATTTGAGTATATACGCAGGAATCGTACGAAGCCATTGTTAGGGCTTCAAGGTCCTAAACTGGAAAATTTATGTAGAGGTAATATTGGGTAAAATTGAGGGCCTCTTTGTGTTCGGCGGAATGAATACAATAGATCTATGCCCTTGGTTAGGATTTATCTTGCTTGTGCTGCATTTTTCAGTTTTGCAGGTTTGTAGCTATGGACAAAAATTGTCACTATAGCCTATAGTGACGAATCTGTTCGTAGGTAAAAGTCTGGTCTCTAAAGTGACGGTTGCAGGAGGAAGAAGATTAGGTGTCAATCTCCCATTGGAAAGTTTGAATTCACGCGCATTTTCCGGGCACAACACTTAGTGTACATTATGTTTTATTTGTTACATTATAGTCATGAATAACTGTCCAGCTCAGCTGGTAGGAGACACGCTTGTGAAGGGAAGGACCTGGGTTCGATCCCAGATCCATGAAGTTTTGTGTTTTCTTATTAAATCTTGCAGGATCCAATGCGCTATGACCCATAAGGACCACCATACGTCCTCGGATCCCACCCTTTGGATCATCTCAAAGCAGATCCAATGCTCCAGAATGAAGATCCATGGTGCATTCCCTGAAGGCTGATCACACTGGAATGCACGCTGGCAATTGGGCCAACGCCTTTGGGCCTTGCAAAAATTCCAATTCACACCTCCCAGTTGGCCAAACAGTACCAGGCTCATTCATTATTTTTTGGTCTTTATTTCTTTATTGTTATTTTATTTTAATTGTCTCAAATTCATTTTTTTAATAATTAAAAAATCAAAAAAATCAATAAATAGAATTAGGTTTTATAATTAAAATTAATTTTCTGAAAAAAATTAATTAATTTGATTATTATAATTTGATAATTTTTATTAAATAAAAATTAATTAGATTTAGGTTAAGTTTTAAAATATTTTTTAACATAAAAAAAATGGCAAAAATATTTTCTCTTTAATTGATAAGTTTTTTTTAGGACTTAGACTTTATTCCCGTCTTAATTTTTTCGCGCGCTCATTTATTTTTATTTTATTTTCCAATTAATGTAACTGTTAATGGTTTGTAATAGTTGTGAATTAGGTTTTCATTTACTGTTTTTATTTACCGCTTTCCCCCAAGTTTGGTTATGTAACCCCTCCCCAAAGTCTTGTAATAGCTAGGTTTAAGATTCTCACATTTTATTTTTTCGCTACTATTAACTGTTAGATGAATGATCATAGGATTGGATGGAAAGATAAATCGAATGTTTAAAACAGCAGAACACCCTAACTGTGCAAAGATAAATAAACTAAAATTAAACACTTGCACATGCTCACCCCTAGGGTATCTCCCACTTCGGTTGCCTCGGAAATACAGTCACTATTCTCGAACGTGATAATTCTTAGTGACTGTCCTCTAATTCATAGATCGCAAGTCCCTTTCGAAGGTTGCCTCGGTAAAACAAAATGTGATCTTAGAACTTTAGGACAGTTACTAAGAGATCTTGCCATGTTGCCTTAAGTGACAGTAATCGTCCCTTTCGATTGTCCCTTAAACTCCAACGATGGAGCTACCTACACCTTAATAGTAGGATAACACTATCTAAAGGAAATAAGAAAATGAACAGTCTTTTTCGAGTAGGTAGAAACTCTTAAGTACTTGCTCAAAACAACCAGTTTTTTCACACTTACACTTTTCGAACAAAGTTTTAAAAAACGCTTTATCACACTCTTGAGGACTGACACAAGGGTTACCATAAAGTGAAACTCCGCACTAAGGTATTTTCAAAGCTTTTCAAAACACACACAAAATCAATTTCAAAATGAGCAAGTACCTAAGAGCCCATGGAAAACCATGGATAGAAAGGGTGTTAACACCTTCCCTTTCTATAATCTACCTCCCGTACTCAAAAACATCTCGAATAAGGTTTTTTCTGTTCTTTTTCCCTTTTCCTTTGTTGGATAAAATAAAAGACGGTGGTGACTCTTTCTTACCGCGACATTTGCAAACACAAACACAAAACCAGTATTAACAGTCAATTCTGGCACCGTATCACACAAGTGTGGACTAATTCGTTTCTTGAAAACATCTCATAATCATAAATAATTAATCTTCAGTAAGCAAAATTTCTTATTTTATGATGATTTTGATCTTTGAGCAAATACATTGTTCATATAATCATAAATTTTTAGCAAAAGCATTCAACAAATATTACTTCTTCTCTGATGAATCTGTCTTGTCCGTTGATTCTTCAAAATTATTTTATTTTCCAGACTTCAGTCTTTGTCTAGAAGGTTTCATCAGAAGAGGTTGCCTCAATCAAGGACACCAAATCCAAAATCATTTCTTCAGGAGGTTTGAAATCTTGTCTGGTTATGACAAGAGCTTTTTTATCTCCCAAAATCAGTTTTTCAGAGAGATTGTGATTCTGCTTTTCGTCTTAACGAATCAGAAAGAGCAATAATTGAATCTGAATTGGGAGCTTATGATGCTACAGTTTCTGGTATCTTCTTCTTGGGTTTTGAACAGGTTATCTCCAAAAGAGAAGATTTTTTTATTGACATCTTTAGTTTTCGAAGAATCAGAGACTTGCTCAAGGTAATCCGCTTGGTTACAATTCAGTATTCAATCATCATCTTCTAATATGAGACTGTAATCGAAGGTGGAGTAATTATCACCCAGAGTATTTCTTCACACAACATTTGGATCTTCTTCTAACACTGTTAGGTATTTGATATCCATCAATAACATAACTGGACTCTGATATCAATTGAAGGTGTGAAGAAAACACAAGAAAAGGGGGGGGGGGTGAATTGGGTTTTCCATTCATAGTAAACTTTCGTCTCTTAACAATGTTGTGTTAAGTGATGCTTTTTCGAATATGTTGTGGAAGCATAAATAGTAAAGCATAAGCAAGAGTAAAGAACACGTGATATATCCTGCTTCACTTGAGAAATCCTCGAGCTAGTCCAGTCCACCCTACCAAAGTGATTTCGCCTTGAACTCAAGGACTTAATCAACTATAATCAAACTAATTACATCCTGCACAACCAACTATTGTGACTAACTACCACTAAAACTACTATCTTAGTCTTCTCAAAGCTTCTGACCTAACCGGTCCTTTGAGGAATACATTACCTTTTAAAGCTTCTGACCTAACTGGTCCTTTAGAAGAAACACAATACCTTCTAAAGCTTCTGACCTAACTGATCCTTTAGAAGGAACACAATACATTCTAAAGCTTCTGACCTAACTAGTCCTTTAGAAGGAATAAACAACTATTTGTTTTTACAAGGTTTGTTTACAAGAGAATGCTTCTACGCAAGCAAGTGTAAAATCAATTAAGTACATAAGAAGATCCTAATGCACACTAATGATATTACATTGTATTTTATTTCAAATGCGTGGTCTTCTTTTCTTCAAGTAACTTCTTCACGGATAACCTTGAATTGCTGAAGTCTTCTTCTTCATAAGCTTCTGAAAACTTTGTTGATCTTGATGTAGTAAAGAGAAGAACTTCTTCATCTTGATTCACCTTAGAAAATTCTGGACAGCAACCCTTGTTCTATTTAATTCAATTATCACTTTAAATCACAACATTCATGTTGTGGATTTGTAATTGGAGCTTCCGTGATCATCTTCATTATCTTTTGCAGCTTACCAAGCTTCTTGCAGTATATGAAATTAAGCACATTGCGAATTAATGACTTCATTGTTATATTGTAATCATCAACAATATGATTCAAGAACTATTTTTTGTTCTTGTTGTTGTTATATTGGTTGATAATTTTTGGTTGTGTTTCAACAATGACAACTTCCATTTGAAGATTTGAACACCAACAACATTTTAAGCATATGATCCTTTTCTTATATAGCCAAGCAAAATAGAGTCGTTGGCTATTGAAAAAGAGTCTTTACACAATGATGAATCGTGACATTTGAATCTCTAGATAATCAAGTCTTCAGCTGTCAGAACTTGTTCACTCAGAACCTTGTCCTTGAAACTTCATAACTTGGCCTTGAGAACCTTTTCTAGAACCTTGGGTCTTTAGAACTTCAAGTCTTTAGAACTTTGTCTTCAGAATCTCCAGCACTTGGTCTTGAGAAACTTTTCTAGAACCTTGAGTCTTCATAACTTTAAGTCTTGAGAGTCTTCAGAACTGGGTCTTTAGAATATTTAGCACTTTGTCTTGAGAACCCTTTGTCTTCAGAAACATAAGTCTTTAGCATCTGGACTTCAGTAGAAACTTATATCTTCATATCTTCTGATTGGTTTTTTTAGAACACATTGTCTTTAGAAACATGAATCTTTAGCATCTGAACTTCAGTAGAACTTCTGTCTTTAGATATTCTGACTAGTTTCTTTAGACTTCACATCAGAGCCTACACTTCAGAGTCTTCTGGAGTGTCTTACTACTGTTCATCAGAACTTGTTTAGCTCAAAAGATGAACTAATTCTCTTCTAATATTTTGGCCACACAATCCATCATAAGCAGAACCTATTTGTTAAATAATAAAAAATAACAAATATTAGAGTATCAAAATTGTTCATACAAATATACTCATTTGTTATCATCAAAACTCAGATAATATTGCAAAACCAAATCTTGTTCTAACAATTTTAAGGCAAGAGAAGTAAGACCTAGAATGGCACACGTGATTCGTGGCCCTAGTGTCTAATAACCATTCTTGGGAGGCAATAATGTTTATGCTACTAAAAGGGATAAAAATACCTATTTTGGAGCTTTGAGATGAGGGGAAGTGTTGAATCGTGTTAGTAGAGGGAGTGGTGCTTTGTTGCAGTAGAGCAAGTAGGGCACGCTGCTGATCAGCAGTGAAGACAGAAAGATGATTACCAAGTTCATATTCTTCAGAGGATTCTTGTGGCTGGTCTTTTATGGAAACTTGGGCAACTTAAGGTTTCTTCAGATACGGTGGTAATTCGTGCTTTTTGAAACACACTTCAATTGTGTGGCCAAGTTTATTACAATAAGTACAAATTTTGAGACCCTTGGGTTTGTTGTATATTGGTGGCTTAAAAGTCTATTCAGAAGGTCGATTTTTTTGGAAATGTTTTAAGACTTGAGCAACGAGTTTGTCGCCTTCAAGAGGTTGGATAAGTTGTCTTTCATGCTGAATGAGCAGAGATAAGACTTTGTTAACAAGAGGTAAAAGGGTCATCAATATGATTTGAATGCGCACAAGAGCATAACATTCATTGAGGACTTTGAGGAATCTAATGACGTAGTCGTTATCGCGGTAAGCTTTGATAGTGGAGAGTAATAGACAATTGCAATCAAGTTCACAGGTACAATTGGGAATAGGCCAAAAATTGTCAAATTCCTTCCAAAGTTTCTTGAAGGTGGTGAAATACTGAGTGATGGTTTGTTCTACTTGTTTTTGAGCATAGATTTCTTCTTGAAGATCGTAGATCCAAAAAATATCACCTTGGTGGTATCTCTCATGAAGCTCATCCATATAGCTTTCGCAGAATCCATCTACATAACGCTTTCAGATATATCTTTCTAGATGGAATTAGTATGCTAAGCCATCACCATGTTGTTGAACTTGTCCCACGCAAGATGTTAGAATCAGAGATATTTGGGCGAATTAGGGTTCCATCGATGAATCCTAATTTGTTCTTGGACCACAGGGCAAGCTTGATGGAACGCGACCAAGAGTGGAAGTTTGTATTGTTCATAAATGGCGAGACAATTGAAAGGTCGGGATTATTAGTTGGGGGCATGTAAAAGGGATCAAGCATGTTGCTCTGATAGTTTCGAACGGTTTCGTGGTTGTTTTTAGGGGTTGAATCGGTGTTCTTGGAAGATTCAGAGGAATCGTCGTTAGTATCGGGCATGATGATGGGTGAATGGAAAAGAAAACAGATGAATTCGGGAAAGAATCAGTCGAATAAAGGAGAAAACACGAGGACCAAGAAAAGGGAAAAACATTAGGTTTTGTGAATAAAAAAAACCATCAATAACGCGAGGACAATGGTCAAAGAACGAGAATATGGATCGAAAATCCAAGATTCAACAATGACGATGATGAAAAGTGCAGAGAGAGCAAAGGTCGAAAGAAAAAAACAAATATGTAATGTCGTTTAAACAAAAGACTCACGAAAAAGATCATGATGAAAACACGCACGTGAAGAAAAAAATGATAATGGGTGGTGAAAGCAACACATTTCCACCAATGAATGGATTGAAAAAGATCAGAGTAATCTCTTAGTTCATGATACCATGTTAATATTTGGCATTGAAAGCATTAACATAAAGAAAATTAAACAGAACAATATTTTTCATTAGAAAAAAAAAGGTTACAGCAGAAAACCATGTATAAGAGAATTCTTAAAAGACCTAAAGACATAACCCAATCAAGAGATTTTAACATCCTACTCCTAGAGTTATACATGACACCCCTCATTTTATATGCTTTTACCATCTTGTGTACAATCACTAAATTTAAAAATTTTAAAAAAATGAATTTTACCGGAAATTTCAAAAAAATTCCGGATTTTTGAAATTTCCAAAAAAATAATCCAAACTTTCGAAAAAATACTAGATTTTTCAAAAAATCCGGTACTTTATTTTTAAGAAAAAACGTTTTTTTTTTACACTACCGAAAATTTCAGTATATTTCAAAAAAAATTGAAAATTTCGTTCTTGTACATCCATCCAATTTGTTTTGAAACATTTTTAGAATAACGAAAAATAGAAGGTGCGATGTATAATTCAAGGGGTGGCATGTTAAATCTTCCCCGATCAAGAGCTAAATGGATCAGGCCCAATAAACAAAAGATTATGATTTAACAGGATTAATTTTGATTTTCACTAGAGGGAAGAAGTAACGCTTATGGTGGCCAAACAATTCTTTAAAAATTTCTATGAATATGAAAAGTGAGTTGTCTAAATATGGCAAGACTCAAACATGTTAATTAAACAGGTTTTTGTCTCGTGTTTTGAAATAACATCAGTTAAGAGGGGGAGAATACACATTGTGCGCCCACAAATTCTCCAACATAACTTTTCTCTCGGATGTAAAAAAACTACTAAATTACTTAAAATGCCTTTAAAAAAACTATTTCACCAGAAACTACTAAATTTCCACTTTATTTCAGGAGAATGTAATTTAAAAGAATCTCTTCAGAAACTACGAAATTAAAGATGATTATTTACATTTATTCTAAATAAACAAATGCAAACAGACAAATATGAAGGTTGGTTTAGGATCAACGCCTTAGGTCAGACCCAACCCAAAGCTTATGGGTCAGGATGGATCAACTGGTTTAGGTCTTTTACATCCCTAAAAGGACTTACCAAAGGAATATAGATATATTCATTAACTCTAATCATAGACAATGATAGCAATAACATACATTGGAATGAAACTTCCAAGTTGAATCCATGGCATAAACTATGTCTGTATTCTGGTGCAACCAGACTATGTTGCTGCAGGTAACCAAAGGGTATTTCAGAATCAGCTTGTTAATAATATGATAAAGGACACCACAAAAAGTAAGGCTTACCCAAGTGAAGAGTTGGGGATCATAACGGTCTTGCATAGAAATCATGTAACCGATAACAATTAGACTCTGATTCAAATGATAAAGGAAGCGGAGTAATTCTATATCGTTTCTTTCCTATACATATCTAATTAGATTCATTCCCTTAGTCTACAGTCTTGCAGAAGACTCGAGATCCCAATCAATGTCTCCACAGTCGATGCCTCCACACGCTGTAAGAACTGTCGAAAAAATATAATCATCCACCACAAAACCTTCAGCTCGCATTCTATACATGAGCTTTAGAGCCTTGTTACTATGCCCATTCCTTGCATAACCCAAGATCATGGCTTTCCAAGAAACCAAATTCCTCTCTGGCATCTTGTCAAAAACTTGAAAAGCATCCGCGATATATCCGCACTTTGCATACATATATATTAAAGCACTGTTCACAAATACATTAGATATAGCAGGGGTCTTGCTTGCATTGGAATGAATCAATTTTCCTTGCATTGGAGCTTCTAATTTTGCACAAGCTTTCAAAGCTGATGAGTAAGTATACGAGTTAGGACACACACCTTCCTCCACCATTTCCCGCAAAAACACCAGAGCCTCGGTTTCAAGCCCGAGGCTAGCACACCCGGAGATAATGGAAGTCCATGAAACAACTTCCCTAAAAGGCATATGTTTGAGCACATTTAAAGCATGAGAGTATTGTTTACATTTGCAGTAGAACCATATCAAAGTGTTTTCTATGTACATGTTAGTATGGACAATACTTTTGATTTTATGTGCATGAACCTCTCTTCCAATTAGTGAAGCTTTAATTGTACCACAAGCCATCATAACACATACAAGTGTGAATTTATTAACATATACTTTTTTCCTCTTCATTAATCGGAAAAAGTTTAAAGCCTCTTCGCAAAACCCATTCCGCGCATACCCTGATATAATCGACGTCCAAGTAGCCGTATTTCTAACCCTCATTCCTTCAAACACCTTTTTAGAACTCGCAATCTCCCCACATTTTGCATACATATCAATCAGAGAAGTTCCTATAAAAACATCATTCTTGCAGATTTTCTTTACTATGGCACCGTGTAGCTGCATCCCGAATTTCCATGCTTTATTTTCTCCACAAGCCTTCAGTGCAGCACATACAGTATACTCATTAGGAAAGAACCCATCACATAGCATCCGTGAAAACATTAACAAAGCTTCATGTCCAAGCCCTTGTTGGGAACAAGCAGTAATTATTGTTGTCCAACATACCACATCTCGTTTTTCCATACGATCAAATGTTCTAAACGCACTTGATATAACACCACATTTCGAATAAAAATTAACAACCGCACTATCAACGATTAAATTCCTCCAGTTGCTTTTCAAGATACAAGCATGGATTTGTTTCCCCAAAGCTAAATCCACTCTCCTACAACACAAATTCATGAAACACACAAACATCTTACTGTTCGGTCGAACCCTGTGCTTAATTGAACCGCAAAATAACTTAAAAGCTTCACCATCCAAGTTAAACTTTAAATACCCATCAATAATAGCAGTCCATGTAACTTTATCCCTTCTCCGCATGCCATCAAACACTTTACGTGCCCGAGCTAACTTACCCAATCTTAAATAACTAGAAATCAAATTATTATCAACATAAGTACCTGAACCTCTAAAACATTTCAAAACAATTGTGTGTATTTTTCCTACTTGTTCCACATCATAACACAATTGCAGCCAACGAGCAACTGACTCTGGATTGAAGCACTGACCTATCTCAGCAAAGTTATCTGTCTTCTGGTAGGAAGCATTTAGCACCTCGTTACTCACCGTTACGGCGTCACCTCCATTGGAATCACGACATTTGTAAGAGAAAGGGAAGGATGAATTGGCGGTAGTAATGGATAAGGGAGAAGGTGAATCTGGAGGAGGAGGTTTAAGATTGAGAAACTTGGGCGGAAGAGAATGGAAGGATGAATAAGAACATGATGATTGGAGAACAATAGTAGTGGCTCGTAACTCCATTCAGGGATAAGAAATTAAAATGAGAATGGTTTGAGGTGGCGGTGAACTGAATTCCGAGTGTGGAATGGAGCAATGGGCAGTTCAGAAGCAAAGAGGGAAAATGAGAGCTGGAAAGGATAACATTAACGAGGCCGCCTTCTATGTTAATTGTCTCACGCCTCGCACACCTTTTCAATCCAAATTAATCCCTCCATATTCCTTCTACTCTCACATATTTTGATATAATATAAGTCATACGATTTTTTAAGAGATTTATCTTAAAAAATATTTTAAATAACTTTAATTTTAATAATTTTTTTAATATTATAATACTTTATGACTTGAATTCTCATATGGTCTTAATGTAAGTATAATACTGTATACTTAAATTATAACTTTTAATTTTAATAATTTTTTAAAATTATAATATTTAAAAAAATTATATCACAAGTGAAATAGTTAAAATAATTTTTTTATAAAGAAATATTTAAACTAATTTTTAATTGATTTAGTCTGTTATTCATCGATGGTTGTCACTCCGGCAAATAGACTAGGTTGAGAATTCAAATTGGATTCCTGCATGGTTAGCACTTCAACGTCCAAATTAGTTTAAGGTTAAGATAATTGTAGTGAGGGTAGAGATTAGAAATTGCGTGCTTGAAAATTCCCTTGTGAAGGTATTTATACATTGGGTTCAATGAAGTGGACATGATAAATGATGGGTCTTATCTTATTAAGCATTTGGCCGACACAAAATAGTTGTCCCCAAGACTCGTCGGGTACTCTGGATGTCAGGGGAGTCTTTTAGCAGTCGTGGTCGGCCTTTAGAAATGGTTGTCCATGCACCGAATGCCATACATTGATTTGGTTTTGTCAAAGCGTAATTGGGAACGTGGGCATTAAATGCAGTTCAATCATTGAAATGTTTCGTCTTTTTCTCTTGACGAGTGATCTGAAAAGGCAAAGAGTGACGTGGCACTGCTTGTTGTGTACTCGAGTGCACTTGAGTTTGGTTGTGTTTCTAAGGTGGAATCGGGATGTTGATTTGCACTTGCTTTTTTACTTTCAATATGATTTTTCCGATTGTCTTCACCTATATAAGGATAGAGGAAATTTGGAGAAATTCTCCACAACCTTTTAGATTGAGTTTCCCTTATTTCCTTTGAGGTTTTCCCTCTTCTTTGAGAGCGTTTTTCCAGGACTAACCATTGTCACGCATTCAAAGCTTCAACTTTCAGCTTTCTTCTTTGCTTTACATCATTCGACCTTATATTTCAAGGCACCTTCTCTCCACTCTAGTTTTCATTCAAGCATTTATTGTACCTTTGTTAGGATGAGTGATAAACTTATTAACATAGTATTTATCGTGAAATTTGGTAAACAACGACTAGTCTCTTTTTAAAAGTTTACTCACAGAATCGACTAGTGAATCCTAGAACATAGTGCATAAATTCTTCTAACTTTTGTGCAAGTTTGTGAGAAAAGTAAAGGATTTCAACATAGGCAGAATTTTGGTACTAAAGTAAGAGAAAATAAAATTAAAATGCTAGAAAGGTAAAAGACTTCGACAATGGTCAAAATCTTGACAATTGAAATTAAATGAACTAGAATATAGAAAAGTTAAATTTAATGTAAAAGACTTTGAATTGAATGAAATTGGTGTTCGAATACGTACGTTGCACTCAATTGACTTGTTTCTCGCTTCGATTGGGTACTTTGAGTATAGTAAACTTTTTATAGTAAATTCAACACCCTGAATCCTAACACTAAAGCTCCTATTTATACTAATACTAGAAATAACTGTCTCCAATAGATTTCTTCTTGGAGATCGACACGTCTTTGTTGCATGCATTTCGTCCTTGGACTCTCCTCCACGTGGTACTTTCGGATAAGACCAAAAATCAGTTACAAAGCTTTCCTCCTATCGGATCCATTAATGTCGAAGATGTGTGTCAATTATTCCGTCAAACACTTGACTGAATTGGTTATCGTTGAAGTCCTTATAAGAAAACGATAAGTCCTCATGTTTATGCTTGACACTTCGACTAACTGAACTCGATCAGGTTACGTCGAAGATGTTCTTCTGATTCTCTAATTTCTACTTAGTTTTCTCTGAGCTCCTTCTCGTTTCAATGAGCTTATTATGGTCGAGATTCTTGGTAACAAATTGCCTCCCAAAAAATACCACTTTCGACTAACCAGGGATAATGGTCTTTTTTTGAATTCTCTCGACACTACAACTAACACTGTACTCACGTCATGGTCATCATAACCACTTTATCAAACGTCACTTCGAGACGTGCGACTTCAAAAAATCTCATCATGGCTCCTATTTTCAAGGAAAACGTGTGCCACACAAATCAACTATTTGATTCAACCCCTAGGCAAGTCACACGTGTCCCACGATCAACTCCTAATGTCAAGACGCAACTTAAGAGTCTCCCTATTTTCCTTCTATAAATACTCGTTCTTCTTCATTTCTTCCTTTTTTTCTATTTTCAACTTCTGATATTCTTCAATAAGCTCCTGAACTTTTACCTTCCAGAAACACAAAAAAACCTTTCTTCTTCACCAAATCATTCACCATTTTTCACCATGGTCACTTCAAAATCAAAGAACACAAAGGATTTTAAAGGTTCAAGAGAGTATCTGCCTCTTTCTACCAAAATCGCAAATCCAATCATTATTGGGAATCAAGAGTATATTCATGAACCTCCATAACAAGTGAAGAAGTTGCACATTTACAAATCCCATGTATTAATTCCTTTTTCTATCTTTGGAGAAGTTCACACGCTTATGGGTCCGTTACCTGACCCTAAATAAAATAATGATAAATTAAGGGAATCTTTTCCTACTTACCATTATACAAAACCTATAGCTAGCTTGAAAAATCCAACGGCTAGTACGGATAACCTTAGGGAAAAATCCATTGATCTAACCCAGAAGTCTAAGGCTAAACTTGTTGCTGAAGCAAAGAAACCTAAGGATAATTTTGTTGCTAATGCTACAAATCCTAAGGACAAATTTGTTGTTGATGCAACGAATCCAATAGACTTAGTCTATATTAGCAACACTTTTTGTGTGTTTTGCTCAAGAACGCTGAAGAATACATCTCTTGGCTAGGAAAAGTCAAAATTAAGAAAGCACAAACCTAGAAACACATGGGGATTTATGACTTGATTCAACTGTCAAAAGTAGGTCCCCCTTATTTCCAAAATACATGTATCACTTCCTTATATTTCTAGGAGAGCACCATCAATATCTTTCAACTCCCTTGCGGTATGATCACACCTACCATTTTCTACATATTGGCCATTAATGGCCTTCGACCAACTAGGGAGATTTTTTACCCAAATGAAAGGAATGAGGATACCATTAACTTCAACGTTAATCGATTCAGCTTAGGACACTACATAAATGACCATTATGACACTGCCACTAAAGATGTATCTGATGAAGAACATATTTCTTTCTTGGCGTTGTGGTTGTCACTCTGCATCTTTTGCTGTAAGTCTTTCAAGGTGGCGAAAAGATTATTTACATTAGCTAACCAATTACATGAAGTCGAAATATTTATCTGAGCCAACTGATATTAGGTTCTCTGTATGAGAACTTAGGGTTATCTGTTGATTCTCTCAAAACCATCAAACCTGGAGCCAATTTTTTGTTGGTTGGTCCCTACTGGCTCATTCAACTATGGAGCAATGCCATGTTTGAACCATCTCTACAAATTGACAGACCAAAAGATGCAGATGAAGAGATCAAGAATAATAGGATCAAAGGTGATCGATTGGCCTTAATGACTCCTATTGTAATGGGCATACCTTGCAAGAGGATTTTACAAGGTATGTCAAGATGTTTGCATATCGCCACAACTACACCTAGTCTACAACTCCTTTCTCCAATAAAACTCATGGCCCAGAGTGGTTCACTCGAGTATTCCATACTCCTAGTATCACTACTACGGAAAACCCATTTAAAAACAGTTGGAAAACCCATATAATCACACAGGTCTAGGCGTTGATGTGTAGAGTGTTGTTGTAAATGTGTTACTTACAATCATGGTCCTAGAACTGTTGTAGTATACTAGAAAGTTTATGTTATATCACAACAGTTAGTTAACTTAACTGTTGTTGTATGTCTTTTAATAAATAAAAAATATCTGTAGAACAACAATAGCAGCAAGAACAACAACAAGAACAACACGAACAACATAAATAACAACAAGAACAACAACAACAACAAGAATAAGAAGAGAAACAACAAGAACAGCAAAAACAAGAAGAAGAACAAAAAAAAAAGAACAAAAACATTAACAACAACGTACACCAACAATAATAGCAAGAACAACAACAAGAAAAATAATAATAAGAACAAAACAAGAACAACAAAAATAACTAAAAAAAGAACAATAAGAACAACAACAACTAATGTTGTTAACTTGAATCAATACTTTCCTTGTCTCATTCAAGATGGAGAATAGATGCTTTCGAGTTTTGCTTATGGAAGAAATTATATTTTCGAGCTTGGTTTAGTGGAGAAATAGAGTTTCATAAATGAAAGATGAGGTTTGAAGGTAGAAGATGAAATTCGTCTAAGTTGGAAGTTTGTCTAAGTTTTAGGTTTTACACAGATCGCTAACGGTGGTGTCTTAACCATTGATAGTCACTTGAATGGACGATTGAGATTTATTTAAGGATAATGAAGAAACTCAATAATTACGCTACATACAACAATGGTTGTATTAAATAATCGTTGTTGTATGTATTTTAATAAAATATAAAAAATGTAGTACTAGAAAAGCAACAACAACAAGATTTGAACTCATGACCATGTGCCCTACATACAACAACCGTTGTATTAAATATCCGTTGTTGTATGTATTTTAATAAAATATAAAAAATAAAGAAGTAGAACAACAACAACATCAAGATTCGAACTCATGACCATGAACCACTTTTTCACCACGGTTGGAACTTCCAACCGTGGTGAAAAATGGCTTAATTTTGAAAGAAAAAAAAAGTGCCTAGTAAATAGATTCTACCATGGTGGATCATTTGACGTGGTGACTTAGGTGTTGTTTGCGCGTTTTGTAGTAGTGTATAGATCAAGAAGCGAAATCTCTTGAAATATGGGAAGCTTTTCTCGTCCCAAAACTACTTTCAATAAGGCTAGGGGATTTTAAGGAGCATGTAAAAATACTATGTTACCAACCTAACCTTGAATCTCGTCATTTTGGCCTTAACCAACTTTTACCCAAGTCCTTCTTTAGTCGAAATAATGAAATTTGTCTATGTAATGTCAACTTCTCTGAGCATGAGTATATTGAACGCCTGGATCGACTTTCTGATGACACTTCCAAATTCCCACCGGTCTCTTTTCGACCATCCTTTTATTGTACCAAAGAGTTTGATACATGGTGAAAAGCTTATTATGTTGAAGAATTTTTCGGAGTCTTCGTATTGTCTCAACATCTAAAAAATGTTTTTTCTTCTGTGCATATGAAGTTCAAGAAAGGTAGAGACAAACACATAAAAGAGATCCAAGCTTTCAAGTGCTACTTTAAAACTGTGTATAGGCCAAATGACCTTATTTGAACTATTCATGAAGCAACAATCATTCTAAGGGAAAAGTTATTAGCAAAACTTCCTGATTTGAACATTCCCCACTATGTGGAAGGCAAATATAAGCTTGCTTTAAACTTTCATCCTCTCAAGTTTCCCCTATTACCCATCCACTACAACGAATAAAACTTTTTATGATGAAGCTTTCATCTCCAACATGCTAAAAACCGAGAGAATATGTCTTGAGAGCATAATGTTTTATTTTATTAATAAGATAAACAACATGTTACATTGGTATTATATAAAACTGAGGTAACACAACTATAAGTTAGTGCTTTTTTTAACCATAAAAAAATTAATAAACCTGTTATCTCGATTTTCTTGAGAAATGAGGTAATATAGCTATAAGGAACCTTAGTTTGAATCCCCGTAGCCGCATTTAAAAAAAAATTAATGATTTATCACTTGACATTTTTCCAACATGCTAAAAACTTTGTTATCAATAAACAAGAATAGGAAATAATAGAAAAAATAAACATTTCACTGATAATAATAAAAAACAACACAACAAAGAAATCTACTAAAAAAATTCAAACCTGTCAGTCCACTCAACTTCAACATTACCCCTAACTATCTCTAACTTATAGAAAAGTTCAGAAAGAACTCTTCCATAAGGTATGAGGAAAGTCATTTCCTCCCAAGAAGTCTTTATTAGTTCCTTCAAGAAGTTGAAAATGGTCAGAGGAAGATTAACTTTGATGTTGTAGGTGAGGAATAATAAGAGATGCTTGTCATACCAAGTAAGCGTTTTCAGATCTTTCTCTCTTGGGCGGAGATTTTCCAATAGAAATTGAAGCTAAAATTTTGCAATTGGGATAAGAGAAGTAGGATTGGAGAGCTTAGTTTGGTTGGCATAAATTTGGTGAAGTTGGGTTGAGTAGACATTGTTGAATTCATAGTGTTTAACATAACTACCTGTCTCTTGACAGTTGATTTTCATTGCAATCAGTGATGGAGTAATGAAGAAATGAGAGCCATTGGCATTGGAATGGATGAATTCATCATGACCAGCTGACACAACGGAGGCATTCATCCAAAACTCTTTAATGAGATTAGTGTATATGGGGTCGTTAAGAAAGTGAAAGTAACCATTCAACCTTTGTCTGTTAACAACTTGTCTTAGTTGAAAACGATCAAAATCATTGAAATCAACATACTTTTTATTGATAACAAGCAACAAATTTGCATCCATTTATGATAATAAAAAGTACTTTAAAACAAGGAAACAAGATACAGAGAGTTGGTAATGAGACGTTGAAAATAGGAAAATATTTTGAAACAATGTTTGAAGACACAACGAGTTGGTGATTATACGTTTAAATAGCTCAAAAGCATTCTTGATAATCCAAAAGAGACGTTACGACTTGAATATAGATGATCATTGTTATTCTAGCTAAGTGATATTATTCCAATGCATGCGCGCCACGTCGGTGTTCTAACCTCTGTTTTAATTGTATTTTTTATTGGTAATATAAATGTTCTAACCCGTCAATTTTCCATAAAAACCGAGGGAACATTTTAGCATTAAAATTGAGTGCTAAAATTGGAACCTTTATTTTAATTGTAGTTTTTATTTGTAAATTAAATGTTCTAACTCATCGGTTATCCTAAAAACCGAGGTAACATTTAGCGTATAAATTGAGATATTTATCAAATCCTTAATCAAATCCTTGCCGTCCATTTCATGACTACCAATGATCAAGGCATTACCATTAGTGATCTGCGTGAAACATAAATTACTTCCATTATAAAAGCATTATGAAATTATTGAGACATTATCATTAGTGTTCAACTTTAAGATTTGCAAGAGTCTTTGTCATGAAGATTTCTTTATGGTTTAAGGTTTGTATTCTTAAATATTTATTTGAGTAGAAAGTAATTTATTTGTCTAACCCTTTTTTGGTTCATATCAGAAACAAATGCAAGAAAAAACCAACACCATGAAGTGTTTAAGGTTTGCAAGAGTGTTCTTCACGAATAATTCTCTATGATAGATTGCAAGAGTAGAAAATTATTTGGGTTTAAGGTTTGTATTCTTAAATATTTATTTTAGCAGAAAATTATTTATTTACCTAACCCTTTTTTTTCTAACCCTTTTTTTGTTCATATAAAAAACAAACGCAAGCAAAAGCCATAGAGAATATCCTGCACCCATCATTTGATCTACTCTAAAACTATATGATTTGAAGATCTAAAATCTATATCTTGGGGAAATTAATTTACCTAACCCTAATTTTTGTAGGTAGAAAAGATTTTCCCAACATTTGATGTTTCCCAGAATATCAAGGATTTGAATATCCAACATATGATATTCATGGACAATTAATTTTTGTTTTCTATGTTGGTAAACAATGTAACAAGTTTTATTTTAAAAAAACTAATAACTCCTCAATTATTTTGATAAACCAAGATAAAATATATGCTAGTTTTGAAAATAATAAAAGATGCAACTTCTCGGGTTCGAACCCATGCGCTGATTTTTTTTTACCTCGGTGTTTTAAACACCGAGATGACAAGTCTTTACTTTTTATGATGACCTTATTCACCTCGCATCTATTGCCGAGGTAAAATGCACTTCGCTTTTGACGTTACAAGTGTTATTTGTAGTAGTGATCAGTGAACTGACCTTGGATTTTTTACCTGCATTTATATGGTGGTCCGTCTGGGAGGCACGTTTGAGTGTCCTCAAGAATGAATTTTTAAAACCTACTAAATGGGTAGTTCCGACTAAGCATGATCTAAACAGTTTCAAAGGCCACCTTCATGTTGATATAAAAGATGTCAGAATTTTTTCCCCAGTATATGAAGGTGAGGAAAGTGAAAGGTATCTTGACCATCTTATTTTATGGTTTCAATTGTGTTCTTCTTACACCTGGTGTGTCACTTTTTTTTTGTAGCAGTCGAATGTAGGAAACAAACAATGGATGCTACTACTGAAGTAATTGGTGCTTCTCATAAAAGAGCTAGCAAGGGAAAGGATCTAGTCGAGGGGAAGCCAATACATGTTTTCTTTCGCGTGGTAGTTAGTTTTTCCACATATGTACTTTAGTTGATTGTAATATCTTTGTCATTGTTTCAGGTCGAAGGTGTACCTCAGATCACTCCTCCAAAGTGTAAGAAGTATGAAGCAAGAAAAGACCCTAAAGATAAAGTCCTTGTCGAGAATTCCTCCCCTAAAACTCCTAATCCAAAAAGGAAAAAGAAAACGAAGACCTCTGGGGATAGTTATCAAAAGGTCCCTAATAATCCAATTGTTTCCCCTAGTGGCAAAGAAAAGAAAGGGAAACCTACTACCTCTCAAGTTGTTGAAAAGGAACTCGAGGCATAAAAGAAGCTTGATTTTGGCAATCTTGAAAGTTCCAGCTCTAGCCCTGATATGGGCATACCTAAGGTAATATTTCTTCAACTCAAATTTTTTGTTTTTGGTAAATATTTTCCAAATGCTAACCACTTGATTTTTTACAAGGAGATCCTTCTGGAAACACTCTATCAAGTATCAAATACACAATCCCAGTTACAACTAGCTCTCCCTCTGTCCATCCTATGTCAAATAAATGTTCTACTGGTAAATTCGACTAGCCCTCAGAAGCCCATAAAGAACTTCCCAGTCCAGATGATAAGTGTCAAATTTCCCTTGGATCTCTCTCTGATACTGATAGTGAGGATTTAAACCAAGAGAAGATGGAAATTCCTAAAGAGGAAATACCTGAACAAAAGGAACCCCGCAAAGACTCTTCTCCTGACAATTCTTATCATGGAAAAGACGTTCACGAGGACCAAGAGATCTCTGACTCTTCTAAATAGAAGAAGGATGAAGATGGAGAAAAATATGATGGGGATACTATGTAAACTACAACGAAAGCTGATGAACCTTTTGGAACAACTTCAACTATCAAACCTCCTTCAATAACTACTATCTCTTTGTCCTAAGAAGAACTTAAAAAATTGAAGAGGACAAAACCTTCTGACTTTTTAAAGCTGATAATGAGAACTCAAAGTAGCTCTACTGAAAAGTGTTCAAATTCTTCGACCATGTCTTGTATAGATTCTTTTGTCGAACTTATTGAAGATATTCTTCATCAATTAAAGACTATAATTCTTGGTATGGATTTGTTCAAGGCTATGGAGAAGGACCCCATGTGTTACTATGGGATTAAAGGTTTATTAAAGAAGATCGAAATTCTTAGCGCCTCTTCTGCCTTTGTTAGTTATGTGGTTGAGTTTGGGCCTTTTCTTAATCAAGTTACTACAGATCTTACTCACAGGAGTGATGCACAGAAAAAGTTATTGCCCAAACAAGAGGCTAGGCCCAAAGAATAGGACCTTCTTAACAAATCCAAAAGTCGAGTCGATGATTTTGACAAGTCTTTCCAAAAAGGAGATGGGAAGTTTGAGACTTGTGCTGCCAATATCCTCAAGTGGAAGAAGCAAATTGAGGAATTGCAGTCAAATGTGAAAAGGGTTGAAGACAGATAGTTCAAAATTTGAAGTGTAAGTTAGCAGCAGATAAAAGATGGAGCTTTGGTTGGAGTCCAACACTAGGAATAAGTGAAATACTTAGATGTAGAGATCGAAGGCCTCGCTTATGCCATCTCACTAACTGAGTGTCGACTTGCAACGTTGAAAGCTTAATATGAAAGGCTTAAATCCTCTCTTCCTTTTTGAAGATTATGTTCTTTTTTAAGTGTCCATTTTATATTTGAACATTTTCACCCTTATTTTGTAATATTTGAATATGCCACTTATGGCATTTTGACCTTGAGCTAAAAACTCTTAATCTTGTTTTATGGAAGCTTTAATTTAATTCTTCATGTATTTTAATTTCCTGCAATATGGGCCTATAATCTTTCAAATATTTGTCATTTATTCACAGAATTCGAACCTCAGGGGTCAATTCTTCGACCTCATACGCATTATTTGTAAATGATTGTATGACTTGAAAAGGTCCTTTCTAATTTGGGGACCATTTGCCCAGGGATCGATCCTTTCTATCCATGGGCAAAATTACTTTTCACACTAAGTCTCTTAGGAGAAATCTTTTGAATTTAACCTTTTTATTATAAGCTTTGTCCACTCGTTCCTTTTGTCGTACCAGTACATCTAGGGTAACCAATATTTCTTCATCTAAATTAATCACCTCGTCGAACATCATACTCCAATAGTGTTCAACTTAAATTTCAAATTTCCTTTGAATTTTGACTGACTAAGTGTATTTCTATAGGGAGTACTGCATCATGCCTATAAGTGAGTAGAAATGGCGTGGATTTAGTCTACTCTTTAGGAAAATTTCAACACACCCATAATACTTGGTCTATATGTTTTTTTTAGTGAAACCAATTATAATTTTGTTGGCCGCTTAGACCTGGACATTATCTTGAGCATAATAAGGCGTCGAGGTTAGCAACTTTAGTAGTCATATGGGCTTCCACCTCAGACTTCCTCAGATGAATCAAAGCAGCAATCTCATGTGGTTTTGGCTCACCCTCTAAACCAGTAAAAGGAACATGATCGGTAACAGGTAAATCCAATAGATAAGAATATTATTCCAGTGTAGGCATCAACTGATAGTCAGGAAAAGTAAAGCAATGATACACCGGATCATAAAACTGGACCAAGGTCGAGAGAATACCTTCCTTCATATTCAGATTCATGAGAGGAATGATGGATCCATACTTCTTCCGAAAATCTGCAGAACAATCGATCTCAGGGATTAGACTGATCAACTCATCTATCTTGGGATCCTTGAAACTGTACTTCCCGGTCTTTCTCTTCCCAGAATCCATGGTTAAAAAGTACCTGAGATATTCACAAATGGTAAATTTTTAAATCCCTTGAAATAAGATCTCTCCAAAAGATGATTATTAGTGCATGGATGCATGATGCAGCAATCACACATAAGATCACACATATAGGGTTCATAGGTTCAACGTCACGAGCATGAGGTCAAAGGTACCACCCATTAGGTATTGGTATAAAAGTTATCACCTTCCGAACAAGGTTCTAGAGGTTCCCAGAGTCTACATCCTTCCTACGGATATTACCAACTTCCTGATTAACTCAGTAATTAGTAATATTCTCAAGAAAAACTCGTCCGAGCGTAGTATCGTGTGACAACTATTTTCGGATTAATCCGTCATAGCTTCTGCACTACACCTAAAAGGCCAAGATGGGTTAGGTATTCTACGGTCCTCAGCTTCAGCAGGCTCCCAGGTCGAAAGTAGTACGTCTTCCTGATTACTCGGTAAACAACACTATAGTCAAAGGGGCCTCCACTGAGTGGGGGATCTCATGCCTCCTTTTTTGGGATTACTCCCTCAAAGTTAACATGACTATACCGCCTGTCCTATCTTAAAGTTTGCCCAAGTCCGGGTATAAGACTTATGAGTAATCACCAAGCACCCTGAAAACCAGGAAAATCCAGACAAACATATATACAACATATAACACAAAAACAATAATAACACATATACAGATATAAACAAAGATAGGCTCAACCCACTTAGGGATGGACCAGCAAGAGATCAACCTTTCCCCAGTGAAGTCGCCATTTTTTCTGTAGCGGTAGAAATGTTTAAGACTAAGCCATTGGATTGACTAGACTTATACAAATCAAAATAAAAATCGCCGCCGCGCTTTATTGTTTCCAAAGGAATGGGAAAAGAGTGAATAACCCAAAAAGAGGGGGAAATATTCAATGTAATGGGGTTGGTTATGCAAAGGGAAGGTATTAGCACCCTAAACATCTATGGTACTCCGCAGGAACCTCTTTGAAAAATCTGTGTATTTTGGCTATAAAAAATGTTGTGTAAAAATGTATGGTGAAGGTGAGAAAAGAAATGTATTTATTTTATGATTTTTGCACCCTCCGCGGTTGCGAACCTTTAGTGCCTACGTACCACCTTTTCGTGCAATAGGGGATCAGGGTACACGTAGTTCCTCTTTTTAAAAATTTTAAAATACAAATGTGTTGGTTAATTTTATTAGATAAAACATCATCGTCATTGTCCGTGTGGAAAACATACCTACTACCCACAATCATGAGAAATGAGAATTTGCATCATCTCAAAGTGGAGGATATGGCTTGGATTTTCAAATCAACAATGCCTCACTCAACACCCAAGTGGAAAATATCTCTCTTCACTATATATTGTAGAAGTATAGTTGTTTGCATCACTACAAGAATTGACAATAGTTCAATCTTTTGAGAAAAATTTAAAGATAAAAGCCAAAGTGGCAAAATGATTTGAAATGAGATTGGTTAACTTTTAGTCTTCTCACAAAAATGTCAAAGTATTATTAAGTTTGTTGAAGTTTATTTATGAAAATGTTTGAAAATGCGAAGTTTATTATGAAAGTGATTCAAGTTTAAAACAAGAAGAGTTTTCAAAAGGAGGGAGAAGATTTTTGAAATTAAAGAAGATGGGAGGAGAAGAAGAGGCTATCCTAAAGCATAAGGTAAAAGCTAGGGATAAGAATCATCTAATCAACAAGAAGCCAATACTTGACACTATGAGCCAAGATAGAATTCTCATTCTTTGGATTGAAACCAAACAAGAAAAAATACTAGACCTCTTAAGAGAACCAAACTTCAAGTGTATTAAGTCTTCACAAAAATTGGGCAGAGTAATGGCTGTATACGGGTGAATTACAAATTACAAACAAAAGGTGTAATCACAATAGCCTGCACACAAAATAAACAAACAACCCAATGTCTTGAGGTAAACCTCAAGAGCTCTAGACAAAATAATCAGATAAGATCACAAGGTCTCCAATCATAGGCCAAGGTTTCTAATCCTAAGTCCAAAAAGTCCAATGCTCCATAATGCCAAGGATAGTAACCAAATAGTCCAAGTATGATTAAAGATTTTTAGGGTTTGTGTTGATTATTAGGTGTCTTCAAAAGAAAAGAAAAGCTCAAGTGAGAAAAATAAAAAAGACAAGAAAGTAAATACTCAAATGAGCAAAGATGAAAATGGCATGAAATGTAAATGCTAAAAGTAAATAGTGCATAAAAATAAAAGGGACATATAATAAAAGAATAAAGGATAAAGTCAATTTTTAGTGATTAGTGGTTAGTTGGATGATTATGTTGAAACTTGCATTTGGAACTCATTAGAGGATTAGTAGAACCAAAGACTCCACACAACAAGTTGCATTTGCTTTTTGTCAAGTATATCATCCATTTGGAATCCTTATGAGTATCATTTAATGATCAACGGTGTTTAAGTGATCCGCGTTGACCAAATTTTTTATAGATCCATTAGAAGATTGGTAGAACCAAAACCTCCACACAATGAATCTCAAGGTTATTTGATCAAAGAGATCAAATTGACATACTTGGGCTTGCAAACATAGGTTTGGGCCACGAATGATCATTTATTCGAATCGGGACAAAATTTAGCGCTATGTTAAGCAATCGTAAGTGGACTTATATAAAAGTCGCCTATTTTAAGGCTGGTCAATAGCAATCTATGCACCATTTGTTTTGAGACATGATATAGAGACCATTCTCCAACAACATTTAGTGCAATAAGAAGGGGATGTGATGAAGAGGGATGGGAGAGAATATACAAACCACTTTTGGATTAAATTTAATCAAACTATTATTAAAATCATTCACCCATTTCTGTGGAGTTAGACTCAACACCATGGATCCAATGATATTAATAAAGTTCATGATCAAAAATTTAACCCAAGATCAGCTAGAAAATAGTCACAAAATAATATTACATTTTAATATATACAAAAAGGTTTAAAAATAATGTTTAAAAATAGAAATAAAAGAGAAAAATATCAACTATGTTCAAATTAATCAAGAAATAAAAAGTAAGACCATAGAAAAATAAAAAAAGGATCCAAATGATTTTATAAATTTTTTGGTAATTTTTTAATGTCAGAATTTATTTTTTTAAAATTAAAAGAAAGGGGTAAAATAAACCAAAAATGATAAAAAATAACAAATTTAGAAACAAAAATAAAATAAGGTCACCAATATTTGTCACAATATCATTGGATCATTCCATAAATTTTTTCAGAATTTAAAAATCCATAAAAGTTTTTTTAAACATTTAAAACAATTCAAATAAAGTGTAAATTTATAAAAAATACCAAAACACAAAATTAGATTTTGAAAGAATAAAAATCAGAAAGAGAATAATCAAAGATATTTTTCATAAATTTTTTCATATTTTTTGGACTTAAAATGAATTTTATATGATTTTTTGAAGTTTAAAACAATTAAATATAAAAATCAGAAAAGAAAATAAAAGTAAAAAATATGTGGACCATTGGATGAGAGTCAAAACACGTTAGTAATCAAATCCAAGGGATCTGGCCGCTGTGCATATCATGGTCATTAGTGAATAAAGCACTGAATCAATTATTAAATCAGAATTCAAAAATAACAAGTGACACGCCATCATTGGTTGGAAGATGACACGTTTGTCATCTTCAACCTCCAGCCAATGTGAATTACAGGCCACTCAAACTGTAAAATCAGAAGCTCAGACCTATGCCATTCGCTTCGTCTCTTCAAGACAAAGACAACCACACCCTCGCGCCAAATTTATATAAACTGTAGCTCAAGCAATTTGGAAGGAAAGTTTTGAAAAGGGATTTGAAATTTCACGGTCAAAACATGTTTCCAGTAAAAAGCAAGTGTTGCAACTAGAACCAGGGTAATGAGAGCATCATAAGATATCAAAGTTTTAAAGAATTGATGAAGGAATCTACCTATTTAAGTTGAGTTGCAGAGCTCTGAAGCTGGACTTCTATGGAGCAATATAGGGCACGATTCTTGAATGCAATTATATTGTTAGCTTCAGGGAAGATCAAGGAAGGTGAATTGATGGAGAAATTGGATTGAAAAAGGCTTGTGTATGGATTTCGAAGTTGCTGAATTCTGAGTTATGGAACAAGTTTGGCAGGGTGATTCTGGCTATCCAAGCTTGAGAAAATGAATGGGATAGTTCATGTATTTATAGGAGAAGCAAATGAGATCAAAATGAAGAGTGAATGATGCATTTTGGAGGGAATTCATGCAAACCTGATGCACAAGTGAAATGTGATCTTATTTTCACCAAAACTCATCCAATCCTTGCGTTTTGAGGTGCTAAACGCTTCTAGCAAGTTTGTTAATCAATTTTAAATAAAAAACGTGTATAAATATCGTGATTAGAGGCCACATTATGGATTTCAAAATTCTGACTTGGTGAGAAATTCAATTCCAAGTTACCAATTTCAAAATAATGGCATTTTCAACTCAAGGGGTCTTAGGGCATGATTCTTGATGCTTTAGAAAGATGAGGTTACAAGATTTGCAATGGACAAAGAATGGAGTTAAATGGATGCTTGAGCTAAAAGTTGCATTGAGTCAAAGTTGAGGAAAAAGGGTTGACTTTCCATACTTGGAAATATTTCAAAATTTTCTTCAAAAGTGACCTATAATATCTTGCATCCAAACATGGCCTTCCACTTGGAATTTGCTCTTGACCAAAAAAGATGGCATGAATTAGATCTCTTGAATGATATTTTGAAACTTGAATCATTCAAAACCTCCAAAAATTGAGAAAGTTATGACTTGTTGAAGTTGGAAAAATTTCATAAAATGACCTATAATATTTTGTATCCTTAAGGAATCTTCCATCAATTTTCTCACGTTGCACATAAAATAAGGAATAAAGTTCACATCTTCAAGATCATTATGGAAAAAGAATGGGCTCAAGGTGATAAAAATTGACCAAGTTATGATCATTTGAATCACACATGGAAAATTGGGGATTCATTTGGAGGACTTGTAATCTTTCTTCTTCATTAAGTTTCTTCCATATGAAAAATCCTTGGAGCTTTTGAAGTGATTTGTTGATAACCCTTTTAAGAGAAGTATGTCTTTGGAATCACTCCAAAATACCAAAATATGAGCAAGATATACTTCTTTGAAGTTTAAAACCCTAGTTCCTAGATCAAGAAAATGCTTGGAGGAACTTTGACAATTTTGAACAACCTTCTTGTACTTTTTGGATCAAATTTGATAATCTTGAAATATGGTGAACCAAAGTAAGCTTTCCATGCCATTTCCTCCAAAAAAAAAAACTTCAATGGTGAGGCTTGAACTTCTCAAGCTTTATTGACTAGGGCATGGAAATAAACTCATGAACCCATGTGGCAACTTGTTAAATCTCATTGCCTTTACCTACATGGATAACAAATAAGACAAAAAAACATTGAATTTTATTAATTAAAATAATAAATCAAGACAAAAAAAATATTCATGATCATAAAAGAACACAAGTCAAGGTACTTGGTGATTCCTCAAAGTGCAAAGCTAAATATAGGGAGGGCAACCAAGAATCCTAGTGTTATCTTATTGTAATGGAATTAACATGGTATGATGAAGGGATCTTATGGGCAAAAATTGGGGTACAACACACTCCAACAACCAAGTAGTTGACAAAATCAACATACCATGGCAGTATGGTTTTAGTGCAGACTGCTTCCAAGATTTCGTTTATGTTCGTGTCTTCATAAGTAACAGGGTACTCAGTTGTAATACTTTCTAATTCTAATTGAGCTATAAGGCATTCATAAGGAAAATTATCATTGATGGGTACATGATCTGGTTTGATGCCTTCTATTCTAGATAGCTGGTCAACTACTACATTCTCGATCCCTCTCTTGTCTTTGATTTTCAAATCAAATTCTTGTAGAAGTAAGATCCACCTTAGTAATCTTGGTTTGGTGTCTTTCTTACTCAAGAGGTACCAGATTGCAGCGTGATCGATATACATAATTATTCGTGCTCCTACTAAGTAAGAACATAATTTATCTAAGACAAACACAACAACTAACAATTCTTTTTTAGTTGTGGCGTAATTTGTCTGTGCATGATCTAGGGTTCTACTCGCGTAGTAGATTGCATGAAGCTTTTTATGCTTTATTTGTCTTAGGACTGCGCCTACGGCATAATAACTAGCATCACACATCATCTTAAATGGTTCGTTCCAATCAGGAGGTTGCATAATAGGTGCTGAAATTATTGCCTTTTTTAGTGTTGTAAACGCATCCAAGCATTTGTCGGTGAAAATGAACTCATCATCCTTCATTAGGAGTTCGATTAGAGGTTTGGTTATCTTAAATAAGTCTTTAATGAAACGTCAATAAAAACCAGCGTGTCCTAGAAAACTTCTTATTTCTCTAACAGTTTTGGGTGGTTGAAGATTCTCTATTACTTCGATATTTGCTTTATCTACTTTCCCCTATCGAATACTATGTGCACTAAGACAATTGCTTGTTAGACCATGAAGTGGCATTTTTCCTAATTTAGTACGAGATTAACACTTACGTATCTTTTTAGTACCATTTCGAGGTTCGATAGACATCCTTCTGTTTACAATGATTTCTGGTAAACAACCGCTAGTCCTCCAAACTATCGAATAAACTTACTGACTGTTATTCAATTTCTCTGGTAACTCGCAGGATCGACTAGATTGATCCTAGGACGTGTTGGTCATTAGGGTAACTCTCATGATCGAACTGGTATTCATGGTTGGTATTTAGAATGTTGTGTAGGTGTTTAACTTATTTCGATTTCTCTATTAAGGATCTAAAGGTGTAATCAAAATAAATGTGCGCGAAATTAAATTGCATGAATAAAGGTCAATTGTAAAGACATGTAAAAACTGCATAAAAGACAAGTAAATGACTTCGAAACGTAAAAAAAACAATTAATGTAAAAGATTCGAAATATGAAGAAAGCGTTTAATGCAAGAAGACTGTAAAATGGCTTTAAGTGAAAAAGGTGTTCGAAGGATAAAAACTTGAAGATAAAGGCATGAAATGTATAACAGTTTCTGAAATGTAAAGTATTTGAAATGGAAAGAAAGCATTTAAATGTAAGGCATCAGTGAAAAGATTTCGAATAAAAAGACTTTAGATGCAAAAACTTGTAAATGGTATTGATATAAAGATAAAGGAAAGTACTGGAAATGATAAAGGGTTTTCATTAAATCATAAACATGTGGTGTTATCATACGTACATTTCTCTTGCATTCGTTTCCCTAGCCATGTGGTAATTTGAATGTTTACTGAGTTTTTTTGTACAATAGATATGACACACGAAATCCTAATGCTAAGACTTCTATTTATACTACTTCGACCATAACGGTCTTGCTATAAGATTCTGCCACGTTCAGAACATGCAGAGCAATGCCTCTCTCTTGCTTCCACGCGTCTTCGAATGCTCCAGCGCATATATTTCAAATTTCGAACATCCTGCTTGCATTTGAATTTCAAATGTTTTGGCACTTCTTCGCTTCGAACGCATTTCCTAGACACAGCCTTGTTATCATTTCGAGACTTCTTTGGATATATTCTCATAACTGTCACTCGAAGCTCCAAGCTTTGATATGCCCATTCGAAACACTGCTTCTGCTATTTCGAAACATGACGTTTTGTTTCATTTCAATCGAAACGTCCAATTTTACTTTGCTTCTAATAATATCATCAAAATCTTCAGCCAAAAAAATGCCCCTTTAAATTATGTATTTCGATTCCTTTGGGAAATACTTATTTTAAACATATACACAAGATTTTGATGCGACCTTCGAATCATCGTAACATTTATTGCATATGACTCCAGTCACGTCAATCACAATGCTTTTCAGATTCCTTAACCGCCTTGAACCATTTCACAGTATGGTGCATGTTGTACCCCAAAATTTGCCCTCCCATTTCTCATTGATTTCTCATCACCAAGCCCTTGAAGATCAAGATCCAATTAGGGTTTCATCTGCTCAAGACTTCTCCTTGCACTGTTGGCCCAAATTAGGGTTTGTGTTTGCACAAAGATGTTTTGACCTAAAATGCCTAATATGACTTTCTTGCTTCATATTGGACTCCCAAGTTTATCCATATCAAGTTTCAAGTCTTGATTCCAAGTTTTGCCCAATCAATTGGACAGTTGACCTAGAAATCAGCTGTATTGGGGAAAAAAGTCAACTGTGACCAATTGACAGTCAAATCTCATGAAAATTGACCCACATCAACATTATGAACTCATATGAACCATTTGATCAAGTTTGGATCACAATTCCACAAGAAATTTGATCAGATCACCAAAAGGGCAAAATGGTCATTTTTAGGGTTTTGACAGCACAAAGGCAATTTTTGACTGTTTGACCCAACCAATGGCAAACCAAGCTCACATATGGACTCAAGGAACCCATGGAATTATCTTGACATGCTCAACAAGTTCAAAAGATCCCAAATACACAAGATTGACAGATGAATTTTCCAGTCAACTGAGCCAAATTTGACTGTATACTGAAAAGTCAAACTTTGACTTTTTGGTCAAAATCAAGTGCCAAGATTCATTTTTCATCAAAACATGCCAAATCATGAAACTTGTTCACCAAGAAATCAAAATTTGCAAATTAGGGTTTGAAATGAGAATTTTTCATAACTTAGAATTTTTCTAAGTTATGAAAAACCCTAATTTTTTCCCAACTTTGCCCCACTTTCTCACCAAGATTCATTTGGATTCAAACAAAAGTAAAAACATGAAAGTTGTAGCTTGTTGCATAATATACAACTTTGATTCACAAAGTTTTCCCAAATGAGGCTTGTATCTCAAGTTACAATTTTTTGAATAAGGGTACTAAACCATTCTTAACTTAGTGAAATTTTAACCTATTTTGGCAAGGTTTTCTACCTAACTTCAAGGCCATTTTCCATACACTTCCACTTGGAATTTCAATTTTCATTTCAAAGATGGATTGTAATACACATTCCAAGCTTTCCAAAATATCCAAGAACTCATCAAACAACCTCATCACTTGAGAGAATCGAATTTTGCAATATGGCAAAAAGTCACTTTGATTCATGGCCATGTACATGTCCATAACTTGTGCAAATTTCTCAAACCAGCATGCCACTTGATTACAGGCCCTTAAACCATCCAACACTCAATAATTTAATGCATGTTCATTGTGCTAAGGCCTTGTTTCATGAGTTTATGCATTACATGTTGGATTAGGCCATAAATGGAAAAAGTGAAATGGCCATTTTTGCAAAAGCAAGCTTTATGTCATAATGCAAATCCAAGAGGTACAGATCAAATCCAATTGGCACAATATTATGAGCAAAACACTCTGATCAAGACAAGGTTAGCAGCATGTTTAGGGGGCCTCTACTTGCCTAGAACATCAACTTGGCTTTGCTTGCTTAAGTGTGAAGAAAAGTGGCATAACATAACACAACTTTGATCTCAGCATTAGAACACTTAAGCAAACATTGTATACACCTTCTAATCATCCAATCAAAGCTAGAACACGAGCAAACAAGGTCCCAAACACTCCCATTCCCAGAATCACTCTCAAACTGCAGTTTGAGTGCCAAATCTCATCCCTTGCATGATTTCTTGCCTAAAGCTCATCAAACACATTCCCTAGCATCAATGCAAGCTAACCAAAACCTAAAACACGACCTGTAATTCCTCTAACCAGTTCCACCATTTTCACTTTCTTGTTTTACAGTTGGAGGTCCATAGCTCGATTCAAGGTGTCTCAAAGCAAAGTAAGCATTGGAATAGCATCACCACACTTCAGGCAAGCTGTACAGATCATCATCTTGCTCTGAAAGCTCCCCCATTGCCAGATAGAACTTCAACTGAACAGGTATTTTCTTGAACTTCTAACTCTTAGCCTAGGCATCATTAGCTCTAAGTTTGTGAATAAGAAGTGTTCTACTCATGCCCCTGAATCTGTACATGCTTTTACTTTTCATTTATTTTGCTTGAGCTGTGAGAATTTAAGGTTTGGATATGGCAGAAAAGTTAGGTCATGATTTGGGATTGTCAAAATTCTCTCTCATTTCTGAGAGTTAGGATGAGTTCTTTATATATTTAAAATCGTGATTCAATGCTTAACATTTCTTATGTTGAACGTTTGTGCAAAAGATCAAGGAATCATGATGTTTGAATGGAGGTTCAGGCGCGCGTTTTTTGAACATTTTTTGTTCAGAGGTTGAAGAAGAAGCTTCATGGGCTGGGCTTGCTTCTGAATTTCTTTTCACACCATATTTCTGATTTCACACCCCCTGAGCCCAATTTGTGTGTTTTATTGATTTTTTGATTTTTCTTTTTTCATTTTGGTTTATTTATTTTTCCTAATGATATTAAAAACATAAAAAAAACATTTTTTTACACCATTTTCCTATTTTTAAGCATTTATTTGTTTATAGGAATCATTTATACATAAATATATATATATACTATTATTTAGGAAAGCTAGAAAAAATAATGTAAATATATTTTATTTCTGATTTTTATTTCTTTATTTCTTTTGAAAATATTTTATGTAAAATATACTTTTTTTATATAATATTAAATATTATTATTTTTATATACATAATACATATTTAGAAATTAATACATATATATATATATATATATATATATATATATATATATATATATATATATATATATATATATATATATATATATATATATATATATATATATATATATATATATATATATATATATATATATATATATATATATATATATATATATATATATATATATATATATATATATATATATATATATATATATATATATATATATATATATATATATATATATATATATATATATATATATATATATATATATATTTATTAGTATATTTAGGTTAAAATACAAAAATACCTATATTTTTTATTTTATTAATATTTGACATCAAAAAATACTTTTTATAAATAAACTTCATTTTATTTTATTTTTGTACATAATAAACAAATACTTGTATAAATTAAATAATATATATATTACTTAATAAAAATTAGGGTTTTACCCTTAAAATACAAAAACTCCAAAAATAATACTTTTTATTTTATTTTATTTATTTGACATAAATAATACTTTTTTTCACACATATAAAAACCCTTTTTTCATTTTGCATCTTTATTTTATTTTCCATTTAATTCATGCAATCAATTATCTTGTAAATATTCCAAAATTGATGTAATAGCTAGGTTTAAATTTCTTGTCTAAATATCCCCCCATTTGAACATTTGTACCCCTCTTCCCATATTGTGTTGTAATAGTGTAGGAATTTTATTTTTCGCACTTTAACGCTTTTTAAATATGCCATGCTAGAATTAGGGTTTGTATGCAAATAAAAAGAACAAAATAGTTTGACCTAATTTCAAGACAATCAAGCATGAAAATGGACAACACATATCACACTTGCACCCCTAGGGTATTCCACTTTGTTGCCTTCAAATAAATGGGCCATATTGCATGTTAGGTTTCTTTGGGTAAAACAAACAATCAAATGATCATAGTCCCTCGATGACGCTTTCGAAAAGTTGCCTAAAATGATCAAGTCCCTTTCAAAGAGAAATTGCCCAAAGATACTTAGCACTATTGCAATTATGGTCTAAACGATGACCCGCGCCCGTCCCTTTCACCTCCTAATACAAGATTGTCCACCAAATGCAATGGTGGAACAAAATTGTCAAAAGGGTTAAAACATAACAAAAATCTTTGAGAACTTTAGGGTAGATAGCTCTTAGGTACTTGTCAACTTGCAAAACAAAACACTTGCCTATTTTCAAACCACACTTCACAAACACTTTCAAAACAAACTTTCAAAAACCTTGGAACATCTTTTCAAAAGACAAAACACCTTTTGTAAAACATTAGAGTAAAGAATTGTTACAAGGGTAGCCTATACAAGGCATCTTTTTCAAAGCATTTTCAAAACCACACACCAAGCACCATTTCAAACAATTGAAAACCAAGGCAAGTTGATCTAAGCAAGTACCTAAGAGCCCATGGATAACCATGGATAGAAAGGGTGCTAATACCTTCCCTTCCTATAATCTACTCCCCGAACCCAAGAAAAATCTCAAAGGTTTTTGCTGTGCTTTTTAAACCTTTCCTTAGGATAAAATAAAAAGTCGGTGGCGACTCTTGCTCAACCGAAACATTTGCAAAAACAAACGCGAAACCATAGTCAGTTCTCCCACCGTATCACAGTGCAGTTACAAAACAATGATTATCTTTAATCACGCCTATTACCAATGTTAACTTTACGCCACCTCTTCATCAAACCAACCCATGATTACCACGTATCACAACCTTACTCAGTGGATGCTTAAACTTCCACATTATAAAAACTCATCAACTTAGTCTTTTTCTTTTCTTCCCACATTCTGAATCTTTTTTCCTTCTTTTCTCACCGAAACCCTAAGCTTTCAACATTCTTCCAACAATGTCTTCTTCAACTTCATCTCAACTAAAAAAGGTTTCCAAAAAGAAAGGAAAGACCGCAGGAAACACAATGGAAAGCAAGGTTGTCACCTACCAAGGTCAATCTGTTCTTGTTCCCTAGACGATCTCAAAAGAGAAAGAAATGCTTTATGCATCCCAGGTACTTATTCCTACCACCGCTGCTGGCAAGAGGTTAGCTTTAATGGGCCCTCTTACAGTTTTTGAAATTTTAAAAGAAACCAGAAAATTTTTCCCAGTTTGCTATAATTTCAAACCCTTGTTTAATAAAATGGACGCCCCTAAGGCAATAGAGTCTTCTGGTTCACACACCGTGGAAAATCCAATTGTTCCTCCTAAGGACCCTTTTGTATTAGACTATGTAAAGAGTAACTTCAAACCGTTTCGATCTTGCCCCACTTCCGACACTGCTTATCATAACTGGTTCAATAAGGTAGAAGCTAAGAAATCCCAGCAATGGGAAGAATTAGGTATCTACAACTTGATTAAGCTGTCGAATCCAGGTTTTACTTATATCCACCCATTGTTATTCGCGTCCCTATATTTCTGGGACAATACTTATAATACTTTCCATCTCCCTGGTGGAATGATTACCCCTACCTTCTTTGACATAGCGGCCATTACTGGGCTATCACCAATAGGAGAAACATATATCCCCGACAACGAAGAGCATTCGAGTATTATCGACTTCGAAGTCAAACTAGCAAGCTTTTCAAAGTTTATCAGCCACTATCACACTGAAGGAGACAGTGTGTCGGATGTAGAACACATTGCTTTCCTTACCTTATGGCTGTCAAGGTATGTCTTTTGCAGCAGATCCCTACAGGTAGCCAGTAGGTTTATTCCTCTAGCTAGAGATTTTCACGAGAATCGGAGGGTGTGCTTAAGCGAACTGTTATTAGTTGATCTCTATGAAAGCCTGAGGTCAGCTATTTCGAGTCTAAAATCTCACACCTCCAAGAATATCCTGCTAGATGGCCCTTTCTGGTTACTTCAGCTATGGCTAAACGCCATGTTCGAACCTTCATTGTCAACTTCCAACACCATTGCTGAACAAGACCCTGAAATAACGGATAGAATAATCGAAGGCACTAGGTTGCGAAGACTAACCCCAAATGATGATAAGGATGACTTCAAAGTCCTATTCTCAAAATATATCATGATATTCTCTAAGAGGCATAAGTTCGAAGAGACCATGGCACCTTTTGCTTCAAGGGCTCATGGACCTTCATGGTTTACCATGGCTCTCTCAGAAGCTGTCAAGAGCAAAGAGATTCAAGATGTATGGAGAGCCTTTTTGCTACCCAGACTAATTTCTTCAAGAATAACTCCTGCCAAGAATCAGATTTTCCTTTTCGCTTATCAGCCCAATTTTGTTTCGAGACAGTTTGGCCTGTGCCAATTAATTCCTGAACCCCTATTTCAAACAGAAAGTGCCATCACCTCTGGGCGAACCTTCAAGGCACGAGAAGCCAAACTACAGCAGGAACAATACCAAGGCTTCGCCCAGTTTGAGCTAATAACTTTCGAACCTACACACCTTACAGCAAAGGGGTTTCTGGAATGGTGGACAAAGTTTTATCAGACTTATATGTTCGATACTCTTACTATTCAGCAGAAACTAACTGATGCATTTGATGTGCAGGTACCATGCAAGAAAGGTATGTTCACTCATGCCAAAGAGATTAAAGCTTTTCAAAACTATTTTGAAACTACTTATGATCCCATACATTTGGAATCCACTGTGCATCAAGCGGCTGAGACCCTGAAGGAAAAATTCAAAGAAAGAGTTTCTAAGTTAAAACTTCCTTCAGGGTTGTCACCTGAGGATAGGTATAGGTTGGCATTCGAAATGCATCCACCTAAATTTCCTAGATTACCTACCTCAGAACTGACTCTGGCTTGGTTTCCTCCATACCCTTGGTGGTTCACTTGCAAAGAAATGTTCAAATATCTTCAAAAGAAACCAAAGCCATCTGAGACTGTGACATGGGCTCGACACTGGCTCCACGATTTCCCAGGACATCTTCGCTATGACCTTTCTGCCATGTCGATTAAATATGATCAAGGCACAGGTGCGAATGCTTGGGAAAATCCCAAACGTTTTTCATTTTCCATATCTTTAACTTTTGCCTTAATTGTTTCGATTTTCAGCCATCAGGATAAAGACTGCTGCTTCAAAGTCAAAAGAAGGGAGCGCCTCTCAAGCCTCTATCGAAACCATTGACAACGTGATTCCATCCGAAACAACAACCATTGCTGCAACAACAACAACAACAACCACACCAATAATAACCAGTGTTCCAACTCCACAGGTAATCACTTAGCCTTGATGTTTCGAATACACTAATGCTTCATGATTTGTATCTAACTCTTTGTTTAACTCTTTTCAGACCAACAAACTTCCGCCTACCACTCCAAAGAAGCGAAAATCAAACACCACTGGGGAAGACCCCAAGGCTGGAGGAAACTTACCAGCTGCTTCGAAGAAGAAGCAGAAGAAGGATATTTCAAAGAGTACCGTACCAACTAGTGTCTCTGGACTCGATTCCAGGGATGCTGCTCCCTCACCTAAATCCAAAATTCCATCTTCGACCTCCAACGTAATGTTGGAACGCATAGCTAGCAACCTCTCTTCCGAGAGTCCACAGGTAAATTGAACTTTAAACCTTTGACAAAATAATTATTTATTACCTTGGTGCATGCTTTTAATATTCTTTCGCTCCTTGCAGAATATCTCAAATCCAGCTTTTACCACTTCGACCTCACCATCAAAAGCTGCTGCTCCGCTCAACTCCTCTCCTCAAGGAGACTCCAGCAACCTTGTACAGAACAAAGGTTCCTCCAATATGGCGTTTCTGGATGGGGCTTCTGAGCAGCAAGATGATCAGAGTACTTCCCCTCCTCTAAAAGAGACAAATGAAACAACACTTCATGAATCTGCAGAGGCTTTACAAAGAACTTCTCTTCAAAAGTCCCCTCTTGAAACCCTTCAAGAGGATCCAAAGGACACTCATGCTGAAGGAGAGAAAGCTGATTCTGGCCAAAGAAACGAAGAATCTGCAGAAGAAGAGTCTGAGGAGGAGGATGCCAACGATGGTTTGACTGCTGGGACAGAGTCCAATGCAAATAGCAGCGAAAAAGAAGACATCGAAGTGGTGGATTTGGATGACGATGAAGAAGATAATGAGCACGAAACGAATGAAGGGGATGGTGACACAACCAATAAACCCATGGAAGTCGAAATGGACGTGACTCCCCTGCATGTGGAACTCCCTCAACCGTCTTTGTCTCGAATGACTGACGAGGAGCTTGCTCTCCTGAGACGAAATGACCCTATTGGGTACATGAAGGCGAAGCTGGCTCAAAGGGGCATTCCACCTGCTAGGGCTGGCACAAGTTCGACTAGCCATCCTCTGCCCACAGATGAAAGAATTGTACTTCTTAACAGGATCAGGAGAACAATTCTAAATGTGGATATATTCGAAGTGCTCAAACAGGATAGCACTGCTTGCTACACTATGAAGGAGTTGCTTACAAAAGTCAACCTTGCTACCTGCTCCTTGCCAGTTAGTACTATCTTGTTCGATCTTCAATCTTTGCTGGACAACGTGACTGGGTACCTTCTCTAAGATGAATTTGCTGCCAGAAAGGTTCCAGAAAAACGCACTGCAATGGATGCTGCTTATGAACAAGCTTCGAAACTCTCTCAGGAAGCTGAGGATCAAGCTATGCATCTAAAGCAAGCAAAAACTGATTATGAGGCTCGAGCTGAGTCCATCCTTCTCTGGGAAAGGCAAATTCAGGAACTTCAACGGAAGGTTAAAGAGGCTAAAGAACAACAAATAGCCTATGAAACCAATACTGCTGGTAACCAATTCGAAGAGCTTCTCAACCAGGGGCTTGCAGAAATGGAAACTGCAGAACAACTCAAGGGAGAAGTGGCAACCTTGGAGGGAGCCAGACGTTTTTCTCAACAGAGACTTGAATCTTTTCGAAGTACCTTCAACAGATTGAAGAATAATTCTTATTTCTAAATTTCAGTGTTCATTTGATTACAATTTGGTTTTTCATATGTAATATTCGAACAACGCCATTTTGGCATCCCATATTGCCATTTTGGCATTTTTATAATATTTTGGTTACGTTGTTACTATTCGAATCTCCTGCAGGCGTGGCTTATATTTCTTTAAATATTTCCCATTAACCTTTAGGATACGTTTATCATCCGTCAATTCTTCGATTTCATATGCATTGTTTGAGAATACCTTTAGTATTCGAAAAGGCCCTTCCCAATGAGGTGACCATTTACCTAATGTTTTACTTTTCTTGTCCATGGGCAATATGAGTTTCCAGACTAAGTCATTAATAATGAATGCTTTTCTCTTCACCCTTTTGTTATATGTCCTGGCCACTCTTTCTTTTTGTCTCATCAAGATTTCCAATGCATGTAACCTAACTTCGTCCAACTCAACTAATTCATTCATCATCATCTCCCAATATAATGCAGCTGGAATTTCATTTTGTCTTTGAATTCGAACTGATTGTAGATGAATTTCTACTGGCAGCACTGCATCATGACCAAATGTGAGTTGGAAGGGCGTAATGTTAGTAGCTTCCTTAGGAGATGTTCTACAGGCCCATAGTATTTGGTCCAAAGTTTTGTGCCAGTTTCTTGGCTTTTTACCAATATGTTTCTTGACTAACCCTATTATCACTTTATTGGCTGCTTCGACTTGACCATTTGCTTGAGCATAATATGGCGTTGATGTTAGTAATCTAAACCCCATTTCTTGGGCAAATTCTTGCATCTTTCTACCAGTAAACATAGAGCCTTGGTCTGTGGTTATGCTCTCTGGCAATCCGAACCTATAGATAATGTGCTTCTGTATAAACTCAATAATAGCCTCTTGATCAGCAACTATTAATGGTATAGCTTCGATCCACTTGGTAAAATAATCTATTCCTACCAAGATATATTTCTGTCCTTTAGACGAAGCAGGATTTATTTCTCCTATTAAATCCAATGCCCATCCTCTAAATGGCCATGGTTTGATGATTGAATGCAACTCACTTGCAGGGGCATGTTGAATCCCTGCATGTTTCTGACATTCCTCACATCCTTTAGCAAAGTCTATACAATCTTTGAGCATGCTAGGCCAATACATGCCATATCGAAATAACAGCCATTTCATTTTATGACCTGCTTGATGCGCCCCACATGCCCCATTGTGGACTTCTGACAATGCTAAGTATGCCTCACTTTCTCCTAGACATTTCAATAATACGCCCTCTTGGGTCTTTTTGAACAATTTGTTCCCCATGAGGAGATATGATAATGCTCTGTATTTTGTCTTCCTATCAACATTCAGAGTTGGGTTTGTTAAATAACTCACCAATGGACTTTGCCAATCTGCATCTGATAAAGTGTTTATGGCTAATATTTCAAATCCCTGTTTCTCAGCATATCCCAATTTCATGCTTTCTAGATCTGATGGTGTGAATCTAGTAGCCATAACTCTACCCCTTAATTCAACTAAATCCTCAAAGTTCCTGGTAGAAACTTTATAACCCGAAGCCAACTGTGCTAAGTCATTTGCTTCTTGGTTCTCTATTCTTGGTATGTGTTGAATATCCATGTATTCAAATTTCCTAAGTAGCCTATTGACTATGACGAAGTATATCATCAAGTTTTCCTTTATGCATTTATACTCCTTTGTTATTTGCTTGACCACTAATTCTGAGTCTCCTTTAATTTCGACTCTAGTTGCCCCCAATTCCAACAAAGCTTCAAGTCCAACAATGAGCGCTTCATACTCAGCTTCGTTGTTCGAGCAACGAGGACCATCTAATTTATACTTGAATTTTGTTGGAATTCCTTCAGGAGAAATTAGAAGGACTCCAACACCACTTCCATTCCTGTGGGTTGAACCATCAAAGTATAATTTCCATGGTTGCATTTCGACGTAACTCGTGACAGTTTGCTCAACCAATGAATGGTCCACAATGAAATCAAAAATCACTTGGCCTTTCACAGCTTTTAAAGGCATAAAAGTCAAAGAATATTCTGTTAAGGCTAAAGCCCATTTACCAACTCTGCTATGCATTATTGGTTTTGAAAGCATGTGTTTAATGACATCGAAATGAGATGAAACATAAACATCAACAGGCTTTATATAATACTTAAGTTTCATACAAGAGAAATACAAACAGAGACATAGCTTTTCTAAATTGCTATATCTGGTCTCTGCATCATTCAATACTCTACTTAAATAGTATATGGCTCTTTCGATACCATTGCTATCTTCTTGTGCTAACATACTACCTATACTAACTTCAGAGGCAGATATGTACAATCTCATGGGCTTCCCCCATGAAGGTGGAGACAAGATAGGAGGCTGAGAGAGGTATCTTTTTATCCTGTCAAATGCCTCCTGATGGGCTTCGTTCCATTCGAAGGCTTGGCCTTGCTTTAGACGAAGCAACAGAGAGAAAGCTTGGGTTCTTCCACTCAGATTCGAAATGAACCTTATGAGGAAGTTAATCTTCCCTAGCAGAGATTGCAACTCCCTTTTTGACGTAGGTGCTTTCGTCTCCATTATGGCTTTGGTTTTGTTCTGGTTGATCTCAATCCCTTTCTTGTGAACCACAAAACCAAGGAAATCTCCAGCCTGCACAAAAAATGCACATTTAAGGGGATTCATCTTTAAGCCATGCTTTCTCATTCATTCGAATGATTGGCTCAGATGATGCAAATGTGTTTCTGCAGATATAGATTTGATGACTATATCATCAATATACACCTGCATAAAGGTTTCAATGAAATCATGAAAAATCGAATTCATTGCCCTTTGATAAGTTGCCCCAGCGTTCTTTAAACCAAAAGGCATCACCACCCATTCGTAGGTGCCTAAGGCTCTTGGGCAACGAAATGTTGTCCTTGCAACATCTTCTTCAGCAATAAAAATCTGATTATACCCAGAGTATCCATCTAACATACTCAAGTATTCGAACCCTGCAGCAGAGTCTACTAGCATTTCTGCCACAGGCATGGAGTACTCATCCTTAGGGGTTGCAGTGTTTAAATCCCTAAAATCTATGAAAATTCTTAAAGAACCATTTTTCTTAATAACAGGTACTATATTTGCTAACCATTCGACGTACCTTGTGGTTCTGATGAATTTGCAATGCATCAACCTTTCGATCTCAGCTTTAATCTTTGTGAGAACCGCTGGTGCGAATCTTCTGGGAGTTTGTTTGATGGGCTTCTTGCCACCTTTGTTTGGCAGTCTGTGTTCGACTAACTCCCTCTTTAAACCAGGAATTTCGTCATAATCCCATGCGAAGCAATCTTTATTTTTCTTGAGGATCTCGATCACTTCCTGCTTGAGGCCTGGGCTAAGTTTTTCACTTATGTAGGTTATTCTTTTCGTGTTTTCATCCCCTAAGTTGACTTCTTCGAGTGGATCCTGCGCCAACATTTTGGCACCTGAGTCTATGGGATCCCTTTCGAAGCCTAAGGGCTCTTTATCATAGATGGCGTCCAGCCTTTGATCTATCTCAAGTTCTTTAAAGGGTGAGCATTTCGAGCCATCCCCACTTATTTCGCTCATCTTCACAGCTAATTTATTTATTTCAGCCTCTAGGGCCGCCTTTGATTCGTTCTCAGCCATATAGGCCGAAATCCTTTCAAAAAAGGTGGACTCAGTCATGGATAAGGTTGTCGAAGTCCCAGCCTGCTGGCCGTCTTTGTATAGTACTTTCGACTCCCTCTTCTTCATTGATTATTCTTCTATCCCAGTAGAGGCCATCATGGCGAAGGGTCATGTAGTAGTGGGCATTTCTGGTTTCGTTGATTCCATCATTTGGGACACACGGAGCAATATTTGCCAGATGTTTGTCATAATCCCTCTTGTCAACTAAATTGACTGTTGACATGAAGTAACTCTGGTCTGCTTCAATGTTTTCCACGATCCCATCTTCTCTCCATAGAACTAATCGCTGATGCATTGACGAAGGAACTGCCCCTACGCCATGGATCCACTCCCTTCCCAGCAATAAGTTGTAGTTGGCCTTGGCTTCGATCACCATGAACATGGTGGGCCTACAGCTTGAGCCTATTGTCAAGTCCAACTGAACCACTCCCAGTGTTTTGCCCACTTTTCCTTCATAATTGGATAGAACCATATTGTGGGGCTTGATGTCTCCTTCGCGTATTTCTAATCTTTTCAACATGAAGTGGGGTATCAAATTGACTGCAGCACCCCCATCCACTAGAACCTTATTCACGCCATGGGCACCAACTTTTGCCCGAATAAATAGTGGCTTAAGATGGTTCTGGACGTTCGAAGAACGCATTTTGCTCCTCGACAGCCCCATTGTCCATCACATAGTAGCACACAGGCCTATGCTTCATCAAATCTATGGTATCTTCTTCCTCATATTCATCAATTTCAGTTTCCTGTCCAAATTCACAGGGAAGCACGGATACCACGTTGCAGTTTAGCTTGAACGAAGATTCCCCCTCCGATTCGAAGTTATCCGTTATCATATCTTCGTCTTCTTCTGGGCCTGGAGTGTATTCCTTTGTTTCATCTAGTTGTACTTCAGAGAAAAGCCTCCTATTAACTGGGGGTTTGTCTTCAGTTTGATTTTTTGGTGAGGGTTTGTTGGTGCTAGATTCACCTTGGTTCTTTGTTGAAGTTACCCCTTTATTTGCCACAGCTTCCCTCTCAGCCTTTCGAATCCTCTATTGCCTTCGCCACTGGGATCTTGACATGAGGTTCCTTCCTTTGTAGTTTTCTAATCTTACCTCTTCCCTCTTTGCTATGTTGAATTGCCTTCTGTATGTCATAGCATGGCGTGCATTTCGTTCAGTGTTTCTCCATCTGTCTTTGCCTTTGTCATTTCTGACTTGCAGCCATCTGTCGGTTGGCACTTCAGCAGGGAGTTTGAATGTCACTCTTCGAGCACCCTTGGGATGAGGGCTATCAGGCCTTCGTTGTTTGTATTGTCTATCAAAACGTGGGCCCATCTGAACAGCTTCTTGATGGTTCCAGCAAGGGGCGAAGGGAATTGTTTCGAAGGCTCTGGCCATGCTTTAATCATACACAGCAGAACACCTTGGGCATATCAAGCACTTGGTTGCCCCTTTGTAGCAGCGAAACACAAATTCTAGCAAACTTTCTCCAGCCTTAGGATAACACCTGAATAGCTGGTTATCCTGGCGCCAATTGTTGCCAGTTCGAGCCCTCTGTACCCTCTCGAAGTTCGCAGCGATTCTCTGATTACAGAGGATGCTGCACCTAGGGCATAATATCATTCCTGTATCTCCCTTGTGGCACGTCATGAGGTAATCCTTGAGACTACCATCTCCAGCATGATTATCCTCCATTTTATACTTCTCTTTCTCTAAGTATCTTTCTACCTCCTCCATCTCAGAGCGAGGTCTCTCCATATCCACCATGTTTACCTCAACATCCCCCCCCTTAGCTTCATCATCTCCCCATCCTGTGGGTTTTATATCTTCAATGTGGACTTTTGAACTCTCTGGGGCAAAATATTTGACCAAATAGTCAAATTTTCCACTGAGTTCCCCCAAAGTGTCCCATATTTCTTTCTGAGGGGAAGTTGGCTTCGTGATTTGGACTTTCTCCAATTCCAGCCTCAGGCCTTCAGTGACCTGTGTCAATTCTTGGTTTTGATATTCCTGGCCTTCAGTAGCCTGGATTTCTTTTGCAACAGCTAAAGGTGCTGCTTCAATCGAAGTCTCTGGTAGCTTCTGGACGTCTTCAGTGACCTCCTTATCGGCTTCGACTATCACCCAACTTTCGTTTTCAGTACCTTTCTCTCCTATTGGGGCCTCACTTTGGTCAGCTTCCACCATGTTAATATCTCCAATGCATGCAGGCTTGGAGTAATTGGTGTCTGCCACGTCCAAAGGATCTTCGTCCACTTTTATTTTTGCTTTATCAGCAAACTTCAGTCTGCCATCTTTAATTGCATTCTGAATTAGGTCCCTGAAAAGAAAACACTGTGAGGTTTTGTGGCCTAGGAAACTATAATATTTGCAAAATCCTCTTTTCTTTCTTTGATCTAAAGGAGGTATTTTGACATTTGATGCCACAATGAGTTGGCCATCTTTGACAAGTAAATCAAAAATCTCGTCACATTTAGTGACATCGAAGGTATAAACCTTCTTTGGGAATTTGTCACTTTTCTTATTTTCAACAATCTCTTTCCCTTTTGTGGGAACTAATAATTTGTAGGAGTAAGGTGGTGCCTGTTTTAATTCAGCAAGGTCGATTTCGACCTCTTCGAATTCGAATTCAGGATAATCTTCTGCTTCCTCAGTTCCAACATAGGAGATCCTTTCCTTCTTGTTATTTTTAAAGACTCTGGCCTTTTCGGCCTTTAGCCTTTCGACCTGTCGAACCCTATCGGCTAACTGAGCCATGTCCCTCAAATATTGCGTGTCTAGTTTCTTTCGAATAGAGTAATCCAAGCCACCAGCGGCCATTTCGACTAACTCATGTTCAGGCACCACTGTGTAACATCTGGATTTCAAAAGCCTGAATCTATTCAGATAATCATCTATGGGTTCAGTGAACTTTCTCTTGACACTGGCTAATTCCTTCAAACTTATTTTTGACTGTCCCATGTAAAACTGCTCATGGAATAATCTCTCCAAAAGAGCCCAAGTATCAATGGACCCAGGAGGCAAAGTGGTGAACCATGTGAAGGCGTTTTTAGTCAGGGAACTTGGGAAATATTTGATCCTGAGGTCTTCATTATTGGCTATATCTCCCGCTTCGGTTAGATATCTGGCTATATGTTCGACTGTTGACTCATTGGTATCCCCAGCGAACTTTGTAAACTTAGGGACTTTATATCCCCTTGGTAAATCAGTGTGCATTATGCAATCTAATATAGGAGAAGCATAATTTGGCCTTCTAATTCCTATGTTGAGGCCATTCTGGGCCATGACTCTCTCTATCATGGTGGTTAAATTGTTTTCTGCCAAGATGTTATCGTTTTGCATTCTATGAACGACTGCATCAGCATCTTGATTTCGACCCACCATGACAACCCCCCTAGGTTGTTCTTCTCGAAACTCTGGGACTTCCAGCCTTTCGACCCTTGCCCCTGGTTCCATAATTTCTCTTTGTGGGCCTGGGATCATTGGGGCTTCTAGCCTTTGTGCCCTTGCCCCCAAGTTAACTTCTTCTCTAGGTGGTCTATAGGTTGGGTCATTAGCAACTTGTTCCATAATAGGTATGTTTGCTCGAACTCCCGCCTGATTCTGCCTACGCCTCTCTGGGGGAGCAAAGAAATCTGTTATTCGACTCATGTTATCTGTGTTTTCTCTGTTTGTCACAGTCACATTGTGTACTATTGGGGCAAATATTTCCTGCATAGTTTGTGCTAATACCCCTATCATATTATGGTTACTGTCATCCATCAATTGCCTAAAAGCCAACTGGTTTTCTGTGGTTAAAATAGGCATTGCGCTATAACCCACTGACCCTTGGTTATTTGTCATAAACTGATTCGCCCCAGACCCAGACCCTAATTGTGGCGATGAATTCGATGTGGAATTGTGTAAACCTGCCATAAAAGATGTTGGCATTCCATAAGAGGAATTTCTGGTTCTATTAGCATCGAAACCGGGTGGTCTAGTTAGTGGGGTGGCGAAATGGGTTTGTGTCCCTGATGGTGGAATGAATCCCCCAGGATAACCAATGGTTCCAGTATTTCCTAAGATCGAACTATTAGTTGATATGCCACTTACTCCATTAGTGGCTATATTACTGGTGGAGGATGCAACAGACTGTGCATTCGAAGGGATCACATTAGACGTTCCCATCGAAGCGGACACATTAGTGCCTGTTGTATGTGGGGCATTTTGTTCCCCTTGTTGATTGTCAGAATTAGACATCTTGTTCAAACGTTTTCTTCTGGATAAGGGTTGGTTGTTGTTGGTTATTTTACCACTTCTTAGGTTCATAAAACAACACACTTATCACTCAGAGGGTATTTTTATAATGGTTATGTCTCAACAATCTTTATTTCTGTTCTAAATTCCGTAATGTCCAACGATTGGTCCCACCAGGTGTGCCAATTTGTTTACAGTGATTTCTGGTAAACAACCGCTAGTCCTGCAAACTATCGAATAAACTTACTGACTGTTATTCAATTTCTCTGGTAACTCGCAGGATCGACTAGATTGATCCTAGGACGTGTTGGTCATTAGGGTAACTCTCATGATCGAACTGGTATTCATGGTTGGTATTTAGAATGTTGTGTAGGTGTTTAACTTATTTCAATTTCTCTATTAAGGATCTAAAGGTGTAATCAAAATAAATGTGCGCGAAATTAAATTGCATGAATAAAGGTCAATTGTAAAGACATGTAAAAACTGCATAAAAGACAAGTAAATGACTTCGAAACGTAAAAAAAACAATTAATGTAAAAGATTCGAAATATGAAGAAAGCGTTTAATGCAAGAAGACTGTAAAATGGCTTTAAGTGAAAAAGGTGTTCGAAGGATAAAAACTTGAAGATAAAGGCATGAAATGTATAACAGTTTCTGAAATGTAAAGTATTTGAAATGGAAAGAAAGCATTTAAATGTAAGGCATCAGTGAAAAGATTTCGAATAAAAAGACTTTAGATGCAAAAACTTGTAAATGGTATTGATATAAAGATAAAGGAAAGTACTGGAAATGATAAAGGGTTTTCATTAAATCATAAACATGTGGTGTTATCATACGTACATTTCTCTTGCATTCGTTTCCCTAGCCATGTGGTAATTTGAATGTTTACTGAGTTTTTTTGTACAATAGATATGACACACGAAATCCTAATGCTAAGACTTCTATTTATACTACTTCGACCATAACGGTCTTGCTATAAGATTCTGCCACGTTCAGAACATGCAGAGCAATGCCTCTCTCTTGCTTCCACGCGTCTTCGAATGCTCCAGCGCATATATTTCAAATTTCGAACATCCTGCTTGCATTTGAATTTCAAATGTTTTGGCACTTCTTCGCTTAGAACGCATTTCCTAGACACAACCTTGTTATCATTTCGAGACTTCTTTGGATATATTCTCATAACTGTCACTCGAAGCTCCAAGCTTTGATATGCCCATTCGAAACACTGCTTCTGCTATTTCGAAACATGACGTTTTGTTTCATTTCAATCGAAACGTCCAATTTTACTTTGCTTCTAATAATATCATCAAAATCTTCAGCCAACACCTTCAAAACTTTCTCCATAGACAGAGAAGTCATCCATAAAAACTTCCATCATGCCATCTAGAAAAACAGAGAATATGGACATCATATATCTCTGGAATGTTGCAGGGGCATTACATGATCCGAATGGAATTCGTCCATAAGCGAATGTACCATAAGGACAAGTGAAAGTCCTCTTTTCTTGGTCGTCAGGATGGATAGGAATTTGGAAAAATCTGGAATAAATGTCTAAATAGAAGAAGTGAGAGTGCTTAGCTAGTCGTTCAAGCATTTGATCAATGAAAGGTAAAGGAAAGTGATCTTTACGAGTGGCTTTGTTTAACTTTCTATAGTCGACGCACATTCTCCACTCAGTGTGAGTTTGTTGCGCTTCGAATTCTCCTTTAGCGTTGCTGACAACTGTAACACCTCCTTTCTTATGCACGACATGTACTGGGCTAACCCATTTACTATGGGATATTAGGTATATTATTCCTGCTTCTAATAGCTTTTCTACTTCCTCTTTGACTACATCGCTCAGAATGATATTGATTCTCCTTTGATGTTCCCTAGAGGTTTTATAATCTTCCTCCAACCTAATACGATGCATGCAGATAGAACGACTTATTACTTTTAGATATGAGATGTTATATCCTAAAGAAGTCGGGTATTTTCTTAGGACGTGTAATAACTTTTCAGTTTCTATTTGTCCTAGGTCTGCATTGACTATGACTGGTTGTTCAAGTTCTATATCTAGGAATTCATATCTTAGGCTATTTGGTAGTGTTTTGAGTTCTATGGTTGGCTTCTTTGGACATGGTATAGGTTCAGGAGTTAGAGCTAGGCACTCGCTCAGATTTTCATCTTAACATTCAGGGCGCCAATCATCATCTTCAAGAATCAGAGATATAGGAATATTCAATACCTCCAAATAGGCGGTTTGTTGTTTCTCCAATTCTTTTACGCATTTATCGATTTTATCTAGGAAACAACATGAATCATTGATGGCTGGTGCCTTAAAGAATTTAGATAAGATGAATTCAACTTTTTCTTCTCCGACTTTGAAAGCCAGCTTTCCATTTTAAACATCTATTATGGCTCCTACAGTGGCTAGGAATGGTCTACCTAATATAATAGGAATATTGGAGTCTTCTTTAATGTCCGTGATTATGTAATCAGTAGGGATATATAATTGTCCTATATGTACAGGAACATTTTCTAACATACCTAAAGGATATTTCCCTAATCGATATGCTAATTGTATAGACATTCTCGTTGGTCTTAGTTCTCCCATGTTGAGTTTCTTGCAAATTGATAAGGGCATTAGACTAATACTGGCTCCTAAATCGCATAGTGCTTTATCTATTACAAATTTTCCGATTACGCAAGGTATGGAAAAACTACTTGGGTCTTTAAGTTTAGGAGGCATGTTGTTTTGGATTATAGCACTGCACTCAGCAGTGAGCAATAAAGTTTCATCATCCTCAAGTTATTTCTTATTGGATAATATTTATTTAAGAAATTTGGAAAAAGAGGGCATTTATGTGATAACTTCTGTAAAAGGTATGGTAATGTTAAGTTGTTTCAGAAGTTCATCGAATTTCTTGAATTGCCATACATTTTTAGACTTAGCAAGTATTTAAGGATATGGAATAGGTGGCTTATAGGGTGGAGGAGGCACATAAGGTTCTTCTTTTTCTACGACCTCTTCATCACCTTCTTTTTCTACATCCTTTGGTTCAGCTTCTTTCTCAATTCCTTTTCCACATTTTTGGTACATCTCTGGGTTCTCAATTCTAGGTTCAGTTGGTCTGCCTAGTTCTGTCCCACTCCAAAGTGTTATGGCATTAGCATGTCCCTTCGGATTTGGTTGGGGTTGTCTAGGAAAAGTTCCAGCTAGAGCAACTCTAGCTGCTTGCTGTTGAGCCACTTGGGAAATCTGTGTTTCTAACATTTTGTTGTGTGTGGCAAGAGCGTCAATCTTATTCGTCAGTTGCTTAATTTGCTCGCTGGTGTGAATATTTTGATTCATGAAATCTTAGCTAGTTTGAGCTTGGCTGGCTACAAAGTTTTCTATCATTATTTCAATGTTGGACTTTGTGATACGGTGGCAGAACCGACTGTTTGACGCTGGTTTGCGTTTTGTGTTTTGTGTTCACAAAATGTCGCGATAAGCAAGAGTCGCCACCGACTTTTATTTCATCCAACCAGAAAGGAAAAAAGTACAGAAAAATCCTTTTTCGAGATATTCTGAGTACCGGGGGTAGATTATAAAAAGGGAAGGTGTTAGCACCCTTTTTATTCAAGGTTTTCCATGGGCTCTTAGGTACTTGCTCATCTTTTTAAATTGCTTGTGTATATGCTTTGTTTTTTTTGAAAAGTTTGACTTCGTGATAACCCTTGTATCAATCCTCAAAGGTGTGACAAAGTTGTTTTGAAAATTGTTTTGAAATGTGTAAGTGTGAAAACTTTTGATTTTTGAGCAAGTACCTACTAGCATCTACCTACTCAAAAAAAAGATCGTTTCTATTCTTGTTTCCTTTAGACAGTGCTATCCCACTATTGAGAAATAGGTAGCACCGTCATTGGAGTTGTAAGGGTCAATTCGAAAGGGACGTACGATCACTAAAGCAAGGTTAGGATACCTTAGTAATAACCCTAGAGTCTTAAGATCATATTCGAGGCAACATTTCCGAGGCAACATTTCTGAGGCAACATTCGAATGGGACGCTTGATCTTTTTAGACAGGAGGGCAACCACTAAGACACCCTATGCTTAATGATCGTTTACCGAAGGCAACCGAAGTGAGAGTATACCCTAAGAGTGATATGTGCGAGTGATTTGTTTCAGTTATTTGTCTTTGCACATTAGGGTTTTGTAACTGTATTAAATTTGTCATGCATTCTTGTCATACAATCCTATTAGCATACATCTAAACAGTCAAATATTTGCGAGAGTTAAAATGGGAGAAAGTAAATCTACACTATTACAAGGCTTCAGGGAGGGGGATTAATTACATAGCCAAAAACCCGGGGAAAAGCAATAAGTAAAAAGTCCTAGATTGAATTATTACAAACCATGAACAGTTACAAAAATATTGGAAAAGAATAGATAACACGCGCGCGATGAATCGAATACGAGACAACTAGGGTTTTGACCCTTGCCTAAACCTAATTGTGATTGATTAAAAAAAATGTTTTTTTTGTCATGTTTTGTTATCTAAAATAAAGAAATCATTAAATTAAAAAGAAGATCCTAGCTCTAATTAATTTTAAATTAAGAAAGATAAATTGATTTTAATCTTAAAAACCTATTTTTGTATTTTTATTTATTTGAGAAAAAGAGAAAAAGTAAATCAAAAGTTTTAACCTAATTTCTATTTTTGATTTTATTTATGAAAATCAATTACAATTTTCCTAAGTTAAACTAAATTAAATTAATTTTGATAATGATAATAAAAAAACTAATCCTAATTTTTTGGTGAATTATTGATTTTATGATTTTTTATGAAAAATAATTAATTTGCCAATCAAAATCATTAAATGATAATTAAAAGAGTTAAAGAAAAGAAATAAATAAAATAAAAAAGGTTAGAGGTGGGCCTGATGCTATTTAGCAATTGTGAGGGTGTACTAAGGAAATTCCGGGCCCAAATCAAACTCAGCCCTTTTGACTTTGCCTGTTTTAATGCGTGCGTTGACCTGAGGCGCATGTTGGGCCTTCAGTGGAATGGCATTGGATCTGGCTGGAGAGGCATTTGATGGCCAGATGTTGATGGCATACAGTGGGCCTCCTGATACGCAACGTGCCTGATTACCTATAGAAAAACAATATGGAACAAATATGGGACCTGAGGATCGAACCCAGGCCCTTATGCATGTCTCCAATACACGCTTGCCAACTGAGCCACGCATTTTTGTTGTATACATAATGGAAGTAAGACAATATAATAAAAAAAAACCAATAATATATTCAAAACGCGCTGAAATTCAAATAACCCAATCAGTTAATGCCACACATTGTCTTCTTCCTCCCAACCGTCGTTTTAGCCCATGATATCTTTACCTACAGATGTTTCGTTGTAGGTGTAGACCTGTGTATCTCAAAAATCATGCACAAGCAAGATAAATGACCATGGCTGGTACCAATCAACTCGTCTAATCCTCACGAGTACCATGGTACCAGAATCAACGTCCAATTTAACTTGTATTGCAAAGCCCTAAAACTAAACAAGAAACCCTAGCCATGGCATTTTTACATACATTCATCAAAAACGCAATTGAATAGAATGATTAGCTTGCAAACTCAATAAGGAACAAGAATGTGTAATTAAAACGTGCAAATGATGTATAAATCAATGAAAACAAAAACAAGTTTTTTAAGCTAACCGTGTGAGTGCTACAACGTGTTTCAGGATGTGGGGAGGCTTGCTAGTGATTGGAACATGTTCCTGAGGCGTCCAGCAATAGATTGATAAGGTCAGGATGGCTTGAGATGACCTGTAACTTGGAATTCGATCTGCACTTTTTCTTGAATTTTTTTAGTTTTGTTCTTGCTCTGCACGACTGTTCCACCTCTCCCTCTGCCTTGGATACCTTCTGTATATGTAATGCAACATATTAGGTCAACCAAAACCAATTGAATCTTGCCCATTATGAAGATTTGATTTTGTCTTTCATGGCATATGATATCTTTCCAAATTTGCTTCAATCCAATCTTTTTCAACCCAAATCAGTCTTGCACGAATTGGTTCTCATTTGACAGCACATAAGATCTTCCTTCAATGCAAAAATCATCCCTAAAACACATTATATGATTTATTTGATTTTATTTGACTTTTAAATGAATACAAATCAAAATAAATTAAATAAATAAATAAGTAAAACATGGAGGGTCCTATAGGTCGTGGACTATGCTAGGAATAAGATGCAATCTTGAAAAGATGGGCCCATTTAGCAAAAAATGCAAATTTGAGCACATTTGACTTTTGGCAAATTTGCAAAAATGGTCAACTTGGCCAATGCATAACTCTCTCAATTTTGACCCTAGAGAGGTGTTATTTGACTTTTTATAAAGCTTAGGATGTCCTCTAAGCAACCCTTTTGGTCTAATCTCAATTGAGTCTTCCATGTTCATGTATGAAGCTTTGACCCAAAAGGTGTTTTTGTTGACTTTCCAAAATGACCTATAATGTCAAAATTCATATTTTCTTGTGAGTGAATATTTTGAACTTGGGGGATGAATATGAATTGTATGGAATTTCATCCTCTTCAAAATGAGCTTTGAATGGGTCATTTCTAATAAAGTATGAGAAAGTTATGCTTGGTCAAAGTTGAGTTGACTTTTCCTACAAAACCCTAATTTAGCAACTTTTGGGCTTTGATGAATTGTGAGAAATCCTTGATGAATCATGATCAACCCTTCATCAAATGATGAATATTACTTAAAAATAAGGATGTTTACCAAAAATCTTGAAGTTTGACTGTATGTGGGCCACAGTTGACTTTTGACCTAGCACAGTCGATTTTCAGGCCTTTGAGCAATTGACTGAGAAAACTTCTTCTGCAAGGCTTGAAACTTGACATGGATGATCTTTAGAGTATATTAGGACAATGGTGAGCATTTGGGATCCTTTGGACTCAAGCTTCTTGATGAAAAATGAAACCCATATTTGAGGTAGACTGCCTTAGGAGAGAGTTTGTCTGGTCAATTTTGGACTTCCTTGAGCAACTTGGGGACCTCACTTGCCATGTGTTGAGAAATATGGGAGGGAAAATTTTGGGGTACAACAGCTGCCCCTGTTCAATCTTCTTAAACCTGAAGATGTAGATTGGCTCGTTTTCCTTTCGTGATCTGAAGGTGGAAGATGATTGAACACTAAGTGCCCCGAAATTTGCATTCGCATGAAGTGATACTTGACTTGCGATATCGGGAATGGGCTTATAGATGTCATTTGGAAGTCGATGCCAGAAGATGGGCTTAAAGATGCCATCCTAAGAGGTGTTGATCATATAAGAGATTCCTTTGCGAGACCGTGTATACCTGTTGTTAAGGAGGACTTCGTTGGGGAATGCTGGTCTCTGTCTTGAGAGAAATAGAGTTTTATGAGCTTCAGTTGTCCGTTACTCTACTGAGGAATAATTCCAGTTTGGGAAGCGGAAGTGAACTGTGTGTTTGGTCGGGGTATATGTTGCATTGTGACTTTATGGGAAAATGTGAAATCAATTGTGTTTGATCGGTTCCCAGTCTTACAGTGTTAGGGACTGCTGTCTGGGGATAAGAGAGGAAGAACCCGGATAGTAAGGTTATGAGAAGGAACCTGGATAGTAGGGTTACCTTGATATGAAAGCCTGGATAGTAGGGCTGTGAGAAGGATCCTGGATAGAAAGGTTGCTTCGATATGAAATCTTGGATAGTAGGGCTGTGAGAAGGAACCTGGATAGTAGGGATACTTCGAGATGAAAGCCTGGATAGTAGGGATGTGAGAAGGAACCTGGATAGTAGGGTTACTTCGAGATGAAAGCCTGGATAGTAGAGTTGTGAGAAGGAACCTGGATAGTAGGGTTACTTCGAGATGAAAGCCTGGATAGTAGGGCTGTGAGAAGGAACCTGGATAGTAGGGTCACTTCGATGTGAAAGCCTGGATAGTAGGGCTATGAGAAAGAACCTGGATAGTAGGGTTACTTCGAGATGAAAGCCTGGATAGTAGGTGTTGTACCCCAAAATTTGCCCTCCTTTTTTCACAAGAAATCACAACCCTAGGGTTTTCTCAGATTTTCAAGATTGGCTCAGGAATCGATCAAACAGACTTTCTTTGGCAGTAAATCAAGAATTAGGGTTTCTCTCGCATTTCTCAGAAGAAACTGAATTCTCAGAAATTCAATTAACTGTCACGTGTTTTCACACTTTTTCGAGGTTGCTGAAAGGTTACTGGTTGTTCTCAAGACTTGTTTATCTGGGATAAGAGATAGGAGCTGAGATGGTCATTTGAAATATTCAGGTTTTGTCTGATCCAGGTTAACCGGACAATGTGCGTCTGTTAAGACATTTGCTTGTTAATGGAATGAAATGCTTGCTTGTTTATTGGAATACACAATGCGTATTTTGATTGGAATGCTGTTGCAAGGTTACGAGACTACAAAGTTTTTGGATTACTTGGAATTTAAGTTATCTGTATTGAAAATATTGGAATGCAGTTTCAGTTATTTTAATCAAGAAATATTAAATAATCAGTGAAGACTTGAAAGAAGAATTGCAAGATATTAGACAACAGAAGATTTTATTGAATGTCAGATTGCCTCACAAAGATTTTTCAGATGTTGATACAAAAATAATTTATTATTTCAATACTGTATGTTTTACAACTTATAGTATTTGAAAAAATAAATGATTACAATAAATGGAAAATATAATCTAAGCCTAAGCTCCAATGCTCCCATGCTCAAAGTCTCCGGCTTCTTCTGCTTTGTCACCGTCCAATTTGTGCTCACATGAAAAAGATAAAGGAAAAAGGATTAGTACAGTCAGTTGAATATGAAAAGAATTTTCAAATAAAAAAGAAAAGGAAATTGTTCATCATTAAAATTTTCCTTCTAGAATCAGGAGTGCTATTTTTCATCACATTTTATTTTTCTCTTCGCAAATCACAAGAAGATTGCTCTTCTTGGTTCACAAAGAGAAAAATAAAAGTGCAAATTGAAGAATGCAAAAGCAAATTATTCAAAAACATAGCAAGGAGCCAAAACTGAATTACAAAGCATGTCATACAAAACAAAACAATGCATTACATAACAGGCGCCAAGCTGCATCACAAGCAAGGTGCCAAACTGAGTTACAAAGTTACAAAGGCAAATAGGCGCCAAACTGTCTAAGCATAACCAAACATAACAACGTTACAAAGCAAGGCAAACTGGAACCTGCTGTAACAAACAAAACAAGCAAGGTGCCAAACTGAGCTACAAAGCACAAGGCGCCAAACTGCATTTACAAAACATAAGCAAATTGAACAAAACAAATTGGATGCAAACTGTACAAATGCAGCAAGTACAATGCAGCAGGATAGCAGGCAAAGCAGGAGGTAAACCAAAATCACAAGTCAAAGACTTGTCACAACTTTTCATCATTTTCCAGCAAGGCAAACTTTTCAGAAAATAAAAAAGGCAAAAAGCAAATTTGCTTTGTCATTGAGAGAGAAAGATAGAAAAGGGAGCACATTTTTAGTATTTGTACAGTTGGCTAAGAAAATGGATCAAGAGATAATACCATAAAAACAGCAAGAAGAAAAGGCCCAACGGTTTCAAGCACAAACTATAAGTCCCAGCCTGCTAACCAAAGGTAGAGAGAGCTGTTATAAGACAAAAATCCAAGCCAAGCCTAAAAAAAACACACAAGTTAAAAACCTGTAAAACTTTGAACATTTTCAACCACGCTGAAAAATATACCAAAGCAATTGTACAACTCTCCCAAAGCCAACATCCTGCTAACAACACACAACTCTCCAACCTGCTATCAAACAACTCTCCCAAAAACCATAACAAGCTGCAATTGTAACAAGTATCCAAACTGAAAACCTATTACCAATCAACAAAAAAACTCCCAAACTGCACAGCCTGAAACCACAAAGTCCAAAACTTGTGAGCAGTTCTAAGTTGGCCAAACTGTAAGCCAAAATTGTACATCAGTTCACAAACAAACCACAAATACCAAGCCTGAAACTACAATTACAAAAACCCTGTGAATCACAAACTGCAGAACACATTCCAAACAACAAAAGCCAAAAACTATTATCCAACAAACCAACACAGTTTCAGAACTATTATCCTCACCAACATTCAAGCTCCAAGAGAAAGGAAAAGAGTTTCAGAAGCAACATCAACAACAAGTCTTAGAATAAAAAAATCTAAACATATCAACAACAGAGTTTCAGATTCAAAGAGAGAGGAAAAAGGCAACAAAGTTTCAGATTATCAAATCATCATCAACAATCATCATTCAAGTTCCAGAATAGCAACATTCAAATTCAAGAGAGAGGAAGAAGTTTCAGAATAGCATCATCAACATTCAAGAGAGAGGAAAAGAAATATCAGTTTCAGAAGTGAAATAATCAAAACAAGTTCAAATCAGAAGCAATCATCATCAACATTCAAGTTTCAGAACAAGCATCATCAACAAAAACCAATAAAAAATCAAAAGTTTCAGAAGCCAATCATCATCAACCTTCAAGTTTAAGAACAAAGGAGAAGTTACCAAAGCCCACGTGTTAGTCATCATCTCCCTTCCGCCTCTAGCCACTAGGGAGCTCTGTCTCACTCTTTCCCCTCCATTTTCCAGAAAATCCCTAAGGTACGTTTTTCTCAAACCCTCTTTGCTGTATCTCAGGCATGTAAACACCATAGATTAAAAATAAAACTGAACAAGCATGCAAATCAAATAAACATGAAACTGTAAATCTCAAACAAGAAACGAACTATATCGTTTTGCAACCAAATCCTTGGGTCTTTGTAAGGAGATGAGAGAGTGAGGGTTGCTCCGGTGGCTTAGGTAGGAGGGGGAGATCAGAACAATCGTTTGAATGAGAGAGGTGAAGAAGAAAACGAAGCAAGCGGCGCCGCTGTCACCCTAAACACAATGAACCCTAATTGTTCAAACCCTAACAAAATGAAACAATAATTGATTTGGGCCTATCTTCCCAAACAACCCTAAGTCCACAACGATTTGGCTAGTGCACCCCCCCTTTTTTTACATCCTGACTTTTATTCCCTTCTCTTATTTTTTATTTGGGCCATCCCTTTCCAAACCTTAAGCCCATTCTTCTTCTTTTTTTAATTTCTTTTCTTTTGATTAACAAATGCTAACATTATTTTTATTAATTCATTTTAATCAATTTGTTTTCTTTTAGTTAATAATAACACTAATAATATTTAATAATTTATTTTTTCTTAATTGGATTTAATCATTTTTTATTTTCATACATTTAATGAAAATACCAAAAAACATTTAATTTGATTTAATTAATTTTGTTTCTTTAAACTCTTTTTTTTTTTATTAATCAAAACACCAAAAATAATAGAAATTTTATTTAACTAATTTTCTTCCTTTAAACTTTTTATTTACATAATTAATAAAACACAAAAAGAAATAATAAAATATTTAATCTTTTTTTTTTTAGAATATATTTTTATTTATTTATTTTCAAGTAAATACATGCATTTCATAATTGATTGATTTTCCTTATTTTATAATTTGTTATGGCTTTACATTGAATTGCAACAATTCGATTTAGTTGTAACACTTGATATTTGGACATTGTTATCCTTGTGAGATTCATCCCCATTTGTAATAATTTGTACCCCCATCCCCGAATACTTTTGTAATAGCTTAGACTTTTAATTCTCGCACTTTATGCTTTCAAATATGCCATGATTAGAGATTAGGGTTTGTATGCGAAAATCCAAAATCAATCGCTAGATGACCTAATACAAGACCTAAATGCATGAAAATGACAAACACAATTCACACGTGCACCTCTAGGGTAACCTTGCTTGTTGCCTCGGAAATGCAATCATGTCCCTTGAATATGAGACACTCTAGCAAATGCCCCTTCGATAAACAAAGATCGTAGTCCCTCGATGATTCTCGATGTTGCCTTCGATAAAACGATCTCGTCCCTTACAAAATTGCTAGAGCGTCTCACAAGTTGCTTTCAATGATTGTATGCGATGACCCGCGCCTATCCCATTTAACATCCTAATACAGGGTTGTTTACCAAATGCAATGGTAAAACAACACTGCCAAAAGGGTTAAAAATGTGTAGGAAAGATCTTTGAGTAAAATAGGGTAGACAACTCTTAGTTACTTGATCAAAACTTGCAAAACATCCTTGCTATTTTCAAACACACTTCACAACACAATTTCAAAACATTTCCCAAAAACAAACTTTCAAACATTGAAATATCTTTTCAAAAAGACAAACACCTTTGCATATATTCAAAGAAGAATCATTACAAAGGTTGCCACAACGATGGCCTCTTTTTCAAAGCGTTTTCAAAACCACACACACAAAGCACCATTTCAAACAATTGAAAAGCAAAAGCAAGTGATCTAAAACAAGTAACTAAGAGCCCATGGAAAACCATGGATGAAAAGGGTGCTTGCACCTTCCCTTTTCATAATCTACCCCTCAAACCCAAGAAAACATCTCAAAGGTCTTTCCTGTGCTTTTTGAACTTTCCTTTGGATAAAATAAAAAGTCGGTGGCGACTCTTGCTAAACCGCACAATTGCAAACACAAAACGCAAAACCTCAAGTCAGTTCTCCCACCGTATCACAGAACTGGCGACTCTGCTGGGGATATTTCTAAAAGTGGGGTTACCTTAGGGTTTTAGATCACCTTTACATGCTTATCTTGTTTGTCTTAATTGCTTTATATTTAGTTCTATTGTTTGGGTTTGAAATCCTCTACCCGGATTTGGGAAACATTCATAGGTAAATAACAATATGTTATGGAAACTGTGCGGGGTATACCGACATGGTTGAAGCAATAGCTATATTACTGCGACATATTTGTGGGTACCGGTAGCCTTTGAGTTAATCAAATAGAATACGGGGCCGCTGAGTGATGTCATGAAGCACGAATGAACTCTTAGAACCTTACTTGACCATCTTGGTCTTTTTAGGGGTAGTGAGATGACCGACTTTGGTGCAGTCCGAAGTTGGTAGATACTCGATACTACACTGTTGTACCCCAAAATTTGACCTCCCATATTCTTCAAGAGTTGCAAAGAGCAAGCTTCAAAATCTCCCCAAAGGTTGCACAGTTCAAGGGCCTCCTAACAGTCAAAAACTAGGGTTTTGGTTATGACAAAGAAAATGAAGTTTCCAAGGGTCCAATCAAGTCCCACATGCCTACAAACATGGTCAAGCATCCTCATGCCAAGTTTCAAGACTTACAGCACAAAATTGCACAGTCAAAAACCCTAATTGCACTACAGTAAACTGCAGGGGCAAAATGGTCATTTGACAGTCAAAAGTTCAAATTTTTGGTCAACATCTCATTTTGAAGCCACAAACATCATTGGATCAATGCCTGATCATGATTCTCAAAGCTTGGCTCAAAAAGTCTCAAGATGCAAAAGTTTCCATATTTGGAAAGTTGAAAAAGTCAACTGTAACTTGACCAAGGCATAACTTCCACATGGTTTATCAGAAAAATTACATCCAAAGCTCATTTTGAAGAGAAAGACATTTCCTACAACTCCTCTTCACACTTCAAGTCCAAGAAATGCTCTCACAAAAAGTTATCAATTTCAACATTATAGGTCATTTTCAAAAGTCAACAAAAAGGGACTTTAAGTCAAAGGCCATAACTTGAGATTGGTAAATCAAAATGACATGGGACCAAAGGCATTGGTTAGAGGACTTCAAGTCCTTTCCAAAATGTCTAAGAACATGAGCAAAGCTTAAAAATTGAGCAAGATATGCCTTGTGGAAGTTGGGAAATGTTTGGGTATTTTGAAAAGTCAACTTTGCTTCAAATGTCTTAAAATTGCTAATGGGCCACATTTTCTTCCAAGAATCGTCATCCAAAGCATGTGCACGACCATTTGGCCCAAAGGGAAGTTTTTCATCATTTTTATTTATTTATTTGAATTTTTAATTGCTAATAATTCATTTAATTAATTAAAATATGGAAAAAATACCAAGGCAAACTTTTTAAATCTTTTTGTGCATAAAATATCTCCAAGATTTCGTGCAAATCAGATAGGGAAAGAATCAATGGTAATTGGACATGATTGGTATCAAATTAGCATGAAAAAGATTGAAAAATCATGGCATGAAAATCAAATATTGATTCCATCATTGCAAAGATTCTTTGGACCAAAAACTCAACCCTAATCATTCCAATACATATACTCATGAAAACCCTAAAGCTAAACACATAAAAGCTGCGCCAGAAACCAAGAGAAAAGTTTGAGTTTTTGCCTAAAATTTTCAAAACTGAAAACAGGATTCCAAGAGGTTTCAAGGCGAAATAACCATTCTATCACCTTCCTGAGACATCAAGGGAAGTTCCTGGATCAAAATCATAGCTTGTAACCTCAAGAATTGGTAACACGAAACAACCCTGTTCATCATATTTTTTGTATTCGTGCATCGATTTATACGCATCATTCTTGCACTTCTTTGATTGATTTATACTAATGAGACCTTTCTGAAGCTAACCATGTAGTTTGATTGAATTTTTGTACACCATACGCGATTTCACCATGGGCGATTATTAGGGTTACCAAGCTGTGAAATTGGGCGTTTATGCATATTGTAAAATTAGGACACCTCAATGCCATGGTTGAAATCAGGAAGCTTGGACGAATATAATACACCCCTCGCGCCTAATTTATGTGGCAATATGGGCTAATCGCTATTTCTAAAAAGGTTGCATTTTGGGGGGGTTTAAAACCCCCGCTAACTCCTTTTATGTTTCAGGAAAAAGCAAACGAGGAAGAAGAAGACCCTGTGGCAAGCTGTAATTGGTTAATTTGAAACTAGCGCGCGTTTTTTTGTTTCTAACCACTAACATCAATTTTCGCTTATATTATTTAGGCTTTGTTTTACATACAGCGCGTTGAAGTAGCTCAGTTGGTGGGATGTTGTGTTGGAAAGCGTTGGGACCTGGGTTCGATCCCCAGGTCCCCCTTCTTATTCTATATTTTTCTTCTAAGCATGTTTCTATGTAGCACAATCCCTGAAGACCACCATGCACTCAACATCCTGGCACGCCACATGGCTTCAGAGACCGATCTAATGGCCAAGTCATGCAGATCACCGTACCCCCAAGTCAACCATGCATATGTGAACGTTGAAAAGTCAACAAGGCCAAAGATCAATGGGCCAACAATGCTAAAGTATACCTCCAATTGGGGACAGAACCCCCCAAGGTTTTGCAATTATTTTCTTTCTTATTTTATTTGTTTCAATTATCTCTTTTTTTAAATTCCTCTAATTTAATTTATTTTCATAAAATATAAAAATAGTAAAAAAATCAGAAAAAGACAAAAAATAAATATATTTGATTTAGTATTTTTTTGTAAATAAATAATATCATTTAATTTAGTTTTCAATTTTAGGTTTAATTCAAATATTTTTCCTAATAAATTTAAAATTTGTAGAATTAGATTTTAATTATTTTTTTTATCTTTTTTTCTTTTCTTTTCTCATTATTAATAATTAATTGTTTATCTTTGTAAATAAAAATTGAATTAATTAATTAGATTTAATTTTAGGTTTAATTTTAACATGTTTTTCTTAATAAATAAAAATTGTAGAATTAGGGTTAATTAATTAAATTTTTAATTTCGTTTAATGCTCTCATTAAAAATTCATAAATACAAAAAACCTCAAAAATCTTTTCTTTTTCTTTAATTTAATTAACTTGTTAGTAATAATTTGATTTCATTAAAAAGGGTCCAACGCCCTCGCTTTCGATTTAATTCTCTTCGCATTTTTGTTTCCTTTTTTAAATATTGATGTAATTCTCCCAAAGCCATGTAATTCGGACATTTTATATTTTTCGCACTTTATTCCTTTATTTTATGTCAAATCGGGTCCTGGATTAAATTTGGCGATGTGGACCCGCGCCTTTGTAATAGTTTAGGAACTTTATATTCCTCGCAACTCTTTAACTGCTAACAAATTGCATGCAAGAATGAATGACAAAATAAAAACAAAAGCGTAGATCACCCATGACATGACAAGATAAATACAAATGAAAACGACGCACAAATCACACACCACCCCTAGGGTACGCCTCACTGTTGCCTTGCCTCGAAAGGTGATCGTTGAGTAGAGGATGTCTTAGTAAGTCCTCATGATCCGGGAACCTGGCATGAGGGTAGCTTCTAAGGTATCTTCCTATTGCTCTGGTGATCACCATGTCCCGAACCTTCGAATTGACCCGAACACCTCCAACGGTGGTGCTACCTACCTCTCGATGGTGGGATGGCATTACTTTTAAGGACATCTACACAGACGAATTCCTTAGGGTAGGTAGACGACTCTAGATACTTGCTCTAATTTCAAAACAAATCAAAAATACTTTTCACACCGACACCTTTTCAAAAAGCTTTCGAAAGCAATTTTTTCAAACACTCTTGAGGACCGATACAAGAGTCGAATTGAAATTTTCAAAGATACTTTTTAAAAACCCACAGTTGAAAAGCAAACAAACCATTTTTGAAAACATAAGTGAGCAAGTATCTAAGAGCCCATGGATAACCATGGATAGAAAGGGTGCTAACACCTTCCCTTTCTATAACCTACCTCCCGAACCGAGAGCAATCTCTATAAGGAATTTTTCTGTGCTTTTGTCCTTTCCATTTGGAGAAAATAAAAGACGGTGGCGACTCTTGCTTCCGCGACATTTCGCGAACCAGCGTTAAACAGTCAGTTCCAGATCCACCGATCACAGAACTGGCGACTCTGCCGGGGACTTAAACTTAAAGTGAGGTGTACCTTAGGGATAGTTCATAACTGTGTTTTCAATTGCTTTCTTTGCTTGCTTTAAAATTGTGGGACTGTCCTGGGAGTTCTATAGATCCTAACCCGGATCTGGGGATACCTTCTTAGAAAGTAGCAACAAAGCTGTGAGGGAACTGTGCGGGGTATACCGACATGGTTGAAACAGTCTGCTACGTTGATGTGGCACTTTGGTGTGTACCGGTAACCCTTGAGTTCAGTCAAGGAGAGTACGGGGCCTCCGCGTGGTGTCGTGAAGCATCAACTGACCTTAGGAACCTTAATTGAACTATCTTGGCCTCTTTAGGGTAGTGAGATAACTGACTTTGGTGCAGTCCGAGGTTGGTTGATACTCGATACTACACTCAATTGAGGGTTGCTTTCCTGGAATATTTCGGTCGCCAGTTCAGTGGCTAAATCGAAACGATGAACAATGAAAGCAATCCGGTGATATTGGGACCCTTAGAACCCGGTTACTTCTAATAGGACAGGTTGAGCCCACCAACTTCAAGAGGGTAATACCCAGACCCCATGCTGGCCTGAACTCTAAGAGTTTCTCTTGTGTGACTTGTGTGCCTTCGTACTTGACTACTTGCATGCTTTATCTGACACATGAACTATTTGCAGGTTTTGTTTTAGTCCTTAATTGGGACCCATGACAGGGTTTTACTTGAGTTTCTTGCAGGTTTTGGTTTGCAGTCCTTAATTGGGACTCATAACAGGGTTACCTACATTACCCCATGCATACCATAACATCATACCATTGCATACATCCTGCATAAGGACTAATCCGTTTCAAGGACCTCAAGGGCTTGTGACGCAGGTCATGATGAATCAACTATCCCAGCAAGGGGCAAAAAGGGGATTTATTTTCCTCTAGCCAAGATTGTCAGAGGCTATGACCCACTTGATATGGTGAGCTTTGACACTGAAAGAAGGTTCCCCTAACCAAGGTTGTTTGGAAATCAAAACCAGACATGATGACTTAAGTCAGGGGCTATGACCCACTCGATATGGTGAGCCTTGACCCTTGAAGAAGGACTCTCAACAACATGCAGTTCCTTCAATCAAGCTATCGGATCCCAACTCTAACAATTTTCTTGTTTACCCCGCGAGGTCCTTGAAAACATTGCATGCATATCATACATATCATTGCATTACATGTACACTTGTTGCAGGTCACTTACCTTCTTCGCTGTTTATTTCAGCAGTCATCATGAATCCTGAATCATCCGAGGGACAAACTACCAAGGCCCTCCAGGCCCAGAATGCCCAGTTCCAGGAGCTGATTATGAGTCTAGCCCAGGGTCAAAAGGAATTGAAGACTCTGATTCAGAAGAAGAAGAACAAGAGGACTATTTTTTTCAACCCTAGACGTAGATCTGGGAACACACTACATAATGAAGCTGAGAGGACCACTCCATCTGTGGGGGAAGGCAGTCACCATGAGAGAGAGGTGCCTAGTCCAATGGTCTCTGACAACGAGACGGAGTTCAATGATGAGCAGTACCCTCCAGCTGAGGACCGGTACAAACAACTCGAGGATCGTCTGAATGCCATGGAAATTCAACAAGTGCCGGGGTTGGATTTCAGAGACCTGGGTCTATCTTCTGGTGTGGTGATCCCACACAAATTCAAGGTTCCTTCTTTTGCTAAATATGATGGGGCATCCTGTCCCAGGATGCATCTCAGATCTTACGTACGGAAGATTCAACCATACACTGTGGACAAGAACTTGTGGATCCACTTCTTCCAGGAGAGTCTTTCAGGGACTCACCTCGAATGGTTCTATCAGCTGGATGGGACCAAAGTTCGTAACTGGGAGGAGTTGGCTACTGCTTTTTACAAGCAGTATCAATATAATGCCGACCTTGCTCCTACACGTACCCAACTCCAGGGTATGTCGCTAGGGTCAAGTGAAGGTTTTAAAGAGTACGCACAGAAGTGGAGGGACCTGGCTGGCAGGGTGCAGCCTCCATTAACTGACCGGGAACTCGTTGATATGTTCTTGGGGACCCTGTCCGGGCCGTTCTTCAATCATCTCATTGGTAATTCATCTGCAGGATTTACCGACCTTATTCTGACTGGGGAAAGAATTGAAGCTGGTATCAAGAGTGGGAAAATTCGAGAGGCCACACCTTCTGATACTCACAAAAAGCCTTACGCGGGCAGGAAAGAGTCTAATGCTGCATACGGTCAAAAGAATCGTCGTGACCAACAGGCAGGGGCAGTCATGATCTCTGGTTCTGCACCACGCCGACAACCACAAAAGGGAAATCAGCGAAGGCCGGACGAGCCTAAAAGACAATTCACCAACATCAACATGTCGTGGTCACAAGCATTGCAGCACATGTTGAAAATGAATCTGATTGCGGTGATCAACCCTCCTGCAAATCCCAAGACCTCCTCTCCAAACTACAACCCAGAGGCGAGGTGTGCTTATCATTCTAATAGCCCGGAGCACGAAACTGAGGACTGTTGGGCGCTGAAATATAAGATCCAGAATATGATCGATGCTAAGGAGATTGAATTCGAGCCTGCTGAGACCCCCAATGTGACCACTTCTCCCTTGCTAAAACATGGCTAGGATGGATAGATTTTTGTTCATTTGAACTCAAGTTGTATTTTTCTTTTCTTGTTCAAATAAACAATTGTCATGTTAAACTCTTTTATTTCATGAATGCATTACACATGTCTGTCTTGAATTAATTATGTTTACCATACTTAAAACTGTTGTCATATTTTTGTGATGATCAACTCTTGGTTAATAATGCTAAGCCTCTTGAGGGAGGATGGCGAAAACGATACCGCAATCTACAATGTGCTTTTGAACAGACCCCGCTGATGAGGTACATGCATTGTTTCAATCCCTAAACACTGGAGTTATAAGGATGATAATCCCTCGTCAACCCCTCTGAGCCAAAGAAGTAGGAGTTTTTTTTCTTTTCGAAATTTAAAACCCTTAATCATAACCTGGGGCAGGGTAGTCTCTCAGTTGATCCAAGTGCATAATGAATGGCACCAAAGAGGTCCTTACAAAACAAAAGACAGTGATGGTTCCGAACAATCCTAAAGACAGGAAGTCATTACCAAAAAAAAAACTAAAGCCCAATAAGTCAAAACCTATGGAAGGAGACTTACAAAACTGGGGCATCCCGCTGACTGTAATTCCAAAAAGAAACAGTTCAGGCAAAAAAAAAATAGGGATAATGAAAGAAAAAGAAAGAGGTCTTACAAACCCTCAATAACAAAAAGGAATGACTACCTATTCAGAATAAATCATCAATATCTGAATCATCATTGGAAAACCGGAGCAAAGACTCAAACAAGGTATAACGTATGATCAACTGAGTTTAGGTTGGAGAACATCACGAAGAGCGGGTGGGTACAAATAAAATTTGAGCCTTTATCCTTTGTTTCTTAAACCGTGAACCAGGCCACGTTATAACCCTTCAAAGTCCTAGCTGAAGCATGGGTTAGTTCGAAAGCATACTGTTACGAAAGGTATCCTGACTCCTTAAGGCTTGCGGTAAATACGGAGTTGATATCACGTTTCACAAACATTCACGTGTTTTATAAAAAAAATGCATTTTCAAAATCTTCAAGACAGACATAAGCTTTGCATTTTGGATATAACATTGTTTGCATATGACTTTTTATTTGAACAGCAGGAAAATTCGCACGAAGAATATCTGGTGAACAAAAGCATTTCCAATCAAGGGGCATGGCATGATCAGTGTCTACTATCTGGGGAAAATCTCCGCCTAGGTCACTTGGGGCATTCCAACAACGAATCTTGCCTGATCAAACACCTTCTGGTGGCATGACAAAACACTTCTAACAGGGGCAACTCCTTACATCCTGAGAGCGTGGATATAGTCGGAAAAAAATACTACGCATAAACGCAGACCCGCTAGGTTGACACACCTGGGCAAAAATAAGGGCTTCCCGGCGAACCAAAAGGGTTCGGGCAAAATAAGGGATGAAATGAAAAATCTGTACACCCGGCAAGTCGAAAACCTGAAAAGGCGGCTTGGGCAAAAATGGGTATCCCGGTGGACTGAAAACCCGAAAGGGCGGTCCAGGAAAAAGTTAGGGATTAAAGCGTACGACTATGTCCTGTCATCCTGTCACCTGCCTACCAGAAGAAGGTTTGTCCATCAACAACTATCAGCACCTCACAGGTTTTCCTCCCTCACCTCAGAAACAGGGGCAATAACGAGTCTTCCAGGCGATCCAGTTGCTCTGTCAACCAAGGTACCAAGAAAAGATCAATATAAAGATGATTACCATCGGCCTTTACAAATTCCAGATCATGGGTTAACATCCGAAACCAAACAGGACAATCATCCACTTAATCAAGCAACCTTACCCTGGTTCGTCCAGAAGTTTTACACGAACTTATCCTGTAGTAACCTTACCCCGGTTCCTCCAGAAGTCTTACATGGACTTATCTCAAGATAAACTTACCCCGGTTCATCAAGAAGTCTTACACGGATTTATCTCAAGATAACCTTACCCCGGTTCATCAAGAAGTCTTACATGGATTTATCTCAAGATAACCTTACCCCGGTTCATCAAGAAGTCTTACACGGATTTATCTCAAGATAACCTTACCCGGTTCATCAAGAAGTCTTACACGGATTTATCTCAAGATAACCTTACCCCGGTTCATCAAGAAGTCTTACACGGATTTATCTCAAGATAACCTTACCCCGGTTCATCAAGAAGTCTTACACGGATTTATCTCAAGATAACCTTACCCCGATTCCTCCAGAAGTCTTACACGGATTTATCTCAAGATAACCTTACCCCGGTTCCTCCAGAAGTCTTACATGGACTTATCTCAAGATAACCTTACCCCGGTTCCTCCAGAAGTCTTACATGGACTTATCTCAAGATAACCTTACCCCGGTTCCTCCAGAAGTTTTACACGAACTTACCCTGCAGTAACCTTACCCCGGTTCCTCCAGAAATTTTACACAAACTTATCCCAAGAAACCCTACACAGGTTCTCTCTTTCCAAAGATGCAGTTTTACACGGACTTGTCATCAGAAACCATACCCAGGTTTTACCCCTTCCAGGGTGCAGTTTTACACGGGCTCATCGTCAAAGTAACCCCACACAGGTTCCCTTCTCAAGCTCCAGACGTAGTTTTATACGGACTCGTCATCAGTAAACCCTACACAGGTTTCCTTCCTCCAAGATGCAGTTTTACACGAGCTCAACCCCAAAGTAACCCTACACAGGTGTCCTTCTTTCCAAGATACGGTTTTACACGAGCTCATCATCAGGCAACCCCATATAGGTTCCCTCTTTCAACTTACAAAAATTACAGTTCAAAACTTCCCCAGGAGAGTCCAATCCAGTTTCCCCAGGAAAGTTGGAATCCATCTCCCCAAGCAATAAGCTTATCCCCAGTAGATTCTGGAAGCTTACCCTCGCAGAGCACGAACGCGTCTCCCGGCTTTATTCAAAGAGTTATTTCCTTATCAGGATATAACTGGGTTATCCTCAGCCAAAAGCCACGGAAAGATCGTCCTCGACGAAGTCTTCTTATCCCCAGCGAAGTCTATTAACACTTCCAACACCACAAGGGTGTCCCCAGCAAGTTATTATCAACAACTCAACAAAGTACCTCTCTCCCCACAGAGTATTGCTTCCCCAGCAAGATCGCTAGAGTACTTTTCTCCCCGCAAAGTAATCCATTCGCCAAGTTTATTCCCCAACAGATTTATCTTCTCCTACCGGTATGCTTGCAACTATCATCCCCAACGGAAGCAAAGATCTATTCTTCAAACATCAGCCCAGGAGTGACTTCCCGGCACCCGTCAAGGATTTATTTTCCTAAGACGAAAACATACATTCATAAACATCGCATCTCCATACATTATAGCATGCATATACGCATCATATCTTACGAATCTCATTTATGTTGAGAACATCATTGCTTGATCCATATCATGCATGGCATATGACTGACCTTTACCTTTCAGGAAGAATTCAGTTAAGTTCTTAGCTATATTCAAGACCTTGACCGGTTCAGTTAAATCGATCCTAAGATTTTTCTGTTTTCTTATCCAGTCAAAGGCCTTCTCTGGTTCAGTCAGATCGACCCTAAGATCTCCCTGTTTCTTATCCAGTTGAAGATTTCAAGACCTGGACCGGTTCAGTTAAATCGACCCTAAGATTTTCCTGTTTCTTATCCAGTCAAAGGCCTTCTCTAGTCCAGCTAAATCGACCCCTAACAGATTTTCCTGATAAAGACTCAGTAGAAGATATCCAAGATTCTCTCAGCGTTACTGTTGAGGTTGAAGTCGTCCAAGATTCTCTCAATGATACTGTTGAGGTTGTAGTCGCCTATGGTTCTCTCCCCGTTACTGCGGAGGTAGTAATCACCCCAAGATTCTCTCAGCGTTACTGTTGAGGTTGAAGTCGTCCAAGATTCTCTCAATGATCTTGTTGAGGTTGAAGTCGCCTGTGGTTCTCTCCCCGTTACTGCGGAGGTAGTAATCGCCCCCAAGATTCTCTCAGCGTTACTGTTGAGGTTGAAGTCGCCCAAGATTCTCTCAGCGTTACTGTTGAAGTAGAAGTCGTCCAAGATTCTCTCAATGATCCTGTTGAGGTTGAAGTCGCCTATGATTCTCTCCCCGTTACTGCGGAGGTAGTAATCGTCCCAAGATTCTCTCAACATTACTGTTGAAGTAGAAGTCGTCCAAGATTCTCTCAGCGTTACTGTTGAGGTTGAAGTCGCCCAAGATTCTCTCAGCGTTCCTGTTGAGGTAGTAATCGTCCAAGGTTCTCTCACCGTTCCTATTGAGGTAGTAACTGTTGTACCCCAAAATTTGCCCTCGCATTTTCCCCCAAGAAATCTCAGCTTCAAACATTTCCTGACTTTTCAAACTGGCTCAAGAATCGGACAAACGAACTTTTCTTGACAGTAAAGCAGAATTAGGGTTTTTACTGATTTTCAGAGCTCTGAATTGTTTCATACAGTGGGCTTAGGGTTTGGTTGATTTTTGGTTCAATTTTGATCAAGCGAGCGTGATTTGGCATTTAATCGGGAATTAGGGTTTTATGGGCATATTCTCAGAAGAATTTGAATTCCACAGCACTTTGCGGTTTATTTCAAGATTCGGATTAAAATTCGCGTTATCTTGGTTTAATCAGCAAAAGAGACAGTGGTTTTGAATTCAGTACGTTTTGATTGGGCCAGTCAGATGCAGGATGCAGTATTGGATTCACAGTGTTTATGTGTTTGATCAGTCTATTTGGGTTAACTGCTGCTTTGCTTTGGATGTTGAATAAGACAGACTTTAATTGATCAATGTTGTTTTATTTTAGTTATTTATTATTCTGAAATTGAATGATTGAATTTATTTTTCAATTGTTCTAATTCTAAGAATTTTAAATAAATAAATAAACAATAAAGAAATTGGAATTAATTGGATAATTTAGATTTTATTGAATAATTGAATTATTTGTACAAATTGTTGTTTATAATTTAAATTATAAACAATGATATACATTAATTTAAATATTACATAAAATTAAAATTATCCTATTTTCTAAATATTCTTCATTCTTCACTCTGCTCCGGTATTCCATTTTTCATCTGCAAAAAGAACAAGAAAAGTCAGAAAGCATTAAAATTGGAAAAGACAGTTAAATATTGCTCATCATTAGGGGCCACTGACTGGGATCAGTTGCCCTCTCTGCAAATCACGGGATTTCTCCCGGTTCACAGAGAGGGAAGATTATTTTATTTCATGAATGCAAATGTCAAAAATGCATAAGTTACAAATTCCAAGCTGCATAGAAATTTAAAATCTCAATAGTTCAAATCCAAACTGAAAAGTTCAAATCCAAACTTTCTATCCAAAGCAAAAGGCACTACTGTCAAAATGCCCAAAGTCCACTCAAAGAAAATCAATAAAAGCATACAAGCTGTCATAAAAAGATTTTTGCCAAGATATCAAAATGCAAAGTCAGATCAAAGTTGTCAAAAGAGATAAAGATGCAGTCAAGTAGTATGTAGGATGCAAGCAACTTGGATTTTTTCATCATTTCCCATAGTTAGCCCCTTCAGAAAAGTACAAGTATAAACATTAAAAATTCTTAAACTGTACTTTAAGAGAGAGTAAAGAGAGATAAAGCAAGCCTAGTTCAGGTTCAGCAGGCAGAATAGACAGAAGAAAAAGATATACAAATCAAAAGCCAACTCAGTGAGGCAGCAGTTCAGAATAGACAGTAAGTAAGGTTAGAAGAGAGAAAAGATACAAACTCTAAAAGTCAAAAGCCCACTACTGTCCACAAAAAAACTTCACAACTCTGCATAATAAAAAGAGGTAGAAGCCAATACAAACTCAGTTCAGAAGAGAGGTTAGGATAGAAAAGAAAATATACAACTCAGTTCAATATAAACAAAAGTGACAAACTGAAGCTTCCAACTGATAACCTGCTGCCTGCATCAGGCAAACAAAAACTCAGAATACCCTGTCATACAAACTCAGACCTCAGCCTGCATCACCCTCAAGAACACACAAATGCCATAACCACCTACCTACATCAAAAAGCCCAAACCCATCAAGCTGAAGCAAAAAAAGACCAACATAACACATCTCAGAACTCAACTCAAAAACTACACAAACCTGTCAATAAACCATCAAACATACAGTTCAAAAGCTACCCAAAACCACAGCATAGCTTGCAAAACAAACATGGCCTAGCTTTTCCAAATCCAAATCCCTCACCACTACTGTCGAGGCCTAACCACATAAACCAGATGAAACCCTTGCAAACTCAAGCCTCACCATTTTGTAAAACCAACATCTAAAACATTCAAACACCAAGCCTCAGAAGTGGGCTTCATCATAGGCAACAATTCAAAGACAACCCAATCTCAAGCATAATCAAACACATAATCCCTCAAGTTATCAAGCCAGCCATTGTAAAAGATAAGCTTAAGGCCTTTCAAAGCTTCAAAGCTCCAAAAAGGGCATCAAGCCTTCAAGCCCTCAGAATCTTGGATTCATCATGGGGCGAGGGAGAAACATTTCAGATTAGGCAAGCAAACATACAGACGAGGAAGATTCAAGACAACTGAGACCCTCAGACATCTGAGGTCATCACAGGGCAACAAGAGAAGAAGAGAGCAAATCATCTCAGGCAACAACAAGAAGCAAATACTCAGGCAACCATATAAAGGCATCACAGTGGAAGAAGAAGATAAAAAAAAGTGAGTTTTTAAGAAGGGTTTTCAGGCAAATCTAGCATCATCATCAAAGCCCTAAATATATCAAAAGAACGAAAGTACCAGGGAAGCTCAAAGTTTCGTCACATCTACCTTCGCCGTCCCGGCCTCCTGAGCGCTACTTCTCACCTTTCCTCCATCTCCAAAGATCAGGTAGTATAATCTTCGCCTTCTATCTCTTCTCCTTCACCTCATAACCATAAAAACTCAACTTAAAACTCAAATCAAACATGCAATTTGTAAAAAGACAAGAGATAAGAACATAAGGCATTAAAACAAACCAGGTTTCAAGGACGCTAGGCTCATATCAACGGAGGGAAGAAAGGCTTCTGGAGGTAGAGCTGGTGGCCGGAATCGAGCGCTCAGGAAATTGGTAAATGGAGAAGACGAACCCAACGAACACGGCGCCGTCTCAAAACCCTAGAATCCTTTGTCTCAATTGAACAAACAACGTGAAACCCTAAATTTCGTTTTTGGATCAATATGGGCCTGACCCGTTTTCTGCTTACCCCAAAGCCCATTAACACACTAACCATTCTTTCTTTTATTTCCTAACAACACTTACTTCTTTTTTATAAAACACTAATCCCTTTTTATTTTACAAACAATATTTATTTTCTAACTAAATATAGTTTTAATAAATATAACATTCTTAATTAACTTAACCATTCATTTTTTTAAAAACACTAACCCTCTTTTATCTTATAAAAAAATGTTCACTTTTTTTTATTTTGTAAAATACTAACCTAAATAATAAAACACTTTTATCATATAATTAAATTTGAAAACATCTTCTTTTAGTTAATACACTTTTGTACATAAAAATAACCAAATACTTTTATACGTAATTAAATTGAAAATACTTTTTTAAAATACATATTCGTACATAGTATCTTTTCTTTTTCATACATAATACATTTCCTAATTAAAACTTTTCCTTTTGTATATATTATACATTTTCATACATAATTAAAATTGAAACTTTTTTAATTAACATTCTTTTTTTGTACATAACAATTCAATACATTTTTTTCTCTAATATCGAAATTCACAAACATTTTGACTAAAATACTTTTTAATCAAAACTTAACATTTAAACAAAACACTTCATTTTTCTTTTGTACATAATTAAACATGCAAAAATCAAAGATTCATTTAAAAAACATTTCTCTAGGTCAAACCCTAATACGACTCGATTTCACATTTCGCACTTGTACATAATTACACAATTCACATACACATACACTTGTACACTTACACAACACATTACCCTATACACATTTTATCTTATATTTGTATATTTGATATTCATTTGATTGCGACATTCGATCTGGTTGTAACTTATTGGGTACTATAAGTCCCATCCCCTTGTACATTTATACCCCCACTCCCGGACACTATTTTGTAATAGCGTAGATTTTACATTCCACAATTTACAGCTTTCCAATTATGCCATGATTAGACCTAGGGTTTGTATGTACATAAAATCAAACGCTAGATAACCTAATACAAGACAAATACATGTAATCAATACACAATCACACTTGCACCCCCTAGGGTAATCCCACATGTTGCCTTCCAAAATGGGCCATGCTTGCACGTCGAGTATCTTTGGCAAAACAAATCAAATGATCATAAGTCTCAAAGTGTTGCCTAAACGGAATGATCATAGTCCCTTCAAAACAAATTGCCAAAGACACTTGGCACCATTGCATTCATGGTCCATACGATGACCCGCGCCCGTCCCGAATAAACTTCCTAAACGCAAGATTGTCCATCAAATTCAATGGTGGAACAAAATTGTTAAAAGGGGTTAAAACATGACAAAAACCTTTGAGTACAATAGGGTAGACAAAACTCTTAGTTACTTGAGATCAAACTTACAAAAACACTTGCCTCATTTTCAAAAACCACAATCCACAACACTTTCAAACAAACTCTCAAAAACATTTGAAAACATCTTTTCGAAAAGATTCACACTTTTGTAAAACACTCAAACACGAGTCAAATACATTAGTTGCCTAAAACAAGGCATCTTTTTCCAAAACATTTTCAAAAAGCACCCACACACACACCATTTTCAAAGCAATCGAAAAACAAGGCAAGTGATCTAAAAAACCAAGTAACTAAGAGCCCATGGATAACCATGGATGAAAAGGGTGCTAATACCTTCCCTTTCCATAATTTACCCCCCGAACCCAAGAAAACATCTCAAAAGGTTTTTGCTGTGCTTTTTAACCTTTCCTTTAGGATAAAATAAAAAGTCGGTGGCGACTCTTGCTCAACCGCACAAGTGCGAATATGAACGCAAAACCTCAAGTCAGTTCTCCCACCGTATCACAGAACTGGCGACTCTGCTGGGGAATGAATTTTTAAAGTGGGGTTACCTTAGGGTTTAGATCACCTTTACTTTCAATTGATTGCTTTGTTTGCTTTACATTTGTGGGCTTTGTATCGGAGTTTTATAGATCCTAACCCGGATCTGGGGAAACCTTTTTTAGGTAGCATAATCTGCGAGGGACCTGTCCGGGGTATACCGACATGGGTGAAGCAGTGGCTACGTTGGTGTGGCGTCTTGGTCTGTACCGATATCCCTCGCGTCAGACGGGGAGAATATGGGTCTTCCAAGGAGTCATTAAGCACCAACCGACCTTAGAACCCTAATTGACCAACTTGGCCATTAGAACAGTAGCAGTATGCTACACTCATTGAGGCTAAACTCTCGAGATGGTTCCGGCCGCGAGAAAAGGTTGCGATGCTGGAGTTATGACCGATTGAGGGTAGCCAATGATATGAGATCCTCTAGAACCCGGTTACTTTTGATAGGACAGGTTTTAACCAACAAACTGAAAGAGGGTAGTACCTGAACCTCATGCAAGCCTAAACCTAAGGCCTTGCGTGCTTTGTGTGAATATTGTTTGCCTGTATATACACTTGCTTGCTTGTGCATACATGTACATAACATCATGACATCATACCATAGCATTTTAGCATTTTCAATAACCATTTCAAGGATCTCGAGGGTTCTGTTGACGCAGGATTACGTTGAACCAGACATCTATCAAGGGGCAAGAGGTTTCTCCTCTAACCACTCCAGTCAAAGTTCAAGTGCAACAACTTGAATCAGTGGCTATGACCCACTCGACATGGTGAGCTTGATTCTCGTGGAAAGACTTCCACCAACACAAAGCTCTCCCAAACAAAGATCGAGAACAACAACTTGAATCAGTGGCTATGACCCACTCGACATGGTGAGCTTGATTCTCGTGGAAGGACGTCCACCGATGCAGAGATCTCCAATCCAAGAGCAGAGTTCAACCTCTAACATTTTCTTGTGTTTACCCCAAGAGATCCTTGAAAGCATGCATCCACATATCATGCATTTCATTTTGACAATCTTTCATTTTTCAGGTTTCCTTACTCTCCTGCTGTTTATTTCAGCAAGAGATGGCTCTAGAACGGTCTGTCAAAGACATCCAAGACCAGACTGCTCAACTGCAGGAGATGTTCCTGAACTTGTCTCTGGGGAAAGAAGAGATGAAAGCTCTCCTCACCAAGGACTTGGGGAGTTCCAACAATGCCAGGAGTGATCAAATTGCGGAGCTGCAGTTTGATCTGACAACACTGAGGACTCAAATGATGGGACAGTTGGTGGGCCAGATGGCTCTCATTCAAGACCTATCTCAAAGACAAGAAGAACTCAGAGTTCTGGTCCGCCAACTGCTTCCAAACAACCAACTGGGGCAAACATCTGAGGTTGAAGAGCAAATCACCGCTCAGCCTCCATCAACTCAAGAAGACAAGGGGAAAGCTCCTATGTTAGCTTCAGGGTCACAAACCCATCAACAACCTCGCCAGCGTCGACGGGACAATCGGCGTAAACAAGAAAAGCCGGGAAGACAGTTTACAGAGACTGAGATACCATCATTCTTCATACTGAAGCGCCTGTTGGAGGTCAATTTGCTCACCGTAAAGGACCCTCCTCAGAAGCTCAACATCTCCTCTCCTCGCTTTAATCCCGACGAATTTTATGTTTACCACTCCTGCAGCCCGGGACACAGTACCAACGACTGTTGGGCCTTGAAGAACAAGATTCAAGATCTGATTGACATTGGGGTGTTGGAATTCATGCCAGACGGCGAGATGAAGATCTTCCGTTAAAGGGTTCTCCGCTTGAAGTGACGAAGCTCGAATTGAAAGACTTTTGCTTCTTTTTGAATTTTCGAAGTTGTAATTTCTTTTGCTGTCAAACAATTATCTGTTGATGTTAAACTCTGTTTTCATTAATGCATTGCATATGTTTGTCTGGAATTCATCCATTCGTTTCACTACTCTTATGCTTTTCTTTATGATATTTGACTCTTGATAAAAAGCTTCTAGCCTTTAGAGGGAGGATGACGAAACAATACCGTGATCTTATACAGTATGCTTTTGAACAGACCTTGCTGATGATGTACAGGCATTTCTTTCAATTCCCAAACACTGGAGTTATAAGGAAGTTAATCCCTAGTCAACCCCGTCGAGCCAAAGAAGTAGGAGTTTCCTGTTCTGATACAATCAAAACCTTTGATATAAACCTGGGGCAGGGTAGTATCTCAGTTAATTCAAAAGAAAACGCGCATTGAAGTCGCAAACTCTCAGTTCGTAATACAACGAACGACGTCGAAAAAGAAAGCATTCCTTCGGAATCAAAAGACAAGGGTGGTTCCCTATCACATAGACAGTCAATCTCTCAAAAGAGAAAAGCCCACCAAGCCAGAACCTATAAAGGAGGCTTAAGAAAGCTGGGGCATCCCGCTGACAGTAATCCCGAAAACGGTAACAGTCAGGCAAAAGTTAGGGATAACAAATCAAAATCAAAATAGTGAGGTCATTACAAAATCCTCAACAACATGAAAAGTGTTGAAAAAGAAAAAGGAGATGATGATTGTCTCCCAAAAATTCAAACTGGTGAACCATCGCCCAAAAGTCGTTCCAAACTCAAAACAGAGTGCGACGCACAGTTAACTGAGCTTAGGTTGAAGGACATCACGAAGAGCGGGTGGGTACAAATATACTTTGAGCCTTTATCCTTTGTTTCTTAAACCGTGAACCAGGCCACGTTATAACCCTTTTAAAAGTCCTAATTGAAGCATGGGTTAGTTCGAAAGCATACTGTTACAAAAGGTATCCTGACTCCTGTAGGGCTTTGCTCTAAATCTTGTGTTAACTTGTCTTGTGAAAAGTTTTCTGCTAAAAAAACGCATTTTTCAAAACTTCGAGACAAACATAAACTTTGCATTGCTTGAATATCACTGTCTGCATTTAACCCCTTTTGTTTGACAGCGAAGAAGTTCATACAGCGAATGTTCGGAGGAACGAAAACTCTCTCAGTAAGTCAAAATCACTTCAAGAGGATAACACTTCCATCAAATCTCCTATCAACAAGGGGCATGATCTTTCAAAATTCAATTAACCTGGGGCAGTCCAGTCAAGGTCCAACAGATCTTTCAAAGTACAGTTAACCTGGGGCAGTCCAGTCAAGATTTCAAGAAATCTCTCAATATGCAGGGTAATCTGATTCAAGACTCCTTCTTCACCACTTGGGGCATTTGAATGTCAAAAGTGTTCAACAAGTCAACTACAACATTTCCGGATTCGATTCCTGTATCCAGCCAGGGCATATCTGTTGACCACATTTCCAGACTCGATTCCTGTATCTAGCCAGGGCACGTCTGAAGAGTTCGAAGATTCGATTCCTGTATCCAGCCAGGGCATATCTGTTGACGACTATTTCCAGATTCGACTCCTGTATCCAGCCAGGGCATATCTGTTGACCACGTTTCCAGACTCGACTCCTGTATCTAGCCAGGGCATGTCTGAAGAGTTTGAAGATTCGACTCCTGTATCCTGCCAGGGCATATCTATCAACTATCACCTTTTCAGATTCGACTCCTGTATCCAGCCAGGGCATGTCTGAAGAATTCCAGATCAACACCTGCAACAACCCAGGAAACATCTGTGAACGACCGATTGTAGACCAACACCTGTAATAAGCCAGGAATTTATCTGCATCACCACTTGGGGCATTCGAATGTCAAAAGTGTTCAAACCCGATGCAGTTTTACACAAGCTCATCATCAGGGAGCCCTACACCGGTTCCTCTTCAAGACTTCTGAAACAAGTTTACGGATTCTTCCCAACAACGGACGCCAATCTACCGACTTGTTCAGATTCTTATCAAGACTTCTGAAACAAGTTTACGGATTCTTCCCAACAACGGACGCTAATCTACCGACTTGTTCAGATTCTTCTTCAAGACTTCTGAAACAGTTTACGGATTCTTCCCAACAACGGACGCTAATCTACCGACTTGTTCAGATTCTTCTCAAGACTTCTGAAAACAGTTCATGGATTCATCCCAACAACGGATGTTAATCTATCAGCTTGTTCAGATGCAACCTTTGAATTTAGTTTACGGACGCTTCCCAACAACGGATGTTGTTCTATTGCTGATTCAACTTCAAGATTTCTGAAAACAGTTCACGGGTTCTCCAAGTAAACGGATGTTAACCTATCGCTTGTTCAGATTCTTCTCAAAGCTAACCACCACGGAAGATCGCGCTCGCCAAAATTATCCCTATCCCCAGCGGAGTTCCTTCAATCCCCAGCGGAGTCAGATTTTCAAACCTTCTCCCCACAAAGTTTTGAGGAAGCAATCTTGAGTTCCCCAGTGAAGTCTCCAGAGTTATTTCCCATCAAACCGAAGACTCTCAATCTGGTCTCCCCGGCATGAGTCTACTAGTTGGAATTCCCCATTAGAGGTCATCAGGAATTCTCTTCCCCAGCGACAGCCAGGGATTTATTTTCCCCGGCAGCAGTCAAGATGCTTTTATCTTCAGCCATCTCGGAATCATGTATCCTTGGCAAGATTAGCTCATCAGCTTACATGCGCATCCATCATATTCATAAATATTGATGTCACGTACACTGCATCATGCATCATAACATTGCATACAACTAACCCTTTGCCTTTTCAAGTAAGATCAGTCGACAGACACAGATCATCTCCTGAGATTCATCCAAAAATAGTTCAGATGTGACCCAGACACGGCAACATTTTGATACTTATTCCAGATTCATTCAGACGCATCAGCAGAAACCTTACACCGGTTCCTCTTCAACTTCTCAACTTCTGAAACAAGTTTACGGATTCTTCCCTACAACGGACGCCAATCTACCGATTTGTTCAGACTTTTCTCAACTCCTGAAACAAGTTTACGGATTCTTCCCTACAACGGATGTCAATCTACCGATTTGTTCAGACTCTTCTCAAACTTTTGAAGACAGTTTACGGATTCTTCCCTACAACGGATGTCAATCCACCAACTGATTCAGACTCTTCTCAATTTTTGAAAATAGGTTACGGACGCTTCCCAACAACGGATGCTGCTCCATTGCTTGTTCAGTCCCAACTCCTGAAAATAGTTTACAGATTCTCCAGACACGGACATCAATCTGTTGCTTGTTCGGACCCCAATTCAGAGATGTCCTCAAAGCATGGAGGCCCCTTCTGATACTTGTCCACTAACCATTGACGTACAGTTCAACATCACCATATGGAATCTGTAAGCCCATCCTCCTACCAGCAGTCGCCGAATGGCATCTGTAAGCCCATTCTCAGATGGCATCTCTAAGCCCATCCCCCGACAAAATTCTCTCGCACCAGATGGCATCTTTAAGCCCATCACCAAATGGCATCTTTAAGCCCATTCACCTCCACCGTCACATCGACGAGCGCAAATTTTCTGGGCACATTAGTGTTCAATCTCCTTTTACCTTCAAGTCGCGAAAGGCAAACTTGCCAATCTAACTCTTCAGGTCCAAGAAGATTGAACAGGGGCAACTGTTGTACCCCAAAATTTGCCCTCGCATTTTTCCCCAAGAAATCTCAGCTTCAAACATTTCCTGACTTTTCAAACTGGCTCAAGAATCGGACAAACGGACTTTTCTTGACAGTAAAGCAGAATTAGGGTTTTTACTGATTTTCAGAGCTCTGAATTGTTTCATACAGTGGGCTTAGGGTTTGGTTGATTTTTGGTTCAATTTTGATCAAGCGAGCGTGATTTGGCATTTAATCGGGAATTAGGGTTTTATGGGCATATTCTCAGAAGAATTTGAATTCCACAGCACTTTGCGGTTTATTTCAAGATTCGGATTAAAATTCGCGTTATCTTGGTTTAATCAGCAAAAGAGACAGTGGTTTTGAATTCAGTACGTTTTGATTGGGCCAGTCAGATGCAGGATGCAGTATTGGATTCACAGTGTTTATGTGTTTGATCAGTCTATTTGGGTTAACTGCTGCTTTGCTTTGGATGTTGAATAAGACAGACTTTAATTGATCAATGTTGTTTTATTTTAGTTATTTATTATTCTGAAATTGAATGATTGAATTTATTTTTCAATTGTTCTAATTCTAAGAATTTTAAATAAATAAATAAACAATAAAGAAATTGGAATTAATTGGATAATTTAGATTTTATTGAATAATTGAATTATTTGTACAAATTGTTGTTTATAATTTAAATTATAAACAATGATATACATTAATTTAAATATTACATAAAATTAAAATTATCCTATTTTCTAAATATTCTTCATTCTTCACTCTGCTCCGGTATTCCATTTTTCATCTGCAAAAAGAACAAGAAAAGTCAGAAAGCATTAAAATTGGAAAAGACAGTTAAATATTGCTCATCATTAGGGGCCACTGACTGGGATCAGTTGCCCTCTCTGCAAATCACGGGATTTCTCCCGGTTCACAGAGAGGGAAGATTATTTTATTTCATGAATGCAAATGTCAAAAATGCATAAGTTACAAATTCCAAGCTGCATAGAAATTTAAAATCTCAATAGTTCAAATCCAAACTGAAAAGTTCAAATCCAAACTTTCTATCCAAAGCAAAAGGCACTACTGTCAAAATGCCCAAAGTCCACTCAAAGAAAATCAATAAAAGCATACAAGCTGTCATAAAAAGATTTTTGCCAAGATATCAAAATGCAAAGTCAGATCAAAGTTGTCAAAAGAGATAAAGATGCAGTCAAGTAGTATGTAGGATGCAAGCAACTTGGATTTTTTCATCATTTCCCATAGTTAGCCCCTTCAGAAAAGTACAAGTATAAACATTAAAAATTCTTAAACTGTACTTTAAGAGAGAGTAAAGAGAGATAAAGCAAGCCTAGTTCAGGTTCAGCAGGCAGAATAGACAGAAGAAAAAGATATACAAATCAAAAGCCAACTCAGTGAGGCAGCAGTTCAGAATAGACAGTAAGTAAGGTTAGAAGAGAGAAAAGATACAAACTCTAAAAGTCAAAAGCCCACTACTGTCCACAAAAAAACTTCACAACTCTGCATAATAAAAAGAGGTAGAAGCCAATACAAACTCAGTTCAGAAGAGAGGTTAGGATAGAAAAGAAAATATACAACTCAGTTCAATATAAACAAAAGTGACAAACTGAAGCTTCCAACTGATAACCTGCTGCCTGCATCAGGCAAACAAAAACTCAGAATACCCTGTCATACAAACTCAGACCTCAGCCTGCATCACCCTCAAGAACACACAAATGCCATAACCACCTACCTACATCAAAAAGCTCAAACCCATCAAGCTGAAGCAAAAAAAGACCAACATAACACATCTCAGAACTCAACTCAAAAACTACACAAACCTGTCAATAAACCATCAAACATACAGTTCAAAAGCTACCCAAAACCACATCATAGCTTGCAAAACAAACATGGCCTAGCTTTTCCAAATCCAAATCCCTCACCACTACTGTCGAGGCCTAACCACATAAACCAGATGAAACCCTTGCAAACTCAAGCCTCACCATTTTGTAAAACCAACATCTAAAACATTCAAACACCAAGCCTCAGAAGTGGGCTTCATCATAGGCAACAATTCAAAGACAACCCAATCTCAAGCATAATCAAACACATAATCCCTCAAGTTATCAAGCCAACCATTGTAAAAGATAAGCTTAAGGCCTTTCAAAGCTTCAAAGCTCCAAAAAGGGCATCAAGCCTTCAAGCCCTCAGAATCTTGGATTCATCATGGGGCGAGGGAGAAACATTTCAGATTAGGCAAGCAAACATACAGACGAGGCAGATTCAAGACAACTGAGACCCTCAGACCTCTGAGGTCATCACAGGGCAACAAGAGAAGAAGAGAGCAAATCATCTCAGGCAACAACAAGAAGCAAATACTCAGGCAACCATATAAAGGCATCACAGTGGAAGAAGAAGATAAAAAAAAGTGAGTTTTTAAGAAGGGTTTTCAGGCAAATCTAGCATCATCATCAAAGCCCTAAATATATCAAAAGAACGAAAGTACCAGGGAAGCTCAAAGTTTCGTCACATCTCCCTTCGCCATCCCGGCCTCCTGAGCGCTACTTCTCACCTTTCCTCCATCTCCAAAGATCAGGTAGTATAATCTTCGCCTTCCATCTCTTCTCCTTCACCTCATAACCATAAAAACTCAACTTAAAACTCAAATCAAACATGCAATTTGTAAAAAGACAAGAGATAAGAACATAAGGCATTAAAACGAACCAGGTTTCAAGGACGCTAGGCTCATATCAACGGAGGGAAGAAAGGCTTCTGGAGGTAGAGCTGGTGGCCGGAATCGAGCGCTCAGGAAATTGGTAAATGGAGAAGACGAACCCAACGAACACGGCGCCGTCTCAAAACCCTAGAATCCTTTGTCTCAATTGAACAAACAACGTGAAACCCTAAATTTCGTTTTTGGATCAATATGGGCCTGACCCGTTTTCTGCTTACCCCAAAGCCCATTAACACACTAACCATTCTTTCTTTTATTTCCTAACAACACTTACTTCTTTTTTATAAAACACTAATCCCTTTTTATTTTACAAACAATATTTATTTTCTAACTAAATATAGTTTTAATAAATATAACATTCTTAATTAACTTAACCATTCATTTTTTTAAAAACACTAACCCTCTTTTATCTTATAAAAAAATGTTCACTTTTTTTTATTTTGTAAAATACTAAGCTAAATAATAAAACACTTTTATCATATAATTAAATTTGAAAACATCTTCTTTTAGTTAATACACTTTTGTACATAAAAATAACCAAATACTTTTATACGTAATTAAATTGAAAATACTTTTTTAAAATACATATTCGTACATAGTATCTTTTCTTTTTCATACATAATACATTTCCTAATTAAAACTTTTCCTTTTGTATATATTATACATTTTCATACATAATTAAAATTGAAACTTTTTTAATTAACATTCTTTTTTTGTACATAACAATTCAATACATTTTTTTCTCTAATATCGAAATTCACAAACATTTTGACTAAAATACTTTTTAATCAAAACTTAACATTTAAACAAAACACTTCATTTTTCTTTTGTACATAATTAAACATGCAAAAATCAAAGATTCATTTAAAAAACATTTCTCTAGGTCAAACCCTAATACGACTCGATTTCACATTTCGCACTTGTACATAATTACACAATTCACATACACATACACTTGTACACTTACACAACACATTACCCTATACACATTTTATCTTATATTTGTATATTTGATATTCATTTGATTGCGACATTCGATCTGGTTGTAACTTATTGGGTACTATAAGTCCCATCCCCTTGTACATTTATACCCCCACTCTCGGACACTATTTTGTAATAGCGTAGATTTTACATTCCGCAATTTACAGCTTTCCAATTATGCCATGATTAGACCTAGGGTTTGTATGTACATAAAATCAAACGCTAGATAACCTAATACAAGACAAATACATGTAATCAATACACAATCACACTTGCACCCCCTAGGGTAATCCCACATGTTGCCTTCCAAAATGGGCCATGCTTGCACGTCGAGTATCTTTGGCAAAACAAATCAAATGATCATAAGTCTCAAAGTGTTGCCTAAACGGAATGATCATAGTCCCTTCAAAACAAATTGCCAAAGACACTTGGCACCATTGCATTCATGGTCCATACGATGACCCGCGCCCGTCCCGAATAAACTTCCTAAACGCAAGATTGTCCATCAAATTCAATGGTGGAACAAAATTGTTAAAAGGGGTTAAAACATGACAAAAACCTTTGAGTACAATAGGGTAGACAAAACTCTTAGTTACTTGAGATCAAACTTACAAAAACACTTGCCTCATTTTCAAAAACCACAATCCACAACACTTTCAAACAAACTCTCAAAAACATTTGAAAACATCTTTTCGAAAAGATTCACACTTTTGTAAAACACTCAAACACGAGTCAAATACATTAGTTGACTAAAACAAGGCATCTTTTTCCAAAACATTTTCAAAAAGCACCCACACACACACCATTTTCAAAGCAATCGAAAAACAAGGCAAGTGATCTAAAAAACCAAGTAACTAAGAGCCCATGGATAACCATGGATGAAAAGGGTGCTAATACCTTCCCTTTCCATAATTTACCCCCCGAACCCAAGAAAACATCTCAAAAGGTTTTTGCTGTGCTTTTTAACCTTTCCTTTAGGATAAAATAAAAAGTCGGTGGCGACTCTTGCTCAACCGCACAAGTGCGAATACGAACGCAAAACCTCAAGTCAGTTCTCCCACCGTATCACAGTAACCATCCCTGGTTCATTCATCACCTTTTGAAGATCCAGATCCAGCTCCTGTAACCAGTCAGGACACATCTATACAAAGAATCTGAAGACCAGCTCCTGTAACAGGTCAGGTAATCATTTTCTTTTGCAGGTACGCAAGTTCTCGCTAAGGAATCTCTTACGTGATCAACATCCAGATGGCATCTATAAGCCCATCCACATATCCATCATATCTTAGCATGGCATCTATAAGCCCATCATCCTATTCATCAATCTCCAAATGGCATCTATAAGCCCATTCCACCATCACACTGCTACTATGTGAGCGCAAATTTCTGGGCACTCTAGTGTTCAATCATCTTCCACCTTCGGATTACGAAAGGCACGTCAGCCAATCTGCATCCTCAGGTCTAAGAAGATTGAACAGGGGCAACTGTTGTACCCCAAAATTTTCCCTCCCATATTCTTCAAGAGTTGCAAAGAGCAAGCTTCAAAATCTCCCCAAAGGTTGCACAGTTCAAGGGCCTCCTAATAGTCAAAAACTAGGGTTTTGGTTCTGACAAAGAAAATGAAGTTTCCAAGGGTCCAATCAAGTCCCACATGCCTACAAACATGGTCAAGCATCCTCATGCCAAGTTTCAAGACTTACAGCAGAAAATTGCACAGTCAAAAACCCTAATTGCACTACAGTCAACTGCAGGGGCAAAATGGTCATTTGACAGTCAAAAGTTCAAATTTTTGGTCAACATCTCATTTTGAAGCCACAAACATCATTGGATCAATGCCAGATCATGATTCTCAAAGCTTGGCTCAAAAAGTCTCAAGATGCAAAAGTTTCCATATTTGGACAGTTGAAAAAGTCAACTGTAACTTGACCAAGGCATAACTTCCACATGTTTTATCAGAAAAATTCCATCCAAAGCTCATTTTGAAGAGAAAGACATTTACTAAAACTCCTCTTCACACTTCAAGTCCAAGAAATGCTCTCACAAAAAGTTATCAATTTCAACATTATAGGTCATTTTCAAAAGTCAACAAAAAGGGACTTTATGTCAAAGGCCATAACTTTAGATTGGTAAATCAAAATGACATGGGACCAAAGGCATTGGTTAGAGGACTTCAAGACCTTTCCAAAATGTCCAAGAACATGAGCAAAGCTTAAAAATTGAGCAAGATATGCCTTGTGGAAGTTGGGAAATTTTTGGGTATTTTGAAAAGTCAACTTTGCTTCAAATGTCTTAAAATTGCTAATGGGCCACATTTTCTTCCAAGAATCATCATCCAAAGCATGTGCACGACCATTTGGCCCAAAGGGAAGTTTTTCATCATTTTTATTTATTTATTTGAATTTTTAATTGCTAATAATTCATTTAATTAATTAAAATATGGAAAAAATACCAAGGCAAACTTTTTAAATCTTTTTGTGCATAAAATATCTCCAAGATTTCGTGCAAATCAGATAGGGAAAGAATCAATGGTAATTGGACATGATTGGTATCAAATTAGCATGAAAAAGATTGAAAAATCATGGCATGAAAATCAAATATTGATTCCATCATTGCAAAGATTCTTTGGACCAAAAACTCAACCCTAATCATTCCAATACATATACTCATGAAAACCCTAAAGCTAAACACATAAAAGCTGAGCCAGAAACCAAGAGAAAAGTTTGAGTTTTTGCCTAAAATTTTCAAAACTGAAAACAGGATTCCAAGAGGTTTCAAGGCGAAATAACCATTCTATCACCTTCCTGAGACATCAAGGGAAGTTCCTGGATCAAAATCATAGCTTGTAACCTCAAGAATTGGTAACACGAAACAACCCTGTTCATCATATTTTTTGTATTCGTGCATCGATTTATACGCATCATTCTTGCACTTCTTTGATTGATTTATACTAATGAGACCTTTCTGAAGCTAACCATGTAGTTTGATTGAATTTTTGTACACCATACGCGATTTCACCATGGGCGATTATTAGGGTTACCAAGCTGTGAAATTGGGCGTTTATGCATATTGTAAAATTAGGACACCTCAATGCCATGGTTGAAATCAGGAAGCTTGGACGAATATAATACACCCCTCGCGCCTAATTTATGTGGCAATATGGGCTAATCGCTATTTCTAAAAAGGTTGCATTTTGGGGGGGTTTAAAACCCCCGCTAACTCCTTTTATGTTTCAGGAAAATACAAACGAGGAAGAAGAAGACCCTGTGGCAAGCTGTAATTGGTTGATTTGAAACTAGCGCGCGTTTTTTTGTTTCTAACCACTAACATCAATTTTCTCTTATATTATTTAGGCTTTATTTTACATACAGCGCGTTGAAGTAGCTCAGTTGGTGGGATGTTGTGTTGGCAAGCGTTGGGACCTGGGTTCGATCCCCAGGTCCCCCTTCTTATTCTATATTTTTCTTCTAAGCACGTTTCTATGTAGCACAATCCCTGAAGACCACCATGCACTCAACATCCTGGCACGCCACATGGCTTCAGAGACCGATCTAATGGCCAGGTCATGCAGATCACCGTACCCCCAAGTCAACCATGCATATGTGAATGTTGAAAAGTCAACAAGGCCAAAGATCAATGGGCCAACAATGCTAAAGTATACCTCCAATTGGGGACAGAACCCCCCAAGGTTTTGCAATTATTTTCTTTCTTATTTTATTTGTTTCAATTATCTCTTTTTTTAAATTCCTCTAATTTAATTTATTTTCATAAAATATAAAAATAGTAAAAAAATCAGAAAAAGACAAAAAATAAATATATTTGATTTAGTATTTTTTTGTAAATAAATAATATCATTTAATTTAGTTTTCAATTTTAGGTTTAATTCAAATATTTTTCCTAATAAATTTAAAATTTGTAGAATTAGATTTTAATTATTTTTTTTATCTTTTTTTCTTTTCTTTTCTCATTATTAATAATTAATTGTTTATCTTTGTAAATAAAAATTGAATTAATTAATTAGATTTAATTTTAGGTTTAATTTTAACATGTTTTTCTTAATAAATAAAAATTGTAGAATTCGGGTTAATTAATTAAATTTTTAATTTCGTTTAATGCTCTCATTAAAAATTCATAAATACAAAAAACCTCAAAAATCTTTTCTTTTTCTTTAATTTAATTAACTTGTTAGTAATAATTTGATTTCATTAAAAAGGGTCCAACGCCCTCGCTTTCGATTTAATTCTCTTCGCATTTTTGTTTCCTTTTTTAAATATTGATGTAATTCTCCCAAAGCCATGTAATTCAGACATTTTATATTTTTCGCACTTTATTCCTTTATTTTATGTCAAATCGGGTCCTGGATTAAATTTGGCGATGTGGACCCGCGCCTTTGTAATAGTTTAGGAACTTTATATTCCTCGCAACTCTTTAACTGCTAACAAATTGCATGCAAGAATGAATGACAAAATAAAAACAAAAGCGTAGATCACCCATGACATGACAAGATAAATACAAATGAAAACGACGCACAAATCACACACCACCCCTAGGGTACGCCTCACTGTTGCCTTGCCTCGAAAGGTGATCGTCGAGTAGAGGATGTCTTAGTAAGTCCTCATGATCCGGGAACCTGGCATGAGGGTAGCTTCTAAGGTATCTTCCTATTGCTCTGGTGATCACCATGTCCCGAACCTTCGAATTGACCCGAACACCTCCAACGGTGGTGCTACCTACCTCTCGATGGTGGGATGGCATTACTTTTAAGGACATCTACACAGACGAATTCCTTAGGGTAGGTAGACGACTCTAGATACTTGCTCTAATTTCAAAACAAATCAAAAATACTTTTCAAACCGACACCTTTTCAAAAAGCTTTCGAAAGCAATTTTTTCAAACACTCTTGAGGACCGATACAAGAGTCGAACTGAAATTTTCAAAGAAACTTTTTAAAACCCACAGTTGAAAAGCAAACAAACCATTTTTGAAAACACAAGTGAGCAAGTATCTAAGAGCCCATGGATAACCATGGATAGAAAGGGTGCTAACACCTTCCCTTTCTATAACCTACCTCCCGAACCGAGAGCAATCTCTATAAGGAATTTTTCTGTGCTTTTGTCCTTTCCATTTGGAGAAAATAAAAGACGGTGGCAACTCTTGCTTCCGCGACATTTCGCGAACCAGCGTTAAACAGTCAGTTCCAGATCCACCGATCACATACACTCATTGAGGGTTGTTTTCTTGGAATATTTCTATCGCCAGTAAAGTGGCTAAACTGAAACAATGAACACAGAAAATAATCCGGTGATATTGAGCTCCTTAGAACCCGGTTACTATTTATAGGACAGGTTGAGCCGATTAAACTTCAAGAGGGTACTTACCTATGAAACCCCATGCAAGCCTGAAACTAGGATCTTGTGGGAATTTGCTTGTACATATACTTGTGCATACATCATGAACATCATGAAGCATCATTTGCATCCACTAACCATTTCAAGGGTTTGGATCTTCATCTTTGTTCCTGTTTTGTAGGTCATGGAATCACTCTGCAGAAAAACTATTCAGGTCAACCTTGTGAGAATTCCTCCTCTACTCAAGGAGCTCACTTCCAAGATTCCAGAGAATTATCTCTTCAGTGAAAGACATGGCAGACTTCTCAACTTGGTCAACTCCAACATTGAAGAAGACATGGTGAAAGTTCTCTTCCAGTTCTTTGACCCCCTACACCATTGCTTTACATTTCCTGATTACCAACTAGTACCTGCTTTGGAGGAATTTTCTCAACTTCTGAGGATTCCTATTCTCCATCAACTACACTACAACGGTACGGAAAGAGAGCCAAAGCTTGAAGATGTTGTTGCTCAAGCCTTACACTTGCAACCATCTGATATCAAAGGTCATTGGGAAACCAGAAGTGGTGTCAAGGGTTTCTTGGCAAAGTTTCTGTTTGAGAAGGCACAAGAATGCTGGAATTCTCTAGACCTGCAAGCTTTTGAGGAGATTGTAGCACTTCTCATCTATTGGTTGGTCTTGTTCCCAAACCCTGATCAACTTATAGATGTGAATGCTGTCAAGATTTTCATATCTCGAAATCCTGTGCCTACATTGCTTGGGGACATCCTACACTCATTTTACACACGAACAATGAGGAAAATAGGTGTTCTCATGTGCTGTACTCCTCTTCTAGCAAGGTGGTTTATTTCTCACCTTCCCCAGTCAGTCTTGAAGAATGAACAAGGCTTGAGGTGGTCACAACGGTTGATGACTCTTACACATTCTGATGTTCATTGGTGTTCTCGGTCCAGAGAAAATGTCATCATCATTGATCGTTGTGGGGAATTCCCTAATGTCCCATTACTTGGAATTATGGGAGGCATTACCTACAACCTCTGTTTAGCTCTGAGACAATTTGGGTATGCCCGAAGGGATGGCCCTCATGACATGCTGATTCCGGACTTGGTTTTTGACTTCGACAACGATGCTCAAGGACTTCGACAAAGGTTTATCCGAGCATGGAGGATGCCCAACAAAGTGGATAGTAAGACACTGGGACACAAGAATTCCATCCCCCTTGAGCCTTATCTCAAGTCGGTACGAACCCGAGCCCAATGTCTTATGATGCCTTACCTCCACATTCTCCCCGTGATCAAAGAGCCTGTTATAGAAGGAGAGGTTCCATACACCCTCCTACATCCAGACATGCCAACATCATTGGAAGATTTGCAAAAGAGTTGGATACAACTCAAGGAAGAACGAAATACTTTTGAAGCCAGCTTCTACGCCAGTGAGAAGAAGGTTTTGGAACTTACCCGTCAACTCCACGAAGAGCAGAATCTCAACACTTACATCGCACCAAAGAGGATGTGCAACATATTTTTACATTAAGAACTTTGTAATATTTTGCCCATGGGGCATTTATGTACTAACAAATTTATTTTTATTAATATGACGTGTGTTCTTTTTGTTTGCAACAACTTTGAATTTCTGAATCCTTGAATGCATTACATGAATACATATCATTCATCATATGCATAAACAGGTCTTCACACCAGGTTTCCTTATCTTTCTGCTGTTTATTTCAGCAAGATGGATATAGAGCAGACAGTCAAAGATCTGCAAGCACATAATTCGCAATTCCAACAACTCCTTCTGACCTTGGCAAAGGGTCAAAAGGACCTTAAAGCACTGTTAGAGAAGGAGAAAGAAAAGGAAAAAGGAAAAAAGAAAAAGAAAAGAGTCGAGGTAGCTACTTTGGGAAGAAGATTTGAGAACCAAGCTAGGAGAGTCCTGGATTTCCCCTTGACGTCTGATGAAGAGGCTGGCAAAGGAAAAGAAGCTGCAGTACCTTCCGAGTCTGAGGATGAAGAGGAAGAAGTTGAAGAGGATGAAGATTACTCCGAGCAACAGTACCCTCCTGCGGACGACAGGTATAAGAATATGGAAGAGCGGTTGGCAGCTATGGAGGTACAAAGGGTACCTGGGCTGGATTTTGAAGAACTAGGGTTGGTTGCTGGGATCATCATTCCCCCTAAATTCAAAGTGCCTACATTTTCTAAATACGATGGTTTGTCTTGTCCAAAGATGCATCTGCGTTCTTATGTCAGAAAGATCCAACCTCACTCTTTTGATAAGGATCTGTGGGTCCACTTTTTTCAAGATAGTTTGTCGTATACACAATTGGACTGGTTCTACTAGCTTGAGAGGGCTGATGTACATAACTGGGAGTACTTGGCTGCTGCCTTCTACCGACAATATCAATATAACACAGATTTAGCACCTACTCGTACTCAACTACAGAGTATGAGTATGGTTTCTAATGAGGGCTTTAAGGAGTATGCTCAGAAGTGGAGGGACCTGGCTGGAAGGGTGAAGCCACCATTGTCTGAAAGAGAGCTTGTCGATATGTTTTTGGGGACGCTGTCTGGTCCATTCTTTAATCACCTGATAGGGAGCTCATCTGCAGGGTTCACTGAATTAATTCTGACAGGGGAAAGGGTTGAAGCTGGTATTAAGAGTGGTAAAATTCAGAAGGATGCATCTGCTTCAGCCGCTATCAAGAAGACCTTCCCAGCCAAGAAGGAAATTTCTGCTATTTACACCCAGAGAAATCGAGAAAGAGAGGAATGCCGGCCAGCAGTGGGGGCCGTATTAATTCAGAAGTCCGCATCGGATCAGCCTAGAAATAGTCAACCAAGGAATGATCAACCCAGGACCTATCAGCAAAGGGTAGAAAGGCCACAACAGAAATATACCCAGATAAACATGACACCCGCTCAGGTCCTCCCCCATATCCTGAAATTAAACCTTGCTAATTTGAGAGAGGCACCGAAGAATACAAATACCACTTCTCCACATTACCATCCCAATGAAAAATGTGCTTATCATTCAGATAGCATAGGGCACGACACCAATAACTGTTGGGCCATCAAAAACAAGATCCAAGATTTAATAGATGCCAAGGAGGTAGAATTCGATGCGCCCGAAAAGCCGAATGTAATTTCTGCCCCAATTCCTAAGCACGGTCACAATGTCCATGCTATTGAAGAGGATTTGTATGTTGCTGCTGTTGATAACTTAATGACTCCATTGCCAATGATCAAGATGAATCTGTTGAAAGCCGGGATCTTCCCAGGCTGTGAAAAAGATTGTTACCGTTGTTCAACCTTGCAATCTGACTGTCCGCTATTGAATTCAGGCATCCAACGCCTGATGGATAATCAAGAGATCCTCTTTCAGAAAACTCCTGTTACTCCTGTTACCCCAATCAATGATGTTGCTATGATCACCATTTTCGACAATCTTCCCAAGGTCTGCAAAAGACCTGTTAAGATTACACCCGATCCAAAGTTTGTACCACTGAAGATTACTATGCCATGGCCTATCCCATATAAGTCTAACAAGATGATACCGTGGAATTATGGAGGAGAGATCTTCTACCACGATGTTAAGCAAATCGAATTAGTTGAAGAAAGTTCCGATGAAGAAACTCCTGACATAGGAAATATTGCGGGGACAAGTAAGATCACTCGTAGCGGAAGAATCTTCTCTCCGGAGGTTGCTCCTCCAAGGGAAATCTTCGGACCCTCAAGTGCTCGTGTGCCAGTCAAGATATCTATGCGAAGTCCAGTGATTGAAGAAATTGTTACTCCCGAAGTTGTACCCTCTGCTGTTACTGCTGATAAAGGTAAGGGGATCCAAGAAGCGCCCGTCAGGACGAGGGCTCAGCCTTTGGATATCCCCGAGACCACCCAAAAGGAAATGGAGTAAATTTTAAAGATAATCAAGAAGAGCGACTATGATGTCGTAGAACAACTGGGGCAAACCCCTTCAAAAATCTCCATGCTGGCCCTATTGCTCTGTTCCGAGGCTCATGCCAAAGCCTTGATCAAATTCCTGAAGACGGCGCACGTGCCTCAAGAAACTTTTGTGGATCAGTTTCAAGAGTGTGTAGCCAGCCTAACCGCCGACAATGGTCTTGGCTTCTCTAATGCCGATCTAACATCTAAGGGAAGAAATCATAATGATGCGCTGCATGTTTCGGTAGAGTGCAGAGGGACCACACTTTCTCACGTTCTGGTTGATACCGGGTCGTCTTTAAATGTCCTACCAAAGAAAGCATTGGACAGATTGGACTGTGAGGGTTTGACCTTAAAGCCCAGTAATATCATTGTTAGAGCCTTCGACGGTTCTAAGTGGATGGTTCACAGAGAAGTGGACATCCCAATTAAGGTGGGAACGGAAATTTTCAACACTACATTTTATGTGATGGACATTCGTCCTTCATATTCATGCTTGTTGGGAAGACCATGGATCCACAACATTGGGGCAGTCACTTCTTCTCTACACCAAATGCTCAAATACCCAGTCTAGGGTAAAATCATAACAGTTCATGGTGAGGAGGAGTATATGATAAGCCACCTTAACTCTTTCCGCTATGTGGAGTTAGATGGTGAATTCATAGAAACACCTTTCCAACACTTTGAAGAGGTTTCTCCTGAAATTGCGACGACCAAGACAATAACTTCTGTGCCTGCACTTACCAAGCCTGTGTCCCAGATGTCGTCCCTTAAAGATGCGAAGGCTGTGATCAAGGAAGGAGGAAGTACAGTGTGGGGTCAGCTACCTGATTTTCCTTTCAAGACAAATAAGTTCGGTTTGGGTTTCACTGCTGCTAGTCAGAAGGATGTGCGTCGCTCCCGGGCTGGAGGACCACCATTAAAGATCACTCATCACGGAGTTCATGCTTTGGAAGATGTTGAAGATGAGAGTAATTTTAAAGACTGGATCTTTCCAACCATTGAAGGAGGACTGAACAACTGGGAGGCGAAAGACTTCGTTCCCATTACTTTCATCAATCAGTAATTTATCTTTTGAACATTTTCCGTTGGTCTGTAATAATTATTAAACAATTCGTACACTCTTTTTGCCTTGTGCCTTACCCGGGGCATATAGGTCCATTTGTAAGGGCTTGATTTCTTCATTTTCATATGCCATTTTTAATGAATCATGGACGTTTTCATCTATAAATTTTTGTGTTCATTTTCTTTATTTTTACATTTTATTTTGTTTAAAGGTGGCTATCCCTTACACACACCCACACTCACAAAATGCAGGTACCCATCCACTCCGGATTCCATGGGTAACAATTCTGCTATGGCCTTCAGTGACTCTGAAGATCTGGTCAATCATGCTGAATACGAAGGTGATGAAGACTGTGAAGTACCTGGAGAGTTGGATAGACTTCTACAACAGGAAGAGAGGGCTATTCTGCCCCATGAAGAGCTGTTAGACCTATCAACTTGGGTACTGCCGAAGACAAGAGAGAGGTTAAAGTGGGTGCCAACCTGAAACCAAATGTCAAAGAGCGCTTAGTTCAGCTGTTGAATGAATATGTTGAGATCTTCGCCTGGTCCTATGAAGATATGTCAGGACTCGATGTAGATATTGTGGTTCACCGTCTCCCTACAAGAGAAGACTGTCCACCAATTAAACAGAAAGTCCGCCGAATGAGGCCCAATATGTCTGAAAAGATCAAAACTGAAGTGATGAAGCAATTCAATGCCAGGTTTCTGGCTGTTACTTCCTATCCACAATGGGTTGCTAACATTGTGCCCGTGCCTAAGAAAGATGGAAAAGTGAGAATATGTGTTGATTACAGAGACTTAAACAGGGATAGCCCTAAAGATGACTTTCCACTACGACATATTAACATTTTGGTCGACAACACAGCTCAACATAAGGTATTTTATTTCATGGATGGATTTTCAGGGTACAACCAGATCAAAATGGCCCCCGAAGACATGAAGAAGACTACTTTTGTTACACAGTGGGGTACCTTCTGCTATAAAGTAATGCCGTTCAGATTGAAGAATGTCGGGGCAACCTATCAGCGCGCCATGGTAGCTTTGTTTCATGACATGATACATCATGAGATCGAAGTCTACGTAGACGACATGATAGCCCGTTCACAAACAGAAGAAGAACACCTCGACCATCTGCAAAAGCTGTTTGTCAGATTGAAGGAGTATAAGCTCAGACTGAACCCTAGCAAGTGCATTTTTGGAGTCAGGTCTGGTAAACTCTTAGGATTCATTGTCAGTAACAAAGGCATTGAGGTTGATCCTGCTAAAGTCGAAGCTATACGAGAAATGCCTTCCCCCTGCACTGAAAAGGAGGTCAGAGGTTTCTTAGGACGCCTAAACTACATTGCAAGGTTCATTTCTCACCTAACATCTACCTGTGAACCAATCTTCAAGCTGTTGAAGAAAGATCTTGTGGTTGAATGGAATGATGACTGTCAAGCTGCTTTTGATAAAATCAAGGAGTATTTGCTAGAACCTCCTATCTTGATGCCACCCGTCGAAGGAAGGCTGTTAATCATGTATCTGACTGTTTTGGATAATTCAATGGGGTGTGTACTGGGCCAACATGACGAGTTTGGTCGAAAAGAGCATGCCATTTATTATATTAGCAAAAAGTTTACCGACTGTGAGACTCGCTATTCACTGCTCGAGAAAACTTGCTGCGCTTTGGTATGGGCTGCTCGCCGACTAAGGCAGTATATGTTGACACATACCACTCTGCTGATTTCTAAAATGGATCCGATCAAGTATATCTTCGAAAAGCCTGCTTTATCTGGAAGAATCGCTAGATGGAAAATGATCTTGACTGAGTATGATATCCAGTACAAAACCCAAAAAGCTATAAAGGAGAGTGTACTAGCTGACCATCTAGATCATCAAGTTGTCGAAGATTACCAATCCATGAAGTTCGACTTCCCCGACGAAGACATTATGATATTGGACAACATTGAAGGTAACAGACCGTATGACGGACCTGAACAAGGATCCTGATGGACCCTATACTTTGATGGTGCTTCAAATGCACTTGGAAACGGTATCGGCATGGTACTTATCTCTCCAGAAGGTTGCCATACACCTTTCACCGCTAGACTCTGCTTCAGCTGCACCAACAACATGGCCGAGTATGAAGCTTGTATCTTTGGTCTCAAGGCTGCGATTGATTTAGGAATCAAATATTTGGTTGTGTTTGGGGACTCAGATTTGGTTATCAGTCAAATCAAAGGAGAGTGGGACACTAAACACCCTAATCTCATCCCATACAAAGAACCTGTCCTGACATTTTTACCTCATTTCGAGCAGATTACCTTCGAGCACTTCCCGCGAGAAGAAAATCAGCTAGCTGATGCTCTAGCTACAATGTCTTCCATGTTTAAACTTATCTGGGATAATGAGACTCCCCAAATCACCATCGATCGAATGGACGAACCTACACATTGTCACGAGATTAATACCGAAGAAGTAGTGGAACAACCCTGGTTTCACGAAATCAAAAGGTATCTCAAGACTCGAGAATACCCTGAAGGAGCTTCAATCAATGACAAAAAGTTCTTAAGGAGATTTGCTGCCAAGTTCTTCCTGAGCAATGGTATCCTATACAAGCACAACCATGATTGTGTTCTGCTTCGGTTTGTGGACAAGGTTGAAGCTGAGCAGATCATGACGGAACTGCATAGTGGTACATTTGGCACCCATTTGAGCGGACATACGATGGCTAAGAAAATCCTAAGGGAAGGCTACTACTGGTCTACCATGGAAGCTGACTGTCATCAATACGGCCGCACTTGTCACAAATGCCAAGTCTATACAGACAAGGTGCATATTCCTCCGGTTCCTCTCAATGTCCTGACAGCTCCTTGGCCATTCGCAATATGGGGTATCGACATGATTGGAGAGATCAAGCCTACAACGTCCAATGGACACCGCTTCATCCTGGTGGTCATCGATTACTTTACCAAGTGGGTCGAAGCAGCTTCTTTCGCCTCCGTTACAAAGAATGTGGTTGCCCGCTTCATCAAGCAGAACCTCATTTGCCGGTACGGTATCCCCGACCGTATCATCACGGACAACGGTACAAACCTGAACAACACTATGATCACCGCTCTGTGCGAGCAGTTCAAGATTCAACATCACAATTCATCTCCCTATCGACCAAAGATGAACGGTGTTGTCGAAGCTGCGAACAAAAATATCAAGAAGATCATTCAAAAGATGGCAGTCACCTACAAGGACTGGCATGAGATGTTACTGTTTGCTCTACATGGGTACCGTACCACGGCGCAAACGTCAACTGGGGAAACACCCTTTTCTTTGGTATATGGCATGGAAGCTGTTTTACCTATGGAAGTTTAGATTCCTTCCCTGAGAATCATGAAGGACGCTGGTTTGAGTGAAGACGATTGGGTTCAGACCCGGCTTGATCAACTTAACTTGATTGACGAGAAGCGACTTACTGCTGTTTGTCATGGTCAGACGTATCAAAAACGGATGATCAAGGCTTTCAACAAGAAAGTCAGACGTCAGGTATATCAAGTCAGAGATCTTGTAATCAAGCGGATCATCTTGCTGCAAAGTGATCCCAGGGGCAAATGGACTCCTACTTACGAAGGACCATTTGTGATCAAAAACATATTTTCTGGTGGGGCTATGATTCTAACCACCATGGAAGGCGACGACCTGCCACACCCTACGAATGCAGACATAGTCAAAAGATACTACGCATAAATGACCCGATAAGTTGAAATCCCGAAAGGGCAATTTGGGAAAAAATGGGCATCCCGGTGAATCGAAAACCCGAAAAGGCTGTTCAGGCAAAAATTAGGGATAAGCAAAAAAAATCGTACACCCGGCAAGTTGAAAACCTGAAAGGGCGACCTGGGCAAAAAAGGGTTTCCCGGTGGATCAAAAACCTGAAAGGGCGATCCAGGCAAAAGTTAGGGAATTAAAGTGTATGACTATGTCTCGTCGGATCACTTTAAGGACAATCTCTTCACGGACAAGCTCCAGGCTTCTGATCAATCCAATCATCTGCACACGAAGCTACGAATGGACAAGATACTCAGAGTTACGAAGGCTATAGCAGAATGGGAACCCCATAGAATTGTTACACATAGCCATCTTTCTTTGTATAAATTTTTCTCAACTTCATGACAACATTCTCTTACCAGGATGTCCGTCTCCTTTGTACAAAATACTTACACAAAGTTAATACAAAGTTACTTCAAAGTGCAGAAAACTGTTTGCCTTTTCTTTCTTTTTTTTTAAACTTGTGTTTTATTTGAAAACGTCCAATGATTTATTAAATGAGCATATGCATTTGAATATAATCACTGCTTACAAATAAAACGAAATGAGAAAGAATAATTACTGATAGGATGGAAGTGTTGGAAAGTGTCTTTAGGCTATTCCAGGAGAAATCCCCTGCAATACATCATCCAGATCCTAGGCAGAACTAAAGCTTTGAAAGGCATATCCCCAGCGGAGTTAAGTTTCAAGGATCCCAATCAGAGTTGAGTGTTCAAGTTCCCCATCCACAGTGGAGCGAAACTTTGAACTACAAACCCTTAGTAAGAATGAAGCTTTCTTCCCCAGCAGAGTCAAACCTTCAACCTTTGAACACCAGTGGAGACCATCCAGTTTCCTCCCTTTTCCCCGGAGAGTCGCTTTTAAACCAGATAATTCCTCATAAAGTTATTTTTAAACTTTTTTCCCAGTAAAGTCTCCAATCAAATCAGCACGTCACTAAGACCCCCAGTAGAGAGGAAACTTTGAGCTACCAATCCCCAGCAGAAACCATTCAGTTTTCTCCTGATATCCTCAATAGAACAGAGTTTCTCATTTTTGAAATCCCCAGTAGATTGGCATACACCCAACCTCCTGACCCAAACGCCTGAATGAAGATTCTCATTCTTGCCTCCCCAGTAGATTGGCATACACCTGAGCTCCTGATATTCCCGACAGAATGAAGATTCTCATTCTCAAAGTGGCATACACCTGAGCTCCTGATATTCCCTATAGAATGAAGATTCTCATTCTCAAAGTGGCATATAACCTGAATTCCTGATATTCCCGACAGAATGAAGATTCTCATTCTCAAAGTGGCATATAACCTGAATTCCTGATATTCCTGACAGAATGAAGATTCTCATTCTCAAAGTGGCATATAACCTGAATTCCTGATATGCCCGACAAAATGAAGATTCTCATTCTCAAAGTGGCATATAACCTGAATTCCTGAGGAAGGTCGTCACCATCCATGGGTTCATTTGTCCCTTCGGATCACCTTGCGGCAGTATGATGCGTTTGATCACTAGATCCCCGAATTGATATTCCTGACGTCTGAATTTCTTGTTAAAAGCCTTAATCATTCGCTTTTGATACGTCTGATCATGACAGATAGCAGTAAGTCTCTTTTCGTCGATTAGATTCAGCTGATCAAGTCGGGTTCAGATCCAGTCGTCTTCATTCAAACCCGCATCCTTCATAATTCTGAGAGAGGTTATCTAGACTTCGATGGGTAGGAATGCCTCCATGCCATATACCAGAGAGTATGGTGTTTCCCCTGTCGACGTCCGTGCTAAGGTACGATACCCATGCAGGGCGAACGGTAACATCTCGTACCAGTCTTTGTATGTCACCGTCATCTTCTGCACAATCTTCTTGATGTTCTTGTTAGCCGCTTCAACACCTCCATTCATCTTCGGCCGGTAGGGAGAAGAATTATGATGTTGTATCTTGAACTGTTTGCAGAGCTCGGTGATCATCATATTATTGAGATTTGTACCATTGTCAGTAATAATCCTCTCTGGTACACCATATCGATAGATCAGATTGTGTCGGATAAACTGTGCCACGACGTTCTTGGTTACTATAGCAAAGGAAGCTTCCTCAACCCACTTTGTAAAGTAATCAATTGCTACCAGAATGAAACGATGCCCGTTAGACGCAGTAGGTCTGATATCGCCGATCATGTTGATGCCCCACATTGCTAAGGGCGAAGGAGCTGTCAAAACATTCAGGGGAACCGGAGGTACATGCACCTTATCAACATAGACTTGGCACTTATGACAGGTTCGTGAATGCTGATAACAATCGGCTTCCATAGTGGACCAGTAATATCCTGCCCGTAGGATTTTCTTCGCTATGATATGTCCATTGGAATGAGTTCCGAAGGTACCTTCATGTAACTCTACCATGATCCTTTCTGCCTCGCTCTTGTCCATGCATCGCAGTAAGGTTGAATCATGGTTACGCTTATAGAGAATTTCATTACTGATGAAGAACTTCACAGTGAACCTTTTCTCAGAAACTTCTTATCATTAACAGATGGCCCCTCGGGGTATTCTTGAGCCTCAGGATACCTCTTTACCTCAAGGAACCAAGGTTTATCTACTACCTCTTCAGTCTCAATGTCATAGCAGTGTGCGGGTTAGTCCAACCTCTCAATGGTAATCTGGGGAGCCTCGTTGTCCCACCTAACTCTGAACATAGAGGACATGGTAGCTAGCGCGTCCGCTAACTGATTCTCCTCTCTTAGGAAATGTTCAAAGGTTATCTCCTCAAAGTGTGAGAGCAATGTCAGTACATACTCTTTGTAAGGAATAAGATTTGGGTGTTTCGTATCCCACTCTCCTTTGATCTGACTTATCACCAGATCGGAATCTCCGAATACACTTAAGAACTTAATCCTCAGGTTAATAGCAGTTCGAAGACCCATGAAACACGCTTCATACGTCGCCATATTGTTGGTGTAGTTAAAACATAATCGGACGCTGAACGAAGTATGACAACCCTCAGGAGATATAATTACAGCGCCAATGCCATTACCCAACGGGTTCGAGGCTCCATCAAAATACATAGACCATCGGGATCCCTCCCCGAGTCCTTCATCTGGTCCAGGTTCTTCACAGTCGGTTACCAACATGACATTCTCATCCGGGAACTCGAAATTCATGGACTGGTAGTCATCCACGGCCTGATGCGCTAGATGATCCGCCAATACACTTACCTTAATTGCTTTTTGGGTTGTGTATTGGATGTCATACTCGGTTAAGATCATCTTCCATCTTGCTATTCTTCCAGAAAAGGCGGGCTTCTCGAAAATATACTTCATTGAATCCATCTTTGATATCAACAAGGTAGTGCGAGTCAGCATATACTGTCTCAGCCGGCAAGCAGCCCATGCCAAAGCGCAACAAGTTTTCTCAAGCAATGAGTATCGGGTCTCACAGTCGGTAAACTTTTTGCTAAGGTAGTAAATGGCGTGCTCTTTTCAGCCAGACTTGTCATGCTGCCCCATCACACACCCCATTGAATTGTCTAGTACTGTCAAGTATAAAATCAAAGGTCTTCCTTCAACTGGAGGCATCAAAATTGGTGGTTCTTGAAGGTATTCTTTGATTCTTTCGAAAGCGGTCTAGCACTCATCATTCCACTCTAACACTTGATCTTTCTTCAGCAGCTTGAAGATTGGCTCACAAGTAGCAGTCATATGTGAAATGAACCTGGAGATGTAATTCAGGCGTCCCAAGAAACCTCTAACTTCTTTTTCTGTGTGGGGAGCCGACATCTCTTGTATGGCTTTTACCTTTGCAGGGTCTACCTGAATACCTTTGTCACAGAAAACAAAACCCAACAACTTACCAGACCTTACCCTGAAGGTACACTTGTTCGGATTCAACCTCAACTTGTACGTCTTCAACCTATCAAATAGTTTCTAGAGATGATCAAGGTGCTCTTCCTCAGTCCGAGACCTGGATATCATGCCATCAACATAAACCTCAATCTCGTGGTGAATCATATCATGGAACAAAGCGACCATGGCGCACTGATAAGTTTCCCCAACATTCTTCAATCCAAAAGGCATTACCTTGTAACAAAAGGTGCCCCACTGCGTAATGAAGGTTGTCTTCTCCATGTCCTCAGGAGCCATCTTGATCTGCGCCAGAAAAACCATCCATGAAGGAGAAGATCTTGTGCTGCACAGTGTTGTCGACTAGAACATCAATGTGAGGAAATGGGAAGTCATCCTTGGGGATTTCCCTGTTCAGATTTCTGTAGTCTACACACATCCGTACCTTCCTGTCCTTCTTAGGTACCGGCACGATGTTGGCAACCTACTGCGGATAAGAAGTGAAAGCTAAGAACCCTGCATCGAACTGTTTCATGACCTCTGCTTTGATTTTCTCTGACATTTCATGGAGCATACAGCGAACCTTCTGCTTTACCAGAGGGCAGTCTTCTTTAGTCGGCAAGCAATGAACCACAATATCAGTGTCTAAACCAGGCATGTCTTTATAGGACTAAGCGAAGATCTCAACATAGTCGTGTAGCATCTGTATTAACTATTGTTTGACACTAGGCTCCAGATTCACACCTATCTTAACCTCTTTCCTGTCTCCCTCTGTACCCAAATTCACTGGCTCAACTGGCTCTTCATGAGGCTGTATGGCCCTTTCTTCCTGTTGTAACAGTCTAGCAAGTTCTCTAGGTACCTCACAATCATCCTCACCTTCGTCCTCGGCTTGGTTGATCGGATTTTTGAAGTCATAACTAGCAATAAAAGAGTTGTTATCAATGGGATCCAGAGTGGATATGGATCTGCAGTATGATACGTGAGTGTGTGTAAGAGAATAACTGTTTTGATAAAATGAGAGACAAAAAAGAAAAACAAGGAGTGAAGAATTTGTAATGCAAGAAACGTCCAATGCTTTATTAATGATATATGAAATAACAAATAATAGCCCTCACAAACAAAACCAAGATGCCTCGGGCAAGGCATCGGGCCGTAAAGTTTCAAACTGTTTATTACAAATCTTAAAACAAAAGTTAATTACTGAGGAATAAAAGAGACAGGTATGAATTCCTTCGCCATCCATTTATTCGGTCCACCGTTGGTTGTTGGGTAGATCCAGCTGTTGATGTATGAATCTTCTTCACTGTCCTCAATTGCATTAACTCCCCGATTGCTGATGTACAGAGGAGGTCTTCCAATCCATGCGCGCCTAACAGCCATTTGAGCCCCTGTAGTAAAGCCCAAACCAAATTTGTCAGTTTTGTGAGTGAAATCAGGGAGTTGACCCCAATTGGTACACCCACCTTCTTCAACTATAGCCTTGGCGTCCTTGAGAGAAGCCATCTTCAGCGGAGGTTTGCCGGTAGTAACTTTAGTTGATGCCGAGAATTGAGGGACCTCTTCGAAAGTCTGACAAGGAGTTTCTATGAACTCCCCGTCCATCTCTACGTAGTGGAAGGAATTGAGATGACTCACCATATACTCTTCTTCACCTTGCACCGTGACAATCTTCCCCTTCACTAGGTACTTCAGCATTTGATGGAGCGTGGAAGTAACTTCCCCAGCCTTATGGATCCAAGGACGACCCAACAAGCAAGAATACGATGGTCTGATATCCATTAGTAAAAGGTGGACCCAAAGGTCTGAGAACCCACTTTGACAGGGATATCCACCTCCCCGTGCACCATTCATTTTGATCCATCAAAAGCCCTAACCACAATTTTACTCAGCTTTAAAGTCAAACCCTCACAATCCAAACGGTCTAACACTTTCTTTGGCAGGACATTCAACGAAGACCCGATACCTACCAGAACATGGACCATAGTGGTGCCCCTGCACTCAATCGAGACATGCAGAGCATCATTATGATTCCTCCCCTTAGGTGTTAGATCTGCATCTGAGAAACCCAGCCTATTGTCAGCAGTCGGGCTGGCCACACAATCTTTGAACTGATTTACGGAAGTTTCCTGCGACACATGCGCAGTCTTGAGAAATGCAATCAAAGCCTTCGCATGGGCTTCAGAACACAACAACAGGGACAACATGGAGATCTTTGACGGGGTCTGCCCCAGCTGCTCGACCACATTGTAGTATCTCTTCTTGATAATTTTCAAGATTTCCTCTATTTCTTGTTTAGAGGCTTCCACGACAATTTTCTCAGGTGCCTCAATCCGGGCAGGCTCACCTATAATTTATTTGCCCCGAGTCCCAGATGGATCAGCAGCAGGGGTGATAACTGGATTAAGAACAAGAATAGTTGTAGTTGTACTAACTAGAGTAGGAACAGGAGGAATGTCAGGAGTGCTGGCTGGAGCAGCAGTTGGAATAACAATAGGCTTGATGATAGTCTTCGGGGAAATCTCGAGAGAGAAGACCCTTCCACTTCGGGTAACCTTACTAGTCCCGACAATATTACTGACATCAATATCAGCTTCTTCGGTCTTCAATTCTTTCTTAACACCATGGTAATACACATCAGTACCATAATGCCATGGAATAGCCTTATCTGAGGTGTACGGGATGGGACCAGGAACAGTGATTATTAGTGGAGCAATTCTTAGAACATGTGTAATCCTAACAGGTTTTCTCGAGGAAACCTTGGAAGGATTGGCGGAAATGGTTATAATGGAAGTATCTTCATGGGGAACAATAGGAGTCTTAGTCTTCTCAAACAAAATTTCTTTATTATCCATCAGGCGCTAAACACCTGACTTCAACAAACAGCAACCGGAAGGCAGAATTGAACACATGTGGCAACCTTCACCACAGCCCGGAAATAAACCGACCAATAACAAATTCTTCTTAACAATCATCCGAGGAGTAGAAATTTCTTCAACAGAGGTCACAAACAAATCGATGTCAACAACATTAACTCCACGACCATATTTGGGCATGGGAGCAGTTATAACATTCGGCTTTTCTGGAGCATAAAAATCAATCTCTTTGGCTTTGAGTAAATCTTGCACTTTGTTTCTCAGAGCCCAACAATCATTTGTATTGTGGCCTGGACTCTCAGAATGGTAGGCACACCACGCGTTGGGATTGTACCTGGGAGAAGCAGTGTTTGGATTCTTGGGAGCCTCTCTCAAGGTCGCCAAGTTAGATTTCAGCAGGTGAGGCAGAACTTCAGCCAAAGTCATGTTGATATGGGTAAACTGTCGTTGTGGTATTTCCACCCTTTGTTTATTATTGCATTGTGGAGCAACTGTGGGTCTTGGTATCACTACAACATTTACCATTTGACGGTGTTCAAATCTGCTTTGGCCCCTCGGGCTATAGACTACACTGGCTTCCTTCTTACCAGTAAAAGGCTTCCTTCTTGAATTTGATGAAGCATCCTTCTGAATTTTACCACTTCGAATTCTAGCTTCTACTCTTTCTCCAGTCAAAATTAACTCAGTGAAACCAGACGACGAGCTGCCGATTAAGTGATTGAATAATGGACCAGATAGCGTCCCTAGAAACATGTCAACCAACTGCCTATCAGACAAACGGGGTTGGACTCTTCTAGCCAAGTCTCTCCACTTATGAGCATAGTCCTTAAAACCTTCACCTGCACCCATGGACATACCCTAGAGCTGAGTACGAGTCGGGGCAAGGTCAGCGTTGTACTGATACTGCTTGTAAAAAGCAGCAGCAAGATCTTCCCAAATTCGGACATTGGCTCCCTCCAACTGATAGAACCATTCAAGTTGAGTCCCTGACAGACTATCTTGAAAGAAGTGCACCCGCAGACTTTTATCAGCTGTGTGAGGTTGAATCTTCCTGACATATGAGCGGAGATGGAGTTTTGGGCAGGACACTCCATCATACTTGGCAAAAACCGGAGCTTTGAACTTATGAGGGATGACCACTCCCGATACCAGTCCCAATTCTCCGAAATCCAAACCAGGTATTTTCTGAATTTCCATAGCGCTCAGACGGTCTTCTAGCTGCTTGTACCTATCCTCAGCAGGAGGATATTGCTCATCGTCGTAATCAGTATCGTTTCCAGAAACTGCGGGACTAAGGTCCTTTTCCCTTTCTTGATTCTCCCCGTCCTTGGATGAGGAGGTCAGATCAGCTGGTTGTCTCAACCTTTCTCCGAATCTTCTACCCATATTCAGAATACCGACCTTCTTCTTCTTCTTCTTCTTCTCTTTTAGAATAAGGGTCTTCAAATCCTATTGACCTTTAGCCAGACTTATGAACATCTGTTGGAATTGGGCGTTCTGTGCCTGAAGATCTTTGATGGCTTGATCGGAAGACATTTCTGTTGAAATAAACAGCAAAGAAGATGAGAAACCTGTAAGGGTACTTGTAATAATGTGCATGATAATTGGATGCGCATGTAATGATTTCAAAGACTTTGGGAGATTTAAATTTGTAAACCAAAAATAAACAAAACTTTATTAGCTTAACTTTGAAAGGTTCAACAATGCCTTTAAGGCGTTACAAAGAAGTAAATAAAACAAAATCTAAAACTAGAAAAAGCAAAATCAAAAGTCCCATGGTCGCTTCCTCTTTGTGCTAATGTAGTCATTGATCACTCTTTCTTCCTCGAGCTGCCTGGTGAGCTTCAAAATCTTCCTTTCTTGCTCATGGTACTGTTCCCGGTAAGTATCCCGCTCATTCTTCAGCTGAATCCAAGACCTCTGTAATCCCCAGGATCAGTGGGCATGTAAGGATAGAGAACCGTGTAAGGAATGCCTTCTTTGTTAGTGGGCTCCATAATCACTAGTAATACGGCCTCATAAGGCATCATAAGCTTCTGGGCACGAGCTCGGACCCATTGGAGATAAGGATGCATAGGAAGGGAAGTCTTTGGTCCTAATTTTCGGGGTCAGATCTGTTCACCATGCCCCAAGCTCGTATAAACCTCCGACGATGCTCCTTAACGTCCTCCTTATACTCGAATACAATGTCCTCGAGAAGTAACTCACGGGGACCGTCTCTTCGGGAACGACCAAATTATCGCAAAGCTAGACAAAGATTGTAGGTGATACCCCCTCTGATACCAAGTAATGGGACATTAGGGTATCCCCCACAACGGTCAATAACAGCGGTGTCTTCCATAGCCCGAGAACACCAAAGAATATCTGTATGAGCAAGTGACATTATTCTGTAGGACCAACCCAAACCTTCTTCGTTCTTCAGCACAGACTTAGGGAGGTGCGAAATAAACCACTTTGACAGCAGCGGCATGCAACACATAAGAGTCCCTCTTCTCCTTATAGTACGAGTATAGAGAGCATGTAAGATATCTCCCAACAAGGTAGGCACAGGGTTGCGAGAAAGGAAAATCTTGGCAGCATTCACATCTACAAAGGAGTCCGGGTTAGGGAAGAGAACCAAACCATAGATAAGAAGAGCCAAGACATCTTCAAAAGCCTGAAAATCCAAATTATCCCAAAATAGCTGAGCCTGGTCTATCAGAAATTTGGCTAGAAAACCTCCGACTCCACTTCGAGTTTCCCAATTAGATACTACATCAACCTGTTTCGAATGCAGAGCTGAGGCAATGTCTTCTGGCCTAGGAACTTCTTCCATACCTGTGAAGGGTACCTGTTCAAGGATGGATATGCCTAATATATGAGAGAACTCTTCCAAGGTGGGTACCAGCTGGTAATCTGGAAAGGTGAAGCAATGATGCACGAGATCGAAGAACTGGAAAAGTACGCTCATCATCTGCTCATTAAGATTTGAAGTAACCAGGTTGAGAAGTTGACAGTGTCTCTTAATGAACATAGAAGTCTCAGAAACTCTTGAGGCTAGCTCTTTAAGTTGGGCAGGTATTTGCACAAAGTTGACTTGGATGGTATTTCTATGCATGGAAGCCATGATCTGCAAAACAGAACAAAGATAAATTCCCTTGGTCTTTGAAATGGTTAGTGTAATGAAGTATGAATGCCATGTTATGATGCATGATGTCATGATAAACCACAGGTATAACAAACAACAGGTATTGCAAACACAGTCAAATCATACAAAATCCTTAGGTTTAAGGCTTGCCTGAGGTCAAAGGTAATACCCTCTTGAAGTTAAGTTGGTTCAAACCTGTCCTAGAAAAGTAAATGGGTTCTAGAGGATCTCAATATCACTGACTATCCTCATCGGTCATGGTTTCAGCTCACACAATCTTTTCTTGCAGCCAAAACTATCTCGAGAGTATGGTCTCAATGAGTGTAGCATCGAGTATCAACCAGTTCCCAGCTTTACACAGAGGCCGGCTATCTCACTACTTTCTAATGGCCAAGTTGGGCGATTAAAGGTTCTAAGGTTAGTTGATGCTTAACAACACCACACAGCGGCCCCGTATTCTCCTCGTTTCGCCACAAGGGATACTGGTACCAACCAATGTGCCACATCAACGTAGCTACTTCTTCAACCGTATCGGTCTATGCTGTAAAGTTCCCCCACAGTCTATTGCTACTTACCTAAAAGGTATCCCCAGATACGGGTTAGGATCTATAGTAACCCCAAACAAAAACCCTTAAAATTAAAGCAAAAAAAGAAATCAAGAGAAGCAAATATGATGAACTAGATCCTAAGGTATACCCCACTTATTAAGATCCCCAACAGAGTCGCCAGTTCTGTGATACGGTGGCAGAACCGACTATTTGACGCTGGTTTGCGTTTTGCGTTTTGTGTTTGCAAAATGTTGCAGTAAGCAAGAGTCGCCACCGACTTTTATGTCATCCAACTGGAAAGGAAAAAAGTACAGAAAAAATTCTTTTTTGAGATATTCTGAGTACAGTGGATAGATTATAGAAAGGGAAGGTGCTATCACCCTTTCTATCCATGGTTTTCCATGGGCTCTTAGGTACTTGCTCATCTTTTTAAATTGCTTGTGTATATGCTTTGTTTTTTTGAAAAGTTTGACTTCATGATAACCCTTGTACCAGTCCTCAAAGGTGTGACGAAGTTGTTTTGAAAATTGTTTTGAAATGTGTAAGTGTGAAAAGTTTTAATTTTTGAGCAAGTACCTACTAGCATCTACCTACTCGAAAAAAAGATCATTTCTATTCTTGTTTCCTTTAGACAGTGCTATCCCACTATTGAGAAATAGGTAGCACCGTCGTTGGAGTTGTAAGGGTCAATTCGAAAGGGACGTACGATCACTAAAGCAATGTTAGGATACCTTAGTAATAACCCTAGAGTCTTAAGATCATATTCGAGACAACATTTCCGAGGCAACATTTCTGAGGCAACATTTCTGAGGCAACATTTCTGAGGCAACATTCGAATGGGACGCTTTATCTTTTTAGACAAGAGGGCAACCACTAAGACACCCTATGCTTAATGATCGTTTACCGAAGGCAACCGAAGCGAGAGTATACCCTAAGAGTGATATGTGCGAGTGATTTGTTTCAGTTATTTGTCTTTGCACATTAGGGTTTTCTAACTTTATTAAATTTGTCATGTATTCTTGTCATACAATCCTATTAGCATACATCTAAACAGTCAAATATTTGCGGGAGTTAAAATGTGAGAAAGTAAATCTACGCTATTACAAGGCTTCGGGGAGGGGGATTGATTACATAGCCAAAAACCCGGGGAAAAGCGATAAGTAAAAAGTCCTAGATTAAATTATTATAAACCATGAACAGTTACCAAAAATATTAGCAAAAATAAATAACACGCGCGCGATGAATCGAATACGAGACAACTAGGGTTTTGACCCTTGCCTAAACCTAATTGCGATTGATTAAAAATATGTTTTTTTGTCATGTTTTTTTATCTAAAATAAAGAAATCATTAAATTAAAAAGAAGATCCTAGCTCTAATTAATTTTAAATTAAGAAAGATAAATTGATTTTAATCTTAAAAACCTATTTTTGTATTTTTATTTATTTGAGAAAAAGAGAAAAATTAAATCAAAAGTTTTAACCTAATTTCTATTTTTGATTTTATTTATGAAAATAAATTACAATTTTCCTAAGTTAAACTAAATTAAATTAATTTTGATAATAATAATAAAAAACTAATCCTAATTTTTTTGGTGAATTATTGATTTTATGATTTTTTATGAAAAATAATTAATTTGCCAATCAAAATGATTAAAAGATAATTAAAAGAATTAAAGAAAAGAAATAAATAAAATAAAAAAAGGTTAGAGGTGGGCCTGATGCTATTTAGCAATTGTGAGGGTGTACTAAGGAAATTCTGGGCCCAAATCAAACTCAGCCCTTTTGACTTTGGCTGTTTCAATGCATGCGTTGACCTGAGGCGCATGGTGGGACTTCAGTGGAATGGCCTTGGATCTGGCTGGAGAGGCATTTGATGGCCAGATGTTGATGGCATACGGTGGGCCTCCTGATACGCAGCATGCCTGATTACCTATAGAAAAGCAATATGGAACAAATATGGGACCTGGGGATCGAACCCAGGCCCTTACGCATGTCTCCAATACACGTTTTCCAACTGAGCCACACATTTTTGTTGTATACATAATGGAAGTAAGACAATATAATAAAAAAACCAATAATATATTCAAAACGCGCTAAAATTTAAATAACCCAATCAGTGAATGCCACTCATTGTCTTCTTCCTCCCAACCATCGTTTTAGCCTAGGTTATCTTTACCTACGGACGTTTCGTTCTAGGTGAAGACCTGTGTATCTCAAAAATCATCCACAAGCAAGATAAATGACCATGGCTGGTAACAATCAACTCGTCTCATCCTCATGAGTATCATGGTACCAGAATCAACGTCCAATTTAACATGTATTGCAAAGCCCTAAAACTAAACAAGAAACCCTAGCCATGGAAGTTTTACATACATTCATCAAAAACACAATTGAATAGAATGATTAGCTTGCAAACTCAATAAGGAACAATAATATGTAATCAAAACGTGCTAGTGATGTATAAATCAATGAAAATGAAAACGAGTTTTTTAAGCTAACTGTGTGACTGCTACAACGTGTTTCAGGATGTGGGGAGGCTTGCTAGTGATTGGAACATGTTCCTCAGGCGTCCAACAATCGATTGGTAAGGTCAGGATGGCTTGAGATGGCATGTAACTTGGAATTTGATCTGCACTTTTTCTTGAATTTTTTTTAGTTTTGTTCTTGCTCTGCACGACTGTTCCACCTCTCCCTCTGCCTTGGATACCTTCTGTATATGTAATGCAACATATTAGGTCAACCAAAACCAATTAAATCTTGCCCATTATGAAGATTTGATTTGGCTTTCATGGAATATGATATCTTTCCAATTTTTCTTCAATCCAATCTTTTTCAACCCAAATCAGTCTTGCACGAATTAGTTCTCATTTGACAGCACATAAGATATTCCTTCAATGCAAAAATCATCCCTAAAACACATTATATGATTTATTTGGATTTATTTGATTTTATTTGACTTTTAAATGAATAAAAATCAAAATAAATTAAATAAATAAATAAATAAAACATGGAGGGTCCTATAGGTCGTGGACTATGCTAGGAATGAGTTGCAATCTTGAAAAGATGGGCCCATTTAGCAAAAAATGCAAATTTGAGCACATTTGACTTTTGGCAATTTTACAAAAATGGTCAACTTGGCCAATGCATAACTCTCTCAATTTTGACCCTAGAGAGGTGTTCTTGGACTTTTTAGAAAGCTTAGGATGTATTCTAAGCAACCCTTTTGGTCTCATCTCAATTGAGTCTTCCATGTTCATGTATGAAGCTTTGACCCAAAAGGTCTTTTTGTTGACTTTCCAAAATGACCTATAATGTCAAAATTCATATTTTATTGTGAGTGCATATTTTGAACATGGGAGATGAATATGAATTGTATGGAATTTAATCCTATTCAAAATGAGCTTTGAATGGGTCATTTCTGATAAAGTATGAGAAAGTTATGCTTGGTCAAAGTTGAGTTGACTTTTCCTACAAAATCCTAATTTAGCAACTTTTGGGCTTTGATGAATTGTGAGCAATCCTTGATGAATAATGATCAACCCTTGATAAAATGATGAATATTAATTCAAAATGAGGATGTTGACCAAAAATCTTGAAGTTTGACTGTATGTGGGCCACAATTGACTTTTGACCTAGCACGGTCGATTTTTAGGCCTTTGAGCAATTGACTGAGCAAACTTCTTCTGCAAGGCTTGAAACTTGACATGGATGATCTTGAGAGTATATTAGGATAATGGTGAGCATTTGGGATCCTTTGGACTCAAGCATCTTGATGAAAAATGAAACCCTAATTTGAGGTAGACTGCCTTAGGAGAGAGTTTGTCTGGTCAATTTTGGACTTTCTTGAGAAACTTGGAGACCTCACTTGCCAGGTGTTGAGAAATATGGGAGGGAAAATTTTGGGGTACAACAGACTTCCTAGGGATATTCGAATAGTTGAGACATTTTGGGTGGCTTTTTGAAATCCTGGGGGTGTAGTAGGAGCTTTCCCTGGTGCGTACAAAGCGTTGTTGCTTTTGTATGAGAAGTTTGGATGGTTCTTCCAAGCAGGGTTATAGTTATTCCCATAGGGGTTTCCTTGAGCATAGTTTACTTGATCAACTGGTACTCCTGTTAAGAGTGGACATTCAGGTGCATTATGCGCATGAAGTCTGCATAAATCAAAGGTTGGAGTTACTGCAGCCACGGTGGCTACGGGAGTTGTGGTTAAGCTTTATATCTTCTGTGTAAGGGCTTCTACCTTAGCATTAACTTGATCTAAGCTACTAACTTCGCGCATACCTCCTTTCATTTGAGGTTTCTCCATCATGGTTCTATTGCTTCCCCACTGATAATGATTTTGAGCCATACTTTCGACAAGTTGATAGGCATCATGGTTTGGTTTATCCATCAGTGCACCACTAGCAGCTATGTCAATCGTTATTCTTGTGTTGTACAAGAGACCATTGTAAAAGGTGTGGATGATCAGCCATTCTTCTAGACCATGATGCGGATAGAGTCGCAACATGTCTTTGTATCTTTCCTATGTTTCGAAAAGAGATTCGCTTTCCTTTTGTTTAAAATCGTTTATATTGGCTCTTAGCATATCCGTTTTACTCAGCGAAAAATATCGCGCTAGGAAAACTTTCTTCAATTCGTTCCATGTTCTAACGGAGTTGGATGGTAGAGACTGGAGCCATGCTCTAGCTCTAGCTCTTAATGAGAAAGGAAAAAGACGAAGTCTTATTGCTTCAGGGCTGACACCATTTGCTTTCACTGTGTCTGCGTACTGCACAAACATAGATAAGTGAAGATTTGGATCGTTCGTAGGACATCCTGAAAATTGGTTTTTTTGGACAGCTTGCAAAAGCGAAGGCTTTAATTCGAAATCATTTTGTGCGATAGCAGGAGAAACAATACTGTTGTGGGGTTCCTCTTGCGATGGGGAAGTATAATCCTTCAGAGGACGATTTTGGGGTCCTTCAGCCGTTCTTGGGTCAGGAAGAGAAAAGTTAGGAAGATTGAATTCAAGAAGATTGTACTTGGCTTGGTACTCTCTAATTCGGCGTCTTATATTAACAAAATGCTCGACCTCGTTGATTGGTTGCTCTAATTCTTCGCCTTTAGAGCGAGTGCTTGGCATACAATCAACAGATAAAATAAAAATAAAATTGGTTGCCTTAGTCTATACCGCGTAACAAGGGATTTACAATATTGACTAAACTAGTCCCTGACAACGGCGCCAAAAACTTGATCGTGACTTTATGAGTCTATCGGGGGTAGTGACTGCAAGTGCATAGTCTTATCGCGTAGTTTTAAAATATATCGAACCTACAAGGACTGGTGGTCAAACTACTGTTATCTTAGGGTTACTGTGTAAAGTTAAGGCTAAATAATGAATTTGGGTGTTTGGGTTTGTTTTGGGAATTAACTAAAATCTAGTAATTAATAACGGGACACCGGTATGTACTTTGTCAACTTCAGGGATTCAATACGTCATTGGAATTTGTTTTTAGTATTAAAACACTATTTCAGTGGAAACTAATTATTAAAAAACCCTTATCTCACACTTTCTTTCTATCGAGTCAGGTCATATTATTAAACTCAAAATGAGCGCTCTCGCTGATTCACTTTAAAATTCAAAAGTATTTTTTAAAAACAATTAGAGTCCGATTAATTTTAAAGCACTCTCTCTATTTTTAAATTTAATGTTTAATAACTACTATCTGGTTAAAACCTCAAACTCTCACTGTGTTGATTTTAACCTTAGACGTTCTTTTACTATCGTATAAAAAAAATTAAATATCCAAATTGGAAATTAAAACCAAAAAGTGTTTTTGTAAAAAATATTAATGCCAATTAATTACCGAACCCCTTCGGTTAATATTTACATATCGGTATCAGGGAATTTAGCAAGACATACTTTTATTGCAGGATAACATAAAATTGAAAGATAAATTTAATAACGCATGCATGGTAAGAACAAATAAATTATACTTCAAAATAGGAACCTGAAATTAAATACTGAAGCAATAAATCTGAGCAGCGTGCTATCCTCCACAAGCTGGCAAGATTAACTTCAAAATAATAAAATGCGTTGCAGAAATGAAAATAATCCTAAACAAATTCTGGAGGTTTGGAAACAAAACTAGAGTTGCAGTATTCCTACGATGTGGAAAAATACTGCTTTGATTGTGGGGGTTTATCTAATGCTTACGGAATTCTATGAAAACCGAAAAAATCGTGCAAAAGTATGAACTGGAAAATAATGAAAACAAAACTAAAATTGTAGTGTAGAAAATGTAATAAAATAATGGTAGCAGGTCTTGAGAGCTTCAATGTTGGTAACTGATTCACTTTTATACATTCCAAATGGTGAGAGAAAATAGGAAATGTCTCATAATTCCTGTTCTTCAATCGTGGAGAAAATCCAGGTGATTATGAGTTTCGTGCACTTCAGGGCGATATCCTCGTAATAGTTATGTGGTCGTCACGAGCGTCATGCATGCTATGACGTGTGGGACATATCCTCAAACTGTCTCGGTCGTAACATGAGACGTGCCGAGGGGCACACTTTTACAAACTGTGTCGGGCGGGACGCGCTTGTGGCGGGCGGCACGCCTTTTAGTGCAGAATGTGCTAAAATACTTCAAAAAGGCCATTTCTTATTCATTTCTCCATTGTTTTTCTTCCTTTTATCATTTATGCCTTGCAAAAGCTAAGTACCTGTAATATACTACAAATAGAGATAAAATGTGACATAATAAACGAAGAATCGAAAATTTAATCTATGTAAATCAGGCAGAAAATGCTATATCTTTTCGTGTTATCAGTAATGTTGTATCCCCAATGGGTTGCAAATGTTGTTCTAGTGATGAAGAAAGACGGTAAGGTCTGTATGTGTAGACTACAGGGATTTAAATAGGGCAAGCCCCAAAGAAGACTTCCCACTACTGCATATTGATGTCTTAGTTGCCAACATTGCTCAACATAAGGTATTTTCTTTTATGGATGGTTTCTTAGGGTATAGCCAAATCAAAATGGTGCCTGAGGACATGGAAAAAACTACTTTTGTCACACAGTGGGGGACCTTTTGTTATAAGGTGATGCCATTCGCGCTAAAGAATGCAGGCGTAACTTATCAACGGGCTATGGTGGCTTTATTTCATGATATGATTCATCATGAGATATAATTCTATGTTGATGACATGATAGTGTGATACGGTGGGAGAACTGACTGTGGTTTTGCGCTTGTTTTCGCAAATGTTTCGGTTGAGCAAGAGTCGCCACCGACTTTTTATTTTATCCTAAGGAAAGGTTTAAAAAGCACAGCAAAAACCTTTGAGATTTTTCTTGGGTTCGGGGAGTAGATTATAGAAAGGGAAGGTATTAGCACCCTTTCTATCCATGGTTATCCATGGGCTCTTAGTTACTTGCTTAGATCACTTGCCTTTTGTTTTTAATTGTTTGAAATGGTGCTTTGTGTGTGTGTGTGTGTGTTTTGAAAATGTTTTGAAAAGAGGCCAATGTGGTGGCAACCTTTGTAATGATCCATGTTGGGATGTATACAAAGGTGTATGTCTTTTAAAAAGGTTTTCATTTGTTTTTGAAAGTGTTGTGAGGTGTGGTTTAAAAACAGGCAAGTGTTTTTATTTTGCAAGTTGACGAGTACTTAAGAGCGATCTACCCTAAAGTTCTCAAAGGTTTTGTTATGTTTTTAACCCTTTTAACAATTTTTGTTCCACCATTGTATTTGGCGGACAATCTTGTGTTAGGATGTGAAAGGGACGGGCGCGGGTCATCGTTTAGACCATAATTGCAATGGTGCCAAGTATCTTTGGGAAATTTTTCTTTAAGGGACTTTGATCGTTTTTAGGCAAAAAGGCGTCATCGAGGGACTATGATCATTTGAGTTATTTGTTTTGCCCAAAGAGACCTAGCATGCAATATGGCCCAATTTTTGAAAGGCAACAAGTGGATGTAACCCTAGGGGTGTTAGTGTGCAAGTGTGTTTTATTGCATACAAGAGTTTTTCTTTGAATTATGTTTTTCTATTTCATTGATTTTATCTTGCCATACATGTCCTAATTACTAGCAAATAAGAAGCGGAAATGTAAAATCCTACGCTATTACAACAATTAGGGGAGGGGGATACACATTTGTACATGGGGGGTTCAACGAGAAAAATAGACAAAAAAGAAAATAGCAAAAAACAAGATATATAGAGAGAGAGAGGGAGCCCACGCGCTGTTGGGAGGCCATCAGAAGTTCTGACCCAGATCCGCTGTCAGATGATCAACCTGTTGGTGAAACTGGATGAGTCAGAACTTCTGACTCTAGAACCTGCAAAACAGAACCTTGTTAGTGGGGAAATCAGAAGTTCTGATTTTCCTGCGCTGTAAGACAGAAGTTTGTTAGTGGAGAAACCAGAAGTTCTGATTCTGCTGAAAAGGCAATAACTCTCAGAGGTTCTGATGTCATTGACAGCAAAACAGGCTTCAGATGTGCTAACATCAAAGTCAGCATTTGGCTTTTCCCTGTACTAATCAGAACATCTGCAATTCTGTTATTACTCCACAAAACAGGAAACATATTTGGAACAGATCCAGCAAAATAGCAAAAAATGTTTCAGAGGTCAGAATCACCAAGGTCACAGGCAAGTCCTATACTGGCTCAGAACGTTCTGAGGTATGAGAGTCCTCAGAACATAAACAGCAATAACATGAATATTTACATTATGTTACTTGAATATGCACAGCTGATGATGCTTAATAGTGTGGTGAGGGTCAGCAGGTGCTTACCTGACTGTTTGGAAAGTAGTGGGTGAAAGTTAGCTTTTGGTTCTGGTGGTGTTCTGGACAGATTTGGAAAAGGGGAAATAAAGGTGTATACGTGTATAGGGTCAGAAGTTTGGAAAGAGCGTTTTTGGTTTACAGAAAAGAGCTGGATGTTTGATGAAGTTTGAAGGTGAGAAACTTAAAGTTATGAAACAAGGCTGGAGATTTTGGCAGAGTTTCAGAATGCTACGTTGCTAGGAGTTTCGTTTCTCTCTTAGCAATTTTTCTGTTTCTTTTCTTGAACGTCTTTTGCAGTGGTGAAAGCTCTCTATTTATAGGCAAAGTTCTTGTGGATTCCTTGAACATTTAAGGCGCCAACAGAGTTTGAATTTGTTCTTTGACAGAAATTCCTGGGAAGTTGTGATAACAGCTATCTTTCAGCCTAGGTTGCAGCAGCAGGCGTAGATTGGGGAGAAGTGACCTCTGAAGTGGGCGGTGGCGTGAAGACCCATGCCAGAACCTGTGCAAAAGCATTTTCCAAGCCACATGTGAATGCTCAGGAGTGGTTGGAAGCATTAATGGGCATTAAATGGTGACAAGACCTGTCAATACCAACATTCTGGTAATGGAAACCAGCGTTGAATCAGCAGCGTAAACCATGCTCTGGCCTTGGCTACCTGTTGTCTTAGCAAGCTCTGGAGATTCTCCTGGTTTTCTGGTACGTTCCTTGGATCTACTTCTAGACAATCTGGACTTAGAGATTCTGTATCAATGTGACACCTATCCTTCTGACCTTTCATCTTCTGATTTCAACCTGTTCTGAAGGAGTCTTCATACTTTCCTGTTTCTCTTGTATTCCTTTAGCAAATTCTGACTGAGCTTGTGTAACTGCTGAAGGGGCATGTTCTGTTTGAGGCTTACATTCTGAACCACGTTTACAACTTCTGATTGAACTGATGTAGCTGCTGAAGAGCCAACTTCTGACCATGCTGAGCCAAGCTTGCAACTTCTGACCGTCTTCATCTGGGATGGGTCCAGAAGTTCCGAAGCGCTGATTTTTTCTAAAAACACTTATTTTAAAGAAGCATTCTAAGTACTTAGAAATTGATTGATTTTTTTCTCAAGATAAAAGTGTTGTTTCTGGAGTTCGTGAGATCATCTTGCTCTTGTAAGTGACTTGCTTGGGCAAAGGATAACTCAGGACTTGGATTTGTTTCAGGGGACTTTGAAAAATCTAAGATGGTTTCCTGAAGAAAGGGAGGGCAAATTTTGGGGTACAACAGTTGCCCCTGTTCAATCTTCTTGAACCTGAAGAGTTAGATTGGCGAGTTTGCCTTTCGCGACTCGAAGGTAAAAGGAGATTGGACACCAGAGTGCCCGAAAATTTGCACTCGCTTAGTAGAGTATCAGCAATGTGATGGCGGGAATGGGCTTATAGATGCCATTTGGAGAGGTGATGGATAGGGAGATGGGCTTACAGATGCCATCTGGAGATGTGACAGATCTTCGTCGGGAATGGGCTTACAGATGCCATTTGGAAGTGGTGGATCGCACAAGAGATTCCTTAGCGAGAACCCTATGAATCTGAGAAAGGCAGATGTTTTCCTGGCTTGTTACAGGTGTTTGATCTCCAATCTCCTTATGCAGATATGCCCTGGCTGGATTCAGGTATTGAATCTACAATCGGTGACTCACAGATGTGCCCTGGATGGATACAGGGGTTAGATCTGGAAATGTTGTAGTTGATAGATGTGCCCTGGCTGGATACAGGAATCGAATCTTCGAACTCTTCAGACGTGCCCTGGCTAGATACAGGAATCGAGTCTGGAAACGTGACAGTTGATAGATGTGCCCTGGCTGGATACAGGAATCGAATCTTCGAACTCTTCAGACGTACCCTAGCTAGATACAGGAATCGAGTCTGGAAACGTGAAAGTTGATAGATGTGCCCTGGCTGGATACAGGAATCGAATCTTCGAACTCTTCAGACGTGCCCTGGCTAGATACAGGAATCGAGTCTGGAAACGTGACAGTTGATAGATGTGCCCTGGCTGGATACAGGAATCGAATCTTCGAACTCTTCAGACGTGCCCTAGGTAGATACAGGAATCGAGTCTGGAAACGTGAAAGTTGATAGATGTGCCCTGGCTGGATACAGGAATCGAATCTTCGAACTCTTCAGACGTGCCCTGGCTAGATACAGGAATCGAGTCTGGAAACGTGACAGTTGATAGATGTGCCCTGGCTGGATACAGGAATCGAATCTTCGAACTCTTCAGACGTGCCCTGGCTAGATACAGGAATCGAGTCTGGAAACGTGACAGTTGATAGATGTGCCCTGGCTGGATACAGGAATCGAATCTTCGAACTCTTCAGACGTGCCCTGGCTAGATACAGGAATCGAGTCTGGAAACGTGACAGTTGATAGATTTGCCCTGGCTGGATACAGGAATCGAATCTTCGAACTCTTCAGACGTGCCCTGGCTAGATACAGGAATCGAGTCTGGAATTTATGATAGTTGATGGTAGCTTTCTTTGGGATTGTCTTTTTTTTCCTGAAAAGGCAAGACATAAGTTGTATGCAATGTCATGATGTATAATATGCGTGATGTTTTAACATGAGACAGCGGTGTATGCACTTTATCATGTATGTAAGCGAGATGTATGAAAGTGTGAAATGTTTATGAATGTATCTTCGTCTTAGGAAAATAGATCTTTGACGATTGGCTGGGGAGTTGCCCTGTGGCCGAGATACTTTGCTGAAGTTTTGATGAGAGGCCTGCTGAGGACTTTAATGATGGATCCCGCTGGGGATAATGATGATAAACTCTGCTGGGGATGCCAAAGATAAACTCCGCTGGGGATACCAAAGATAAAATCCGCTGGGGATACCAAAGATAAAATCCGCTGGGGATACCAAAGATAAAACTCCGCTGGGGATTGAAAGAACTTTGTTGGGGGCGATCTTCCGTGGCGATTAGCTGAGGATAACCCAGTTATAAGCCCTTGTGAGGAATCACTCTGAATAAAGTTAGGGAGAGACGTCCGTATTCTGCAGGGAACAAGCTTCCAGAATCTACTGGGGATAAGCTTTAAGACCTGCCGGGGAACGTTTTGCCTTTTCAGGATTGACGGGGGATCAAGTCAGCTTGGGGAAAGTATTGCCGACTCTTGTCTTACTCTGCGGGGCGTTGAGATGATTTGGTCACATCCTTCAGTCGAATCTAACCGGGTACCTTGGCGGACGAAGCAATCAGACTGCATCGGACAACTTCACATTGCCCCTGTTTCTGATGTCACCTGTAATTGATCTTTTGTTTCATACACAAATATTTATGAATCAGCGATTTTAATGTCAAATGCATATATCAAAAATGAACATTGGACGTTCTTCGCAAGACAAAACAAAAAAGAAAAACAATGGCAACTTGTATGGACAAGTGAACTTGTATTGATTTGAACTTTTCCTGTGAATAGGCGTTTTTATACAAGAGGCTGACATCCTAGTAAGAGGACGCCGCCAAATAACATAGAATTTTGAAAAGGAAATAAAACAGCTATGTGAACGATCCCACTGGGTTCCAACTCTGCTATTGCCTTTATGTCTCCGGGCGTCTCATCGCTTTGCTGCCTGGTTGAAGATGAAGCTGATTGGTCGATGCCGAAGTCTGAGCCAGATAGTTGATGCTGAATTCCGGATGCGATGTGATCCAATGAGACATAGTGTTACGCTCCATCCCTAACTTTTGCCTGGACCGCCCTTTCAGGTTTTCGGTCCACCGGGATACCCATTTTTGCCCAAGCCGCCTTTTCAGGTTTTCGACTTGCCGGGTGTACAGATTTTTTCATTTCATCCCTTATTTTTGCCCGAACCCTTTTGGTTCGCCGGGAAGCCCTTATTTTTGCCTAGGTATGTCAACCTAGCGGGTCTTTTATTTATGCGTAGTATTTTTTCACTATGTCTGCATTGGCGGGGTGAGGAAGGTCGTCACCATCCATGGTGGTCAGAATCATGGCTCCTCCTGAGAACACATGTTTAACCACAAATGGCCCTTCGTACGTAGGGGTCCATTTGCCCCTGGGATCACTTTGAGGAAGGATGATGCGTTTGATTACCAGGTCCCCAACTTGATACTCTCGTGGTTTGACTTTCTTGTTAAATGCCCTGATCATCCGTTTTTGATACGTTTGACCATGACAGATAGCAGTGAGCCTCTTTTCGTCAATCAGATTTAATTGATCAAGTCGGGTCCGGATCCAGTCGTCTTCACCCAGGTCTGCATCCTTCATTATCCGGAGAGAGGGTATCTGGACTTCAATCGGCAAGACTGCCTCCATGCCATAGACCAAGGAGAAAGGAGTTGCCCCGGTTGACGTCCTTGCTGAGGTACGGTACCCATGAAGAGCAAATGGTAACATCTCGTGCCAATCCTTATAAGTCACCGTCATCTTCTGCACAATTTTCTTGATATTCTTATTAGCTGCCTCTACAGCCCCATTCATCTTCGGCCGGTAGGGAGAAGAATTGTGGTGATGTATCTTGAATTGTTCACAGAGTTCAGTGATTATCGTATTATTGAGATTGGTACCATTGTCCGTAATGATTCTTTCTGGGACACCGTACCGACAGATCAGGTTATGCCGGATGAAACATGCCACGATGCTCTTGGTTACTGTGGCGTAGGAGGCTGCCTCAACCCACTTCGTGAAGTAATCGATCGCCACCAAGATGAAGAGATGCCCATTGGATGCTGTCAGTCGGATCTCACCGATCATATCTATGCCCCACATTGCAAAAGGCCAAGGTGCAGTCAGGACATTCAGAGGAACTGGAGGAATGTGCACCTTGTCAGCATAGATCTGGCATTTGTGACAAGTTCGGGAGTGTTGGTAACAATCTGCTTCCATTGTGGACCAGAAATATCCTGCCCGAAGGATTTTCTTAGCCATGGTGTGTCCACTGGAATGTGTCCCGAATGTACCTTCATGCAGTTCTATCATGATCTTCTCTGCTTCAGCCTTATCCACACAACATAGTAGAGTTGAATCATGATTCCGTTTGTAGAGAATGTCGTTGCTGAGGAAGAATTTTGCCGCAAACCTCCTCATGAACTTCTTGTCATTGACAGATGCGCCTTCAGGGTATTCCTGAGCTTCCAAGTACCTCTTCACCTCATGATACCAGGGTTTTTCAGTCACTTTCTCAGCCTCAAGCTCGCAGCAGTAGGCCGGCTCGTCCAACTTCCAGATAATGATCCGGGGAGCCTCATTGTCCCATTTAACTTTGAACATTGAAGACATCGTAGCTAATGCGTCCGCTAGCTGATTCTCCTCTCTTGGGAAGTGCTCAAAAGTTATTTCTTCAAAGTGGGGAAGCAAGGTTGACACATACTCCTTGTAAGGGGTAAGATTTGGGTGTTTCGTATCCCACTCGCCTTTAATCTGATTGATCACGAGAGCAGAATCTCCGAAGACACTCAGGAATTTGATCCTTAAGTCGATTGCAGCTCGTAAACCCATGATACATGCCTCATATTCTGCCATGTTGTTGGTGCAGTTGAAACATAATCGGGCGGTGAGTGGAGTATGAGTTCCTTTGGGGGATATGATTACAGCGCCGACGCCGTTACCCAAAGCATTGGAGGCTCCATCAAAGTGCATAGACCATCGGGATCCCTCCTCAGGTCCTTCATCTGGTCCAGGTACTTCACAGTCAGTTACCACCATGATGTCTTCGTCCGGAAAATCAGAGTTCAATGATTGGTAATCGTCCACAGGTTGGTGTGCCAAATGATCTGCCAGTACACTTCCCTTAATTGCCTTCTGAGTTGTATACTGGATGTCATATTCTGTCAAGATCATTTGCCATCTCGCTATTCTTCCGGACAGAGCAGGCTTTTCAGATATGTACTTGATGGGATCCATCTTTGAAATTAATAGAGTAGTGTGAGTCAGCATATACTGTCTCAGCCGGCGAGCAGCCCATACTAGAGCGCAGCAAGTTTTCTCAAGCAGTGAGTAACGAGACTCACAGTCGGTAAACTTTTTGCTCAAGTAATAAATAGCGTGCTCTTTTCGGCCAGACTTGTCATGCTGCCCCAGCACACACCCCATTGAATTGTCAAGTACTGTCAAGTATAGTATCAGAGGTCTTCCTTCCACCGGTGGCATAAGAATGGGTGGCTCTTGGAGATATTCCTTTATCTTTTCAAAGGCGGCCTGACATTCATCATTCCAGCGTACTACTTGATCTTTCTTCAGCAATTTGAAGATTAGCTCACAAGTAGCACTCAGATGTGAGATGAATCGGGCAATGTAATTCAGTCGTCCCAGGAAGCCTCTGACTTCTTTCTTTGTTTTTGGAGTCGACATCTCTTGTATGGCTTTTACCTTGGCAGGGTCCACCTGAATGCCTTTATCACTTACAATGAAACCTAGCAATTTTCCGGATCTTACCCCAAAGGTGCATTTGTTGGGATTCAACCTCAGCTTGTATAACTTGAGTCGGTCAAACAACTTCCTCAGATGGTCAAGGTGCTCCTCCTCAGTTTGAGACCTTGCAATCATGTCATCAACGTACACCTCAATCTCATGATGGATCATATCATGAAATAAAGCCACCATAGCACGTTGATAGGTTGCCCCAGCATTTTTCAATCCGAATGGCATGACCTTATAACAGAAGGTGCCCCACTGAGTCACAAAGGTAGTCTTCTCCATATCTTCTGGGGCCATCTTGATCTGATTATACCCTGAAAAACCATCCATGAAGGAGAACACCTTGTGTTGAGCTGTATTGTCAACAAGGACATCAATGTGAGGTAGGGGGAAGTCATCCTTGGGGCTGGCCCTGTTCAGATCCCTGTAGTCAACACACATTCTGACTTTACCGTCCTTCTTCGGTACTGGCACTACATTGGCAACCCACTGAGGGTAAGAAGTCACTGCAAGGAACCCGGCATCAAACTGTTTCATAACCTCGGCCTTGATCTTTTCAGACATCTCTGGACGCATCCGTCGGACTTTTTGCTTTACGGGAGGGCAATCTTCCTTGGTTGGCAGGTGGTGAACTACAATGTCGGCATCCAAACCAGGCATATCTTCATAGGACCAAGCAAAAATCTCCATGTAATCCTGTAGCATCTGGATCAATCGTTGCTTCACGCTGAGCTCTAGATTGGCACCAATCTTGACCTCTTTCCTATCCGTCTCGGTACCCAGGTTAATTGTCTCTTCCGGCTCTTCATGTGTCTGAATAGCTCTCTCTTCCTGGAGTAGCAGTCTTGCGAGTTCACCAGGCACTTCGCAATCATCTTCACCTTCGTCTTCGGCCAAGTTGATCGGATTTTCGAAGTCATAACTGGCGGTAGCAGAGCTGTTACCAGTGAGATCCAGAGTGGATTGAAACCTGTATAAGTGAGTGTGTGTAAATATAGCTGTTTTGCAATATATATAACACAGAAAGGAAAAGAGCACAAGATTTGAAATGCAACAAACGTCCAATGTTTTGATTGATGATATATGAAAATGTCATACAAAAAGCCCTCACAAATGGAACTACGATGCCCCGGGTAGGACACCGAGCCAACAAAGTTTTAACATATTGTTTGTTACAAATTGAAAATCAAAAGAAATCAATTACTGCGTGACAAATGTGATAGGGGTAAAATCCTTTTCCGTCCAATTGCTTGGTCCGTTGCTGGTAGTCGGGTAGATCCAACTATCAAATTCTGCTTCCTCCAAATCCTCCTCAATAGCATTCACCCCTGAGCTGGAGATAAACACCGGAGCCTTTCTGACCTTCTCCTTGTGCACAGCCCTCTGAGCCTCTGCAGTAAAGCCCAGCCCAAACTTGTCGTTCTTCTGAGTGAAGTCAGGAAGCTGACCCCAGTTTGCACCATTGCCTTTCTGAACCACAGCCCGGGCATCCCTTAGGGAAGCCATCTTCAAGGAAACATTCTCTTCGACTGTTGTTTCTGCTGCTGCTGAAATTGGATGCACCTCCTCGAAATGCTGAAAGGGGGTTTCAATAAACTCCCCGTCCATCTCAATGTATCTGAAGGAATTCAAATGGCTCACCATATACTCCTCTTCTCCTTGCACAGTGACGATCTTCCCTCTGACAGGGTACTTCAGCTTCTGGTGCAAGGTAGAGGTCACTGCCCCAGCTTTATGGATCCAAGGTCGACCCAGCAGACAAGAGTACGATGGTCGTATATCCATCACATAAAAAGTAGAGTCAAACACCTGAGAGCCCACACGAATAGGGATGTCAACCTCTCCATGAACCATCCTTTTTGAACCGTCAAAGGCCCTGACGATGATATTACTGGGCTTCAGTTCTAGGCCTTCATAATCCAAACGGTCTAAAGCCTTTTTTGGTAGAACATTCAAGGAAGAACCAGTATCCACCAATACGTGTGCCAGAGTAGTGCCCCTGCATTCGATAGAGACATGCAGGGCATCATTGTGGTCTCTTCCCTTCGCAGTCAGGTCAGCATCTGAGAAACCCAAGCCATTGTCTGCTGTCAGATTTGCTACGCAATCAGCGAACTGGACTGCAGATGTCTCCTGTGGTACATGGGCCGTCTTGAGAAATGAGATCAAGGCCTTAGCATGGGCCTCGGAGCATAGCAATAAAGAGAGCATGGAGATCTTGGAGGGCGTATGCCCCAGCTGCTCGACAACATTGAAATCACTCTTCTTTATTATTTTCAGGATTTCCTCCATTTCTTGTTGGGAGGCCTCAGCATTTATAGGTATTGGTGCCTCCATCCGGGCAGGCTCCTCTTCAATCCCTTTGCCCCGAGCATTAGATGACTCGGAAGCAGGGGAAACAAATTGATCAGCAACAGGAACAAGTACACTTGTAGGTGTTATAAGGAGGGGTCTTTGAGTAGCGGGCGGTGCAATGTCAGGCGAGAAGAGCCTGCCACTGCGGGTGACCTTGGCTGGACCAGTGATATTGCAGATACTGGTGCCAGTGTTGAATTCTTGTTTGATTCCATTTACATATATGTCTGCCCCATAATGCCCGGGGACAGCTTTATCAGATACGTAGGGGAGAGGCCCCGGAACAGTAATAACCACAGGTGCAACAGTCATGATCTGAACAGGCTTCTTCGGGAGAGCCTTGATTGGATTATTGAAGATGGTAACCACAGAAACTTCTTCTGCCGGAACCAACTGAACAGCAGACTTCTTAAACAGAATCTCCTTGCTATCCATTAGGCTTTGGATGCCTATCTTCAGCAAGGGACAACCAGATAGGGAAATAGCACAGAGCAGGCAACCTTCACTGCAACCCGGAAATAAACCGGCCAGTAGTAAGTTCCTCTTAACAGTCAAAAGAGGGGTAACAACTTCATTTACCGAAACAGCATACAATTCTTCCTCAATGGCACTTACTCTATGCTGGGCATAGGAGCAGTTACAACATTTGGTCTCTCCGGCGCTTCAAACTGAATTTCCTTTGCGTCGATCAGATCTTGCACTTTGTTTCTTAAGGCCCAGCAATCATCAGTAGTGTGCTCGGGGCTATCAGAATGATAAGCACACCGGGGCGTTTGGGTTATACTTAGGAGATGCAGTGTTGACGACCTTAGGAGCCTCTTTGATGGTCACCAAGTTGGTTGATAATAGTTGGGGTAAAATTTGAGATAAGGTCATACTCAGCCGAGTATACTGCCTCTTGGGCCTTTCACCTCTTTGTTGATTGTACTGCTGAGGAGCAGCAACAGGTTTTGAAATGACCAGAGCATTGATGGCTTGGCGACTTTCTGGCTTGACTTGTCTTCTGGGACCATAGACAACACTTGCTTCTTTCTTAAAAGGCCTCTTCTCAGTACTTGTAGCGACACCCTTCTGAATCTTTCCTGACTTGATGCCAGCTTCTATTCTTTCGCCCGTTAATATCAAATCGGTAAACCCCGCGGAAGAGTTACCAATTAGATGATTGAAAAATGGCCCAGATAGGGTCCCAAGAAACATATCAACGAGCTCACGATCGGTTAAAGGAGGCTGCACCCTGCCAGCCAAGTCCCTCCATTTTTGTGCGTACCCTTTGAATCCTTCGCCTGTTCCTATCGACATACCCTGAAGTTGGGTACGAGTAGGGGCAAGGTCAGAATTGTATTGGTATTGTTTGTAGAAAGCGGTGGCCAAATCTTCCCAATTTCGAATGCTGGTTCCTTCTAGCTGATAAAACCACTCCAACTGAGCTCCAGAAAGACTGTCTTGAAAGAAATGAATCCAAAGGTTTTTATCTGCCGTATAGGGTTGAATTTTTCTCACGTAGGACCTGAGATGCATTTTGGGACAGGACAGCCCATCATACCTCACAAACGCTGGCACTTTGAATTTTGGGGGAATCACAATCCCGGCAACCAGACCCAAGTCTTCGAAATCCAAACCCGGTACCCTTTGTAGCTCCATGGCGGACAACCTGTCTTCTAGCCCTTTGTATTTATCATCAGCTGGAGGGTATTACTGGTCAGAATAGTCTTCATCCTCTTCAACTTCTTCCTCCTCTGCATCAGACTCGGAAGGCACTGCGACTTGATCTCTCTTACTAGTTCCTTCATCAGAAGTAGGAGGAAATTCAAGCACTCTCCGAGCTTCTCTGTCAAATCTTCTCCCCAAAGTAGCCACTCCGACCCTCTTTTTCTTCTTTACTGGGTCCTTATTCTCCAAATGGGCCTTGATGTCCTCTTGACTTTTAACCAAAGTTATCAAGAGTTGCTGGAATTGTGCATTCTGGGCTTGTAGGTCTTTCACCGTTTGCTCGAGATCCATCCTGACTGACATAAACAGCGGATAGATAAGGAAACTTGGAGTGAGACCTGCTTATGCTCATGATGAATGGTATGCTTATGTATGCAATGCATTCAAGGATTTAGGACATTCAAAATTGTTTCAGACAAAGAAGAACGCACGTCATATTAAGAAGAAATTTGTTAGCATATAAATGCCACATGGGCCAAATATTACAAAATAACTTCTTAGGGTAGAAAGACATTGCGCATCCTCTTTGGTGCGATGTAGGTGTTGAGGACCTCTTGCTCATGGAGTCGGCGGGTAAGCTCTAGAACCTTCTTCTCACTGGCGTAGAAGCTAGCCTCAAAAGTATTACGTTCCTCCTTGAGCTGAATCCAGCTTTTCTGCATTTCCTCCCACGATGTAGGCATGTCTGGATGTAGGATGGTGTAGGGAACCTCTCCTTCATTGACGGGCTCTTTAATCACAGGGAGAATATGAGGATAAGGCATCATCAATCTTTGGGCTCGGGCTCGTACCCACTTGAGATAAGGTTCAAGAGGGATGGAGTTCTTGTGTCCCAGAGTCTTGCTATCAACCTTGTTGAGTTTTCCCCAAGCTCTGATGAATCTTTGGCGAAGTCCTTGCGCATCGTTGTCGAAGTCAAAAACTAAGCTAGGAATCAACATATCATGAGGGCCATCCCTCCGGGCATATCCAAATTGCCTCAAAGCTAGGCAAGGATTGTAGGTGATACCCCCTCTAATTCCAAGTAAAGGAACATTAGGAAATTCTCCGCAACGATCGACAATGATGATATTTTCTCTGGACCGAGAACACCAATGCACATCAGAATGAGTAAGAGTCATCAATCGTTGGGACCACCTTGTACCTTGATCATTTTTCAAGACAGATTGTGGAAGGTGCGAAATAAACCACCTTGCAAGGATAGGAGTACAGCACATGAGAACACCCCTCTTTCTCATTGTTCGTGTGTAAAATGAGTGAAGGATGTCCCCAAGCAATGTTGGTATTGGATTTCTGGATAAGAAGATTTTGACAGCATTGACATCTACCAATTGGTCAGGATTTGGGAACAAGACCAACCCATAGATAAGGAGTGCCACAATCTCTTCAAAGGCTTGTAGGTCCAATGAGTTCCAACATTCTTGTGCCTTCTCAAACAAGAACTTGGCTAAGAATCCTTTGACGCCGCTTCTGGTTTCCCAATGCCCCTTGATGTCGGATGGTTGTAGATGTAATGCTCGAGCAACATCTTCCGGCTTTGGTTCCTTTTCCGTACCGTTGAAGGGTAGTTGATTAAGGATAGGAATTCTCAGGAGTTGAGAAAACTCCTCCAGAGTGGGTACCAACTAATAATCGGGGAAAGTGAAACAGTGGTGAAGAGGGTCAAAGAACTGGAATAGCACTTTCATCATGTCTTCTTCAATGTTGGTGTTGACTAGGCTGAGCAGTCTACCATGTCTTTCACTGAAGGATGAATTTTCCGGAATTCTTGAGGTGAGCTCCTTGAGTTGAGGAGAGATTCTCACAAGGTTGACTTGAATGGTATTTCTGCGAGGAATCTCCATGTCCTGCAAAACAAGAACAAAGATGAAGATCCAAAACCCTTGAAATGGTTAGTAAATGCATATGATGCTTCATGATGTTTATGATGTATGCACAAAACATATGTACAAGCAAATCACACCAAACCCTAGTTTCAGGCTGGTATGGGGTTTCATAGGTAAGTACCCTCTTGAGTGTAGTTGTCTTAAAAAACCTGTCCTATAAATAGTAACCGGGTTCTAAGGAGCTCAATATCATTGGATTGTTTTCAATGTTCATTGTTTCGGTTTAGCCACTTAACTAGCGACCAAAATATTCCAAGAAAACAACCCTCAATGAGTGTAGCATCGAGTATCTACCAACTTCGGACTGCACCAAAGCCGGTCATCTCACTACCCCTAATAAAAGGCCAAGATGGTCAAGTAAGGTTCTAGGTCATTAGTGCTTAGTGACATCACTCAGCGGCCCCGTACTCTCCTTGATTGAACTCAAGGGTTACCGGTACTCACAAATATGTCGCACTAATATAGCTATTGCTTAGACCGTGTCGGTATACCCCGCACAGTTTCCACAACGTATTGCTATCTATGAATGTTTCCCAAAATCCGGGTGGAGGATTGTAAACCCAAACAATAGAGCCAAAGCATAAAGCAAGCAAATCAAACAATTAGTCATGCAAGAGGGTGATCTAAGCCCTAAGGTTACTCCACTTTTAAAATAAATCCCCAGCAGAGTCGCCAGTTCTGTGATACGGTGGGAGAACTGACTGTGGTTTTGCGCTTGTTTTCGCAAATGTTTCGGTTGAGCAAGAGTCGCCACCGACTTTTTATTTTATCCTAAGGAAAGGTTTAAAAAGCACAGCAAAAACCTTTGAGATTTTTCTTGGGTTCGGGGAGTAGATTATAGAAAGGGAAGGTATTAGCACCCTTTCTATCCATGGTTATCCATGGGCTCTTAGTTACTTGCTTAGATCACTTGCCTTTTGTTTTTAATTGTTTGAAATGGTGCTTTGTGTGTGTGTGTGTGTTTTGAAAATGTTTTGAAAAGAGGCCAATGTGGTGGCAACCTTTGTAATGATCCATGTTGGGATGTATACAAAGGTGTATGTCTTTTAAAAAGGTTTTCATTTGTTTTTGAAAGTTGTTTTTGAAAGTGTTGTGAGGTGTGGTTTAAAAACAGGCAAGTGTTTTTATTTTGCAAGTTGACGAGTACTTAAGAGCGATCTACCCTAAAGTTCTCAAAGGTTTTGTTATGTTTTTAACCCTTTTAACAATTTTTGTTCCACCATTGTATTTGGCGGACAATCTTGTGTTAGGATGTGAAAGGGACGGGCGCGGGTCATCGTTTAGACCATAATTGCAATGGTGCCAAGTATCTTTGGGCAATTTTTCTTTAAGGGACTTTGATCGTTTTTAGGCAAAAAGGCGTCATCAAGGGACTATGATCATTTGAGTTATTTGTTTTGCCCAAAGAGACCTAGCATGCAATATGGCCCAATTTTTGAAAGGCAACAAGTGGATGTAACCCTAGGGGTGTTAGTGTGCAAGTGTGTTTTATTGCATACAAGAGTTTTTCTTTGAATTATGTTTTTCTATTTCATTGATTTTATCTTGCCATACATGTCCTAATTACTAGCAAATAAGAAGCGGAAATGTAAAATCCTACGCTATTACAACAATTAGGGGAGGGGGATACACATTTGTACATGGGGGGTTCAACGAGAAAAATAGACAAAAAAGAAAATAGCAAAAAACAAGATATATAGAGAGAGAGAGGGAGCCCACGCGCTGTTGGGAGGCCATCAGAAGTTCTGACCCAGATCCGCTGTCAGATGATCAACCTGTTGGTGAAACTGGATGAGTCAGAACTTCTGACTCTAGAACCTGCAAAACAGAACCTTGTTAGTGGGGAAATCAGAAGTTCTGATTTCCCTGCGCTGTAAGACAGAAGTTTGTTAGTGGAGAAACCAGAAGTTCTGATTCTGCTGAAAAGGCAATAACTCTCAGAGGTTCTGATGTCATTGACAGCAAAACAGGCTTCAGATGTGCTAACATCAAAGTCAGCATTTGGCTTTTCCCTGTACTAATCAGAACATCTGCAATTCTGTTATTACTCCACAAAACAGGAAACATATTTGGAACAGATCCAGCAAAATAGCAAAAAATGTTTCAGAGGTCAGAATCACCAAGGTCACAGGCAAGTCCTATATTGGCTCAGAACGTTCTGAGGTATGAGAGTCCTCAGAACATAAACAGCAATAACATGAATATTTACATTATGTTACTTGAATATGCACAGCTGATGATGCTTAACAGTGTGGTGAGGGTCAGCAGGTGCTTACCTGACTGTTTGGAAAGTAGTGGGTGAAAGTTAGCTTTTGGTTCTGGTGGTGTTCTGGACAGATTTGGAAAAGGGGAAATAAAGGTGTATACGTGTATAGGGTCAGAAGTTTGGAAAGAGCGTTTTTGGTTTACAGAAAAGAGCTGGATGTTTGATGAAGTTTGAAGGTGAGAAACTTAAAGTTATGAAACAAGGCTGGAGATTTTGGCAGAGTTTCAGAATGCTACGTTGCTAGGAGTTTCGTTTCTCTCTTAGCAATTTTTCTGTTTCTTTTCTTGAACGTCTTTTACAGTGGTGAAAGCTCTCTATTTATAGGCAAAGTTCTTGTGGATGCCTTGAACATTTAAGGCGCCAACAGAGTTTGAATTTGTTCTTTGACAGAAATTCCTGGGAAGTTGTGATAACAGCTATCTTTCAGCCTAGGTTGCAGCAGCAGGCGTAGATTGGGGAGAAGTGACCTCTGAAGTGGGCGGTGGCGTGAAGACCCATGCCAGAACCTGTGCAAAAGCATTTTCCAAGCCACACGTGAATGCTCAGGAGTGGTTGGAAGCATTAATGGGCATTAAATGGTGACAAGACCTGTCAATACCAACATTCTGGTAATGGAAACCAGCGTTGAATCAGCAGCGTAAACCATGCTCTGGCCTTGGCTACCTGTTGTCTTAGCAAGCTCTGGAGATTCTCCTGGTTTTCTGGTACGTTCCTTGGATCTACTTCTAGACAATCTGGACTTAGAGATTCTGTATCAATGTGACACCTATCCTTCTGACCTTTCATCTTCTGATTTCAACCTGTTCTGAAGGAGTCTTCATACTTTCCTGTTTCTCTTGTATTCCTTTAGCAAATTCTGACTGAGCTTGTGTAACTGCTGAAGGGGCATGTTCTGTTTGAGGCTTACATTCTGAACCACGTTTACAACTTCTGATTGAACTGATGTAGCTGCTGAAGAGCCAACTTCTGACCATGCTGAGCCAAGCTTGCAACTTCTGACCGTCTTCATCTGGGATGGGTCCAGAAGTTCCGAAGCGCTGATTTTTTCTAAAAACACTTATTTTAAAGAAGCATTCTAAGTACTTAGAAATTGATTGATTTTTTTCTCAAGATAAAAGTGTTGTTTCTGGAGTTCGTGAGATCATCTTGCTCTTGTAAGTGACTTGCTTGGGCAAAGGATAACTCAGGACTTGGATTTGTTTCAGGGGACTTTGAAAAATCTAAGATGGTTTCCTGAAGAAAGGGAGGGCAAATTTTGGGGTACAACAGATAGCAAGATCAAAAACTGAGGAAGAACACCTTGACCATCTACACAAGTTGTTTGAAAGGCTGGAGAAATATAAGCTGAGGTTGAATCCTAACAAATGCATCTTCGGGGTAAGGTTTGGTAAGCTTCTAGGATTTGTCGTCAGTGGCAAAGGTATTGAAGTCGATCCTGCAAAAGTCAAAGCAATCCAAGAAATTCCAGCTCCTCGTACTGAGAAGGAGGTAAGAGGTTTTCTAGGACGACTAAACTACATTTACGGATTCATCTCTCACCTGACTGCTACTTGTGAACCACTCTTCAAGCTGCTGAAGAAAGCTCAAGTGGTAAGATGGAATGACGGCTGTTAAATAACTTTTGACAAGATCAAAGAATACTTACAAGAACCACCAATTTTGATGCCACCTATTGAAGGAAAACCTCTGATCATGTACTTAACCGTGTTATAGAATTCAATAAGGTGTGTGCTAGGGCAACATGACGAGTCTGCTCGAAAAGCGCATGCAATATACTACCTTAGAAAAATGTTTACCGACTGTGAAACAAGATACTCACTGCTTGAGAAAACTTGTTGCGCTTTGGCTTGGGCTGCTCGCCGACTAAGACAGTACATGTTGAATCATACTACTCTATTAATCTCTAAGATGGACCCCATCAAGTACATCTTTAAGAATCCAACTCTCTCCGGAAGGATAGCCCGATGGCAAATGATCTTAACTGAGTACGATATCCAGCACACTACACAAAAAGCAATCAAAGGAAGTGTGCTGGAAGATCATTTGGCACATCAAGTTATGGAGGACTACCAATCCATAAACTTTGAATTCCCAGACGAGAATATCATGCTGATTACGGATTGTGAAAAGCCTAGACTGTATGAAGGTCCTGAGCAAGGATCCCAATGGACTATGGTTTTTGATGGAGCTTCCAATGCACTGGGTAATGAAATTGGTGATGTGATTATTTCCCCCGAAGGTTTCCATACGCCTTTTACTTCCAGACTTTCCTTCGACTGTACAAACAATATGGTAGAGTATGAAGCGTGCATCCTGGGTCTTAAAGCTGCTATTGACCTAAGAATCAAATTCTTTAGTGTATATAGAGACTCAGCTTTGGTCATCAATCAAGTTAAAGGAGATTGGGATACAAAACATCCAAATCTTATTCCTTACAAAGAGCTTGTGCTAACCTTGATCCTGTACTTTGAAGAAATCACCTTTGAAAACATTCAGAGGGAAGAGAATTAGTTGGCAGATTCCTTAGCTACCATGTCATCTATGTTCAAAGTCAAATGGGACAACAAAGCTCTCCGAATTACTATCGAAAGATTTGATAAACCAGCGCACTGCTATAAGATTAGCAATGATGGTGTAGAAGAGAAGCCTTAGTGTGATACGGTGGGAAGAACTAACTGTTTTTTGGAATGCTGGTTTACGTTTTGCGCTTGTTGTTTTTTTCTGCAAAATGTCGCGGTAAGCAAGAGTCACCACCGACTTTTATTTTATCCAACAAGGAAAGGAAAAAAAAGCACAGAAAAATTCCTTTTTCGAGATATATCTTGGGTTCGGGGGGTAGATTATAGAAAGGGAAGGTGTTAGCACCCTTTCTATCTGTGGTTATCCACGGGCTCTTAGGTACTTGCTCAATTGTTTTCAAAATTGCTTTCTTTGTGCTTGTGGGTTTTGAAAAAGTTTCTATTTGAAACTTCAATTTAACTCTTGTTTCTGTCCTCAAGAGCATATGAAGTGTTTTTTTTTGAAAACTTTGTTCGAAAAGTGTAAGTGTGAAAAGTTTTTATTTTTGAAAGAGCAAGTACCTGAGAACCATCTACCTACTCGAAAAAGGAATCGTTCTATGCTAATGTCCTTTAGACAATGCTATCCTACTATTGATGAGTAGGTAGCACCGTCGTTGGAGTTTTAAGGGTCAATTCGAATGCGGGACTTACGGTTACTAAAGCAATGCTAGGACGCCTTAGCGGTAACCCTAATGTCTTAGATCATTTGTTTGAGGCAACAATATCCGAGGCAACCGTTTCGAGGCGACTATGATCTTTTAGACAAGAGGACGACTTCTAAAGTGACCTATACTCAATGACCACATACGAAGGCAACCAAGTGGGGCGTACCCTAAGAGTACGCATGTGCGAGTGTGTCGTTTTCAGTTTATTTTTATCTTTGTACATGTTAAGGGTGATCTAAGTTGATTTTAGGTTAAAACATTCAGTCTTGTCATGCATCCCTATTATCAAACATCTAACAGTTATAGTTTGTGGAAATAAAATGCGGAATTTAAATTACAAGGCGTCGGGTATTTACATCGCCAAAGACAAACCCTTTGAAAATAAATAAAGCGATAAAAATAAATAAAAGTCCTATTAACTATTACAAACCGAGAGCAAGTACATTATTGAAAAAAAGAAAGTAAATCGCGTATGGAAAATTAAATCGAGCGCAAATTAGGGTTTTGACCCTCTTTGGTTAAAGAAAATGTTCTTTGTTGTTTTTATTTTAAGAAAGAAATTAACCTAAATTAATTACTAAATTAATAAATTAGTTAATTAATAAAAATCAATTATTTTTGGTTTTTTTGTTATTTTAAGAAAGAAAATAAAGATTAATTGAATTAGTGAAAACCTAATTAAGTCTAGTTAGTTTTAATTATTTACAAAAATATGTTAAAGTTATTCTAATTAAAACCTAAATCAATTAATTAGTATTTAATAAAAATTAAAATTAAAATTTGATTAAACATAAAAATATTTTTGTGATTTTATTTTATAAAGAAAAGAATTTTTGATTGGTTTTGTAAATAATAAAAATAATTAAAACAAATTAAAATAAATAAACAAAAGACTTATGAGAGAGGAGTATGGGCCTGTTTCCATGGTGTAGAAAGCAATTTTGAGGCCCATTAGAGTTGGCCTTGTTGACTTTTTTGAGATCCAATAGGCGTGCATGGACTTTGCTTATGGTAGACCCTCACTCCTAGATCACCAGATCTGGCCTTTGGCCATCTGGCTATTGGATGTATGAAGGTGCACGGTGAGCTGTAGGCTTGAATACACACACAATCGCCTGAAAGGAAAAATCAAATAGAAATTGGGGGACCTGGGATTCAAATCCAGGTCCTGAAAGTGATTGCCAATGCACGCTTGCCACTACACTGCTTTGTTTTGTTTGTTAGTGATATACAAAGAAAATATAATATAATGAATACCACACATATGCCAGCAAAGCAAAAAACGGCGCGCTTGGTTTGAATGGGGAAATGGGTGGACGCCACGTATTTTCTTCAACCTTCGTCCGTGGCTAAAACCCTGTAAAACCTATAGCTACGAACACAGGCCGTCACTACAAGTCGTGCATATTCCAAAATCCGCTGTAGGCCATAAAAATGAATTCTAAGGGCATGGTTATGCTCGTCTCATCATCCCGATCACAACCATACCCTTCTTGATGGCCAATTATTCTTGAAACAAAAACACCCAAAAATATCCAAGAAACCCTAGCTATGGCATTTTGCAATACAGGTCATGTAAACAAAATTAAATAATGCCAAAAGCTTGGAAATGTTATAAGGATTATAAATATGCCAATAATTTGTTCAAATGATGCAAGAATAAAGATTTATGATTTCATGAACAGAGCGGGTTATCGTGATACTTACAGCGCCTTAGGAAGCTGGAAAATACGTGATTCTGATTGGTTTCGCTTGAGTGAATGTCCAAGAAGCGTTTGGGACAAATCTCAGCCCTTGAAAATGCCTCTAGCTATGGTTTTGATCTCAAGCTTTTTGATGAAATTTTCAACTTTCGTTCTGCCTATGCCTGCACTTTCCAACCCTTGTTTCAATTGCTTTGGCTTCCTTATGTACTGTATAGTGTATAAGGGTAAGAATTATGGAATGAATCTTCCCTTATCAATGCCTTGGAATTTGATTTGATCTCCTCTTTACAACTTTCCAAATTTGCCAAATCTCAATCTTTTTGCACATGATATTGTATGATTCGAGTTTGATGATGATAATGATGATAATTAAAACCTGAAACAGCCAAAGAATCTCATGTAATCAAAGTTTTGGATTTTATATGATTTAATTTGATTTAAAATGAATAAATTCAAATAAAAATCAAATAAAATAATAAAAATCAAATATGGGCTCATGGCTGAAGCTAGGACACATGGGCAATGATTCAAGCTCAAATCAAGTGGAAAAGAATGAGCCCATTTGACAAAATTTGAAGTTTTGGGGATAGTTGACTTTTGGCAATTTTGCAAACAAGTCCAACTTCAACAATGCATAACTTCTTCAATTTTGAACTTTTGGAGGTGTTATTGGACTTTTTAGAAAGCTTGAGATGTTATCTAACCAACCCTTTTGGTCTCATCACATTTTTATATTCCATACTCAAGTTATAAGCTTTGGAAAAAAGGTGTTTTTGTTGACTTTCAAAAATGACCTATAATGTCCTAATTTATAACTTCTTGTGAGTGCATTTTTTGATCTTGGGGTATGAAGATGGATTGTAGGAAATTTAATCCTCTTTAAAATGAGCTTTTGATGGGTCATTTTTCATAAAGTATGAGGAAGTTATGCTTGGTCAAAGTTGAGTTGACTTTTCCTACAAAACCCTAATTTAACAACTTTTGAGTCTTGATGAATTTTGAGCAATCCTTGATGAATCATGATCAACCCTTGATCAAATGATGAAATATCCTTCAAAATGAGAATGTTGACAAAAAATCTTGAAGTTTGACTGTATTTGGGTCACAGTTGACTTTTGCCCTAACACAGTCGATTTTTGGGCCCTTTGAGCAATTGACTGAGCAAACTTCCTCTGCAAGGCTTGAAAATTGACATGGATGACCTTGAGAACATATTAGGACATTGGGGATAACTTGAGGTCATTTGGATTCAAGGATCTTGATGCAACACAAAACCCTAATTTGGGGTTGACTGTCTTAGGAGATAGCTTGTCTGTCTAACTCTTGAGCAAACTTGAGCAACTTGGAGATTTTTCTTGCAATGTTTTGAGGAATATGATAGGGAAAATTTTGGGGTACAACATCTGCCCCTGTTAAATCTTCTTAAACCTGAGGATGTAGATTGGCTTTTAAGCCTTTCGTGATCCGAAGGTGGAAGAGGATTGAACACTAGAGTGCCCAGAAATTTGCACTCGCATGAAGTGGTATCAACCTTGTGATGTCGGGAATGGGCTTACAGATGCCATTTGGAGATTGCCGGCGGGAGGATGGGTTTAAAGATGCCATCTGAAGGAGTGTCGATCACATAAGAGATTCCTTAGTGAGAACTTGCATACCTGTTGTTGTGGAAGATTCCGCTGGGGGAAGTATGATCTTTGTCGAGATTTAGGAGCTTGCCTGTACTTCAACCGAGGATAATTCGGTTGAGATTTAATAACTTGTCCGTAATTCAAATGGGGGAAATCTGTCGAGATTTAGAACCTTATCTGTAATTCAACCGAGGATAATTCAGTTGAGATTTAAGAACCGGTCAGTACGTCGACTGAGGGAAACATCTTCATCGAGATCTAGGAACTGTCTGTTACTTCAACGGAGGATAATTCTATTGAGATTTAAGAACTCGTCCACACTTCGAAGGAGGAAAATTGTCGAGATTTAGAACCTTATCTGTAATTCAACCGAGAATAATTCAGTTGAGATTTAAGAACCGGTCAGTACTTCGACTGAGGGAAACATCTTCATCAAGATCTAGGACTGTCTGTTACTTCAACGGAGGATAATTCTGTTGAGATTTAAGAACTTGTCCACACTTTGACGGAGGAGAATTGCCGAGATTTAGAACCTTATCTGTAGTTCAACCAAGAATAGTTCAGTTGAGATTTAAGAACCGGTCAGTACTTCTACTGAGGGAAACATCTTCATCAAGATCTAGGATTGTCTGTTACTTCAACGGAGGATAATTCTGTTGAGATTTAAGAACTCGTCTACACTTTGACGGAGGAAAATTGCCGAGATTTAGAACCTTATCTGTAATTCAACCGAGACTAATTCAGTTGAGATTTAAGAACCGGTCAGTACTTCGACTGAGGGAAACATCTTCATCGAGATCTAAGACTGTCTGTTACTTCAATGGAGGATAATTCTGTTGAGATTTAAGAACTCGTCCACACTTCGAAGGAGGAAAATTGTCGAGATTTAGAACCTTATCTGTAATTCAACCGAGAATAATTCAGTTGAGATTTAAGAACCGGTCAGTACTTCGACTGAGGGAAACATCTTCATCAAGATCTAGGAACTGTCTGTACTTCAACGGAGAATAATTCTATTGAGATTTAAGAACTCGTCCACACTTCGACGGAGGAAAATTGTTGAGGTTTAGAACCTTATCTGTAATTCAACCGAGGATAATTCAGTTGAGATTTAAGAATCGGTCAGTACTTCGACTGAGGAAACATCTTCATCAAGATCTAGGACTGTCTGTTACTTCAATGAAGAATAATTCTGTTGAGATTTAAGAACTCGTCCACACTTTGACGGAGGAAAGTTTCTGAGATTTAGAACCTTATCTGTAATTCAACCGAGAATAATTCAGTTGAGATTTAAGAACCGGTCAATAGTTCGACATAGCTGAGAACTTAACTGCATCCTTTCTGAAAGGTAAAGTTCAGTCGTATGCAATGCATGATATATATCAAGCAATGATGTTCTCAACATAAATTAGATTGTGTTGTATGATGCGTATATGCATGTATCATGATGACTGGAAATGTAATGCTTATAGCTGGGGGAAATAAATCCCGGATAGCTGCTGGAGAAAAGAGCTGAATTCTTTGTTTCCGCTGGGGATAGCGAATGAAGATGATTGTGAGAATAAACCTGCAGGAGAGGAGAACTCCGTTGGGGAATAAACTACTGAGGAGATCACTCTGTGGGGGAATAGATGCTGTGCTGAGGATTCCACTGATAAATTCCATCGGGGATGAATTACTGTTGCTGGTGATACTGAATCCTGTTGGAGATTGACTTCTTGTTTGTGAAAGGAAAGAACTTCGATGGGGTTGATATTTCAGTCGCGACTTCACTGGGGATAACCTTTTAGACTCTAATGGGGATAATCGTTTGAGTTTGTTGGGGATAATCTTCCAAAGTCTACTGGGGATGATTCTTCAACTCCACTGGGGAAGCTTTTTCAGACTGCAAATGGAAACATCTCGTGCCAGTCTTTGTACGTCACCGTCATCTTCTGCACAATCTTCTTGATGTTCTTATTAGCTGCTTCAACATCCCCATTCATTTTCGGCCGGTAGGGAGAAGAGTTGTGATGCTCTATCTTGAACTGCTTGCAGAGCTCAGTGATCATCTTATTATTGAGATTAGTACCATTGTCCTTAATGATCCTCTCTGGTACACCATATCGACAGATCAGATTGTGCCGAATGAACCGTGCCACGACGTTCTTGGTCACTGTAGCAAAGGAAGCTGCTTCAACCCACTTTGTAAAGTAATCAATTGCTACCAGGATGAAACGATGCCCGTTGGACGCTGTAGGTATGATCTCGCCGATCATATTAATGCCCCACATTGCAAAAGGCCAAGGAGCTGACAAGACATTCAGAGGTACCAGAGGTATGTGCACCTTATCAGCATAGACTTGGCACTTGTGACATGTCCGAGAATGCTGATAACAGTCGGCTTCCATTGTGGACCAAAAATATCCTGCCCGAAGGATTTTCTTTGTCATGGTGTGTCCACTGGAATGAGTTCTGAAAGTACCCTCATGTAACTTTACCATAATCTTTTCTGCTTTGTTCTTATCTACACATCGCAGTAAGGTTGAATCATGGTTACGCTTGTAAAGAATGCCATTGCTGATGAAGAACCTTGCCGCGAACCTCCTCAGAAACTTCTTATCGTTAACAGATGCACCCTCGGGGTATTCCTGAGCCTCAAGACACCTCTTCACCTCATGGAACCAGGGTTTATCTGCTACCTCTTCAGTCTCAATGTCACAGCAATGTGCAGGTTCGTCTAACCTCTCAATGGTAATCTGGGGAGCCTCATTGTCCCATCTGACCTTGAACACAGAAGACATCATAGCCAGCGCATCCGCCAACTGATTCTCCTCTCTAGGGAAGTGTTCAAAGGTTATCTCCTCGAAGTTCGGAAGCAATGTCAACACATACTCCTTGTAAGGAATAAGATTTGGGTGTTTTGTATCTCACTCGCCTTTGATCTGGCTGATCACGAGAGAGGAATCTCCGAAAACACTTAAGAACTTAATCCTTAGGTCAATTGCTGCTCGAAGACCCATGATGCACGCTTCATACTCTGCCATGTTGTTGGTGCAGTTGAAACATAACCGAGTGGTAAACAGAGTATGAGAGCCTTTAGGAGATATGATCACATCGCCAATTCCATTACCCAAAGCGTTTGAAGCTCCATCAAAGTACATAGACCATCGGGATCCTTCCTCAGGTCCTTCATCTGGTCCAGGTTCTTCGCAGTCAGTCACTATCATGATATTCTCATCCGGGAATTCAAAGTTCATTGACTGGTAATCATCCACTGCTTGATGTGCCAAATGGTCTGCCAACACACTTCCCTTGATTGCCTTTTGGGTCGTGTACTGGATGTCATACTCAGTCAAGATCATCTGCCATCTTTCTATTCTTCCGGACAAGGCAGGCTTCTCGAAGATATACTTGATTGGATCCATCCTTGATATCAATAAGGTAGTGTGAGTCAGCATATACTGTCTCAGCTGGCGAGCAGCCCATGCCAAAGCGCAACAAGTTTTCTCGAGCAGTGAGTATCGGGTCTCACAGTCGGTAAACTTTTTGCTAAGGTAATAAATAGCATCCTCTTTTCGGCCAGACTCGTCATGCTGCCCCAGTACGCACCCCATTGAGTTATCGAGTACTATCAAGTATAAGATCAAAGGTCTCCCTTCAACTGGAGGCATCAGAATGGGTGGCTCTTGGAGATACTCTTTGACCCTTTCGAAAGCGGCCTGGCATTCATCGTTCCAACATACTACTTGATCTTTCTTCAGTAGCTTGAAGATTGGCTCACAAGTAGCAGTCATGTGCGAGATGAATCAGGCAATATAGTTTAAGTGTCCCAGAAAGCCTCTGACTTCTTTTTTTGTTCGAGAAGCTGGCATCTTCTGTATAGCCTTCACCTTTGCAGGATCCACTTGAATACCTTTATCGCTTACGACGAAACCCAACAGCTTACCAGACCTCACCCCAAAGGTGCACTTGTTCGAGTTTAACCTCAATTTGTACAACTTCAACCTGTCAAATAACTTCTGAAGGTGGTCCAGATGCTCTTCTTCAGTTTGAGATCTTGCAATCATGTCGTCAACGTATACCTCAATCTCATGATGGATCATGTCATGGAACAAAGCGACCATGGCGCGCTGATACGTTGCCCCAGCATTCTTCAACCCAAACAGCATGACCTTGTAGCAAAAGGTACCCCATTTAGTAACAAAGGTTGTCTTCTCCATGTCTTCGGGAGCCATCTTAATCTGATTATAACCGGAGAAGCCATCCATAAAGGAGAAGACCTTATGCTGTACGGTGTTGTCAACCAGAACGTCAATATGAGGCAGAGGGAAATCATCCTTGGGACTTGCCCTGTTTAGATCCCTATAATCAACACACATTCGAACCTTACCATCCTTCTTCGGCACTGGAACCACGTTGGCAACCCACTGTGGGTAAGAAGTAACTGCTAGAAAACCGGTGTCAAACTGTTTCATAACTTCAGCCTTGATTTTCTCAGACATATCCGGGCGCATTCGGCGAACTTTATGCTTTACTGGAGGACAATCTTCCTTGGTAGGAAATCGGTGAACCACAATATCGGTATCCAACCCAGGCATATCTTCGTAAGACCAGGCAAAGATCTCAACGTAGTCTCGCAGCATCTGAATTAACCGTTGCTTAACACTAGCTTCCAGATTTGTACCGATCTTTACCTCTTTCTTGTCTACCTCTGTACCCAGATTCACTGATTCCACCGGCTCTTCGTGCGGATGTATGGCCCTCTCTTCTTGAAGTAGAAGTCTAGCAAGTTCACCAGGAACTTCACAATCATCTTCACCTTCGTCTTTGGCTAAGTTGATCGGACTTTCAAAGTCATAACTGGAAGTAGCAGAGTCGTTACCAGTGAGATCCAGAGTGGATGTAGACCTGTATATGTGAGTGTGTGTAAAATAGCCGTTTTGCAATATATAATAAAAGAAAAACAAGGAGCGAAAAGTTTGAAATGCAAGAAACGTCCAATGCTTTTATTAATGATATATGTAGATGACACACATAAAGCCCTCACAAATGAAGCCACGGTGCCCCGTGTAAGACACTGGGCCGTAAAGTTTAAAACATTGTCTGTTACAAATTCAAAACAAAAGTCTCATTACTGGGTAATAACAGAAATGGACATAGAATCCTTTGCTGTCCAATTACTCAATCCACCATTAGCAGTCGGGTAGATCCAATTTTCAATATCAAACTCTTTATCATCGTCATCCCCAATGGCATTCACTCCTGCGTCATGTTTGGGCATAGGTGTCGTTATGACATTAGGCTTTTCCGGCGCTTCAAACTGAATTTCCTTGGCATCAATCAGATCCTGTACCTTATTCTTCAAAACCCAGCAATCATCCGTATCATGCCCCGGGCTATCAGAGTGAAAAGCACAGCGAGCATTCGGATCGTACTTCGGTGATGTTGTATTTGGATTCTTCAGGGCCTTCCTTGGAATCACTAGATTGGTCTTTAATAACTGTGACATAATCTGGGATAAAGTCATGTTGAGCTGAGTGAACTGTCTTTGAGGTTTCTCGGCCCTTGGATGATTGTTGCGCTGAGGTGCAACAACAGGTCTTGAAATAACAACTGCATTGACTGCTTGGCGGCGTTCAGGTCTATTATGGCTTTTTGAACTGTAAACAACACTCAACTCTTTCTTAAAAGGCTTCTTCTCGGTGCTTGATGAAGCACCCTTCTGTATTTTACTGGATTTGATATCAGCCTCAATCCTTTCCCCGGTCATAATCAACTCCGTAAACCCGGATGGCGAACTTCCAATCAGATGGTTAAAATACGGACCAGACAAGGTCCCCAGAAAAATATCCACTAGTTCCCTATCAGCAAAGGGAGGTTGCACTCTTCCAGCGAGGTCCCTCCACTTCTGAGCATAGTCTTTGAAACCTTCGCCCGCGCTCATAGACATACCCTGGAGTTGGGTACGCGCGGGAGCGAGGTCGGCATTATATTGGTACTGCTTGTAGAAAGCAGCAGCCAAATCCTCCCAATTATGGATACTAGCTCCTTCTAACTGGTAAAACCATTCAAGCCGAGTCCCTGAAAGACTGTCTTGAAAGAAGTGGATCCAGAGGTTCTTGTCAGCGGTGTATGGTTGAATCTTTCTAACATACACACGGAGGTGCAACTTTGGGCAAGAAACCCCGTCGTATTTAGAAAAGGCTGGTGCTTTAAATTTGTGGGGAATCACCACCCCAGATGACAAACCCAAGTCTCCAAAGTCCAGACCAGGCACTCTCTGAACTTCCATCGCGCTCAACCGGTCTTCCAATTGTTTATATCTATCCTCAGCCGGAGGATACTGGTCTTCGTCAAAGTCAGTCTCGTTGTCTGAAACCACAGGGCTAGGAGCCTTCCTTTCTTCCTGATTATCTCCCCCTCCAGATGAGTGGGTTAAATTAACCTCTTCTCGTAAATCGTTTCCGAATCTGCGACCCATATTAAATAGGACCGTCTTCTTCTTCTTCTTCTTCTTCTTCTTCTTCTTCTCTTTCAAGATAAGGGTTTTCAAATCTTGCTGACCCTTAGCCAAACTCATGAACAATTCCTGGAACTGGGCGTTTTGAGCCTGTAGAGCCTTGATTGCTTGTTCAGTTGATGGTTCAGAAGACATGATGATGAAATAAACAACGAAGAAGATAAGAGACCTGTAAGGGTACCTGTTATGAGGTGCATGGGAATGATATGCGTATGATATGATTTCAAAGACGTCGAGAGATTCAAATTCGTAAACAAGAAATGAAACACACTTTTATTAGATAAACTTTGAAATTAATTATTCAACAGATGCCTTCAAGGCGTTACAAGAAAGAAAAGCTGAAAAGTAAATCAACACTAGAAATAATCAAAAGACAATCAGTGCTCCCATGGTCATTTCTTGTCGGTGCGGACATAGTCATTGAGGATCCGCTCGTTCTCCAGCTGCCTAGTCAACTTCTAAATCTTCAGCTCTTGCTCGTGATATTTTTCTCTATAAGTATCCCGTTCTTCTCTCAGCTGCATCCAGGACCTCTTCAATTCCCCAATGTCAGTAGGCATGTAAGGGTGTAGGATGGTAGGAGGAACCCCTTCTTCATCAGCAACCTCAACAGTTACAGGCAAGACGATTTCATACAGCATTCCCAACTTTTGGGCACGGATTCGAACCTATCGGAGATATGGCTCAATCAGAAGAGAAGTCTTTGGACCCAGTTTGTGCGGATCAGACCTGTGTACCCTATCCCAAGCTCTTATGAATCTGCGGTGTTGCTCGTCACTATCCCCTTGGAAATCAAAGACAATACTCGGCATCATCAACTCATGAGGTCCTTCCCTCCTAGCTCGCCCAAATTGACGTAAGGCCAAGCACAGATTATAAGTGATTCCTCCATTGGTTCCTATCAGTGGAACATTGGGGTATTCCCCACAACGATCAATAATGACCACATCTTCCATGCCCTTGATAGTCCAAATGATGTCATTATGAGAGAGAGACATAATCCTATAGGCCTAGCCCATGCCTTCCTTGTTCTTCAAAACTGATCTGGGGAGGTGAGAAATAAACCACCTCACCAACAATGGAGCACAGCACATCAGGGTTCCCCGCTTCCGAGCAGTATGGGCATAAAGAGAGTGAAGAATGTCACCCAAGAGAGTGGGTACATGATTACCAGACATAAAAATCTTCACTGCATTCACGTCGACGAAAGCATCTGAGTTAGGAAACAATACCAAACCATATATGAGTAGAGCCAAAATGTCTTCAAATGCCTGGAAGTCTAGACTGTCCCAGAACTGATTAGCCTTACCAACCAAGAATTTAGTAAAAAAGCCCTTTGCTCCACTACGAGTTTCCCAATTAGACATTACCTCAGCCTTTGTCAGATGGAGGGATGAAGCAATCACTTCCAGCCTAAGGATTTTCTCCCAACTTGTGAACAGGGTCTGCTCCAAGATAGAGATACCAAGCAGATCAGAGAACTCTTCCAAGGTAGGGACCAACTGGTAGTCCGGAAAAGTAAAGCAGTGGTACAGTGGATCAAAGAACTGGACTAAGACACTCATCATCTGCTCGTCCAATTTGGAAGTGACCAAACCAAGGAGGTGACCATGCCTTCTGATAAAGGAGGTAGTATCTGAAATCTTTGCAACCAATTCCTTAAGCTGAGTGGGAGTCTGGACAAAGTTGATCCGAATGGTATTCCTACGCATGGGTGCCATGACCTACAAAACAGAACAAAGATGAATCCCTCCTGTCTTTGAAATAGGTTAGTCCAATTCAAGATGCATGCAATGTTATGATGTCATGATGTCGTGATAGAAAACACACCACAAGTATCCATAAATAGCAAACATGGTAAAGGCATACAAGTCACACAGAGAGCCCTTAGATTTCAGGCTGGCAAGGAGTCTAGGTACTACCCTCTTTCAGTTCAGTTGGTTCAAACCTTTCCTAAAAATAGTAACCGGGTTCTAGAGGATCTCAATATCACTGACTACCCTCGACCGGTCATAATTCCAGTTTAGCAACCTTTTCTTGCGGCCGGAATCATCGCGAGAGTTTAGTCTCAATGAGTGTAGCATACTGCTACTGTTCTATGTCCAAGTTGGTCAATTTAAAGGTTCTAAGGTCGGTTGGTGCTTAATGACCCCTTAGAAGACCCATATTCTCCTCGTTGCGCCACAAGGGATACCGGTACATACTAAAGTGCCACACCAATGTAGCTACTGCTTCAACCGTATCGTTCTACGCCGTACAGTTCCCTCACAGTTTATTTCTATTTACGTAAAGGGTATCCCCCAGATCCAGGTTAGGATCTATAGTAACTCCGATTCAAACCCACAAAGATAAAGCATACAAATCAAGCAATTGAAAACATTATGATGAACTATTCCTAAGGTACACCCCACTTATAAGCATCCCCAGCAGAGTCGCCAGTTCTGGGATACGGTGGGAAGAACTGACTGTTTTTGAAATGCTGGTTTGCATTTTGGGCTTGTTGTTTTTTTCCGCAAAATGTCGCGGTAAGCAAGAGTCGCCATCGAATTTTATTTTATCCAACAAGGAAAGGAAAAAAAAGCACAGAAAAATTCCTTTTTCGAGATATATCTCAGGTTCGGGGGGTAGATTATAGAAAGGGAAGGTGTTAGCACCCTTTCTATCCGTGGTTATCCACGGGCTCTTAGGTACTTTCTCAATTGTTTTCAAAATTGCTTTCTTTCTGCTTGTGGGTTTTGAAAAAGTTTCTATTTGAAACTTCGATTTAACTCTTGCTTTTGTCCTCAAGAGCGTATGAAGTGTTTTTTTTTAAAACTTTGTTCGAAAAGTGTAAGTGTGAAAAGTTTTTGTTTTTGAAAGAGTAAGTACCTGAGAACCATCTACCTACTCGAAAAAGGAATCTGTGATACGGTGGGAGAACTGACTTGAGGTTTCGCGTTTGTGTTCGCACTTGTTCGGTTTAGCAAGAGTCGCCACCGACTTTTTATTTTATCCAAAGGAAAGGTCAAAAAGCACAGGAAAGAGCTTTGAGATGTTTTCTTGGGTTCGGGGGGTAGATTATGAAAAGGGAAGGTGCTAGCACCCTTTTCATCCATGGTTTTCCATGGGCTCTTATTTACTTGTTTTAGATCACTTGCCTTTGCTTTTCAATTGTTTGAAATGGTGCTTTGTATGTGTGGTTTTGAAAATGTTTTGAAAAAGATGCCTTGTCTAGGCAACCTTTGTAATGATTCTTGTTTGAATATATACAAAGGTGTGTGTCTTTTTGAAAAGATATTTCAATGTTTTGAAAGTTGTTTTGAAATTGTTTTGAAGTCGTGTTGTGAAGTGTGTTTAAAAATGGCAAGGATGTTTTGCAAGTTTTTTGATCAAGTAACTAAGAGTTGTCTACCCTATTTTACTCAAATATCTTTCTCATGTTTTTTAACCCTTTTCAACAGTGTTGTTTCATCATTGTGTTTGATGAACAACCTTGTGTTAGGATGTTAAACGGGACAGACGCGGGTCATCGCATACAATCATTGAAAGCAACTTGTGAGACGCTCTAGCAATTTTGTAAGGGACAAGATCGTTTTATCGAAAGCAACATCGAGGGTCATCGTGGGACTATGATCTTTGTTTATCGAAGGGGCATTTGCTAGAGTGTCTCATACTTGAGGGACATGATTGCATTTTCCGAGGCAACAAGCGAGGTTACCCTAGTGGTGCAAGTGTGAATTGTGTATTGATTTTCATGCATTTATCTTGTATTAGGTCATCTAGCGATTGATTTTGAATCTTCGCATACAAACCCTAATTACTATACAGTATATTGAAAGCGATAAATTGCGGGAATTTAAAGTCTAAATTATTACAAAACAGTATCCGGGGATGGGGGTACAAATGTTTATAAATGGGGATGAGTCTTATCAGAATAATAATGTCCAAGTATATATTACAACCAAATTGAACTGTCGCATTTTCAATGTAAAATTATAACAAAGTATAAGATAATGAAAATCAAAGAAATATGAGATGCGTGTATTTATTTACAAATGATCAAATAAAATTTTTAACCTAAGAAAGATTAAGTATTTATTATTTTTTGTGTTTTTTATTGATTATGTAAATAAAGAGTTTTTTAAAGAAAAGAAAAAATTATTTAAGTTAAAGTTTTATTATTTATGTACTTTTGTGTTATTAAATGTAATAATTATTAAGGAAAATTATTAAGAAAATTTATACAAAAATTTAATATATTTTTATTTAACAAAAGAGAAAAAGAATTAGATTATAAAAAATGAAAATAAAGTGATAAACAAAAGTATTAGTTTAAAGAAAGAAAAGAGTTTAAATAAATAAATAAAAGGTGGGCTTAAGAATGTGTTTTTGGATGGCCCAAAAGAAGAACAAAATGGCCAGAAGAGAGGAAAAGGAGGGGGGTGCGTGTTAGTAAGAAGTATGGGCCTTAGGCGCTTGTTTACGGCGAAGGACCAAGTGGATGTTTGAACAAGTTTGTTAGGGTTGATGATTAGTGTATTCAGAATCTAGGGTTTACAGTTTTGGTCTCAACGGCGCCGCTCCTCTCATCTTCTTCGTCTCTCTTCCTCGTTCTCATCCATGGGCTTCTGATCCTTAAAACTCCCTTCTAGCCACCGGAGCATCGCCCTATCTCACCTCATGCTCTCTTCACGGCGATCCAGAATCTTGAATGTTTGTGGTATGATTTCGTTTCAAACGTGTTTTTGGGAATTTTTATAGTTCTGTTTTCTTTCTACTTTATTTTTACTTGCATGCTTTGATTCATGGTTTTGATGTTTGATGCGTAGTAAAAAGGTTGAGAACAAGTTTACCTTGGACGTTTCGCTTCTGAAGAGTGAGAGAGGGAGGGTGAGCTGGCCGGTGACGCTTCCAGGAGGCTAGGCGGAGGGAGGAGCGTGATGATCGCTTACTTTGGCCTTTGGTATTTCTATATCTTTGAACGCTTGATGATGATCTTGTTCTGAGATTACTCTTGCTTCTGAATGCTTGAATACTGATTGTTTGATGATGATGTAGTTTTGAAAACACTTGAATATTTGTTTCTGATTTGAGTTGATGATGATGTTGTTCTGAAAACACCTGAATATTTGTTTCTGATTTTCTCTTCCTCTTCTCTTTTATTGACCCTGATTATTTGATGATGAATACATATATATTTTGAAAAGAACTAGCTATTGTTGTTGTTCTTTGTTTTGGTTGATGATGGTGAAAACTGAAAACCAACGTTGTTGTTTTGCTTTTTGTTAAGCAAGCAGGGTTATTGCAGTTTGTGGCTTTTTTTGTATGTTTGTTGAGCTTGGCTTACAGGTTTGTTGTTGGAAGTGCAAATTTGCAGTTTTTACATGTATGTGTTGTTGTAGCTTGCAGTTCTGATAAGTTTGCAGGCTTGAGCTTGTAGTTTTAGCTTGCAGATTTGTGAGTTTACAGGTTTGTGCTTACAGTTTTGCTTTGGAAGACAGACTATGCAGTTTAACAGGTTTTCTTGTTATTGTCACAGTTGGGATCTTTTTGGTAAGCAGACTGATGAGTTTTAAACAGGTTTTGGACTTGCAGTTTAGGCCAGTTTGTTTTGAGTTTTGCAGGTTATGCAGTTTCAGCAGGTTTTTTTAGTGTTTGAGAAGGCAGGCTTGCTGTTTTTGTGAGGCAGGCCTGAAGGTTATGCAGGTTTGTAACTTGCAGTTTTTTGGTAAGTTACAGGCTATGGAGTTTTGGAGATTATTTTTTTTCTGCAGTTTGGAGGTTTATGCAATGCAAATTTTTTATGGGCTCTTCCTCTCTCTGCTGGACTGTTAGACTGTTATATCTATTTGTTTTCTTACTGCCTTTTACAGCCTGCCAAAACTGCAAACCTTTTCTGGTTCTCTCTTTCTCTCTCCATAAAAGCACTTTTAATTGCTTATTATATTATTCTGAAAAGCTTGTTGGGCCAGAAAATGATGATGAAATTGACAAGTCTGCTTGCTTGTAACTTGGTTCATCTCCTGCATTGTGTACTTATTTCCATATTTCCTGCATTGTATGCTTTCTTTGACAGCTTAGCAACTTTCTGCTTTATGTACTTGGTTGCTTGTATGCTTTCTTTGACAGCTTTGCAACTTTCTGCTTTATGTACTTGGTTGCTTGTATGCTTTCTTTGACAGCTTTGCAACTTTCTGCTTTGACAGCTTTGCAACTTGTTTTGACATTAAGTTTGCATTTGTAGTTAGCTTGCCATGCTTGCTCATGCTGACTTGGTTGACTAATGCAGTTTGGAATTCAGTTTGCTTTGCCTTGCTGCCTTATATCTTTGCATTTTAAATTAATTGTATGCTTGCAAATTATTTTTACTTTTCTCTTTGTGAACCAAGAAGAGAAATCTTCTTGTGATTTGCAAAGAGAACAAGTAAAAACATGATGAATCCAATAGCATTCTGATTCCGGCCAACAAGCTTTAATGATGATTTTTTATTTATCTGCTTAAAAATGCTTTTCAGTTAATTGTACTGATTTATTTTTCTTCTGTCTTTTGCAGGTAAGTACCAGTTGGCTGATAGAGGAAGCAGTAGAATTAGAAGTCAAAGATCTCAAGAGACTTAGGCTTAGATTTATTATATGTTTTTTTTATATATTGTAAACAAATATTACTGTAAATACTGTAAATTGTAAATTCACAATATTCGAATAAAATTTGTAACAACATTTGAAATAAATAAATAAAAAGTCTTTGTCAAATATCTTCCACCTTTTCCTTGTATTATCTATTTAATTATTTAAGACTCTCAAACCAAAATAATTGGAACTGTATCCCAATAATTTTAATCCAGATAAAATAAATAACCAACAAACTTCGCAGTCTCGCAACCTTGCATTAATCACAATACACCTGTTATTCCAATTAACATATGTGTTGTATAGTTAAACAAACAAGCATCCCATAAACCTTTCACTCCACTGATCAAACCAATGCCTCAAAGTTTCAAACAAAAGTCTCAGCCCCTATCCCAGATATTTAGGTTTTGAGAAACAACCAGTAATCTTGAACAAGCGTAAAAATAATGTAACATTCAACTGAATTTCTGAGGATTCAGTTTCTTCTGAGAAATGCGAGCGCAAAACCTAATCCTGGATTACTGCCAAAGAAAGATCTGTTCGATCAAATCCTGAGCCAATCTCAACAAAATCAATGGAAACCCTAATTCTGGATTTACTGTCAAAGAAAAGTCTGTTTGACCGATTCTTGAGCCAATCTCAACAAAATCAGTGGAAACCCTAATTCTGGATTTACTGTCAAAGAAAAGTCTGTTTGACCGATTCTTGAGCCAATCTCAAAAATCAGGGAAAACCCTGGAGTTGTGATTTCTTGTGAAAAAGGGAGGGCAAATTTTGGGGTACAACAGAATCGTTCTATGCTAATGTCCTTTAGACAATGTTATCCTACTATTGATGAGTAGGTAGCACCGTCGTTGGAGTTTTAAGGGTCAATTCGAATGCGGGACTTACGGTTACTAAAGCAATGCTAGGACGCCTTAGCGGTAACCCTAATGTCTTAGATCATTTGTTTGAGGCAACAATATCCGAGGCAACCGTTTCGAGGCGACTGTGATCTTTTAGACAAGAGTACGACCTCTAAAGTGACCTATACTCAATGACCGCATACGAAGGCAACCAAGTGGGGTGTACCCTAAGAGTGCGCATGTGCGAGTGTGTCGTTTTCAGTTTATTTTTATCTTTGTACATGTTAAGGGTGATCTAAGTTGATTTTAGGTTAAAACATTCAGTCTTGTCATGCATCCCTATTATCAAACATCTAACAGTTATAGTTTGCGGAAATAAAATGCAGAATTTAAATTACAAGGCGTCAGATATTTACATCGCCAAAGACAACCCCTTTGAAAATAAATAAAGCGATAAAAATAAATAAAAGTGCTATTAACTATTACAAACCGAGAGCAAGTACATCATTGAAAAAAAGAAAGTAAATCGCGTATGGAAAATTAAATCGAGCGCAAATTAGGGTTTTGACCCTCTTTGGTTAAAGAAAATGTTCATTGTTGTTTTTATTTTAAGAAAGAAATTAACCTAAATTAATTACTAAATTAATAAATTAATTAATTAATAAAAATCAATTATTTTTGGTTTTTTTGTTATTTTAAGAAATAAAATAAAGATTAATTGAATTAGTGAAAACCTAATTAAGTCTAGTTAATTTTAATTATTTACAAAAATATGTTAAAGTTATTCTAATTATAACCTAAATCAATTAATTAGTATTTATTAAAAATTAAAATTAAAATTTGATTAAACATAAAAATATTTTTGTTATTTTATTTTATAAAGAAAAGAATTTTTGATTGGTTTTGTAAATAATAAAAATAATTAAAACAAATAAAAATAAATAAACAAAAGAATTATGAGAGAGGAGTATGGGCCTGTTTCCATGGTGTAGAAAGCAATTCTGAGGCCCATTAGAGTTGGCCTTGTTGACTTTTTTGAGATCCAGTAGGAATGCATGGACTTTTCTTATGGTAGACCCTCACTCCTGGATCACAAGATCTGGCCTTTGGTCATCTGGCTATTGGATGTATGAAGGTGCACAGTGAGCTGTAGGCTTGAATACCCACACAATCGCCTGAAAGGAAAAATCAAATAGAAATTGGGGGACCTGGGATTCGAACCCAGGTCCTGAAAGTGATTGCCAATGCACGCTTGCCACTACACTGCTTTGTTTTGTTTGTTAGTGATATACGAAGAAAATATAATATAATGAAAACCACACATATGCCAGCAAAGCAAAAACAGGCGTGCTTGGTTTGAATGGGGCAATGGGTGAACGCCAGTATTGTCTTCAACCTTCGTCCATGGCTAAAACCCTGTAAAACCTATAGCTACGGACACAGGCCGTCACTACAAGTCGTGCATATTCCAAAATCCGCCGTAGGCCATAAAAATGAATTCTAAGGGCATGGTTGTGCTCGTCTCATCATCCCGGTCACAACCATACCCTTCTTGATGGCCAATTATTCCTGAAACAAAAACACCAAAAAATATCCAAGAAACCCTAGCTATGGCATTTTGCAATACAGGTCATGTAAACGAAATTAAACAATGCCAAAAGCTTGGAAATGTTGTAAGGATTATAAATATGCCAATAATTTGTTCAAATGATGCAAGAATGAAGATTTACAATTTCATGAACAGAGCGGGTTATCGTGATACTTAAAGCGCCTTAGGAAGCTGGAAAATACGTGATTCTGATTGGTTTCGCTTGAGTGAATGTCCAAGAAGTGTTTGGGACAGGTCTCAGCCCTTGAAAATGCCTCTAGCTATGGTTTTGATCTCAAGCTTTTTGATGAAATTTTCAACTTTCGTTCTGCCTATGCCTGCACTTTCCAACCCTTGTTTCGATTGCTTTGGCTTCCTTATGTACTGTATAGTGTATTAGGGTAAGAATTATGGAATGAATCTTCCCTTATCAATGCCTTGGAATTTGATTTTATCTCCTCTTTACAACTTTCCAAATTTGCCAAATCTCAATCTTTTTGCACATGATATTTTATGATTCGAGTTTGATGATGATAATGTTGATAATTAAAACCTGAAACAGCCAAACAATCTCATGTAATCAAAGTTTTGGATTTTATATGATTTAATTTGATTTAAAATGAATAAATTCAAATAAAAATCAAATAAAATAATAAAAATAAAATGTGGGCTCATGGCTGAAGCTAGGACACGTGGGAAATGATTCAAGCTCAAATCAAGTGGAAAATAATGGGCCCATTTGACAAAATTTGAAGTTTTGGGGATAGTTGACTTTTGGCAATTTTACAAACAAGTCCAACTTCAAAAATGCATAACTTCTTCAATTTTGAACTTTTGGAGCTGTTCTTGGACTTTTTAGAAATATTGAGATGTCCTATAACCAACCCTTGTGGTCTCATCTCATTTTGATATTCCATGCTCAAGTTGTAAGCTTTGGCAAAAAAGGTGTTTTTGTTGACTTTCAAAAATGACCTTTAATGTCCAAATTTATAACTTCTTGTGAGTGAAGATTTTAATCTTGGGGTATGAAGATGGATTCTAGGAAATTGCATCCTCTTTAAAATGAGCTTTGGATGGCTCATTTATCATAAAGTATGATAAAGTTATGCTTGGTCAAAGTTGAGTTGACTTTTCCTACAAAACCCTAATTTAGCAACTTTTGAGTCTTGATGAATTTTGAGCAATCCTTGATGAATCGTGATAAAACCTTGATAAAATGATGAAATATCCTTCAAAATGAGAATGTTGACAAAAAATCTTGAAGTTTGACTGTATTTGGGTCACAGTTGACTTTTGCCCTAACACTGTCGATTTTTGGGCCCTTTGAGCAATTGACTGAGCAAACTTCCTCTTCAAGGCTTGAAACTTGACATGGATGACCTTGAGAACATATTAGGACATTGGGGAGCACTTGAGGTCATTTGTACTCAAGGATCTTGATGCAACACAAAACACTAATTTGGGGTTGACTATCTTAGGAGATAGCTTGTCTGCCTAACTCTTGAGCAAACTTGAGCAACTTGGAGATTTTTCTTGCAATGTTTTGAGGAATATGAGAGGGAAAATTTTGGGGTACAACACTTAGTTTCATGAGGTGAAAATATATCTCGAAGCTCAAGACTATCTTGAAGGTGTGTCAGTCAATGACAAGAAGTTCCTGTGGAGGTTCTCGACAAAGTTCTTCCTAAGCAATGGGATCTTATACAAGTGTAACCATTATTCAATTCTGATCCGTTATGTGGGCAAGAAAGAAACAGAGAATATCATGGAGGATATGCATGACAGTATCTTTGGTACTCATTATAGCGGATATAATATGGCCAAGAAGATTTTGAGAACTGGTTACTATTGGTCGACCATGGAAACTGATTATCATCACCACTCGAGGACTTGCCATAAGTTCCAAATTTATGCTGGCAAAGTTCATGTGCCTCCAATACCTTTGAATGTAATGATTGCACCTTGGTTATTTTCAATGCGGGGCATTGATATGATTGGAGAAATCAAACCTACTACCTCTAATGGACACCATTTCATTCTTGTCGCCACTGACTACTTTACCAAGTGGGTTGAAGCAGCTTCATTTGCTTTAGTTACCAAGAACATTGTGGCCTGGTTCATCAAGTATAACCTCATCCGTCGGTATGGTATCCCTAAGACAATCATCACTAAAAATGGTACCAATCTCAACAATGCCATGACCACTGAACTCTGCACGCAGTTAAAGATCAAACATCATAACTCTTCTCTATACAAACCTAAGATGAATGGCACAATGGAAGCTGGTAACAAGAATATAAAGAAGATTGTGTAAAATATGGTGGTGACCTATAAAGACTAGCATGAAATGCTACCATTTCCTCTTCATGGCTACTGTACTTCGGCACGAACATCAAATGGGGCAACCCTTTTCTCTTTGGTTTATGGCATGGAAGCTGTCTTACCTGTCGAAGTTCAAATCCCTTATCAAAGGATTATGAAAGAAGCAGATTTAGACGAAGACGTATGGATTTAGACTAGGTTGGATCAGTTGAATTTGGTTGACGAAAAGAGGCTGGCGGCTGTTTATCATGGTCAGATGTACCAGAAATGCATGACTAAAGCTTTCAACAAGAAGATTAAGAATCAGGTATACCAGGTTGGAGACTTGGTAATAAAGCGCATCATTCTGCCCCAAGGAGATCCCAGGGGAAATGGGCTCCCACTCACAAAGGTCCATTTGTTGTTAAGAAAGTATTCTTCGACGATGCTATGATGCTAACCACTATGGATGGCGAAGATTTCCCTCACACTATGAACACAAACATAGTAAAAAAATACTATGCATAAGAATGACTCGCTAGGTTGACATGCCTAGGAAAGAATAAGGGCATCCCGACGAACCAAAAGGGTTCGGGCAAAAATAAGGGATATATACAAAAGATTATACACCCTGCAAGTCGAAAATCTGAAAGCGAGGCTTGGGCAAAAAGGGGTATCCTGGTGGACTGAAAACCCGAAAGGGAGGTCCAGGCAAAAATTAGGGATTAAAAGCGTAAGAGTATGTCCTGTTGGATCACTTACATGCAAGCTTTATTACCAAAGTCGAAAATTCAAATGGTTCAATTAACTTCTTCCAATGGAAAAGGACAAGATGTTCGAAGACATAGGGGCATTAGTAGAGTTGGAACCCAATGAGATCATTTCCACATGGCTATAAGTTTTGTTTTCAATTTGTATTCTTTTCATTTCACGATGACTTCCTCTTACTAGGATTTTCGTCTCTTTGTACAAAATTGTCTGTTTATAGGAAAATTATCAATACAAATATACTTTAAAGTCCAAACTTTTTGTTTTTATGTTTTTTTTGCAAAGACGTCCAAATGACTAAACTTGAATGAACATATGCATATGAACATGATTTCATGTTAATAAATAAATAAGAACAAGAATAAGCATTTACTCAAGATTCTAGGAGCTGGGATGACACTCAAGCTGGCCATGAATACCCACAGAATCCCTTTCATAAGGTTATCCCAGTGAAGTCTCCATAGCTACTTCTATAAGATTATCCTCACAGAATAGTCTTCACAAATAAGGGTACATTCCCCACAATCTCCCTGGCAGATTGCTCCAATAAATAAAGGAGTATAATCCCTTTCCCGACAATATCACCAACCTATGGAGTTCCCAATCAGTAGACTTCATGGAAAGTCTCTTCCCCAGCTGATTTTGGTCCTCCAAAACTGAAAAAAGACACCTTGCAGAGTTTCTTCTAAATCAATTTCCCCAATAGAGTTTGTTTCCTCAGCAGGGCATTCTCCATCAATAAGGGTTTATTTCCCCCAACAAGTTTTATTTCCCCAAACAGAAATCAATACGTCCCCTGCAGATTTTCCTCAAACAAGTAACCAGGAATCCCCAGCGGAAGCATTCTAGACACAATTGAAGATACACATACTCTTCATCCCCAACAATAGTCAGGGATTTATTTAACCAATACAAAAACACTTCAACAACATTGTACATTCATTCATCATAACATATGCATACAAAACACATATAGCATAATCTCATTTATTTTGAGAACATCATTGCACAATGCATTTCATACATCATGGCATTGCATACAACTAACTCTTTACCTTGTCAAGAAAGATCAATCAATAGACTGATATCATAAACGAATCCTCAAAGCAAATTGTAAAAGACAGGGCAAGTATCTACATGATGAACACTACTTTCAAACCTCAACTGGCTCAGATTAAATCGACCAAAGATTTATTCTGATACTTCTCTAAGTTAAAGATTTGAAGACCTCTACTGCTCAGATTAAATCGACCAAAGATTTATTCTGGTACTTCTCTTAGTAGACCTTTTTCTGGCTAAGATAAAATCGACCAAAGATTTTTTCTAATAATTATCTCAATTAAATATTTAAAAACATCTGTTGGCTCAGATTAAATCGACCAAATATTTATTCTGATACTTCTCTCAGTATAACTTTTTCTGGATTAGATTAAATCGACCAAAGATTTATTCTGATACTTCTCTCAATTAAAGATTTAAAAACATCTACTGGCTCATATTAAATCGACCAAAGATTTATTCTGATACTTCTCTAAGTAGACCTTTTTCTGGCTTAGATTAAATCGACCAAAGATTTATTCTGATACTTCTCTCAGTTAAAGATTTAAAAACATCTGCTGGCTCAGATTAAATCGACCAAAGATTTATATTGATACTTCTCTAAGTGGACCTTTTTCTGGCTTAGATTAAATCGACCAAAGATTTATTCTGATACTTCTCTCAGTTAAATATTTGAAGACCTCTACTATCTCAGATTAAATCGACCAAAGATGTATTCTGATACTTCTCTCAGTAGACCTTTTTCTGGCTTAGATTAAATCGACCAAAGATTTATTCTGATACTTCTCCCAATTAAAGATTTAAAGACATCTGCTGACTCAAATTAAATCGACCAAAGATTTATTCTGATACTTCTCTCAGTAGACCTTTTCTGGTTTAGATTAAATCGAACAAATATTTACTCTGATACTTCTCTCAGTAGACCCTTTTCTGACTCAAATTAAATCGACCAAAGATTTATTCTGATACTTCTTCAGATACAATCGAGCGAAGACTCGTTCTGATACTTCTATCAACAATTACCTCTAGATGGCATCTATAAGCCCATCTCCAACAAATTTCCATCACCTCTCAAAATGGCATCTCTAAGCCCGTTTCTGATATAATCAACACACAATTTTACTTCGTGCACAAGCGAGTGGAAATTTCTGGGCTCTGAAGTGATCAATCATCTTCTACCCTCAAGTCACAAATGGAGAACAAGCCAATCTAACTCTTCAGGTTTAAGAATATTGAACAGGGGCTGCTGTTGTACCCAAAAAGTTTCCCTCTCTATTCTGAAGACATTACAAAATATCTCAAATGCTCAAGAAGTTTTAAAGAGTTTGATCAGATAAGCTCACCTCCTAAGCACTGAGCCTCCAAATTAGGGTTTTGATTTTCTCAAGGACAATTGGACTTTTAATGCCTCAAATAACTTTCATGGTTCATTATAGGTCTCCAAGATTACTCATACCAAGTTTCAAGCCTTGCATCACAAATTTTCTCAGTCAATTTCTCAGATAACTAAAAATCAACTATATTGGACAAAAAGTCAACTGAGGTTAAAGTACACTTCACGATTTTTGGCCAACATCAACATTTTGAAGTTATATTTATCAACTGATCAAGGTTGGATCATAATGCCTCAAGGAAAGCAATCAAATCATCAAAGGGGCAAAATTGTCAAAATTAGGGTTTTGACTAAGAATAGTCGGTCATGGACTTTTGACCTAGTACATGAACTATTGACTTGAAACATGATCTCAAGGACTCAAACATAACATGTTGACCTAATTTCATGGCTCAAATCATTTCTCAAGATCAATGGATTGATAGTTGAAATTTGATCAACTGATTAAAAGTCAACTAATACACAAAAAGTCAAACTTTGAATTTTTGGTCAACATTAAATTTCAAAGATCAAAATTCATCAAGACATTCAAAAATATCAAACTTGATCATAAAGTCAAGAAAGTCCACAAAAAGTCAAAGTCTTCAATACTTAGAAAATTTCTAAGTATTTTTAACGTTGATAATTTCAATACTTTATGATAATTTTTCACCAAGATGCAAGATGATTCAAGGAAAACTTTCAACATGAAAGTTGTAGATCTTGATGAATTATACAACTTTGTCCATTAGGGTTTATGTCCAAAAAATTCTTAGATTTGAAGATGTAAGCTCATAAAGTCATGACATTTTTCATAAAACACTTAGTGAAAATTTTAGCAAGTTTAAACAGATTTTTGACTTAACTTCTTGACCAATTTTCGCCTAGTTCCAAGATGATTTAGTCAAAGTGGTCAACAAGAAGGTTGTAGACAATGTTTCAAGCTTTCCAAAATATCTAAGAACTTGGAGAGATCATTCTTGAGCTAAGAGAATCGAAGAGAAGAAATTGGGCATCCATTCTTGAATTACAAGTCATTTTCTTGATTAACACATAATCCAATCTCAATGTTATGCTGCACAATCTTACTTTGCAGGCCTTATAACTTGTGTATCTATCCATAATTAATGGATTGCATAAACTTTTGAGCTATGATCCAAGTGGTTTAAGCATTGTCCAAGTTAATTTTCCATTTTGGGGAGAAAGTTAACATTGCCATTCTTGAAAAGCAAGCTTTATGCACAAAGTCAAATCTCGAGCCTCTCACTTGTTCCCTCTGATCACACTCTATCTACAAGGTCAAAAGAAATGTGATTAAAGTGTTTAACCACTCTATGATCAAAGGTACAAGGCATTGAAACTTGTTTTTTCAAGAAAATCATATGTTGAGCTTAACATGTGATTTTGAATTCTAATCAACTTGATGTTCTCCAACGGTTCCCTATAAATAGAGACACTATTTTACAAGCTAATACACGAATTGAAAAGCCCTAAAACTCTCTTATACTCCCTCAAACCAGAAATAGCACAAAAACTCCATAGCTTGTTGTTGTACCCCAAAATTTGCCCTCCCATATTCTTCAAGAATTTGCCAAGTCAAAGCTTCAAGATCCCCCAAGGGTTGCACAGTTCAAGAGCCTCCTGAACAGTCAAAATTAGGGTTTTGGTTCTGATCAAGAAAATGAAGTTTCCAAGGGTCCCATCAAGTCCCACATGCCTACAAATATGGTCAAGCATCCTCCTACCAAGTTTCAAGACTTTCAGCACAAAATTGCACAGTCAAAAACCCTAATTGCACTACAGTCAACTGTAGGGGCAAAATGGTCATTTGACAGTCAAAAGTTCAAATTTTTGGTCAACATATCATTTTGAAGCCACAAACATCATTTGAGCAATGCTTGATCATGATTCTCAAAGCTTGGCTCAAAAATCATCAAGATGCAAAAGTTTCCTTATTTGGACAGCTGAAAAAGTCAACTGTAAATTGACCAGGGCATAACTTTCACATGGATTATCAGAAAAATTCCATCCAATTCTCATTTTGAAGAGAAAGACATTTCCTACAACTCCTCTTCACACTTCAAGTCAAAGAAATGCTCTCACAAAAAGTTATCAATTTCAACATTATAGGTCATTTTCAAAAGTCAACAAAAAAGGACTTTAAGTCAAAGGCCATAACTTGAGATTGGTAAACCAAAATGACATGGGACCAAAGGCATTGGTTAGAGGACTCAAAGACCTTTCCAAAATGTCCAAGAACATGAGAAAAGCTTAAAAATTGAGCAAGTTATGCCTTGTGGAAGTTGGGAAATTTTTGGATATTTTGAAAAGTCAACATTGATTCAAATGACCTAAAATTGCTAATGGGCCTCTTTTTCTTCCACAATTCATTATCCAAGGCATGTGCACGACCATTTGGCCCAAAGGGAAGTTTTTCTTCATTTTTTATTTATTTATTTGGATTTTTATTATTAATAATTCATTTAAATTAAAATAAATACATGAAAAATACTAAACCTAGGTTTTAAATCTTTTTATGCATAATGTATACTCAATATTTCGTGCATAGCTGGATTTGGAAAGAATTGAAGACAGTTGGCCATGATTTGTACCAAATAGGCATGAAAAATATTTGAAAAGATTTTTGGAAATCAAATCTTGCAAGACATGAATGCCAAGGTTTTTGATTGATTTCTTTGACCTAGATCACTCATACATAAGTACAGAATGCAACCCTAGTGCTAACAACCAAAAAGCTACGCCAGAAATCCTTACACAAACTTGAAAATTTTGCTTGAAAACTCAAATCTGAAAACACATTTGCAGGTGGATTGAAGCCAAGAAATCCATTCCATTGCATCCCTGGGACCTCAAGCAACGTGCCTGGATCAAGAACACTACCCTTAACGCCTTAAATCATTGTACAGAAATCGAATTTTTCTCATAAAAAGGCATACTCGTGTTTTAATTTTAAGGCATTTTCATGGCATTTTGTTTGTGTATTCATACTATATGATGTGTTCTGAAGCTAACCATCTACTTTAATTGCGTTTTTGTATACTATATGCGATTCTACCATTGATGCAGATTAGGGTTCTTGGAGGTCCAAATTGGGCGTTTTGAAAAGCGGTAAAATTAGACCACCATAGTACCATGACTGAATCAAGCATGATTGGACGATCAATAAACATATGTCGCGCCTAATTTATGAAGCCCCAGGGGCTATTCGCTATTTTCTAATATAGTGTCTACAGGGACGTTTAAAAACCGTTGCCTATGTTTTGTTATATTTTCAGGAAAAATAAGCCAAGGAAGAAGAAGGATGCGTGGCCATCAGTAATTGGCTAGTTCAAAAATTCGCGCTAAAATCCACTAACGTTTTTGTTTGATTTGATATTAATTGTTTGTTGTGTTATATACAAAGCGCACTACATGGCTCAGTGGCAGGCAGGCATATTGTTGACTTCCAGGACCTGGGTTCGAGCCCCAGGTCCCCACCCCCTTTCATATTTTTCTTCATTTAATATTCATGTGTAGTTTCAATGCTGAAGACCATCATACATCCCTCCATCAAGCCGTCCACTTGGTCAATCTCGTTCATCCAAGGGTTCAGATCTAAAGAACAGGATGCACTCTAGTCAACGGAGATCCATGCCAACGCAATAGTCAACCAGGCCAAAGAGTAAATGGGCCCAGTTTGCTAAAAGAAAACCCTCCAAATTAGGGGCAGACCCCCTAGGTTTGCAAATTTTCTTACTTTCTTTATTTTTCATTATTTTCACTTTCTTTTAATTATTGTTTTATTAATTAATTTAATGTTTTCATAATAATATAAAAAACATAAAAAAATCAGAAAAGATGAAAAAAATAATAAATATTTTATTTTAGTATTTTTTTTGTAAATAAATTCATTAATTCATTTAGTTTTAATTTAGGGTTTAATTGTAATATTTTCATAATAAAAATCTAAAATTAGTAGAATTAGGTTTTAATTAATTTTTTATCCTTTTTTTATTTTCTTTCATAATAATTAAATAATCACTATTACTTATTTTTGTAATTAAAAATTGCATGTAAAATAATTAGGGTTAATTTTAGGTTAAACTTTAATATGTTTTCATAATAAAATAAAAATTGTAGAATTAGGTTTAATTGCATTAAATTCTCCTAAATACCAAAAAATGCCAAAAAACAATTTCTTTTCTTTTTTTAATTAATTAATTTCATCATTAAATTTAATTTTGCAAAAAGGGTCCAACACCCTCGTTTTTAATTCTTACTTAATTCGCATATTTATTTCCTTATTCTTTATAATATTTATGTACCTCTCCCAAGGCCTTGTAAATTAATCTGCCGCACTTTTAATTCTTTACTTTTCTTTAATTCTTTATTTTCTGTCAAATCGGGTTCTGGAAATTTTGGCGATGTGGACCCGCGCCTTTTGTAATAGCTGTAGACTTTTACTTTTCTCGCACTTTTAACTGTTAATCAAGGCATGCAAGAATGAATGGACAAAAATAAAAACAAGCGCTTAGATCACCAATAACATGACAAGATAAATACAAATGAAACGAAACACAAATCACACACCACCCCTAGGGTACGCCTCACTGTTGCCTTGCCTCGAAAGGTGATCGTCGAGTAGAGGATGTCTTAGTAAGTCCTCATGATCCGGGAACCTGGCATGAGGGTAGCTTCTAAGGTATCTTCCCATTACTCCGGTGATCACATTGTTGCCTTGTCCCTCGAAACGTGGTCGTCGACTATAGGACGTCTTAGTGAGTCCTTATGTCCCATTGATCTGGTTGCCTCAAAACAAGTTGCCTCGGAATAGTTGCCTCGGAATAAAAAGATCAATGGCATAAGGGTAGCTCCTAAGGTATCTTACCTTTGCTTGGTGACCACAATGTCCTTAAACCCCGAATTGACCCGAACACCTCCAACGGTGGTGCTACCTATATCTCAATGGTGGGATGGCACTACCTTAAGGACATTTACACAGCCTAATTCCTTAGGGTAGGTAGATCATAGATACTTGCTCTATTCAAAAACAAATCAAAACCTCTTCACACCGACACTTTTCAAAAAGCTTTCAAAACAATTTTTCAAACACTCTTGAGGACTGATACAAGAGTCGATCTGAAATCTTTTAAACAAAACTTTTTCAAACCCACTCACAGTTGAAAAGCAAATAAACCATTTTTGAAAACACAAATGATCAAATATCTAAGAGCCCATGGATAACCATGGATAGAAAGGGTGCTAACACCTTCCCTTTCTATAATCTACCTCCCGAACCGAGAGCAATCTCTTTAAGGAATTTTTCTGTGCTTTTGTCCTTTCCATTTGGAGAAAATAAAAGACGGTGGCGACTCTTGCTTCCGCGACATTTCGCGAACCAGCGTTAAACAGTCAGTTCCAGATCCACCGATCACAAAACTGGCGACTCTGCTGGGGAATAAACTTAAAGTGAGGTGTACCTTAGGGTTAGTTCATAACTGTGTTTTCAATTGTTTTCTTTGCTTGCTTTAAATTTGTGGGTTGCATGGGAGTTACATAGATCCTAACCCGGATCTAGGGATACCCTGTTTAGGTAGCATAAGCTGTGAGGGACCTGTCCGGCGTATACCGACATGGGTGAAGCAGTGGCTACGTTGGTGTGGCGCCTTGGTCTGTATTGATATCCCTCGTGTAGAAACGGGGAGAATATGGGTCTTCCAAGGAGTCATTAAGCACCAACAACCTTAGAACCTTAATTGACACAACTTGGCCATTAGAACAGTAGCAGTATGCTACGCCCATTGAGGCTAAACTCTCGTGATGGTTCTGGCCGCAAGAAAAGATTGCGATGCTGGAGTTATGACCGATTGAGGGTAGTCAATGATATTGGGATCCTCTAAGAACCCGGTTACTTTGATAGGACAGGTATGAACCAACAAACTGAAAGAGGGTAATACCTAGACCTCATGCTGGCCTAAACTCTAAGGGTTTCTCTTGTGTGACTTGTGTGCCTTTGTACTCGCCTACTTGCATGCTTGTTAGCTGACACATGAACTACTTGCAGGTTTTGTTTATAGTCCTTAATTAGGACTCATAACAAGGTTCACCGAGTTACTTGCAGGTTTTGTTTATAGTCCTTAACTGGGACTCATAACAGGGTTTACTAGGTCTCTTGCAGGTTTTGTTTATAGTCCTTAATTGGGACTCATAACAAAGTATACTGAATTTCTTGCAGGGTTTGTTTATAGTCCTTAATTGGGACTCATAACAGGGTTTACCTACATCACCCCATGCATGGCATGACATCATACCATTGCATACATCCTAACTCATTTTAAGGATCTCAAGGGCTTGTGATGCAGGTCATGGTGAATCAACTATCCTAGCAAGGGGCAAAGAGGATTTATTTTCCTCTAGCCAAAGTTGTCAGGGGCTATGACCCACTGGATATGGTGAGCCTTTGACCCTTGAAGAAGAATTCTCAACAACATGGGCTTCCTTCAATCAAGCTACCGGACCCAAGTTCTAACAATATTTTCTTGTTTACCCCGCGAGGTCCTTGAAAACATTGCATGCATATCATACACATCATTGCAGGTACCCTTTTGACAGGTTACTTACCCTCTTCGCTGTTTATTTCAGTCGATCGTCATGAATCCTGAATCGTCTAACGAACAATCCATCAAGGCCCTCCAGGCTCAGAATGCCCAGTTCCAAGAGCTGATCATGAATTTGGCCCAGGGGCAACAAGATCTGAAGACTCTGCTCCTGAAAAAGAAGAAGAAGAGGACTGTTTTGTTCAGCCCTAGACGCAAGCCTGGGAATACACCGCAGGATGAAGCTGAGAGGACAACTCCATCTGTTAGGAAAGACAGTCCCCATGAGAGAGAGGTGCCTAGTCCAGTGGTCTCCGACAACGAGACGGAGTTCAATGATGAGCAGTACCCTCCAGCTGAGGACAGGTACAAACAGTTGGAAGACCGGCTAAATGCGATGGAGGTACAAAAAGTGCCCGGCCTGGACTTCGAGGATCTAGGTCTGTCTTCTGGGGTAGTGATCCCGCGCAAATTCAAGGCACCCGCCTTTGCAAAGTATGACGGGGCATCATGTCCTAAGCTGCATCTCAGGTCTTACACAAGGAGGATCCAGCCCTATACAGCTGACAAAAACTTATGGATCCATTTCTTCCAAGAGAGTCTTTCAGGGACTCAGCTCGAGTGGTTCTATCAACTGAATGGAGCCAACATTCGCAGCTGGGAGGACTTGGCCACGACATTCTACAAGCATTACCAGTACAATGCCGACCTCGCTCCCACGCGCACTCAGCTTCAGGGAATGTCTATAGGTGCAGGCGAAGGTTTCAAAAAGTATGCTCAAAAATGGAGGGACCTTGCTGGAAGGGTACAGCCACCCTTGACTGACCGGGAGCTTGTCGACATGTTCTTGGGGACCCTGTCTGGTCCATTCTTCAACCACCTGATTGGGAATTCTGCTGCTGGGTTTACAGATCTGATCTTGACCAGGGAAAGAATAGAAGCTGGCATCAAGTCAGGGAAAATACATAATGGTGACTCCTCGAACACTGAGAAGAAACCATCCAAGAGAGAATCTAGTGCTGTCAACGCAGTAGCTATTGCAAAGCCGGCCAGTGCTCCCCAGCGTCACCATCAGCAAAGGGAAGAGAGACCTAAGAGGCAATTTACTCCCCTCGGCATGACCTTGTCACAAATATTGCCACAGTTGCTGGAAACCAAGTTAGTAACCCTCATGGATCCCCCGAAGAATCCTAACAGGACACCCTCAAGGTACAACCCCAATGCTCGCTGCGCCTATCATTCTGACAGCCCGGGGCACGCTACAGATGACTGTTGGACTTTGAGAAATAGGGTTCAAGATCTGATTGATGCAAAGGAAGTCCAGCTTGACTCTCCAGAGACTCCCAATGTGACAACTGCTCCCTTGCCAAGACATGGCTAGGATTGGATTTTCTTTTTTTGTTCATTCGAATGTTCAATTTGTAGCTTTCTTTCAATCGTTCAAACATGTTATTTCATGTCAAACTTGGATATTTCATTAATGCATTACACTTGTCTGTTTTGAAGTAATTATGTTCACCATGTTTAAAACTGTTTTTCATATTTTGTGATGTTCAACACTCGGTTAATAATTCTAAGCCTCTTGAGGGAGGATGACGAAAACGATACCACGATCTTTACAGTATGCTTTTGAACAGACCCCGCTGATGAGGTACAGGCATTGTTTCAATTCCTAAACACTGGAGTTATAAGGAAGATAATCCATCGTCAACCCCTCTGAGCCAAAGAAGTGGGAGTTTTTCTTTTCGAAATTTAAAACCCTTAATCATAACCTGGGGCAGGGTAGTCTCTCAGTTGATCCAAGTGCATAACGAATGGCACCAAAGAGGTCCTTACAAAACAAAAGACAATGATGGTTCCGAACAATCATACATATAGGCAGTCATTATATCTCAAAAAAATAAAAAAAAAACATTAAGTCAAAACCCATGAAGGAAACTTACAAAACTGGGGCATCCCGCTGACTGTGATTCTAAAAAAGGAAACAGTTCAGGCAAAAAAGAAAGGGATAACAAAAATCAAAAAAAGAAAGAGGTCCTACAAACCCTCAGCAAAAAAGGAGATGTCTGCCTATTCAAATAAACGTTCAATATCTGAACCATCATTGGAACATCAGGACAAAAACTCAAATAAGGTCAAACGCACGATCAGCTGAGTTTAGGTTTGGAGAACATCACGAAGAGCGGGTGGGTACAAATAATTTGAGCCTTTATCCTTTGTTTCTTAAACCGTGAACCAGGCCACGTTATAACCCTTAAAAGTCCTAGCTGAAGCATGGGTTAGTTCGAAAGCATACTGTTACAAATGTATCCTGACTCCTTAAGGCTTACGGTAAATACGGAGTTGACATCACGTTTTACAAACATTCACTTGTTTTATGAAAAAGAATGCATTTTTCAAAATCTTCAAGACAGACATAAGCTTTGCATTTTTGACATAACTTTGTTTGCATATGACTTTTTGTTTGAACAGCAGGAAAATTCGCACGATGAATACCTAGTGAACAAAAGCACTCCCAATCAAGGGGCATGACATGATCATGGTCTATCATCAGGGGCAGTCCAATCAAGATTCGGAGAATCTTTCAAAGGCCAAATAGCCTGGGGCAAATCTCCGCCTGAGTCACTTGGGGCATTCCAGCAATGAATCTTGCCGGATCAAACGTCTTCTGGTAACATGGCAACACAAACAGTCAGGGGCACCTCCCTGTATTCTAAGAGCGTGGACATAGTCGAAAAAATACTGCGCATAATCAAAGACCCGCTAGGTTGACATACCTAGGCAAAAATAAGGGCTTCCCGACGAACCAAAAGGGTTCGGGCAAAAATAAGGGATGAAATGAAAAAATCTGTACACCCGGCAAGTCGAAAACCTGAAAGGGCGGCTTGGGCAAAAATGGGTATCCCGGTGGACTGAAAACCCGAAAGGGCGGTCCAGGAAAAAGTTAGGGATCAAAGCGTACGACTATGTCCTGTCATCTTGTCACCTGCCTACCTGAAGAAGGTTTGACCCTCAACAATTATCAGCATCCCACAGGTGCCTCCCCCATAGAAACAGGGGCAATAATGGGTGGTCTAAGTAATCTGATTGTTCTGTCCTCCAAGGTATCAAGGTAAGTTCCGTTGAAGAACATAACCAATACAGTTCAATACTCCCCCAAGAGAGTCCAATCCGGTTTCCCCAAGAAAGTTGGAATCCATCTCTCCAAGCAGTAAGCTTATCCCCAGTAGATTCTGGAAGCTTATCCTCGCAGAGCACGAACGCGTCTCCCGGCTTTATTCAAAGAGTTATTTCCTTACTAGGATATAACTGGGTTATCCTCAGCCAAAGCCACGGAAAGAGCGTCCTAGATGGAGTCTTCTTATCCCCAGCGAAGTCTATCAGCACTTCCAACACAACAAGGGTATCCCCGGAAAGTTATTATCAACAGCTTAACAAAGTACCTCTCTCCCCACAGAGTATTGCTTCCCAGCAAAGATCGTTAGAGTACTTTTCTCCCCGCAGAGTAATTCATTCGCCAAGTTTATTCCCCAACGGAGTCATCTTCTCCTACCGGTATTCTTGCAATCATCATCCCCAACGGAAACGAAGAATCTCACTCTTCAACATCAGCCAAGGATTTGACTTCCCGACATCCGTCAAGGATCTATTTTCCCAGACGAAGATACATTCAGAAACATCACATTGTTATACATCATGATACATGCCTATACGCATCATATCATACAATCTCATGTGTTAAGAACATCGTTGCTTGATCCATATCATGCATTGCATATGACTGACCTTTACCTTTCAGGAAGGATACAGTTAAATGATCAGCTATGTCAAAAAAGACAAAGTCAGTCAAAGTAGACAAATCCAGTCAAAAGAAGACAAGTCCAGTTAAAATTACTTTAACCCGTCGTTATAGACACCCGTCGTTATAGACACCCGTCGTTATAGACACCCGTCGTTATAGACACTCGTCGTTATAAACACTCGTCGTTATAGACACTCGTCGTTATAGACACCCGTCTTTATAGACACCCGTCGTTATAGACACTCGTCGTTATAGACACCCGTCGTTATAGACACTCGTCGTTATAGACACTCGTCGTTATAGACACTCGTCGTTATAGACACTCGTCGTTATAGACACTCGTCGTTATAGACACTCGTCGTTATAGACACTGGTCGTTATAGACACTGGTCGTTATAGACACTCGTCGTCATAGACACTCGTCGTTATAGACACTCGTCGTCATAGACACTCGTCGTTATAGACACTCGTCGTTATAGACACTCGTCGTTATAGACACTCGTCGTTATAGACACTCGTCGTTATAGACACCCGTCGATAAAGACCACCCGTCCATGGAAATAACCTGTCAGTAGAGACAACTCACCAACCTTTCTGAATTCCAGATCCGATTCCTGTATCTTTCCAGGGTGTGTCTGAAGAGTTCGAGGATCCGATACCTGTATCTTGCCAGGGTGTACCCGTTGAAGACTAGCATTACCAGACTCGATTCCTGTATCTCGCCAGGGCACGTCTGAAGAGTTTAAAGATTCAGCTCCTGTAACCAGTCAGGACATATCTACACAAAGCATCTGAAGACCAGCTCCTGCAATATGTCAGGTACTCATTTTTCTTTTGCAGGTACGCAAGTTCTCGCTAAGGAATCTCTTGTGCGATTGACATCCAGATGGCATCTATAAGCCCATCCACCTTCCATCATCTCTTAGCATGGCATCTATAAGCCCATCATCCTATTCATCAACCTCTAAATGGCATCTATAAGCCCATTCCACCATCACTGCTACTATGTGAGCGCAAATTTCTGGGCACTCTAGTGTTCAATCATCTTCCACCCTCGGATTACGAAAGGCACGTCAGCCAATCTGCATCCTCAGGTCTAAGAAGATTGAACAGGGGCAACTGTTGTACCCCAAAATTTGCCCTCCCATATACTTCAAGAATTTGCCAAGTCAAAGCTTCAAGATCCCCCAAGGGTTGCACAGTTCAAGAGCCTCCTGAACAGTCAAAATTAGGGTTTTGGTTCTGATCAAGAAAATGAAGTTTCCAAGGGTCCCATCAAGTCTCACATGCCTACAAATATGGTCAAGCATCCTCCTACCAAGTTTCAAGACTTTCAGCACAAAATTGCACAGTCGAAAACCCTAATTGCACTACAGTCAACTGTAGGGGCAAAATGGTCATTTGACAGTCAAAAGTTCAAATTTTTGGTCAACATATCATTTTGAAGCCACAAACATCATTTGAGCAATGCTTGATCATGATTCTCAAAGCTTGGCTCAAAAATCATCAAGATGCAAAAGTTTCCTTATTTGGACAGCTGAAAAAGTCAACTGTAAATTGACCAGGGCATAACTTTCACATGGATTATCAGAAAAATTCCATCCAAAGCTCATTTTGAAGAGAAAGACATTTCCTACAACTCCTCTTCACACTTCAAGTCAAAGAAATGCTCTCACAAAAAGTTATCAATTTCAACATTATAGGGTTAATTTTAGGTTAAACTTTAATATGTTTTCATAATAAAATAAAAATTGTAGAATTAGGTTTAATTGCATTAAATTCTCCTAAATACCAAAAAATGCCAAAAAACAATTTCTTTTCTTTTTTTAATTAATTAATTTCATCATTAAATTTAATTTTGCAAAAAGGGTCCAACGCCCTTGTTTTTAATTCTTACTTAATTCGCATATTTATTTCCTTATTCTTTATAATATTTATGTACCTCTCCCAAGACCTTGTAAATTAATCTGCCGCACTTTTAATTCTTTACTTTTCTTTAATTCTTTATTTTCTGTTAAATCGGGTTCTGGAAATTTTGGCGATGTGGACCCGCGCCTTTTGTAATAGCTGTAGAATTTTACTTTTCTCGCACTTTTAACTGTTAATCAAGGTATGCAAGAATGAATGGACAAAAATAAAAACAAGCGCTTAGATCACCAATAACATGACAAGATAAATACAAATGAAACGAAACACAAATCACACACCACCCCTAGGGTACGCCTCACTGTTGCCTTTCCTCGAAAGGTGATCGTCGAGTAGAGGATGTCTTAGTAAGTCCTCATGATCCGGGAACCTGGCATGAGGGTAGCTTCTAAGGTATCTTCCCATTACTCCGGTGATCATATTGTTGCCTTGTCCCTCGAAACGTGGTCGTCGACTATAGGACGTCTTAGTGAGTCCTTATGTCCCATTGATCTGGTTGCCTCAAAACAAGTTGCCTCGGAATAGTTGCCTCGGAATAAAAAGATCAATGGCATAAGGGTAGCTCCTAAGGTATCTTACCTTTGCTTGGTGACCACAATGTCCCTAAACCCCGAATTGACCCGAACACCTCCAACGGTGGTGCTACCTATCTCTCAATGGTGGGATGGCACTACCTTAAGGACATTTACACAACCTAATTCCTTAGGGTAGGTAGATGACTCATAGATACTTACTCTATTAAAAAACAAATCAAAACCTCTTCACACCGACACTTTTCAAAAAGCTTTCAAAACAATTTTTCAAACACTCTTGAGGACTGATACAAGAGTCGATCTGAAATCTTTTAAACGAAACTTTTTCAAACCCACTCACAGTTGAAAAGCAAACAAACCATTTTTGAAAACACAAATGAGCAAGTATCTAAGAGCCCATGGATAACCATGGATAGAAAGGGTGCTAACACCTTCCCTTTCTATAATCTACCTCCCGAACCGAGAGCAATCTCTTTAAGGAATTTTTCTGTGCTTTTGTCCTTTCCATTTGGAGAAAATAAAAGACGGTGGCGACTCTTGCTTCCGCGACATTTCGCGAACCAGCGTTAAACAGTCAGTTCCAGATCCACCGATCACACTTGTCATTTCTGACCTTGAACTTCCATCTCACAATCCACTCGTGCGTTTCCTCTCTAAATCAATCGAAAAGATTTCATACATCATATACAACTCATCCCCATCCCTGTTTCACAACTGTAACTCCATCTTCATCATCTTCCAAACTCAAAAACTCATCTCTGTAACTTGACTTCTCCAGCACGATTCAGGCACTTTCAGCACAAAGTAAGAGTTGCATTAACTTCCTAGGAGTTCAGTGAAGCTATCCAGATCATCACCACACCTCCAGAAGTACTCAAACTCCATACGTGATTTCCAGCTTTGAGGTAAGTTTTCTCAACTTTGAACTCTCTCTACAAGCATCGTTAATGGTTACTTTGTGAATAAAAAATATAGACATCATATCCTTGAAGCTAACCATGCCCTTAGTTTTCATTTATTTTTCCTGAGTGATTTGAATTTTGAAGATAAACTTTCTGAAAAAAGTAGGTTTTTATTTGGTACCAGTAAAATTCTCATTCATCTTTGATTTATAGGTCACAAAATTTATATGGTTGAATTCGTATTGAAAAATGGAGCAAGTTTCCTATTTACATTTTCTGATTTGGTTGATAAATGAGGAAGTTACAAAATTCAAAAATGGTGATGAAAAGGTTGGTGCGAGGAAGAAGATGAAGTTATAATCAGGACTGTCTTGGGCCTCTTTTTGCTACATTTGACCCCCATTTTCACTTTTCAACCCCCAGCCCAACTATTTTCATTTCTTTTATATTTTATTTATTTTCATTTATATATTTATTTTATCTAAACCAAAAACCACCAAAAATATATATTCTTAATTAAATTAAAAATATTTTAATTTAAGAATTTTATTTTATTTTTTATTAAATTAAATTATATTATTGTTGTAATTCATATTCAATGGTTTGTAATAGTAATTAGGGTTTTATTACTTTCCTCCCCCTATTCACAAAATTGTACCCCCATTCCCAAAGCTTTGTAATAGCATAGGACATTTAAATCCCGCAATTTATCACTTTCCTTATTATTGTTAGTAATTAGGGTTTGCATGACAAGACTTAAAATCAAACCTAGAAAAGCCATAATTCAAAGATGATATACATGAAAACAAAACACTTCGCACACATGCACCTCTAGGGTAACCCGCACTTGTTGCCTCAGATATAAACAGTCATGTCCCTCGAACGTGAGATGTTTTAGCAAAGATCATCGATTAAAATATCACAGTCCTTCGATGACCCTTCAATGTTGCCTTCGGTAAAGGATCTTAGTCCCTTATAACAATTTCTAAAACATCTTACAAGTTTCCTTCTATGACTTTACGATGACCCACGCCCGTCCCTCATATCCAATGATAAGGCTCTCTACCAATCAATGGTAAAATAGCACTATCTAAAGGAGGAGAAAGAGAACAAAGACTTTTTGAGTAGGTAGATCGCTCGTAATTGCTTGCTCACAAACAAAACCATTCACACCTCACACTTTCAAAACACTTTTCAAAAAACATTTTGTATACATTCTCAAAGATACGAGAATCATTACAAAATGGCCTTACATTGTCATTTTCAAACATCTTTCCAAACACTTCCTTTCAAAAAATATTTTCAAAACCAACACTTTGTATACATTCTCAATGATGCGAGAATCATTACAAAGTTTTCCAAACTTAGGTGTTTTCAAAATATTTTCAAACTTACACAAACACAAAGCATTTCAAATTGATCAAGGAATTAAGAGCATGTAGATAACTAAAGATGAAAAGGGTGCTAATACCTTCCCTTTCCATAACCTACCCCCCGAACTCAAGAAAATTCTAAAAAGTTATTTCCTATTATTTTCACCCTTTCCTTTATTGGATAAAATAAAAGTCGTTGGCGACTCTTGCTATCTGCAACATTTACGATAAAACACAAAACACCCAAGTCAGTTCTCCCACCGTATCACACAACACAACTAGGGAAACAAGTTCTTCATCTTTTGATCGGGGAATCTTTCATAGATTTCCGCTGAGGAAAATAAAATCCTCCAAGGTGAAAAATAAATTCAAAATAATTTCCTTCTCATCATTTAGGTTTCACAGCCTAGAGAGATCCAAAATTATTACTGCAGGGGACCAAAGCTCAATCCAGGAATAAACTAGAGAGAAATTGTTAAACAAGACTCTAATCAATGAGGAAATAAATCAATTGGGGAGTAGTTCCATCCAGATAATGAGCTGGAGACAAAAAATAAAGTAAATTTTTTTCACAAGGAATAAACTCCATGGGGAATTAGAAAGGATATACATTTTCTACTTAAGGTAGATACTCTATTGGCGAGAGAAAATACACACTCTGCGAGGATATAAAACAACATTAGAAACATCAAGAAATGCAAATGAGTATGAATCTTTACTCAGGTATGAAAAATGTATGAATGAATGTTATGCTCATGGTGAAAAATAAACATCGACTCAGTTGGAGAAGACTGATCAACATAGGCTCAACTAGGGAATACATTACAGACTCAACTGGAGAGAACACCACAACTAAACTAGGGAATATCAAATACCACAATACAAACAGATACTCAGCTAAAACACGACGAGATCGAGATCTTGCTGGATTAAAGCAAACTTCTGAGGAATAAAGGTCCTGCTACTGCTTGGGGAATAAAAACACTACACAATCTTCTTACAATAATAATCTGCAAAAGTGGACTTGCATGAACTCCATTGTGGAAGGGGAAATTTGCTAGGGTTACACAAAGCAAAATCCCGGGGACCGAACAACTCCAATGGGAAGCACCACTTCAAACTGGTTAAGAACCTAATGGAGAATACCATAACAAGAGGTTACAATCTACATGAAAGGTCTAAATCTTAACACAAGGTGTGAGAGCAGTCTACTACCCAGTTGGGGAAGTGATCACACTTAGCTGGAGAGAAGTTCCGTTTAAAACTCAACTAAAGAAATTGAACTTATCTGGGAAATCTAGATCAACCATGCCATGAACCAATCATATCAAAATTAGCTATAGGTTTTGATTGTGACACTTTTAATCAATTCGAAACCATCCATGGATTACTTGGATAGTAATACTCTACCCAAGTATGCACATTTGAATATTATGACATGGACATTTCCTCAATAGCTCCTTAAAACTTTCTCAAGCATTAAATAATATCTTGTTTCCCCCTTATCAAAATAAAGTAATATTTTTCTTCATTTTTGAATGATTGATATAGGGGAAATACTTAGCTAAGAACTTCTTAGCAAAATCATTTTACGTGGCTATGAAATTATGATCCAAGGAACTGAGAATTTTTTTTTTGCATGATACCTTAGAGAATAAGGTAATAGTCAGATGATGAAGGCATCATAAGTTATCCTAAGGATTTTTAAATTACTCACAACTTCAAGGATCTTATTCAAATGCAAAGGAGGATCTTATAATTTGACACATGAGTTCTGTCAGCTTGCACCATTTGTAACATCATAGGCCTGAATTCAAATTGTGTCATAGGGGAAAATACAAGATGTCTCCGCTAAAGGGACTGAGGCCTACTATGAATCAAGAATCATCAACTCTACTGGGGCTTCTCAAAAAGATATGCATGCAGGTTTAATTGTAAATATTGTTTCTCAAATAAAGAGAATACCACCTGTAAGGATTTTATAACAAACTTATCTACAGAACTTTTCTAGAGAGATGTAATTTGATAGAAAAAGTTGAAAGATTCGCAACCAGTTTCTCAAATGCAGAGATAACCACATTTCTAAGGAGTTCACAAAAGTTGTTCTATTAAGGATAAAACAGAGAGATTGTCACTTATTGTAAAGATAACTGATTGATATCTGGATGAGATACAAGTTGCTCAAATAAAGAGGCATTCACTAGATGTCAAACAAAAGCATGTTGGGAACATACAACTCACTCAAATAAATAGATAACTACTTGTTGTAAAGTAATGGTTCCAAGAGAGTACTGTAACAACACAACTAGGGAAACAAGTTCTTCATCTTCTGATCGAGGAATCTTTCATAGATTTATGATGAGGAAAATAAAATCCTCCAAGGTGAAAAATTAATGAAAAATAAATTACTTCTCATCATTTAGGTTTCACAGCATAGAGAGATCCAAAAAAATATTGCTGCAGAGGACCAAAGCTCAATCCAGGAATAAACTAGAGAGAAATTGTTAAACAAGACTCTAACCAATGAGGAAATAACTCAATCGGGGAGTAGTTCCATCCAGATAATGAGCTGGAGACAAAAACTAAAGCAAATTTTTTGCATGAGGAATAAACTCCATGGGGAATTAGAAAGGATGTACATTTTCTGCGTAAGGTAGATACTCTATTAGAGAGAGAGAATACACACTCTGCAAGGATATAAAACAACATTAGAAACATCAGGAAATGAAAATGAGTATGAATATTTACTCAGGTATGAAAAATGTTTGAATGAATGTTATGTTATGTTATGCTTATGCTGACAAATAAACAACGACTCAGTTGGAGAAGACCGATCAACTTAGGCTCAACTAGGAAATACATTACAGAATCAGCTGGAGAGAACACCACAACTCAACTAGGGAATATCAAATACCACAATAAAAACATATACTCGCCTAATTTAATACAAGATGAGATCTTACTGGATAAAAGAAAACTTTTTAGGAATAATGGTCCTGCTACTGCTTAGGGAATAAAGACACTGCACAATCTTCTTACAATAATAATCTGCAAAAGGGGACTTGCATGAGCTCCGTTGTGGAAGGAGGAAATTTTATAGGGTTAGAGAAAGAAAAATCCTGGGGACCAAACAACTCTAATGGGAAGCACCACTTTAAACTGGTTAAAAACCTAATGGAGAATGCCATAGTAAGAGGTTAAAATCTGCAGGAAATGTCCAAATCTTAACACAAGGTGTGAGAGCAGTCTACTAGCCAGAATGGGAAGGGATCACACTTAGCTGGAGAGAAATTCCATTTAAAAGTCAACTGAAGAAATTGAACTTATCGGGGAAAGCTAGATCAACCATGCCATGAACCAATCATATCAAAACAACCTAGAGGTTTTGATTGTGACACTTTTAACCAATTCAAAACCATCCACGGATTACTTGAATAGTAATGCTCTACCCAAGTATGCATCTAAAATGTTTCTTGTAGATGACACTAGAGCATTGTAGAAAGCCTCCAATTGTATGGAAATTTGAATATTTTGACATGGAAATTTCCTCAATAGCTCCTTAAAACTTTCTTCAGCATTAAATAATATCTTGTTTCCCTCTTGTCAAAATAAAGTAATATCTTTCCTCGTTTTTGAATTATTGATATAGAGGAATAAGTTAGCTAAGAACTTCTTAGAAAAATCATTTTACGTGGCTATGAAATTATGATCCAAGGAACTTAGACAAATTTTTGCATGATACCTTAGAGAATAAGGTAATAGTCAAATTATGAAGGCATCAAAATTTATCCTAATTATTTTGAAATTACTCACAACTTCAAGGAGTTTATTCAAATGCAAATGACGATCTTCTATTTTGAAACATGAGTACTGTCATCTTGCATGTTTTGGAACATTATAGGCCTGGATTCAAATTGTCTCATAGGGGAAAATACAAGTTGTCTCCACTAAAGGGGTTGATGCCTTCTATGAATCAAGAATCATCAAATCTACATGGGATTCTCAAAAAGAGATGCAGACAGGTTTAATTGCAAATCATGTTTCTCAATAAAGAGAATACCACCTGTAAGGATTTTACAGCAAAATTATCTACGGAAATTTTCTAGAGAGATGGAATTTGATGGAAAAAGTTGGTAGATTCACAACCAGTTTCTCAAATGCAGAGATAACCACATTTCCAAGGAGTTCACAAAAGTTATTCTACTAAGGATAAAACAGAGAGATTGTCACTTATCATAAAGATAAGTGATTGATATCTGGATGACATACAAGTAGCTCAAATTAAGAGGCCTTCACTGGTTGTCAAACAAAAGCATGTTGGGGATATACAAGTCACTCAAATATAGAGATAAATACTTGTTGTCAAGTAATCGTTCCAAGAGAGTACTGTAACAACACAACTTGGGAAACAAGTTCTTCATCTTCTGATCAGGGAATATTTCATAGATTTCTGCTAAGGAAAATAAAATCCTCCAAGGTGCAAAATAAATGCAAAATAAATTCCTTCTCATCATCTAGGTTTCACAGCCTAGAGAGATCCAAAATTATTACCGCAGGGGCCAAAGTTCAATCCAAGAATAAACTGGAGAGAAACTGTTAAACAAGACTCTAGTCAATGAGGAAATAAATCAACTGGGGAGTAGTTCCATCCAGATAATGAGCGAGTGACGAGTACTAAAGTAAATTTTTTGCACAAGGAATAAACTTCGTGGGGAATTAGAAAGGATATACATTTTATGCTTAAGGTAGATAATCTATTGGCGAGAGAGAGAATACACACTCTACGAGGATATAAAACAACATTAGAAACATCAAGAAATGCAAATGAGTATGAATATTTACTCAGGTATGAAAAATGTATGAATCTGTGTTATGTTATGTTATGCCATGCTAAAAAATAAACAGAGACTCAGTTGGAAAAGACTGATCAACATAGGCTCAACTACGAAATACATTACAGACTCAGCTGGAGAGAACATCAGAACTCAACTAGGGAATATCAAATACCATAGTACAGACAGATACTCGGCTAAAACACGACAAGATTGAGATCTTGCTGGATAAAAGCAAACTTCTGAGAAATAAAGGTCCTGCTACTGCTTGGGGAATAGAAAAACTGCACAATCTTATTACAACATAATCTGCAAAAGGGGACTTGCATGAACTCCATTGTGGAAGGAGGAAATTTTCTAGGGTTACAAAAAGCAAAATCCTGGGGACCGAACAACTTTAATGAGAAGCACCACTTCAAACTAGTTAAGAATCTAATGGAGAATACTATAACATGAGGTTAAAATCTACAGGAAAGGTCCAAATCTTAAAACAATGTGTGATAACAGTCTACTAGCTAGTTGGGGAAGTGATCACACTTAGATGGAGAGAAGTTCCATTCAAAACTCAACTGAAGAAATTGAACTTATATGGGAAAGCTAGATCAATAATGCCATGAACCAATCATATCAAAACGATCTAGAGGTTTTGATTGTGACACTTTTAATCAATTAGAAACCATCCATGGATTACTTGGATAGAAATGCTCTACGCAAGTATGCATCTAAAATGTTTCTTGTAGATGACACTAGACCATTGTAGAAAGCCTTCAATTGTATGCACATTTGAATATTATGACATGGACATTTCCTCAATAGCTCCTTAAAACTTTCTCAAGCATTAAATAATATCTTGTTTCCCTCTTGTCAAAATAAAGTAATATCTTTATTCGTTTTTGAATTATTGATAAAGGGGAAATACTTAGCTAAGAACTTCTTAGAAAAATAATTTTACGTGGCTATGAAATTATGATTCACGGAACAAACACAAATTTTTGCATGATACCTTAGAGAATAAGGTAATAGTCAGATGATGAAAGAATCATAAGTTATCCTAAGGATTTTGAAATTACTCCCAACTTCAAGGAGTTTATTCAAATGAAAATGAGGATCTTCAATTTTGAAACATGAGTACTGTCATCTTGCACCATTTAGAACATTATAGGCCTGGATTCAAATTGTCTCATAGGGGAAAATACAAGCTGTCTCCACTAAAGGGGATGAGGCCTTCTATGAATCAAGGATCATCAACTCTACAGGGGATTCTCAAAAAGAGATGCAGGCAAGTTTAATTGCAAATCATGTTTCTCAAATAAAGAGAATACCATCTATAAGGATTTTACAACAAAATTGTCTACGGAACTTTTCTGGAGAGATGGAATTTGATGGAAAAAGTTGACAGATTCACAACTAGTTTCTCAAATGCATGGATAACCACATTTCCAAGGAGTTCACAAAAGTTATTCTACTAAGGATAAAACAGAGAGGTTGTCACTTATCGTAAAGATAAGTGATTGATATCTGGATGACATACAAGTTTCTCCAATTAAGAGGCCTTCACTGGTTGTCAAACAAAAGCATGTTGGGGACATACAAGTCACTTAAATAAAGAGATAACTACTTGTTGTCAAGTAATCGTTCCAAGAGAGTACTGTAACAACACAACTATGAAAACAAGTTCTTCATCTTCTGATCAGGGAATATTTCATAGATTTCTGCTAATAAAAATAAAATCCTCCAAGGTGCAAAATAAATGCAAAATAAATTCCTTCTCATCATCTAGGTTTCACAGCCTAGAGAGATCCAAAATTATAACTGCAGAGGCCAAAGTTCAATCCAGGAATAAACTGGAGAGAAACTGTTAAACAAGACTCTAGTCAATGAGGAAATAACTCAACTGGGGAGTAGTTCCATCCAGATAATGAGCTGGTGACGAAAACTAAAGTTAAATTTTTGCACGAGGAATAAACTCCGTGGGGAATTAGAAAGTATATACATTTTATGCTTAAGGTAGATACTCTATTGGCGAGAGAGAATACACACTCTGCGAGGATATAAAACAACATTAGAAACATCAAGAAATGCAAATGAGTATGAATATTTACTCAAGTATGAAAAATTTATGAATGAGTGTTATGTTATGTTATGCCATGTTAAAAAATAAACAGCGACTCAGCTGGAGAAGATTTATCAACATAGGCTCAACTATGGAATACATTACAGTTGGATAGAACATCACAACTCAACTTGGGAATATCAAATACCATAGTACAAATAGATACTCGGCTAAAACACGACGAGATGGAGATCTTGCTAGATAAAAGAAAACTTTTGAGAAATAAAGGTCCTGCTACTGCTTGGGGAATAGAAACACTGCACAATCTTGTTACAACAATAATCTGCAAAAGGGGACTTGCATTAACTCCATTGTGGATGGAGGAAATTTGCTAGGGTTACACAAAGCAAAATCCTGGGGACCGAACAACTCTAATGGGAAGCACCACTTCAAACTAGTTAAGAATCTAATGGAGAATACCATAACAAGAGGTTAAAATATACAGGAAAGGTCCAAATCTTAAAACAAGGTGTGAGAGCAGTCTACTAGCCAGCTGGGGAAGTGATCACACTTAGATGGAGAGAAGTTCCGTTCAAAACTCAACTGAAGAAATTGAACTTGTATGGGAAAGCTAGATGAAGAATGCCATTAACCAATCATATCAAAACGATTTAGAGGTTTTGATTGTGACACTTTTAATCAATTAGAAACCATCCATGGATTACTTGGATAGTAATGCTCTACCCAAGTATGCATCTAAAATGTTTCTTGTAGATGACACTAGACCATTGTAGAAAGCCTCCAATTGTATGCATATTTGAATATTATGACATGGACATTTCCTCAATAGCTCCTTAAAACTTTCTCAAGCATTAAATAATATCTTGTTTCCCTCTTGTCAAAATAAAGTAATACCTTTCCTCGTTTTTGAATTATTGATAAAGGGGAAATACTTAGCTAAGAACTTCTTAGAAAAATAATTTTACATGGCTATGAAATTATGATCCAAGGAACTGAGACAAATTTTTGCATGATACCTTAGAGAATAAGGTAATAGTCAGATGATGAAAGAATCATAAGTTATCCTAAGGATTTTGAAATTACTCACAACTTCAAGGAGTTTATTCAAATGCAAATGAGGATCTTCAATTTTGAAACATGAGTACTATCATCTTGCACCATTTGGAACATTATAGGCCTGGATTCAAATTGTCTCATAGGGGAAAATACAAGCTGTCCCCACTAAAGGGGCTGAGGCCTTCTATGAATCAAGAATCATCAACTCTACAGGGGATTCTCAAAAAGAGATGCAGGCAGGTTTAATTGCAAATCATGATTCTCAAATAAAGAGAATACCACCTGTAAGGATTTTACAGCAAAATTGTCTACGAAACTTTTCTGGAGAGATGGAATTTGATGGAAAAAGTTGACAGATTCACAACCAGTTTCTCAAATGCAGGGATAACCACATTTCCAAGGAGTTCACAAAAGTTATTCTACTAAGGATAAAACAGAGAGATTGTCACTTATCGTAAAGATAAGTGATTGATATCTGGATGATATACAAGTTGCTCAAATAAAGAGGCCTTTATTGCAAACAAAAGCATGTTAGGGACATACATGTCATTCAAATAAAGAGATAACTACTTGTTGTCAAGTAATGGTTCCAAGAGAGTACTGTAACAACACAGTTAGGGAAACAAGTTCTTCATATTCTGATCGGGGAATCTTTCATAGATTTCTGCTGAAGAAAATAAAATCCTCCAAGGTGCAAAATAAATGCAAAATGTATTCCTTCTCACCATTTAGGCTTCACAACCTAGAGAGATCCAAAAAGATTGCTGCAGGGGACCAAATCTCAATCCAAGAATAAACTGGAGAGAAACTGTTAAAGAAGACTCTAATCAATGTGGAAATAACTCAATTGGGGAGTAGTTCCATCCAAATAATGAGTTGGAGACAAAAATTAAAGTAAATTTTTTGCACAAGGAATAAACTCTATGGGGAATTAGAAAGGATATACATTTTCTGCTTAAGTTAGATACTCTATTGGAGAGAGAGAATACACACTCTGCGAGGATATAAAACAACATTAGAAACATCAAGAAATGCAAATGAGTATGGATCTTTACTCAGGTATGAAAAATGTATGAATGAATATTGTGTTATGTTATGCCCATGCTTACAAATAAAAAGCGACTCTGTTGGAGAAGATTGAACAACATAGGCTCAACTAGGGAATACATTACAGACTTAGCTGGAGAAAACACCACAACTCGACTAGGGAATATCAAATACCACAGTAAAAATAGATACTCGGCTAAAACACGATGAGATGGAGATCTTGCTGGATAAAAGCAAACTTATGAGGAATAAAGGTCCTGCTACTGCTTGGGCAATAGAGACACTGCACAATCTTCTTACAACAATAATCTGCAAAAGGGGACTTGCATGAACTTCATTATGGAAGGAGAAAATTTGCTAGGGTTGCACAAAACAAAATCCTGGGGACCAAACAACTCCGATGTATATGATATAAGACCATTGTAGAAAGCCTCCAATCGTATGCAAATTTGAATATTATGACATGGGAATTTCCCTAGTAGCTCCTTAAAACACTCTCAAGCATTAAAAATATCTTGTTTCCCCCTTGTCAAAATAAAGTAATATCTTTCCTCATTTTTTAATTATTGATATAGGGGAAATACTTAGCTAAGAACTTCTTAGCAAAATCATTTTACGTGGCTATGAATATATGATCCAAGGAACTTTGACAAATTTTTGCATCATACCTTAGAGAATAAGGTAATAGTCATATGATGAAGGCATCATAAGTTATCTTAAGGATATTGAAATTAATCATAACTTCAAGGAGTTTATTCAAATGCAAATGAGGATCTTCAATTATGACACATGAGTACTGTCAGCTTGCACCATTTGAGTACTGTCAATTATTGAGAAGGATATTTTCTTAAAATCGCCTTAATATTCATTTATTCGAGAAATTGTGAATTCGACACTCAAATTAAATTGCATCATATCTTTGTATATTCCCAAGTATAATAGTATATGATTGTTGAAGCTTTACAATCAACATAGTAAACTTGATAAGGCTAAGAAAATACTAGGTGTTCTAAGAAAAGATAAAAAAAGCTATTAAACATCAATTGGATATAAATTCTTGTGAGAATTTTCTTAAACTCTTCTCTTTTAGTTATACTTATTTTACACATAAATTCCATACACACCCAAATATATATATATATATATATATATATATATATATATATATATATATATATATATATATATATATATATATATATATATATATATATATATATATATATATATATATATATATATATATATATATATATATATATATATATATATATATATATATATATATATATATATATATATATATTGATCTCTTTACATATTATTTGATAAGTGTGTTTCAGCAATATAAAGCACACATTTAAAAAGGGGTCATGATTTTTATATATTTCATTGTCTAATGAGTGTCATGATTTTAAATTTTGTTGTGCAGGTAGATAAATTTAAGCATTACCCACATCACTAAGAGAAGACATATTGGTGGGTATTTTAAAGCCTCACCTTTTGAATGGTGATGATTCTAATGGCTCCATAATGTTGAGACTTGTTCTTAAACATAACTATAGATGTCAGTTGTAGTCGTGGCTGGAAAACCTCAAATGTTAGATTACTTTGGTGGAAGTGTCCACAGAAGCATGCCAAATTTATTGTTGAACTTGAAATTTAGTTAATGATTTAACTAATAGATCTCAACAATGATTCTTTTTGTCTTCAAACGATTTCACCTAAAAATGAACTTTGTCTCTCTTTTGTGGTTAATTTATTCCTCCAAGAGGTGTTAATTGCGAATTCTTAGATATTTTTATAACTAATAAACTAATGAAAGTATAATTAAATAAAAGTAAGAAGGATAAAAGATAAATTTCAAGTAAAAATAATAGGAGTAGTTTGTTGATTATGTCGTGAACTTATCTATACAATAAATATTTATAGACATTGTAAATTCGGAGTGCGTCTAAGAGAATGAGGTGGTTGAATTAGGCACTTTAAATTTTTATCAGTTTTAGACTTAAATTGTTCTTTATTTTCTGGTTTGATGCTAAGTGTATGAAAGTAATAAAGTGCAGAAAAATAAAGAACACAAGGATGTATCCTAGTTCTCTTTACATCTCGAAGGTACGTTTAGTCCTCTTTCAACACAAAAGAGATTTCACTATTGCTAGATATTTGTACAAGCCTCACACCAAGACTTCTCCTACAATCTTCTAACAACAAAACCACAAATAACAATCCTATTGGATCAACCAAGTTGAAAATGAAAACAATCATCTTAAACTCATCTCTCTTGCTTCCAAAAATTCTGGACAACAAGTATACAAACCATACAAGTAGAACAAGAAAACAATCATTTCTATTATACTCTCTTGTTTCCAACAATCATTGACAACAAGGAAATACAACCAATTTTGGAAATTATTTGAGTTATAAAATTGATGAATATATATTAATCACAATGATGGATCTTCTCTTCCAAACAAGAAATTTACAATGATATATTAGTGCTCAAGCGTTTATGAATGATGGAGGAATTTTTCTGGACTGATATGTAGAACAAATGTAGAAAAATTCTCAATGAAAGTTGAAGTATAAAAATAATTGTTTGAAAATGAATAAGAATATGAGTTCATATTGCAATGGAAGGGGTGAGATTTAAATTATGAAAATAAGAGTATATATAACACCTTATATACCCTTAAGAAAGTGTATGAATAAATGAAAATATGCAAAGTTCAAAAGGTAATAAGATGAAAACATTATGTCCAATACTACTGTCAAAATAGGCTACTGCCTTAGCCGTAATTGATTATTAAAATGGTTGTAATCAGTTATGCTGAAGCGACATGTGATACGGTGGAAGAACTGACTTGGGATTTTGCGTTTGTGTTCGCACTTGTTCGGTTTAGCAAGAGTCGCCACCGACTTTTTATTTTATCCTAAGGAAAGGTCAAAAAGCACAGGAAAGACCTTTGAGATGTTTTCTTGGTTTCGGGGGGTAGATTATGAAAAGGGAAGGTGCTAGCACCCTTTTCATCCATGGTTATTCAAGGGACGAGATCGTTTTACCAAAGGCAACATCGAGGGTCATCGAGAGACTACGATCTTTGTTTATTGAAGGGGAATTTACTAGAGTGTATCATACTCGAGGGACATGATTGCATTTTCCGAGGCAACAAGCGAGGTTACCCTAGAGGTGCAAGTGTGAATTGTGTATTGATTTTCATGCATTTATCTTGTATTAGGTCATCTAGCGATTGATTTTGAATCTTCGCATACAAACCCTAATTACTATACAGTATATTGAAAGCGATAAATTGCGGGAATTTAAAGTCTAAATTATTACAAAACAATATTCGGGGATGGGGGTACAAATGTTTACAAATGGGGATGAGTCTTATCAGAATAATAATGTCCAAGTATATATTACAACCAAATTGAACCGTCGCATTTTCAATGTAAAATTATAACAAAGTATAAGATAATGAAAATCAAAGAAATATGAGATGCGTGTGTTTATTTACAAACGAACAAACAAAAATTTAACCTAATGAAGATTAAGTGTTATTATTATTTTTTTGTATTTTTTTGTTAATTATGAAAAGAAAGGATTAATTTCCTAAATTAATGTTTAAGATAATTCTTGTATTTTATTAATTAAAGAAGTTAAAAAAAACAAAATTGCTCAAATTAAGCTAACTATTCTTTTTTGTACTTTTATTATATTAAAACAATATTAATAAAGAAAAATAAAATTAGTTTAAAAAAAGAAAGTAAAACAAAAATTTAATTAGTGTTTTTATTACTTAAAAGAAAGAAAGTGATCTTAAGAAAAAATGTTAGTTTAAAAAAAATGATGGGCCTAAGAACATATTTTGGATGGCCCAAAGGAAGAAGAGCAAACGAGCCAGAAGGGGGGAAAAGAAAGGGGGGGGGGGGGGGGGGGTGTGCGTTTAACAGAAGTGAAGTGGGCTTAAGCAGAATGGGGCGCACGTGCCCAATTGAAATGTTGTACAACATTTTTAGGATTGTTTCATTTGGTTAGGAATTAGGGTTTACAGTCTTTTGGTCACAGCGGCGCCTCCTTCTTCTTCGTCTCTCTTCCTCGTTCTCAGCCATGGGCTTATGATATTCTTCACGCCCTAGCCACCGGAGCGTTGCCTCCCATCTCTCTCGTCTTCACAGCGATCCACGTTGGCTGTGTTCGAACGGTATGAACTTTATCTTGTTTAGGTTTTTTACAGTTTCAACATTTGGTTCTTGCATGTTTATCGTTTTGCAATGTTTAATCTTTGATGTTTTGTGTGTGAGATACAACGAAAGTTTGAGAAAAAATACTATACCTTTGGCATTTTTCTGGGTTGAAAACGGAAGAAGAGAGAGGCGCGAGACCGGTGGCGCTCCTTGGTGGCCAGGCGGAGGAAGATGATGACTGCTCGCTTCTGGTATTTCTGTATCTTTTGACTTCTCTTTGAATCGTTTGATGATGAGACTGCTCTGAGAACTGCTTGTTGTTTGCTTTTTGTTGATTCTCTCTCTTTCTTTATTGACCTTGATGATTTGATGATGAAGATACTCTGAGATTTGTCTCTTTGAACGTTTGATGATGATGAATATTTCTGAAAACTTGTTTCTTTTACTTCTAAAACTCTTCCTTTCTTTTGGCCATTGATGTTCTGATGATGAATCTGAAAACTATTGTGTTTTGATGTTAGTGATGATCTGGTTCTGAAACAATTTTGGTTGCTCCTAAACTCCTCCCCTTTCTGGTTTTGTCAATGATGATGATTTTCTGAGATTTTGCCTCTTTGTTTGTTGTTTTGATTTGAGTTGATGATAGTTTTGGTTTGGACTGTATGTTTGGCCTGGACTTGTATGTTTGGCCTGGACTTGTGTGTTTGCCCCTGACTTGTGCTGTTATTTTCACAGGTTTGTCATTGGTTTTGAACTTTGGATAAGTTTGGAAACAGGCTTGTTTTGGACTTACAGGTTTGCCATTGGTTTTGAGCTTTTGAGAGGTTTACAGTTTTTGCAAGTTTTTGAGTTTGGCTTACAGGTTTGTTGCAGTTTTAGCAGGTTTTGGGCTTGCTTGACAGGCTTGTGAGTTTCGAGGCAGGCTTGATGTTTAAGCAGGTTTGCTTGTGTTTGTTGAGCAGGCTGATGCAGTTTTAGCAGGTTTTGGGCTTGCTTGACAGGCTTGAGAGTTTGGAGGCAGGCTTGCTGTTAGTTTGCTTGCTTCTGGTATTTTGTGTTGTTGGAAGCAGGCTTCAGGTTATGCAGGTTCGGTTGGAGGCAGGCTTGAGCTTTTGTTTGGCCTTTATGCAGACTTGTTGTTTAAACAGGTTTAGCAGTTTATGCAGTTTTAGCAGGTTGGTGTTTTGGAGGCAGTTTTGAACTGAGTGTTTGAGTTTTGGTGGCTTGAGATGCAGGTTTGCTCGCTTGTTTTGTGTTTTCAAAACAGGTTTTTCAATTTTTCCCTATGTCTTCCTCTCCTCCCTGCTAAACTGTTAGACTTGTTATATCTATTTGTTTTCTTACTGCCTTTTACAGCCTGCCAAAACTACAAACCCTCACTTCACTCTCTTTCTCTCTCCCTCAAAAGCACTTTTAATTGCTTATTATATTATTCTGAAAAGCTGCTGGCCAGAACATGATGAGGGCTAGGACAAGCTCTCTTGCTTGTAACTTGGTTAATCTCTGCATTATGTACTTTCTTTCCATATTTCATGCATTGTGCTTTCTTGGACAACTTTGTGTACTTGCTGTGACAGTTTTGCAACTTAGTTTGTCATTCAGCTTGGTTAGTGCATTTGTAGTTAGCTTTCCATGCTTTCTCATGTTTGCCTTGCTGTTGGTTGACTAATGCAGTTTGAAATTCAGTTTGTAGTACCCTTCTTTATGTGCAACCTTGTGCCTTTGCATTTTGAATAACTTGTATGCTTGCAATTTTATATACTTTATTTTCCTCTCTGTGAACCGAGAAGAGAAATCTTCTTGTGATTTGCATAGAGGAAAATGAAACATGATGAACATAGCATTTCTGATTCCGGCCAACAGACTTTAATGATGATTTTTCTTTTTACCTGCTTCTGCTTGAAAATTCTTATACTAACTTCTTTCTGTCTTTTGCAGGTAAGTACCAGTTGGATGATAGAGGAAGCAGTAGAAGTAGAAGTCAAAGATCTCAAGATATTTAGGCTTAGATTTATTATATATTTTTTCATTTATTGTAAACAAATATTACTGTAAATACTGTAAACTATAAATTCACAATATTCGAATAAAATTTGTAACAATATTTGAAATAGATAAATAAAAAGTCTTTGTCAAATATCTTCCAACTTTTCCTTGTATTATATATTTAATTATTTAAGACTCTTAAATTTAAATAACTGGAAATATATCCCAATAACTTTAATCCAAATGAAATAAATAATCAACAAACTTTGTCGTCTCGCAACCTTGCATTAATCACAATACGCCTGGTATTCCAATTAACATATGCGTTGTTCAGTTAAACAAACAAGCATTCCATAAACCTTTCATTACATTGATCAAGCAAATGCCTTAAGATTCCAAACAAAAGTCTCAGCTCCTACCCCAGATAACTAGGTTTTGAGAAATAACCAGTAATCTTGATCAAGCGTAAAAATGATGTAACAGTCAACTGAATTTCTGAGGATTCAGTTTCTTTTGAGAAATGAGAGCGCAAACCCTAATCCTGGATTACTGCCAAAGAAAGATTTGTCTGATTGATTCTTGAGTCAACCTTAACAAATCAGAGAAAACCCTAATTCTGGATTACTACCAAAGAAAGATCTGTCTGATCAATTCCTGAGCCAATCTCAACAAAATCAATGGAAACCCTAATTCTGGATTCAACTGATAAAGAAGAGTCTTTTTGACCGATTCTCGAGCCGATCTGAAAAATCAGAGAAAACCCTGAGGTTGTGATTTCCCGTGGAAAAGGGAGGGCAAATTTTGGGGTACAACAGTTGCCCCTGTTCAATCTTCTTGAACCTGAAGAGTTAGATTAGCAATTTTGCCGTTCGCGACTCGAAGGTAAAAGATGATTGGACACTAGAGTGCCCATCAATTTGCACTCGTCAAAGCATAATTGAGGGAATGGGCTTAAAGATGCCATTTGGAGATGTGACAGAATCTTATCGGAGATGGGCTTAGAGATGCCATCCAAGAATGCTTGTTGAAATGTATGTTGTAGGTGAGTGGGTGAGTATCAGAAAGGTATCCATGTTTGGAACATCTCTGAGCTGGGGGTCTGGATAAGCAACAGATTAGCATCCGTGTCGGGAGGCATCCGTAAACTGTTTTCAGAAATCCTTGAAGCTTGAAACTTGCTAAACTTATCCTGCGAAGGGTAAAATATTAGCTGAAACACAAAGTTATGCTGCATGATGCAATGTATGTGTTATATAAATGTAATGAATGTGCATGTAAGCTGATTAGCCATCTTGCTGAGGAAGATAAATCCTGAATAACTGGAGATAATAAAATCTCTGGCCGCTGTCGGGGAAAATATATCCTTGACTGCTGCTGGGGATTGAAAATCCTTTGATCGTTGAAAATGAGAAGTCCTGGTACCACTGTTGGGGAAATCAGGAGTTTGGGTTGTATGCCAATCTACTGGGGATTCCTGCTTTGAGGAGATCTTCGCCGGGGAATATCTGAAAAACTCTGAGGAATTGAGAATGAGAGTCTTCATTCTACTTGGGGAATAAGAATTCTGTGGGGAATAGCCATACTGTTTGAAAAGTAGCTATCCTGTTGGAGAGTAAAACTCAGGATTCTGGAAAAAGCTTATTCCTGTTTGGAAGAAGTTCAGGTTTTAGGTTGTACGCCACTTTGAGAATGAGAATCTTCATTCTGTCGGGAATATCAGGAGGTTGGGTGTATGCCAATCTTCTGGGGAAGCCAAAATGAGAATCTTCATTCAGGTCTTGGGTCATAAGATTGGGTGTATGCCAATCTACTGAGGTTTTAAGGATGAGAATCTTCATTCTGTTAACGGTATCAGGAGCTTGGGAGTATACCAATCTTCCGAGGTTTCAAGGATGAGAATCTTCATTCTATTAATGGTATCAGGAGCTTGGGAGTATACCAATCTTCTGAGGTTTCAAGGATGAGAATCTTCATTCTGTTAACGGTATCAGGAGCTTGGGAGTATACCAATCTTGAGGTTTCAAGGATGAGAATCTTCATTCTGTTAACGGTATCAGGAGCTTGGGAGTATACCAATCTTCTGAGGTTTTAAGGATGAGAATCTTCATTCTTGAGAGAAACAGATTTTTAGGAGCTTCAGTTGTCTGTTATTCTGTTGGTGGTTGTAACTTCCAACAGGTGACGAAGGAATTTTTGATGACGACTGTAACTTCCAACAGGTGATGAAGGAATTTTTGTGACCGTGACTTCCAACAGATGATGAAGGAATTTTGATGACGACCGTAACTTCCAACGGGTGATGAAGGAATTTTTACGACCATGACTTCTAACTGGTGATGAAGTAAATTTTGATGACGACCGTAACTTCCAACAGGTGATGAAGGAATTTTTACGACCGTGACTTCCAATAGGTGATGAAGGAATTTTGATGATGACCATAACTTCCAACAGGTGATGAAGGAATTTTTACGACTGTGACTTCCAACATGTGATGAAGGAATTTTGATGACGACCGTAACTTCCAATAGGTGATGAAGGAATTTTTACAACCGTGACTTCCAACAGGTGATGAAGGAATTTTGATTACGACTGTAATTTCCAACAGGTGATGAAGGAATTTTTACGACCGTGACTTCCAACAGGTGATGAAGGAAATTTGATGACGATCGTAACTTCCAACAGGTGATGAAGGAAATTTGATGACGATCGTAACTTCCAACAGGTGATGAAGGAATTTTGATGACGACCGTAATTTCCAACAGGCGATGAAGGAATTTTTACGACCGATCAATTTGAAATGTAATTTTGTTGTAGAGAATAAATCCTTGATAAATGTTGGGGAAATAAACCCATGACTGCTGGTCTGCTAGAGAGGTGATGAACTTCTCGAGGACGCTTGAATTACTTTTCAGAAAGATTTCGTAGAGATTCGTCACTGCCCCTAGTATCAGATGTTTGTGGCACTGCCAGGAAACTTGGACTGTTCGTAGCCCTTTGATGAGATTGACGTTTAAATTCCCCAAGTGATGGTGAGGGAGACTTGCCCCAGGTTATCCTGTAATTGAGAGATTTCTTGAAATCTTGACTAGACTGCCCCAGGTTTAATGGATTTTGAAAGATTTGTTGAAATCTTGATTGGACTTCCCCCGGTTTACTGGACAATACCATATCAAGTCCCCTTTTGCTGATAGGAGATTTTTGCCACGGGATTGTCATCCCACTTGAAGTGATTTTACTCACTGAGAGAGCTTTCGTTCCTCCGAACATTCACTGTATGAATTTCTTCGCTGTCAAACAAATAACCATGTGAAAACAACGATATTCAAATAATGCAAAGTTTATGCTTGTCTCGAAGTTTTGAAAAATGCGTTTTTTAGCAGAAAACTTTTTATAAGACAAATTCAACACAAGATTTAGGGCAAAGCCTTATAGGAGTCAGGATACCTTTTGTAACAGTATGCTTTCGAACTAACCCATGCTTCAATTAGGACTTTTGAAGGGTTGTAACGTGGCTTGGTTCACGGTTTAAGAAACAAAGGATAAAGGCTCAAAGTATATTTGTACCCACCCGCTCTTCGTGACGTTCTTCGATCCTAAACTCAGTTAATTGTGCGTCGAACTCTATTCGAGTTTGGAACGACATTTTGGTGATGGTTCACACCAGTTGAATTTTATGGGAAGGCAACCATCTTTGCAACATTTTTCATGTTGTTGAGGATTTATAATGACCTCTTTCTTTTGATTTAATATCCCTAACTTTTGCCTGACTGTTCTTGTTTTCGAGATTACAGTCAGCGGGATGCCCCAGCTTTCTTAAGCCTCCTTTGTAGGTTTTGGCTCAGTGGGCTTTTCTCTTTTGAGCGGTAATGACTGCCTATGTGATTGGGAACCATCATTGTCTTTTGGTTCCAAAGGAAAGTTTTTGATGTCATTCGTTGTATTACGAACTGAGAGTTTGTGACTTCAATGCGCATCTTTTGAATTAACTGAGAGACTACCCTCCCCCCGGTTTAATCAAAGGTTTCAATTTTTGCTTAAAACAAAAAACTTCTACTTCTTTGGCTCGAAGGGGTTGACTAGGGACTATCTTCCTTATAACTCCAGTGTTTATGATTTGAAAGAAACGCCTGTACATCGTCAGCAAGGTCTGTTCAAAAGCATACCGTATGAGATTATGGTATTGTTTCGTCATCCTCCCTCTAAAGGCTTATAGCTTTTGCAAGAGTTAAATGTCATAAAGAAAGTAGAAAGCATAGTTCAAGAATAGTGAAAACGAATGGATGAATTCAAGACAAACATATGCAACGCATTAATGAAACAGAGTTTGACATCAACAGATAATTGTTTGAATAACAAAAGAAATTAAAACTTGAAAATTCAAATGAAACAAAAGTCTCTTAGTCCGAATTTGTCATCTCAGGTGGAGAACCCTCAGCGGAAGATTTTCATCTCGCCATCCGGCATGAATTTCAGCACTCCATTGTCAATCAAGTCTTGAATTTTGTTTTTCAAAGCCCAACAGTCGTCAGTGTCATGTCCAGGACTATATGAGTGGTATACACAAAATACATCGGGGTGATAGCTAGGAGCAGAGGTATTGGGCTTCCGAATAGGATCCCTTAAAGCAGTGAGATTGACCTCCATCAAGCGTTCCATTATTAGAGATGATGGTATGCCAGTCTCAGTGAATTGTCTTCCGGACATATTTTGCTTACGTTGATTACCCTGTTGACGCTGACGAGGTTGTTGTTGGGCTTGTGACCCTGAAGCAAGTTGAGGAGCTTTTCCCTTGTCTTCTTGTACCAAAGGAGGTTGAATGATGACTTGATCTTCAACCCTAGTTGTTTTCCCCACTTGGTTATCTTGAAGCAGTTTGTTGACGAGAACCCTGAGCTCTTCTTGTCTTTGAGCCAGGTCTTGAATGAGAGCCATCTGGCCCACCAGTTGTCCTATCATCTGGATCTTCATTGTTGCCAGCTCAATCTGTAGTTCTTCCAACTGATCATTCCTGACGCCGCCTAGATTTCCTAGGACCATGCCCCTTGTGAGGAGAGCTTTCACTTCTTCTTGCCCCTGGGAAAAGTTCAAGAATAAATCTTGAAGTTGAGCGTTTTGAGCCTGGATATCTTCGAAAGTCCTTTCTAGAGCCACCTCTACTGAAATAAACAGTAGGAGAATAAGGAAACCTGAAAAGGAAAACCTGTCATGATACAATGCATGATATGTGGATGTATGTTTTCAAGAATCTCTCAGGGTAAACACAAGAAAAATGTTAGAGGTTGATCTTTGATCAACTTCTTTGACTGGAGAACTTTGTATCGGTGGATGTCATTCCACGAGAATCAAGCTCACCATGTCAAGTGGGTCATAGCCCCCGATTCAAGTTGTTGTACTTGATCTTTGACGATGTTTGTTTAGAGGAAAATCCTCTTACCCTTCGGTAGATGTCTGGTTCAACGTGACCCTGCATCAAAAGACCCTCGAGATCCTTGAAATGGTTATTGAAAATGCTATGGTATGATGTTATGATGTTATGTACAGGTATGCAAAAGTAAGCAAGTGTATATACAGATAATCATATTCACACAAAGCAGGCAAGTCCTTAGGTTTAGGCTTGCATGGGGTTTGTAGGTAAGTACCCTCTTGAAGTTAGTTGGCTCAACCTGTCCTAGAAATAGTAACCGGGTTCTAAGGAGCTCAATATCACTGGATTATTTTCTGTGTTCATTGTTTTGGTTTATCCACTTAACTGGCGACCAAAATATTCCAAGAAAACAATCCACAATGAGTGTAGTATCGAGTATCTACCAACTTCGGACTGCACCAAAGTCGGTCATCTCACTACCCCTAAAAAGGCCAAGATGGTCAAGTAAGGTTCTAAAGTCAATTGATGCTTCACGACACCACGCGGCGGCCACATACTCTCCTTGATTCAACTTAAGGGTTACCGGTACCAACCAATGTGCCACATCAACATAGCCACTGTTTCAACCATGTCGGTATACCCCACACAGTTCCCTCACAGTTTATTGCTACTTACCTAAAATATGCCCCCAAATCCGGGTGTAGGATTTAAAATAAACCCAAGCAAGGACCCAAAAAAGTAAAGCAATCAAAGAAATCAAGGTAAGCAAGTAAAGGTGATCTAAAACCCTAAGGTAACCCCACTTTTAGAAATTTCCCCAGCAGAGTCGCCAGTTCTGTGATACAGTGGGAGAACTGACTTGGGATTTTGCGTTTGTGTTCGCACTTGTTCGATTTAGTAAGAGTCTCCACCGACTTTTTATTTTATCCTAAGGAAAGGTCAAAAAGCACAGGAAAGACCTTTGAGATGTTTTCATGGGTTCGGGGGGTAGATTATGAAAAGGTAAGGTGCTAGCACCCTTTTCATCCATGGTTATCCATGGGCTCTTAGTTACTTGTTTTAGATCACTTGCCTTTGCTTTTCAATTGTTTGAAGTGGTGCTTTGTGTGTGTGGTTTTGAAAATGTTTTTAAAAAGGTGCCTTGTCTAGGAAACCTTTGTAATGATTCTTGTTTGAATATATACAAAGGTGTGTGTCTTTTTGAAAAGATATTTCAACGTTTTGAAAGTTGTTTTGAAATTGCTTTGAAGTTGTGTTGTGAAGTGTGTTTGAAAATGGAAAGGATGTTTTGCAAGATTTTTGATCAAGTAACTAAGAGTTGTCTACCCTATTTTACTCAAAGATCTTTCTTATGTCTTTAACCCTTTTTAACAGTGTTGCTTCACCATTGTATTTAGTGAACAACCTTGCGTTAGGATGTTAAACGGGACAAGCGCGGGTCATCGTATACAATCATTGAAAGTAACTTGTGAGACGCTCTAGAAATTTTGTAAGGGACGAGGTCGTTTTACCGAAGGCAACATCGAGGGTCATCGAGAGACTACGATCTTTGTTTATTGAAGTGGCATTTACTAGAGTGTATCATACTCAAGGGACATGATTGCATTTTCCGAGGCAACAAGCGAGGTTACCCTAGAGGTGCAAGTGTGAATTGTGTATTGATTTTCACGCATTTATCTTGTATTAGGTCATCTAGCGATTGATTTTGAATCTTCGCATACAAACCCTAATTACTATACAGTATATTGAAAGCGATAAATTGCGGGAATTTAAAGTCTAAATTATTACAAAACAGTGTCTGGGGATGGGGGTACAAATTTTTACAAATGGGGATGAGTCTTATCAGAATAATAATGTCCAAGTATATATTACAACCAAATTGAACCGTCGCATTTTCAATGTAAAATTATAACAAAGTATAAGATAATGAAAATCAAAGAAATATGAGATGCGTGTGTTTATTTACAAACGAACAAACAAAAATTTAACCTAATGAAGATTAAGTGTTATTATTATTTTTTTGTATTTTTTTGTTAATTATGAAAAGAAATGATTAATTTCCTAAATTAATGTTTAAGATAATTCTTGTATTTTATTAATTAAAGAAGTTAAAAAAACAAAATTGCTCAAATTAAGCTAACTATTCTTTTTTATACTTTTATTATATTAAAATAATATTAATAAAGAAAAATAAAATTAGTTTAAAAAAAGAAAGTAAAACAAAAATTTAATTAGTGTTTTTATTACTTAAAAGAAAGAAAGTGATCTTAAGAAAAAATGTTAGTTTAAAAAAAATGATGGGCCTAAGAACATATTTTGGATGGCCCAAAGGAAGAAGAGTAAACAGGCCAGAAGGGGGGAAAAGAAAGGTGGGGGGTGCGTTTAACAGAAGTGAAGTGGGCTTAAGCAGAATGGGGCGCACGGGCCTAATTGAAATGTTGTACAACATTTTTAGGGTTGTTTCATTTGGTTGGGAATTAGGGTTTACAGTCTTTTGGCCACAACGGCGCCTCCTTCTTCTTCGTCTCTCTTCCTCGTTCTCAGCCATGGGCTTCTGATATTCTTCACGCCCTAGCCACCGGAGCGTTGCCTCCCATCTCTCTCGTCTTCACAGTGATCCACGTTGGTTGTGCTCGAACGATACGAATTTTATCTTGTTTAGGTTTTTTACAGTTTCAACATTTGGTTCTTGCATGTTTATCATTTTGAAATGTTTAATCTTTGATGTTTTGTGTGTGAGATACAACGAAAGTTTGAGAGAAAAAGACTATACCTTTGGTGTTTTTATGGGTTGAAAACGGAAGAAGAGAGAGAGGCGCGAGACCGGTGGCGCTCCTTGGTGGCCAGGCGGAGGAAGATGATGACTGCTCGCTTCTGGTATTTTTGTATCTTTTGACTTCTCTTTGAATCATTTGATGATGAGACTGGTCTGAGAACTGCTTGTTGTTTGCTTTTTGTTGATTCTCTCTCTTTCTTTATTGACCTTGATGATTTGATGATGAATATACTCTGAGATTTGTCTCTTTGAACGTTTGATGATGATGAATATTTCTGAAAACATGTTTCTTTTACTTCTAAAACTCTTCCTTTCTTTTGGCCATTGATGTTCTAATGATGAATCTGAAAACTATTGTGTTTTGATGTTAGTGATGATCTGGTTCTGAAACAATTTTGGTTGCTTCTAAACTCCTCCCCTTTCTGGTTTTGTCAATGATGATGATTTTCTGAGATTTTGCCTCTTTGTTTGTTATTTTGATTTGAGTTGATGATAGTTTTGGCTTGGACTGTATGTTTGGCCTGGACTTGTATGTTTGGCCTGGATTTGTGTGTTTGGCTTGGACTTGTGCTGTTAGTTTCACAGGTTTGTCATTGGTTTTGAACTTTGGATAAGTTTGGAAACAGGCTTGTTTTGGACTTACAGGTTTGCAATTGGTTTTGAGCTTTTTAGAGGTTTACAGTTTTTGCAAGTTTTTGAGTTTGGCTTACAGGTTTGTTGCAGTTTTAGCAAGTTTTGGGCTTGCTTGACAGGCTTGTGAGTTTGGAGGCAGGCTTGCTGTTTAAGCAGGTTTGATTGTGTTTGTTGAGCAGGCTGATGCAGTTTTAGCAGGTTTTGGGCTTGCTTGACAGGCTAGTGAGTTTGGAGGCAGGCTTGCTGTTAGTTTGCTTGCTTCTGGTATTTTGTGTTGTTGGAAGAAGGCTTCAAGTTATGCAGGTTCAGTTGGAGGCAGGCTTGAGCTTTTGTTTGGCCTTTATGCAGGCTTGTTGTTTAAACAGGTTTAGCAATTTATGCAGTTTTAGCAGGTTGGTGTTTTGGAGGCAGTTTTGAACTGAGTGTTTGAGTTTTGGTGAGCTTGAGATGCAGGTTTGCTCGCTTGTTTTGTGTTTTCAAAACAGGTTTTGCAATTTTTCCCTATGTCTTCCTCTCCTCCCTGCTGAACTGTTAGACTTGTTATATCTATTTGTTTTCTTACTTCCTTTTACAGCCTTCTAAAATTGCAAACCCTCACTTCACTCTATTTCTCTCTCCCTCAAAAGCACTTTTAATTGCTTATTATATTATTCTGAAAAGCTGCTGGCCAGAACATGATGAGGGCTAGGACAATCTCTCTTTGCTTGTAACTTGGTTTATCTCTGCATTGTGTACTTTCTTTCCATATTTCCTGCATTGTGCTTTCTTGGACAGCTTTGTGTACTTGCTGTGACAGTTTTGCAACTTAGTTTGTCATTCAGCTTGGTTAGTGCATTTGTAGTTAGCTTTCCATGCTTTCTCATGTTTGCCTTGCTGTTGGTTGACTAATGCAGTTTGAAATTCAGTTTGTAGTACCCTTCTTTGTGTGCAGCCTTGTGCCTTTTCATTTTGAATAACTTGTATGCTTGCAATTTTATATATTTTATTTTTCTCTCTGTGAACCGAGAAGAGAAATCTTCTTGTGATTTGCAGAGAGGAAAATGAAACATGATGAACATAGCATTTCTGATTCCGGCCAGCAGACTTTAAGGATGATTTTTCTTTTTACCTGCTTCTGCTTGAAAATTCTTATACTAACTTCTTTTTGTCTTTTGCAGGTAAGTACCAGTTGGATGATAGAGGAAGCAGTACAAGTAGAAGTCAAAGATCTCAAGATATTTAGGCTTAGATTTATTATATTTTTTTTCATTTATTGTAAACAAATATTATTGTAAATACTGTAAACTGTAAATTCACAATATTCGAATAAAATTTGTAACAATATTTGAAATAAATAAATAAAAAGTCTTTGTCAAATATCTTCCAACTTTTCCTTGTATTGTCTATTTAATTATTTAAGACTCTTAAATTAAAATAACATGAAATGTATCCCAATAAATTTAATCCAAATGAAATATATAATCAACAAACTTTGTCGTCTCGCAACCTTGCATTAATCACAATACGCCTGGTATTCCAATTAACATATGCGTTGTTCAGTTAAACAAACAAGCATTCCATAAACCTTTCACAACACTGATCAAGCAAATGCCTTAAGATTCCAAACAAAAGTCTCAGCTCCTACCCCAGATAACTAGGTTTTGAGAAATAACCAGTAATCTTGATCAAGCGTAAAAATTATGTAACCGTCAACTGAATTTCCGAGGATTCAGTTTCTTCTGAGAAATCTGAGCGCAAACCCTAATCCTGGATTACTGCCAAAGAAAGATCTGTCTGATCAATTCTTGAGTCAACCTTAACAAATCAGAGAAAACCCTAATTCTGGATTACTGCTAAAGAAAGATCTGTCTGATCAATTCCTGAGCCAATCTCAACAAAATCAGTGGAAACCCTAATTCTGGATTTAACTGATAAAGAAGAGTCTTTTTGACCGATTCTCGAGCTGATCTGAAAAATCAGAGAAAACCCTGAGGTTGTGATTTCTTGTGGAAAAGGGAGGGCAAATTTTGGGGTACAACACGACATAATGTTTAAATTCAAAAAATTGAAGTGGTAATCGATTACAGATATGTGTTAATCTATTACCAAGGGAAAAAATGAACTTCCAGAAGATCAAAAAGAAGTGGTAATCGATTACATATATTATAGTAATCGATTACGCATACTGAACCATGAAAAATTGTTTTTGGCAGAACCATAAAATGTTTTGACTTCTCAACCAAAAATGTCATGTATGCTAGTGGATATGATGAGGTATTTTTGATCACTAAGTTATCAAAATAACATTTCATGTTTGTACCTCAATAGTGAAGATCAATCAACATTAAAAGCTAGTCTTCAAAAAGATAAGTCTTGAACACTTGGTGCTTTTTCCATTCTTTTACCATGATCATTTGAGTTGCACTCTGTCTTCATCAAAACAAACTATATGGATAGTCTCGACTTCACATGCATAAGTGAAAAGATAAGAGACCCTATAGCCCATGCACCGTAGCTACAAAATCTAGTTATGGGTTCCTTTATTAGACTTAACTCGTGAAAAATGTGTGCATTCACGATCATTATTAGAATTCCACGGTGCCTCATGCTTGGCCCAACTCTCCTTTATTTTACAACATTCAGCATTACACAATTTACATGTATTTTTACAATATGATCATGCTCCTGATTAATAATTGTTTCTTATTGTAGAGTTTAAAACATGAAACATGAGTATTTGAAGTTGAATTTTAATTTTTCACATGCCTTTGACAATTTCAATCATCGTAGCAACCTTCATTTAGACATAAGATAAAATCGTCTCACTTGTATTCGACTTTCCTTAGTTTAACTAATCATTCATTGGAATACAAGGTGTAGCGGTAAAAAATTGAGATTAAGCTATTGATTAACTTAACTCACAAAGCAAGAGTCACCATCATGCTTTATTGTTTCCAAAGGAATGGGAAAAGAGAGAATAAAACCCACAAAAGTTTTAAAACAAAACTAATAAAACAAAGAGAACATGGTTCGGGGGTTGGTTATGCAAAGGGAATGTGTTAGTACCCTAAACATCCATGATACTCCATGAGAACCTCTTGAAAATCTGTGTTAAAGGCTAAAGTTGGTTGTTTGTAAAATTATTATAGAGATGAGAAAAGTAATGGTTTTTTATTATTTTTGATTCGGCAAAACTTCGAGAGTTCTGTGCCTACGTACCTCCAATGTGCAATGGAGAAATCATAACCACATAGTTCTTCTAAAAAAGAAAAAAGTTGTTTGTTGCTTCATTTTAAATGAAGATGAATTTTGTCATCTTAAGGAGAATAGTCAACTAATCATCCTTAAACATGAGAAGTATGAATCTTTGCATCACAATGAAAGAAGGACTCTAACTTGCATATAAATCAAAAAGTATGCCACTAACTCTTTCAAGCCGAAAAGAATGAAAATCATATCAATCAATATTATGAAGATAGGAGAATTACAACTTAACTATAAAGAGGACCCGTGTCTAATCCTTGAGAAAACTTTTTAATATCAAAAGCCAAGTGGCAAAAATATTTAAATGAGTTTAATGTTTTTTATATCTTTGAAATTGCTATAATATGCTTAAGATGTCTTAGTATGTATTTAAGAAAAGAAAGTTTGAAAATGTAGTTGACAAAGTCAATGTTTTTATTGAAAGCAGTTTAAGTTTGAAAATAATTAAGTTTTGAAAAAGGAAGAAGTTTTGAAAATTAAAGAAGATGAGCAAGATATGAAGGGACTATTTTCTAAAGCATAAAATGAAAACTAAGGTAGAAAAGTTCTGACCAAGCTAGAGCAATCATCTTGACATAAGTCAAACTATGCATCCATTCCCTTTGGATTAAGCCACACAAAAGCAAGTAATCAGATGAATATAAAAAGCATTAGATGAAAATTTTAGTACCTTGGATGCAAGCTCAATACATCAGCATCAGATGAAAACTTCAAGTCATAGATGAAAATTCCCGCATCAGATAAAACACACAAAAAGCAAATAGACAGATAAAACTCAATGATCAGATGAAACTCTTAAGGTCTCAGATAAAGGCTCTGTCTCTGATGAATCAAGGTCTCAGGTCATAACTCCAAAGAAAATGATCAAGAAACTAAATCTAAGTCCACAGGTCCAAATCAAAGCCAAGGATAGTAACCATAGTCCAAGAAAACCATTAAGTCTCTTAGGGTTTATTATTTATTAATTTCTTTGAAAAGAAAAAGAAAATGTCCAAGGGACTAAGGGAAAAAGATAATAAAGAACAAAAGAAAAAGGCATAAAAGAAAATGCCATGAATGATAAATGCAAAAAGTAAATTGCATAAAAGTAATTTGTGAAAATTTAAATGACATAAATGTAAAGTACGAAATTTAAATTGCATTAATGTAAAAGTAAGGAAAATTAAAGTTAGTACAATTATTGTTATTGTTAGTAATTAGTGTTCCGATTCGGGAAAATTTGGTGCTATGTTAAGCAATCGTAAGTGAACTTTTGTAGAAGTTTCACCTATCTGAGGTCGGGCCAAAATAATGTAGATGTATTACATGTAATGCACACCATGATTTAAAAGCAAGGTGATCAAAACTAAGTCAAGGATATGAGATCATTAAATTAACCAAGTCTTTCATGATACCTTGAGACAAACTTATCATTATTCTAAAGTACCTCAAGTGATTAATTGATCACTTAGAGGTAGATTTGAAATGATGAACGTTCATCAAGCATCAATTAAAATTTAATTGAACAAGATGAATTCATCACCATCCAATTGATAAAAAAAAGAAGAAAGGGATGAAGATAGATGAAGACAAAAAAGTTAATCCCAAATTGGATCAAAGTTTTGATTAAGTTATCATCAAAATCAATAATCCATTTTGGAGGATTAGGGTTTTTTACCCCACCAACACCCAAGATCCATTGAGTTAGATGAACTTTATGACCAATTGTTTATGATTCAAGGCAAGTCAGAAACAAACCAAAATAAAATTCACAAAATATCAAATATATATAATAAAATGGAATTTTAAATTGATATTTAATGGATTAAATGGATGAAAATGCACAAATGGAATTTAAACATCAAACAAAATCCAATAAAATCAAGACAAGTCAGCAACACGTCAAGAAATATTCACAAATTTTTTTCTGAATTTTTTAATGCATAAAAGTATTTTTTAACTATTTAAAATGCATAAAAAATGGAGAAATTATTTAAAAATAGAAAATAATAAAATAAAATTATGGAAAAATAAAAATCAGATGTAAAATAATTCAAATCATTTTTGTGAATATTTTTGGTATTTTTTGGATGCAAGATGGATTTAATAGGAATAAAAGAAGTTAAATGCAATTAATAATAGAAAAATAGAAAATAAAATAAACTGAAAAAGATTTAGGCAATTGGATATTATGGTCAATGATAGCACAATAAGCTCATCAGACGGCTTTGATCGTGATGGATAGGATGGATGTTAAGTGATTTACCACACGAATGTTAAAATAGAACCAACTAATAGAAATAAAATGTTTGTTGCAACGTGATTGGTCAGTGGTTCAAATTACACGCAAACAAAAACCAGATGCCTCCGGTCATCTTCTCCGATAGCCTTCGCCGAAGAATTCTCAAACAATAACTTCAGACTTCGAAACCTATACCATTTGGATCGTCTCATTGGCACAGACAAAACCATATACATCTCATTCATTTATTTGAAGGGAGAATGGCGAATTTTGAAAAATAAGAAAGAAAATAATAAACATAAAGTCAAAATTAATCAAGGTTAAAGATTCAATGGATCAAAACCAAGGATACAAGAAGCATCAATATGTTAATGGCTACATTGTAGTGTTTTATTTTGATCAATTTGAGGCTTGCAACTACCTGAACGAAGTGTGATGAAATTTCTTGAAACTGAGACTTGGTCAGGACGATTCAGAGCACCTTAAGCCTTTGGAATTGTTGTGTTAGATTTAGAGAAGAACGTTGAAGGTAATGGCATTCAGAAATTGGCTTGGAAAGGCTTTTAAATATGAAAACGAAGTTGAGAAAATTGGAGGTTCAGACTGAATTCTGACAAGGTATTATTGGCTCTCAAAAGCTTTAGAAATGAAGCTAGAAACATGCCATATTTATAGAGAAGTTATTGGTGATCTCATACGTGTGAATTACTTGCTGAATCGTGCCAATCAAGTTTGGCTCATGAGTAAAAAAAAGTTTGACTTCATGTACACCAAAACTCCACTAAACCTTGCGTTTTGAGTGTCATTTAGCTTCAGGACATGTCATTAAACAAGTTTATACGGAAAACATGCTTCAATTTGGTCAATTAGTTAAGTTTAGTGAAATGTAAAAATTTGACTTCATGTGAAAATTCAATTTCAAGTACCCAACTTCAAGTTTGTATGCCCACCTGTACAATTAGCTTTTTGATTCCATTCTTTTTGCAATGTACTCTCTTCATGACAAAGAGTAAAATGTACCAAGAAATATTGCATTTGTATGCTTGAGTAAAAAGTTATGGCATTTGAAATTTGGTAGAAAAACTTGAAAATGGAAGTTGTGAAATTTCTAAGTCAAAAATGACCTGTAATGTTTCAGTACTTTTCATGGCCTTCCAAGCATAATTGGAATTTGAACCTTGAAGAAAACTTGTAGATGGTATCACCAATGATAAGTAGCAAAAATAATCACTTAGAAATGTTGAAATTGAGAGAGTTGTGATCTTGGAAATTTGAGCAAAATTCACTTGAAATTAGGTCAAATTTCACTAAGTCCACAAAATGATATATATGTTTCCAAACTTTTGATGATCTTCCAAACATAATTAGATCTTAACTTGTAAAGAGAAGTTGTTGATGATGTCAAGGAGATTCATATTCCAAAAGGATCACTCAAAAATATGGAAAAATGAAGGAGTTCTGATATTTTGAACTTGGACTTGAAATGTTGACTTTTTGGTCAAACCACCTTGATCAAACTTGAATATTTTGAGCTTTTCTTGCAATTCAAGGCATATTGATGCATATGTGAAATTCAAATGATGAAGTCTTGATTTAACTTTTATCAAAATTGGAAAAACTTGAGGTTACTTGATAATGAAGGCGTGGAAATAAACACATGAACCTTTGACTTTTTCCTTGAGAAACAAGCTATCAATCCTTGAGGTATTCTTGATCAAGATGAGATTGAATGATGCTTGACACCTTATGATTTAATATTAGAAGCCATGATTTTATGAACAAGCCCTTTAGAATCAGTGATTTACCAAACTTTAAATTTGAAGAAGCAAACCCTGGCTGAGGGGATCATGCTTGATATTCTTGATTCAAGACCTACCTTAACAATACACAATAGCAAACAAAGCATTTTTTTTGTATTTTACTTAGTGTTTAGTATAACATAAGGTATATAAGCAAGAAAGAAATTGAAAAATACACAAAAGGGTGCTTGATAATCTCTACAAAGGAAAGACTTAAAGAGATGAGGGTTAAAAGGCAACCAAGTTTGTGATCTTAATGATATGTAATAATCCATAATGATATGGGATCTTAGGGATAAAAATTAGAGTATGATAGCTGACCCTATTTAAGTTTATTTTATTTGGAGATATGAAGATTGAAATCTTCATCTCGATGTTATTGAAGAGATTTAAATACAAGAATACCTAATTTTTTATCCCTAAGATGTTATGCATTCTTATGATTATGAATGTACACACAAAGGATTTTGTGAGTAACACAGAACACTTCCTGGAATAACAATGCATAGGTGAAACTACAACTTGAAACGGTTGGAGAAATATGCTAAAGAGAGAGGGTTCAATAGGAAAATAAATCACTAAGGAATGACACAACTTTAGGAATAACTGTGTATGAGGAAAACCAAAATCACAGGCAAAGAAAAACAGCAAAGCAAGATTCCACTGGGGGAGATCAAAATTTGCAGGGATCTGGAAAGAAAGACACATCAGAAACTCCACTGGGGAAAAGAGTAATATACTCCAAATGAGAGACTCTTACTAGGTAATAACCCTGAGAGAAAAATAGATCACTGACTCTATTGAGAAGATACCCTGCAAAGGGTAACAATAAGTTTCTTAAAAGGTAACCAACTATTGTAGACAATCCTCAACAAATCTGTCGGGAAACTCAAAGAGATACAAGCAGGTTGGATGGATAATAGGTTTCTCAAATAAAGAGGCCACCACTTGTCGGGGATGACAAATTGACTGGATCGCAACAAGCTTCTCTATAAAAGAGATAAACTCCTGTTAAAATAATGAACCAAGCTGAAATGGAATCGCAACAAGCTTCTCTATCAAAGAGATAAACACCTGTTAAAATAACAAACCAAGCTGAAATAGAATTGTAACAAGCTTTTATATCCAAGAGATAAACACCTGTTAAAATAACGAACCAAGATGAAATTAAATCGCAAAAAGCTTCTCTATCAAAGATATAAACACCTATAAAAATAATGAGCCAAGCTGGAAAAATGGAATCGCAAAAAGTTTCTCTATCCAAGAGATAAACACTTGCTAAAATGACGAACCAAACTGAAAAAATGGACTTGCAACAAGCTTCTATATCCAAGAGATAAACACCCGTTAAAATAACGAACCAAACTGAAATGAGCTTCCACTAGCAAATGTATTCCACCTTGAATGGGTCTTATCTTCTTCCTTAATCAAGATCTATACTTGATAAAAATGGGAAATAAACCTCCCTATCATCTTGGTCATCATCCAGGACTGGGTCACACTTTCTTCTTTAACCAAGTCTTCCACTTGGAAAAGGAAAGTAAACCTCCCTATCATTTTGGTCATCAACTAGGAATGGGTCACAATTTCTTCTTTAACCAAGTTTTCCACTTGGAAAGGGGAAAATACAAGTTGTCTCTGCTAAAGGGACTGTGGCCTATTATGAATCAAGAATCATCAACTTTACAAGGGACTCTCAAAAAGAGATGCAGGCAAGTTGAATTGCAAATCAGGTTTCTCAAATAAAGAGAATACCACCTATAAGTATTTTACAACAAAATTGTTTGCAAATTTTTTCCGGAGAGATGCCATTTGATGGATATAGTTGATAGAGTCGCAATCAGTTTCTCAAATGCAGAGATAACCACGTGTCAAGGAGTTTACAAAAGATACTCTTCTAACACCCTATTTTCCCCATCGGTAATTTGACAAATATCATAGTAAATAAATTTTTAAATCAAAACATCAAGAATGGGATGCCACATCTTTCAACATATCACAAACCTGCTCAAGTATAAATAAACAAATACATAACACACTTTCGGATGAACCAACAATATTTTCAACATAGTTCTAAAACTTCAAATTTATTATTGTAGCAGAAAGAAATCATGTTCATTATTCAACATATCAATTAATCATAACCAACATTCAATTAAATAAAAGAGAGTTTACAATACTCCCATAATTCTTCAAAATAAAACAACTACTAAACAAAACAAGAAAGTGTCATCCCCCAGTGTTACGTATCATAGCACAACGCCGACTCGAAATAAATGACGATTAACTTCGTCTAATGTGGATCACCTGCACATTACCCACATAGAGGCAACCTTCAAACAGAAGGGTTGAGATATCATAATAATATAATAATTTATATAATCATAGGTATACGATAGATATATCACGCAAGGTTCCAAGGTCAATAATCATAAACTATAATTCATAATGATTATACAAGTACATTCATATTCATCATCATCCATCATACAACACATACCAATTATGCAACTCAACTTCATCGTTATATCAACAATCCAATCAAAATGCAATGCAATTGACACTGATGCAACATGCATGTGGTACCATCAAGGCATTATCCCTCTCCAAAATTTCCATATAAAGCCATCGCATAAGCCCTCAACATTTTGAAAATACAAGCCAAGGCATAAGCCTTCAACATTTTTGCAATACAGGCCAAGGCATACGCCTTCAACATTTTTCCAATACAGGCCAAGGCATAAGCCTTCAACATTTTTCCAATCCAGGCCAACAACAGGGAATAAGCCCTCAACGATGCATGTATGCAACATGTAGCAACACAACTATGAAAACACAGGACATGAGTCCTCAACATTATGCCATTCTAGGCCAACAACAACATCATCATACTGCAATACAAACTGCAAATCCTTCATACATCATTTATACAACACCAATATTTTCAATCGCAACATTTTACATTATAACTCATACAATACAGGCACACATCATGATTCTTCCAATAAAATATTGGTCTACTTCCATCAAATATAATATCACATTGTAGAATATAGTTTTAGCTTTCCAAAGGTTGAAACGACACCCAAAACGGACTCACAGTTTGAAAGTTATGAAATTTTGAAAATTTCATTTTTTTTTAATTTACTCTCAGGGTAACCGATTACCCAATATGTGGTACCCTGGTACACCGAGTCAAAATGCCCAGAAACGTTGTTTTTCCACACGGTAACCGGTTACCCATATACTATAACCGATTCCCACTGTACTAGAGTAAAAAAATACTAGATTTTCATGTTACGAAAAATCATCCTTTTCCAACCCAAAACCCCAATTTTTCTATATCAAAATACATAATCTAATTTATCACATTGTCATACTACATCTACTACATTCTAACTCAATTTACAAAATCAATTTCATTAATTATGCATAATTTCAACAGATTAAATAAAAAATAATCTACCCCAAAACCTAACATTCAATATCATCATCTACCCACAATTATACCACCTATTAGAGAGTTAGAACCCCACCCTTACCTTAGGTTGTAGATTCCTCAAGCTTCAACAATGGTTCTTCCCCTCCTAGCTCTCCCTCTTTCTCTCTCTATGATTTTCTATCATTTTTACGATCGATCAAAAATAGAATACTCTTCTATTCATCTCGTTTTGACTTATCTATGCCTTGGACCCATAAATCACTATTCCAACCTTGCCCTCACTTGCTCAACACAACGTTACGATCTTTCTCTTCTTGTCTTACGATATTATTCTCCTCATATTATTATAAATAATAATTTTAAATATTATTATTAAATCCAATTAACCCCAAATAATTATTTAAGCTCTAAATAATTATGAACTAATTAGATCCTCATATTACTCTTATTCCCACACTACTAATAGCAATGTACTCACCAATGCATCATCATAACTCACCATAATTCATATATTCACCAATAATCACCAATATTCACACTAAATTAATTAAATAATTAGTTAAGTAATTAATATAGATTTTTTGGGTGTTACAGTTCTGCTAAGGATAAACCGGAAAGATTGTCACTTATCATAAAGATAATTGATTGATATTTGGATGACATACAAGTTGCTCAAATAAAGAGGCCTTCACTGGTTTTCAAACAAAAGCATGTTGGGGACATACAAGCCACTCAAATACAGAGATAACTACTTGTTGTCAAGTAATGATTCCAAGAGAGTATTGTAACAACACAGCTAGGGAAACCAGTTCTTCATCTTCTGATGGGGGGATCTTTCATAGATTTCTGCCGAGGAAAATAAAATCCTCCAAGGTGAAAAATAAATTTCTTCTCATCATCTAGGTTTCACAACCTAGAGAGATTCAAAAATATTGTTGCAGGGGACTAAAGCTCAATCCATAAATAAACTGGAGCGAAACGGTTAAACAAGACTCTACTTAATGAGGAAATAACTCAACTGAGGAGTAGATCCATCCAGATAATGAGCTGGTGAGGAAAAATAAAGAAAAACTTTTGCACGAGGAATAAACTCGGTGGGGAGTTAGAAAGGATATACATTTTATTCTTAAGGTAGATACTTTATTGGAGAGAGAGAATACACACTCTGCGAGGAGATAAAACAACATTAGAAACATCAAGAAATGCAAATGAGTATGAATCTTTACTCAGGTATGCAAAATGTATGAATGAATGTTACCTTATGTTATGCTCATGCTGAAAAATAAGCAGCGACTCAGCTGGAGAAGACTGAACAACATAGGCTCAGCTAGGGAATACATTACAGATTCAACTGGAGAGAACACCACAACTCGACTGGGTAATATCAAATACCACAATACAAACAAATACTCGGCTAAAACACGTAGAAATGGAGATCTTGCTGAATAAAAGTAAACTTCTGAGGAACAAAGGTCCTGCCTATGGTTGGGGAATAAAGACACTGCACAATCTTCTTACAACAATAACCTGTAAAAGGGTACTTGCATGAACTCCATTGTGAAAGGAGGAAATTTGATACACAGAGCAAAATCTCGGGGACCTAACAACTTCGATGGGAAGCACCACTTCAAAATGGTTAAGAAACTAATAGAGAATACCATAAAGATAGGTTAAAATCTACAAGAAATGTCCAAATATTAACACAATGTGAGAGAACAATCTACTATCCACCTGGGGAAGGGATCACACTTAGCTGGAGAGAAATTCCATTCAAAACTCAACTGAAGAAACTAAACTTATCTGGGAAAGCTAGATCAACCATGACATGAACCAATCATATCAAAATGGCTCGGAGGAAAGCGACCGCCTACTCAAGTGAGTGTAGGGGATACGTGAATGTGTCTCTATGATGATAAAAAATAACCTGCTTGAAAATCATTCTTTGTTTAGGAAAGCTAACTTCTACACTTCAGGGTCTGACCATCCTTGGGCAACTGTTACTATTCCTTTATTGTTTGATTCACAAGTAAGAAGAAAATTGTTTTGTAATTTTCAAAAAACATGATTTGTCATTTAAACCTCTTTATTTCAAAAATTACTATCAATAATAAATGAAATTTTGCAAACAGAAAGAAATAAGAATTGCAAATAATTAGATAAGGCTTAAACTTTATTAATAGAATGGTAGTCCACAAATGACGTGAATCCATAGATGATTATAAAGTTTGGAAAAATGGTAAATACATGTAAAGGGATACATTATAATAGAATGACTATTATTCTCCCTAGCAACTTTGAATTTTGGTGCTCAAGTCTTTCTGATAGATAACATTGCTTCAGGCGATCAAGTCTTGTCTAATGTAGTTACTTGCCATGAATCCATAACTTTTACCTAGATTTCCCTCTCAGGTTTTCAATCTACCAGAATGAATTTTTCTGTTTATGTCTCTAATTTTTGCCTGGACTTCCCTTTTGGGTTTTCAGCCCACTGAGACACTCATTTTTGCCTAAGTCTCCCTTTCGACTTTTCAACTTAGCGATATGTTCTTTATATTATTTAGGCGGATTATTTCTTGATTGTATCATCATTCACGAAACATGGGAGCTCCTCATCATCCATAGTTGCAAGAATCATAGCAACACCAGAAAAGGCTTTCTTGGCAACATATAAGCCTTCATAATTAGGAGTCCACTTGCCCCTAGAATTAGTATGGAAAGACAAGATTTTATTGAGCATGAGGTCACCTTCTCTGAATTCACGAGGTCAAACCTTTTTATCAAATGCTTTCTTCATTCTCTATTGATATAGATGGCCATGACACAAGGCCGTCATTATCTTTTCTTCTATAAAATTCAATTAATCATATCTCCTTTGGTAACATTCAACCTCAACCAACTTGGCTTCCATCAAGACTCGTATTGATGGGATCTCAACCTCTATGGGGAGCACTACTTCCATTCCATATGCAAGAGAGAAAGGGGTTTCCCTTGATGAAGTACGAACAAATGTGTGATACCCATGAAGAGAAAAAGGGAACATCTCAAGCCAATCCTTGTATGTAACAACCATCTTCTGGATGATCTTATTAATGTTCTTGTTAGCAGCTTTAACAACACCATTCATCTTAGGCCTTTAGGGAGAAGAGTTGTGATGTTCAATCTTGAAAATTTCACAAAGCTCATTCATCATCTTATTATTCAAGTTCGGACTGTTATCAGTGATTATCTTGCTTGAGATACCATACCGACAAATAATCTGATTCTTTATAAACCTGACTACGACCTACTTGGTCATATTAGCCTAGGATGCCGCTTCCACCCACTTGGTAAAATAATCAATAGCCACAAGGATGAACCAATGTACATTCGAAGCTTTAGACTCAATCATTCCAATCATATCAATTCTCCACATGGAGAAAGGCCATGGAGAGGAGATAACGTTTAGAAGAGTTGGAGACACATGAATCTTATCAGCAAAGATCTGACATTTGTGGCACTTCTTCACAAACTTGCAGCAGTCACATTCCATTATCATCCAATAGTAACCGGCTCTAAGAATCTTCTTGCCATTGCATGTCCATTGACATGGGTGACAAATGATCCTTCATGAACTTCTTGCATCAACATGTTTGCTTCGTGTTTATCCACGCATTTGAACAAGACCATGTCAAAATTTCTCTTGTATAAAACAGCTTCCCTGAGGAAGAAACTGCCAACCAACCTTTTCAAGATTTTCCTATCTTTATTCGATGCCCCAAGTGGGTACTTCTAACTTTGGAGGAAATGCTTGATATCATAAGATCATGGTGAAACAACCGGTGGAATAAATCATCGAGATAAAATCAATGAAGTTGCCATCGAACGTTTTTTATCCTACATGAAGGGAAAGGTAAATATCGAGTAAACCTGAGAAGGGTGAAATCATGATCATACGACCGAGAGATACATGTAAGGGAGTCAATTATGTGAGGTTAAGATATTAGCACCCCTCACGTCCGTGGTACTCCACTGGATCCACTCTTGTTATTCTAATCAAAGGGTGTGTTCACATCTAAATGCTAACGAGGTAAGAAAAAAATGCAAAGATGGAATGCATGCAAAAGAAAACACGGGGAAAAGAAGGAATATTAAAAAAATTTCTCTCTCCTAGGCCCGGGACCAAATGCATATGTATCCCTTTTAAGGAATCAGAGCGTCGTAATTCGGCTCAATTTTTGTTTTGTTTTGTATTTTTATGGATAATTCCGCATTCTCTTCCTTACGGTTAACATTGGAATTCGTGATTGATGTTGCAGCTTGTAAAAGACTCATGCTCGGCCCCTCATACACTTAGCATTTCCAATTTGTTTGAATTTGAAACAACACATCCTTATCGAAAAGGTTTTAAAGGGAAAAAAGGTCCGAAGAAAAAAAAGGTTTGCATTGGTTTGTACTTTTTATTGTGAAATAATTTGCAACTTGAACCGTAATAAATTCGGAAAGTGAAAGTAAAGTGAGGCTCAGTCTAAACCGATTCACTCTACCCCACGAGACTCAACTACATATGATTCACGTATTCCTTTATTAAGTGTTTTAGAATTTTCAAAGAAAAAAAAGAGGTTTAAGTTTTAAGAATGCAAAAGGAAAAGAAAAACGTCTAAGGGAAACTATCTAGCTCTATCCCTATTGTTATCATACAATTATGGCCCTAATGTTATGATAACAAAAAGGGAAATATCTACCTACGTTAGCATGCATAGATTACAACCTAATGTCCAACTTGAATTGAAAACGAGACAAGCAATCCTAAAGGAACATGAAAAGGTTACAACCTAATATTCAAATTGAATCGTAAACAATACAAGCAATCCTAAGGGATCATGTAAAGGTTTATAGAGAAGCACAACACAAGTATAATCAAACAAAGTTAAGGTGAAGCCAAAACAAAATTGAGTGCGAGCTAGCAACAAACAAAGAGTCCAATGGATCTCAAAGTGGGAGTAAGGAACTCTTTCCACTTGATTTGCTCGAGCACCGACATCGAGTAACAACTCGGAATGTCAACGCTTGATTAACTGTGAGTTACCATCGTTGAAACGAATGAAAAAGCATAGAGGGTTAGTTACGGACCCCTGTCTTCCACTTGAACAAATTGATAACAAGAGTAAGCACAACTCAAAGCATCAACATACAATACGAGCTAGTAACGACGCAAGCTAGAATGTGTGGGGGTCAATTGCCGACCCTTTGTTCCACTTATTTGACTCGATAGCAAGCACAGAATAAATGGAAATGGGAGGGGAGTGGGATTTTCTTCTTTTAAGGTCTTTTTAACACAAGAAAAGACAAACATGGCCTCATTTTGAGGACTCTATGCAAACACAAACAATAATTCCTTCTAAAGGTCTTTAAAACATATTTTCCCACCTAAAGTAGGGACTCTCAGTCATGCATCTCTATTCCTACTTCTCATGGAAAGGAAAGTGGTAAATGATGTGGAAAAATAAACCGGAATCAATATAATACCAAACAAACAATAGTTCGTAGCAAGCAAGCAAAAGTAGAATAACTCTCGAAAACTTCGAGCAAGCTTCACCAAGAAACAATGAAATAGTCATAAATAATATGCAACATAAGAACCAGAAGTCGCAATGTGAAAATGAATCGCAAGCGGATAGAAAACATATCCAATAAAAGTCCCTGCACAAACAAGTATACACAACCAAACAAAAATCCAAACGTCGCGTATCGCACGACAAAGGCCTCCAAAACTTGCACAAGTCACAAAACGAGTTAGCAATTAACAAGATAACATAAGCTTGACTCAAGTATAAAAGCAAAACTCAAAAGTAATAATGAATTTCAAAGGAACTAAGTCCAAACAAGCATCGAAAAGTGAAAACAAAAATCCGGGAAGCAACGTTGTCATGTCATGAACCACAAAAATACCAATTTAAAATCGCACAAACTCAATGCTAAGCTCAAACGAATGCCGAAACAAATTCCCTTAACCATGAACCAACAATTAAATCACACTTGAAGTTCAACTTACCAAACCAGGAAGCACACTATCACTTCTTGTAATTACTCAAATAACTACGTTAAAAGTGAGAAAACTCAATAAAAATGGTCAATAATTTAACAATTAAGCACAAACATGCACCATATGAATATCAAATCACAATATACATGTTAAAAGAAAATCTGGACAACATCATATAATTACATGAAATGCATAAAAAGTCGGATCAATACCGAATAAAATTGATGCTAATGCTAAACCAATGTTCGATTAAATTCACCTATGCAATGTTCAATAATTAAAACCAAAGTATGCTACCATTTACAAATCTAGGACATTAACATATTAATATCATGAACTGCACAAAATATCAACTTAAAACCATCGAAACTCGACACAAACATCATCCAAACATCACAACAACTTCACTGGTGCATTAAAACCATAATTAAATCACATTCCAAGTGCGTTTTGAAAATCAGGACAATGCTACACCGTATCATAATATTTCTCGGAAAAACTTACCGAAATCGATTAAAATCAACATTAACCATCCATAAATGCATAAACATGATCAAAGAAAACTCAAACGATTTTTGAAAGCCTTTTGCACCATATTTACATTTTTTGGGAAGCGATACATGCTTGAATCAATATTGATCAAAACCGATTTCAAAAATTGCAAACGGATGCAAAAATACACTTATAGGTTCAAATGTTATCGTTAAGATTGTAAACAAGGTGAAAATTATTAGAACATAGTTTGGTTCTACATCTTTGTAATATTTTTGATGATAACAAATACATGATATATATATATATATATATATATATATATATATATATATATATATATATATATATATATATATATATATATATATATATATATATATATATATATATATATATATATATATATAAAGAACAAATATTCTTTCTAATAATTTAATAAAATATGCAGAGAAGTTCTGATAAAGAAGCATAGAAGTTGGTAACAAAATTACAATAAGAAGATCTGATAAAAATTTCTGATAAGATTTTCTGTACAACTATTGAAATATCACGCTCAAAGAAGTTCTAATGCTAAAACTTTTGAAGCACCAAAGTTGCACGCTAAAACTATGATGATCTAAGGTCTCAACGTTAATATTCTTACCCTGGTCAGTTTTTAAAGAAGTAAGTTCTGATGTGTTACAATTAAATTATTGCAAATAAATGAGTATCGGCTGGTACCAGAAAAAATCTATATTTTTGGAAAGTGCAGTAACAACTTTTTATCAATCTTACAAAATCATCTTATCATGTCTCACATGTTTCGCCTATATAAAGGAGTCTTGAAGAGTGATAAAAAACACTTGTGCATACAAAGAAATATTCTCACAAGCTCTCTTTTATCTATTCATTATGCTTTAACCTTGTGTATAAATCACAGTTGTGATATAGTTTTTCTAGAAATACTATTGTACACATTTTGATTCATATTTTGTAATACCTTGAGAAACCAAGTCATGGTTTAGTCTGAAGAAGACATTGACGGTAGTATTTTTTATTGTGTAATCAAAGTTTTGATTAGTGGATTAAGACCTCATTTGAGAGAGGCGAAATCACCTTGGCAGCTGGACTTGAGTAGTTTTAGTTCAAACGAACTAGGATAACCAAACATGTCATACTGTTTTAATTTTTCAAAACCCCAATTCAAATCCATTTCTTGTGTTTTTCTATCATTCAATTGGTATCAAAGCTCCTGGTTCTGGGTGATAACACTTAACGTGTAATAAAAAGATCATGGCAAGAAAAAAAATATTGTGGGACCAAGTCAGAACAACAACAATGATAACTATGATGAGAAAGATAGAATCAGCGGCAAACCTCCAATTTTTGATGGTGAGAACTTAGGTTACTAGAAAGATAGAATTAGAAGTTTTTTTCTAGCTCATGACGCTGATCTCTGGGATATGGTAACTGATGGCTACATTCATCTAGTTGACACAAGCGGTCATAAGATCGACAGAAAGAAAATGACAGATCAACAAACGAAAGAATTCAGAAATCATCACAAGGCCAAAATAACCCTCTTGAGTGCTATCTTGTACACCGAGTATGGGAAGATCACGAACATATATTCAAATAAGAACATGTTTAACTCTCTGAGAATGACGCTTGAAGGCAACACGCAAGTCAAAGAGACCAAAGCTCTTGCACTCATCCAAAAGTATGAGGCCTTCAAAATGGAAGAATATGATACAGTTGAGAAAATGTTCTCAAGGTTTTAAATTCTGGTTACTGGGCTAAAAGTTCTGGAAAAAGGATACTCAACAACAAATTGTGTAAAGAAAATCATCAGAAGCTTCCCCAAGTAATGGATACCCATGGCCACAACCTTAAAACTAGCCAAAGATCTGAACAAAATATTTCTTAAAGAACTTATCAGCTCTTTGAGAAGTCACGAGATAGAACTAGATGAAGATGAGCCCCAAAAGAAAGGCAAGTCTGTTGCTCTTAAATCTAATAAGAATTATGAAACTAAATATTTTTAGGCAGAAGAAGAAAACTCTAGTGGATCCTCGTCAAAGGAAGATGAATTATCTCTTCTCTCCAGAAGAGTCCATCAGCTATAGAAGCACATACAGAGGAAATTCAGAAACCCCTGAAGAACAAGCAATCACTCTGAATCATCCTCTGGATACAAAAAATATATCAACAAAGATCTTGTATGCTACAAATGCAAAGAACCAGGTTACTACAAAGCGACTGCCCAAATCTATAAAAAGAAAAGCCTAAGAATAAGTTCTCCAAAGAAAAGAAGAAAAGACTTATGGCAACGTGGGATGACTCAGAATATTCTGAAGCTGAACAGAATCAGAAGATGAACAAGCCAATATAGCTTTAATGTCCAACATATCAGAAGACACAAATACATCAGAATCTGAATCAGATTCAGCAGAGGTATTTTCAAAATTCTCTAGATCTCAATTAGAGGAAAGTCCGTATGAAATTCTTGAAAGATATCAGCAAATTCGAGTTAAATACAAGAACCAGAAATGCATTCTTGTATCTGAAACAGAAGAAACTAGAAAACAAAAACATAAAACTCTGGGCTAAAAGAAATTAATTCTAAACTTAAAAATGAATTACAAAAAGCTCAGAAAGAATCTGTTTCAGAAGTTTCAAATATTTCTAATAACATCATAAAAGAATATGATCACGACTTTCAAAAATTTCTAGCTAGAAACATAGATAGAAGCAAGATGGCTTCAATGATCTATGGAGTTAGCAGAAACGACATAAAAGGCATAGGATATGTGAAACCAAGAGGAGAAGAATCATATCAACCAAAGAAAGTCGATGATATGGTTATAAAACATACACCTTTAAACTCACACTTTACATATGAACACTCACATGATATAAAATATACTAGTAATTCTTACTCTGCGAAACCAAAATTCAATCAGAATTTTGGAAACTCTAACAAACAAAGACCCAAAAAGATATGGGTACCTAAGGATAAAATCATCTATGTTGTAGATATCTGTAACAAAAAAGTTGAAACACCAATCTTGGTACCTGGACTCTAGACGCTCTCGACACATGACATGAAGAAAGCATATGTTCCAAAGTTTAGAACTTAAATCTAGAGGATACATAGGTTTTAGAAGCATTCAGAAAGGAAAGATTATTGGCTCTAGAACCATTGGTAATGATACGCTTACCTCTATAACTAATGTTTTGTTAGTAGATGGATTAATGCATAAACTGTTATCCATAAGTCAATTAAGTGATAACAGTTATGATATAATATTTAATCAAAAATCCTGTAAAGCAATTAGTCAGAAAGATGGAACTACCCTTTTTAATGGTAAGAGAAAGAACAAAATTTATAAAATAAAACTTTCTAAACTAAAAAGTAGGAATATAAAATGCCTTATGTATGTTAACAATGAGCAATGGGTCTGGCACAGAAGATTGGGGCATGTTGGTATGAGAAGAATATCTCAGATTAACAAACCTAATCTGGTCAGAGGACTTCCTAACTTAAAGTTTGGCTCAGATGCCCTATATGAAGCATGTCAAAAAGGCAAGTTTGCAAAACCCTCTTTCAAATCAAAAAATGTTTTTTCTAGCTCTAGACCATTAGAACTTCTGCATATAGGTCTGTTGGACCAATGAAAGCTGCATCCATCAGCGACAAGAAGTATGGATTAGTGATCGTAGATGACTATAACAGACGAACATGGGTAAAGTTCTTAAGACACAAGGATGAGTCACACTCTGTGTTCTCTACTTTCTGTAACCAAGTTCAAAATGTAAAAGAGTTTAGAATTATAAAAGTCAAAAGTGATCATGGTGGGGAATTCAAAAACAAAAGTTTTAAAATTATTTTTAATGAGAATGGAATTTCTCATGATTTCTCTTGTCCTAGAATTCCTCAAAAAAATAGAGTTGTAGAATGAAAGAATAGAACTTTACAGGAAATGGCCAGAACCATGATCAACGAGACTAACATTGCTAAAAACTTATGGGAAGAAGCAGTTAACACATTGTGTTATATTCAAAATATAATCTCAATAAGACGTATTCTATAAAAGACTCCATATGAACTGTGGAAGAACAGAAAACCCAACATCTCTTATTTCCATCCATTTTGATGTACTTGTTTTATATTGAACACTAAAGAACATTCGAAAAAGTTTGATTCTAAGGCACAAAAGTGTTTCATATTAGGATACTCTGAATGCTCAAAAGGTTATATAGTATATAACACAAAAACACGAATTGTGGAAGAATCTATTAGTGTCAGATTTGATGATAAGCTTGTCTCTTAAAAGTCAAAGTAGGGTAAATATTTTGCAGATATAGAAGTTCAAATTACAGATACTGAAGACAGATCTTCAGAAAATAAAATTTCAGAACTTCAACCAAATACAGAAGAAGACTTCACAAATATTACAACAGCTTCTGAAGAATCCATCCAGAAAAGACAATCCAGAAGCAGCTTAACACATCCTGAAAACATGATTCTGATCGAACCGACTTCTATAGACGAAGCACTTCTAGACAATGATTGGATACTTGTAATGCAAGAGGAACTATATCAATTTACCAGAAACGATGTATGGGATTTAGTTCCTATTCCAAAAGGCTTCTACATCATTGGAACTGAATGGGTCTTCAGAAACAAGCTAAGTGAACAAGGAGAAGTTGTCAGAAACAAAGCACGACTGGTTGCACAAGGTTATAGTCAGCAAGAAGGGATAAACTATACATAAACCTTTTCTCCAGTCGCCAAGTTTAAATACATCAGACTCTTAATTTCATTTGTTGTAAATACTGACACCACTCTTTATCAGATAGTTGTCAAAAGTGCCTTTTTAAATGGTTACATTGATGAACAAGTGTATGTGCACCAACCCCCTGGTTTTGAAAATACAAAACATCCAGAATATGTTTATAAACTCAAGAGATCGTTATATGGTATGAAACAAAATCCCAGAGCTTGGTATGAAAGACTAAGTAACTTTCTGTTAGAAAATTATTTTACCAGAGAGAAGGTTGACACAACTCTATTCTGTAAACCATTTAAAAATGACATTATGGTTTGTCAAATTTACGTAGATGATTTAATTTTTGGATATACTAAAGCCTCCTCGGGGAAAGAATTTGCTAAGACTAAACAAGAAGAATTTGAAATGGGCTTGATGGGTGAACTCAAGTTCTTTCTGGGAATTCAAATCAATCAAAATCCAGAAGGAACCTACATACATCAAAGAAAGTATGTTAAAGAACTTCTGAAGAAATTTGATATGTCAGAAAGTAAGTCATCCAAAACTCCTATGCATCCTACATGCATTCTGGAAAAGGAAGAGGTAAGTAAGAAAGTAGAACAGAAGCTCTACAGAGGTATGATTGGTTATCTCTTTATTTTAACAACTTCAAGACATGATATTCTATATAGTGTTTGTCTTTGTGCCAGATTCTAATCAGATCCTAGAGAATCTCACTTAACATCAGTTAAGCGAATTTTCAAATATCTGAAAGGTACTACTAATCTTGCTCTTTGTTATAGAAAATCCAGATAATATAAATTAGTAGGGTACTGTCACACTGACTTTCTTGGAGATAAAATAGAAAGAAAAGTACTTTTGGAAGCTTCCAGTTTCTAGTAGATAACATAATCTCATGGTCCAACAAAAGATAATCCACTATTGCACTATCAACTGCTGAGGCTGAATATATAGTTGCAGCTGGATGCAGTACTCAGATGCTTTGGATGAAGAGTCATCTTGAAGATTTTCATATTTATGAGATTCTTCGGAAGTGAGAAGGAAATTTTTTCTCAGAAACCATCCAGAAGATCTGAATGTTTTCTAAAAACGCTTCATTTCAAAGATAGAAGAAAGTAGTTCACTACATCAACAAATGTCAACCCTAAATACTAAGTCACTCTCTAAGGCTGAACACATGTTTAAAATCTAAAGGGATGAAACAATTAAGTTGATGCATTGAGGTGCGAGTCACATCGGTAACTATTCAAAATCTTCACGACATCCCTCTTTTTTCAGAAATCATTAATATTGTTAATCATTTTATTTATTTTATTAATTGAAATTAAAATTCATGTTTTCTCCCCGTTGGCTATTTATACCTCACTTTCTCATAAACACTTTCACACCTTCACTCTCACTCGCCCTATTCTCTCTGTATTTGCTCTTTTCCCTTTTGTGTGCTCTCAAACCCTAAGTCCGTGAACAATGGCTTCTTTCAACAACAACAAAAGTCTCAAGATTCTCAAATCAACATTCTCTTCACTCCGGTTGATTCTCTGAAAGTTCTATGTGAACTTATAGTGGTTTTTGAAAGCATGAAAGAAAATGAGTATGACCTTAAGCCTGATGTTGAGTTTCAAGGGTGGACAAAATATTTTAATCGATTAATTTGTCCAGTTTTTCCCAAACTAGTTAAAGATTCTTAGATTCATGCTACTACATCAAATCACCAAGTAACTTCTTATGTAATGGGAAAGAAGATCTTCATCACCGAATATCTCATTGGAAAGCTTATTGGTCATGACAGAAGCGGCATAAGATGCAGTAAAATGGTAGAAAAAGGCTCTGACCTAACCATCGTATCCAACGAAATCTTCTCCTCCGAAAAACCCTCAAACAAGATCCAAGATCTGAAGGACTATCTCAGAATTTGGTCTAGAATAATTCTTGGGTGCATCAATCACAGAAAACCAACTAGTTCTTCTGACTATATCAATATTGATCAACAGTACTTGTTGTACTTCATCACAACTAAGGCCATAGTCCACCTCCCTCATATTCTATTCAATCAATTGAAGACCAGTGTTAAGGAAACAAGAGAAGAAGAAAGAACCAAAATTGGTTGGATTCCATTGGGAAGGCTTATCTCATATATTCTGACAGAGAATAAACTAATAGAACATCTGAGTGAGGCTTAACAAGCAAGTGTTCTGGAACCATGTGCTGGAAAGCCTCTCAATGCCAAGAACCTTAAGAAAATGAAGATTATAGAAACCATTAAGAAGGATCCCACACTTACTGCAAAGGAAGTCATCACCACCAGAAGTGTCCCTCTGAAGGATTTTCCTCTCTTCACTCAAGAAGAACTATCTCCGGAAATTATCCTCAGATATCTGGAAGCCTACAAGAGTGATGGAACAATTCCAGATGTAAATATCCTTGATCTCAAGAAACAACCTCTGGAAGTTGCTACTAGAAAGACAAGAAAAAGGAAAGCTGTTGGAGAAGGAACTTCTCAGAAAACTCTCAAAGAGTCTAAAAAGAAAGGTAACCCCTCTTTTGTTTCTATTATCGAATCAGTTTTCTTATCAAAATTTGAAAATTCCTCATCTCCAAAACCTACTGAAAACCCCTCACCTCAAACCATTGATTATTTTGACATAGAAATCGATACCTCAATACCCAGTAATCATCCTCTAATTAATCCACCTTCCACCCAATTTGTTCAAACTCGGCCAGAACTTGCACAAGTTCTTTCTGATATTGATCAATTTAATCTATTTTTTGAAACTCCCCAAATTGAAGATCCAAATACTGCCTCTGAAAAAATGCCACAAACCACATAAGACATTCCAGGCATCACCTGCCCATTCAACACCTCTCAACCACCAAATATCTCCACCATAAAATCACAAGACTTCTCCCTTCAAGATATACCATCTCCTTATAATTCAACACCACCTAACTCTCCTATAATCCTTTTCGAATCTCTCACTCCCACTAACTACTCAGAAGATCCTCTAAGAACCATAATTGATCTAGAAGCCAGGGACAATCTTGTCACAAATTCTCAGAAAATAGCCATTCCAAAACCAACATCAAAACCATCCAAATCAGATGTTGGTAAATCTTAGCTGGTTTTGAAACAAAAATATAGGAATGGTTTAACTCCTTGAAGCAAGCTTGCATGGATAATCTTAACCCAGATGCTTCTAATTCTCTTTGGACTTAGTTCATAAAATGGTTTAATACTGAATCTCTGAAGATGAAGGAACTCAGTTATGAAATTGCTCAACAAAACTTCTGTGATCACCTGAAAATCTTCAAGGATCAAGTTCTACGTCATTGGCTAAGGAAACCCCTTTTTCTTCTGGACAACACTTCTTGGGAAATCTCACAGGAATCAGAATTTGATGAACCATCTCCTGAACCTTAACCTCTCCCTCTAGTCATTTTTAAAGACAAAGGAAAGTCAGTTAAAGAATATCCTAAGAAAGAATCTATTGCAGTAACTTATGAGAATATGGCTTCTCCTGTTGAAACAGATCTATCTTCTCTTGTGTTGAAAACTATGGATGAGTTAAAGAAAGAAAATACAGACGTTAAGGAAAGACTAGACAAACAGGATGAAACAAACAAAGAAATTAAGGGCATGTTAGGGAAGCAAGAAGAATCAAACAATCAGATCAAAAGTATATTCGAAGCCTTGTTCACACGACTTCCACCTCCTCCACAACCTTAGTTATGATCTTTTATTTGTTTTTGTATGTTTGTTTCTTGTTTAAAAACTTATGTTCATCTGCTTCTATCTGTATTAATCTTTGTTGAATGCATAATCCATTTTGTTCTCTTTACATGTTTTTATTGTTTTTTTGATTAATGAAAAAAAGGGGGAGAACGTAAGACATTATGAATATAACAGTGTCGAGACTTAGTCTCAAACATTTCCAATATCATAACCTTTGTTTCACTTTTTGAAAGCAAACAAGAAAAGTCTCTTGAAAGTAACTTCTATTAAATGGACTTATCAGAACTTCCATCACAAGCTCTGATAAAAAATCTTCAGGGAAGTATCTATTTTTTTCTTCATCTGAGTATTCAACTCAGGGGGAGACCCTAATTCTTTATGTTCGTACGTGATTTATCAAACTATACAAGTTTTTTTATCATCAAAAAGGGGGAGATTGTTAGAACATAGTTTAGTTCTACATCTTTGTAATAGTTTTGATGATAACAAATACATGATATATACATAAAGAACAAATATGATCTCTAATAACTTAATAAAATATGCATAGAAGTTCTGATAAAGAAGCATAGAAGTTGGCGAATAAAATTACGCTAAGAAGATCTGATAAGAATTTTTGTACAACTATTGAAATATCACGCTCAATGAAGTTCTAATGCTATAACTTCTGAAGCACCAAAGTTGCACGCTAAAACTCGGATGAAGCAAAACTATGATGATCTAAAGTCTCAACGTTAATATTCTTATTATGATTAATTTTTGAAGAAGCAAGTTCTGATGCATTACAATTCAATCATCGCAAATAAAAGAGTAATGACTGGTACCAGACAAGATCTATATTTTCGGAAAGTGCATTAACAACTTTTTATCAACCTTCCAAAATCATCTTCTCATGTCTCACATGCTTCGCCTATATAAAGGAGTCTTGAAGAGTGATAAAAAACAATTGTACATACAAATAAATATCCTCACAAGCTCTCTCTTATCTATTCATTGTGCTTTAACCTTGGGTATAAATCACAGTTGTGATGTAGTTTTTCTAGAAACACTATTGTACACATTTTGATTCATATTTTGTAATACCTTGAGAAACCAAGTTGTGGTTAGTCTCAAGAAGACATTGATGGTAATATTTGTGATTGTGTAATCAATTTTTTGATTAGTGGATTAAGACCTCATTTGAGAGAGGCAAAATCACCTTAGCAGGTGGACTGAAGTAGTTTGAGTTTAAATGAACCAGGATAACCAAACGTGTCATACTGTTTTAATTTTTGAAAACCCCAATTTAAACCCCCTTTCTTGTGGTTTTCTATCCTTCACAAATGATTAATTCACATCAAAACAAATATTCCAAGCTTCCAACAAAAGTAATTCAAGTGTTAATGCTATTTACCAGATTTGAAGTTTTTAACATGGAAAAAAATGAATTCATCAACAAATTGATCCGAAATCACATTAACAAACGAAATCGAAACTAAACCTCTACACAATTCCATAATTCAAAATAATTTAACATAATTCGACATCTGAAATCTCAATAAACAATCAACGTCAACTTACCAGTTAAAATTCAAGATCTATACCGAATTAAATCATCAATCAATCGATTCCGCACAATTCAAACATTATCACCTCAATTAATTAATCAATCAACAACACCAATTATTCAACTGATGAAATAATTAATTCAAGTTCTCAACTAAATCAACTCGTGAACCAATTAATTTTCACCTTAATTCAATCAAACTCAAATCAATAAGCATTTATTCAAGAAAAGTATCAAGAATCTTACTGAACCAAAGTCAAAGATATTGAATCGGAGAAAAGGAGCGGGTCAGAAAAAGTGCACGGAGACGGACAGAAAATCGCCGAAATTGTGTGAATTGCAGGGGAGAAATCCGCCGAAAAGCTAATGTGGCAGAGGGAGTATCATGCACGGAATTGCATAAAGGAGACAGAGGGAAGTGCGTCACTGTGAACAGCCGATGGTGGAGGGAGATCTCCGGAGGTCGTACGGTGCAAGGAGGAGAGGGAGGTCCGTGTTTGGTTGTGTGAGAGGAGAGGGATGAAGACTTTATGAGTTTATGTTGATTTATGTTCTTGAGAATCTTGACGAAATTTGAGAGAAAAGTGAGAGAGTTTTGGTTTTGATTTGGTGAAATATGAAATTACGAGAGTGTTTGTTGTATGAAATTTGAAATTTGAAATATAAAGTTTGACTCCAAAACTTGAGTTTTCAACTTATTTTATGCACAATGCGAGATCGAACCCCAAGCTCATCACAATCAGTGCAAAATCCTGATGCACGACTTGAAACAAAGATGTCGACATCGAAATTTGTGATGCGGTACCGAAAGAATTGTTCCATTACAATAAAAATCGAGAAAGTTACAATGCCTTGAACACTGAGAAATGCAGTGTAAAAATTCATAGTGCGGAATTTTACAGCTTATTTTGTGTACGACGCGCGAACAAACAACAAGCTCATGATGTTCGGTGCAAAATCTCGATACGTGCCCTAAAACAAAAATGTCGGCAACGAAATTTGTGATGTTATTCTGAAAGAATCACCCTGATACGATAAAAATCTAACAAGGTAAGAATTTTCGAATGGCGAGAAACAGTGGACTTGTTTCACCGTATTGAAAATTTCAGCTTATTTCTGTGCGCTCTTTCGGATGCGAGCCATAAACCAAAATCTTCAGAGCACAATCTGAACTCGGGCCCTGAAGAAAAGTTGAAGCTGATAAAATTTGTGATCTCACGCTTCAAAAATTGCCCAGATATGATAAAAACCGAGAGAGTTATGATTTTTACAATATCGAAAAACAGTCCGGTAGAAAAATAATTCGGAGTACAACTTTCTCTGGTAATTCGCACTTTTGAAGATCTTATGCAAAGAATTAGCTCCTGGATCGAACATACGAATTGAAGATAAAATCAAGACAAATTTTTCTCCTAATGAACCATCTTAAAACGTTGAAGTGGGTGAAAGTTATGAATTTTTGAATATCTGAAAAATAGCGGTTCAACATACTATTTTCACTGGTTTTTCATTGTATATCTTCAAAGTACTCACATATTCGAAGATCTTCCTCAATGAATTAGCTTCTGAGACGAACACGAAGATTGAAGGGAATAACAAGACGGTTCGAATGCTTCAAGAACCACTCAAAGATGATCTTCCAGTCAAAATTTACAATATTTTAAGCGTCTGAAAACCAGTGAAACGGTAAATCCATTGTATAAAAATAATTCATGTATTTGGCGCTTTATAAAATCTTCCTCATGAAATTAGCATTCAACATGAACAAATGAAATGAAGAAGACCTCAATATAGCTTTAGTGATTGAAGAATCATTCCTAAACCATTTTTTAATCTCAAGTTATGAATTTATGAGCTTGAAACGCACAATACTGAATTTTTGTCTACATTGTCTCAAATCAACTGAAACGCTTGAATTTTTGCATAATCCAGAGCTTGCTGAGACACATGATAGCTTGATATGATGATAACTTGATTGTTGATTGAATAGATTGGAACACGTGCAGAGAGCTTTTAAATGCGTAAAACCCTGAGTTTTGCTTCATAATGCTGCTTAACGGAATAGTCAAATTCACAAAGAAAATGCCTCGATTCCATGAGTATAGACCCGATGACATGAATGTATGCATATGATGATGAAGTACAAGCCAATTAGGGTTAAAGATGAAGAGGGAAAATTTTGGGGTATAACAACTGCCCCAATTCAATCTTCTTTAACCCGAGGGTGAGAGTGGCGGATGCCTTTAGAATAATCAAGGTAAAAGAGGATTGAATACTTAATAGAACCATAAAATTTACACTCTGAAGATAGTCGGGTATTATTATTATTATTAGTTTTCTGGGAGTAGAATCTCTTGGATGCCAGGTCAAGGTTAGACATACAAGAAATAAATCATATACTCAAGGAAGAGAACAACCACAACAGACTCTAACAGAGATATCAAACAAGAAAGAGACCTAACAAAGCAGACTCTAATGGATACATCGAAGATGGAAGAGATCTGTTGTACCCCAAAATTTTCCCTCTATTTTCTCAAGACATTATCTCACAAGGATTTTCAAAAGTCCAATGTGATACGGCGGCAGAACCGAATGTTAATACTGGTTTGCATTTTTTGTTCGCAAATGTCGCGGTAAGCAAGAGTCGCCACTGACTTTTATTTCATCCAACAAAGGAAAATGGAAAAGAACAGAAAAAACCTTTTTCGAGATGTTTCTGAGTACGGGGGGTAGATTATAGAAAGGGAAGGTGTTAGCACCCTTTCTATCCATGGTTTTCCATGGGCTCTTAGGTACTTCCTCATTTTGAAATTGCTTGTGTGTGTTTTGAAAAGTTTTTGTTTAACTTTGTGGTAACCCTTGTATCTGTCCTCAAGAGTGTTATGAAGTTGTTTTTGAAAACTTTTTTGAAAGTGTTTGTGTGAAAGAGTTTTTGTTTTTTGAGCAAGTACCTAACATTTATCTACCTACTCAAAAAAGTTGTTCTTTTCCTCCTATCCTTTAGACAGTGTTATCCTACTATTAGTGAATAGGTAACCCTAGTCGTTGGATGTTGAGGTACTATCGCAAGGGACGTTTTTACGGTCACAAAATCAATGGTTAGGAAACCTTAGTAATTACCCTAAAGTCCTAAAGATCTTTCCAAGGTAACATTTGAACGAGTCATTTTTTATCTTTTGGGACTAGAGGACAATCACTAAAACTCCCTATACTTCATGACCGTCTACCGAAGGCAACCGATGTGGGGAAAACCCTAGGAGTGAGCATGTGCAAGTGGGTATTTTTTAGTTTATTTATCTTTGCACAATTAGGGTTTTCTACCGTTTTAAACGTTATTCTTTCCATACAAGCCTATTAACCATTCATCTAAGCAGTTTATTCTGCGTGAAAATAAATAGCAGAAAGATAAAGTTCCTAGCTATTACAAGGCTTCGGGGAAATTACATAATTAACGACTGAAAAGTAAAGTGTGGAAATTATAAACCCTAATTAAGCTATTACAAACTGGGAGCAATTACATAATTATAAATAATAATCGTACAGAAAAATAATTACACGCGAGAATTAAAATTGGAAAAAAAGTTCAAGAAACCCTAAAAAAACTAATTTGATTATTAAATATTTTTTGGATTTTTTTTTATGAAAAAAGATTTGAAATTTAACCTAATTGTCTAATTAATTTTAGTTAATGAAAAAAATTGATTAAAATTGAGAAATTAATTAATTAACAAAAATTAATTTAGAAAAAAAAACTAAATCCTATTTTTTTTTGGTGATTTTATGATTTTATAAAAAAATGATTTAAAAATAAATTAAACTTAAATAATGAAAAAAAAAGAAGATTAAAAGAGTTTAGACAATGGGCCTGAGGGGGGTGTAGGCCCAGAATGGAGGTGAACTGCATGAATTTGTCCAAAGCCCAGTCTTGTTACCCCATTTCTGTGTTGGATCAGGTGTTGTACTTACTAGGACGTCCACCATGGAGACGCAACCTGGAAGCGTTGGATCTGACGCCCTAAATGATCAATGATGATGATATGGAGGCGTATGGTGTATGCACATGTGATGATGGCATGAGATCTGTAGGAAATATTGAGAAAACACAAAACGCAGGAGGCAGGGATCGAACCTCTGACCTCCTGCACGCGCGCTGAGAAGCTTTCCCTTGTACCACTGAGCCATTTGTCATTTGTGTATATAAATAAATGAAATATATTATATTGGATAAATGGTCTGTAGCAATAAAATGTGCGCCAAATTCAAATTAGCCAACCAGGCTTTGACACACAATCATCTTCTTCAGGGGACTGTCGTTTTAGATAAGGGACCTTTACCCACGAACAAGAGTCGTCACTAAAGACCTGCAAATCTGCAAAATTCACAATAAGCAATATAAATGCAATTTAAAACCATGGATCCACTGGGTTTGATCCCCCGAGCATGATGGTACACATGGTTAGGTCCAATTTTTCATGTATGCAAAGTTCCCAATTTGGGACCTCAAACACTAGCAATGGCATATCACGCATCCTGCACCTAAACACGAATTCAACTACACAGAAAGATTCTAGGGACCCATGTAAACAGAAATATGCAATCAAAATAGATTAACAATGCAAGAATGCAAAAATACAAATTTGAAAAAAATGACAAACCGTGATGATGTTATGCGATGATTCCTGGAGCTTTGATGCGTGCAAATGATGTTGTTAGCTTCAGAAGGTTCCCAGAGTGGATTGCTGGCCTTGAAACACCTTGAATCGCCCTCTAAATCAGAATTCGATCACCACTTTTTTTGTCAAAAGTTGGAGTTTTTCTGGACTTGTAGAGGCATCCTTTTTGTGTCCATTAGGTCTGGCATTCTTGTCTATATGTATGAGAATACATTAGGTCAACAAAACTGGAACACGTCTTGGATATTGATGAGAAAGGGATTTTATTTTCAACTTGATTCTTTTCTTTCTAAACATGCTATTTTCATTCCAATCAGCCCTTGCACGATTTATTTGATTTACTAGCTGTTCATGGACTCATAATGTGCTCACAAAATCAAATGTTTGATTTTATTTGATTATTCTACTATTTAAATTGATTTAAATGGATAAAAAATTAAAATAAATAATAAAAATAAATAATAAAAATAATAAAATAATAGGTGAATAAGCTCAGGGGTCGTGGGCCATCTTAGGAACAAATTTCAAACAAGAAAACATGGGCCAATTTAGAAAAAAAATCATTTTTGATCAACATTGACTTCATGCACATTTCCAAAAATTGGTCAACTTTAGATATGCATATCTCTCTCATTTTCAACCCTAGGAGGGTGCTCTTTGACTTTTTAGAAATATTAGGATGTCATCTAAATAACCCTTTTGGTATAATCTCAATTGGGTCTTCCATGTTCATGTAAGGAGCTTTGACCCAAAAGGTGTTTTTGTTGACTTTTTGAAATGACCTATAATGTCTAAACTTGTATCTTTTGATTGAGGCATTTCTTGACCTTGGGGGCTAAAGAGAAGTTGTACTGAATTGGATTCTCTTCAAAATGAGCCTTGGTTGTAAAATTTCTGATAAAGCATGAGAAAGTTATGCCTGGTCAAAGTTTGGTTGACTTTTCCTATAGAAACCCTAAATTGCCATTTTTGACTTTTAATGAGTTAGGAGCATTTCTTGAGGAATCATGATCAACCCCTGATCAAATGATGGATATTACTTCAAAATTTTGATGTTGACCAAAAATCCTGAAGTTTGACTGTATTTGGGCCACAGTTGACTTTTGACCTCACACAATTGATTTTCAGGCATTTGACCAGTTGGCTAAGCCAACTTCTTGTGCAAGGCATGAAACTTGACATGGATGATCTTAAGGATATATTAGGGAAATGGAGACCAATTGAAACCCTTGGAACTCAAACATCTTGATAAAAATGGAAACCCTTGTTTGAGGCTCATTGTTTTAGGAGGAGGATTTGTCTAGTCAATCCTTAGGTATCCCTAGGCAAGTTGAGGACCTCTAGGAGTATGTTTTGAGTAAAATGAGAGGGAAAATTTTGGGGTACAATAACTGCCCCTGTTCAATCTTCTTAAACTTGAGGATGTAGATTGGCTGGTCTGCCTTTTGTGATCTGAAGGTGGAAGATGATTGAACACTAGAGTGCCCAGAAATTTGCACTCGCATGAAGTAATACTGATGGTTGATGACGTCAGGAGTGGGCTTACATATGCCATTTGGAGAAGATAACTGAAATTCGTCGGAGATGGGCTTAAAGATGCCATCCAAAGAATGTGACGATTTTGTGAGCTATTCCTTCGTGGGAATTCCTGTTCCTATTGTTAGGGAGGCCTTCACTGAGGAATATCAGTCTCTGTCTTGGGGAATAGAGTTTAAGAGCTTCAGTTGTCCATTACTCTACTGGGGAATTAACTCTTGATTGAGGAGACGGAGGTGAGCTTCTTATCTAATCAGGGTCCAAGCTGCACAGCGACTTACCTGGGAAATGTGAAATCGACTTTATTTGGTCGGGTCCAGGTCTTACAGTGTTATAAACTGTCGTCTAGAGATAAAAGAGAAGGAACCTAGATAGTAGGGTTATTCGAGATGAAAGCCTGGATAATAGGGCTATGAGAATAAACCTGGGTGAGGTTGCTTCGTGATGAGTTTGGGTAAAACTGCATCTGAACCGAGAGGGAACTTGGGTAAGGTTGCTTTGTGAGGAGTTTGGGTAAAACTACATCTGAACCGAGAAGGAACCTGGGTAAAGTTGCTTCGTGAGTAGTTTGGGTAAAACTGCATCTGAACCAAGAAGGAACCTAGGTAAGGTTGCTTCGTGAGGAGTTTGGGTAAAACTGCATCTGAACCGAGAAGGAACCTAGGTAAGGTTGCTTCGCGAGGAGTTTGAGTAAAAATGCATCTGAACCGAGAAGGAACCTGGGTAAGGTTTCTTCGTGAGGAGTTTGGGAAAAACTGCATCTGAATCGAGAAGGAACCTGGGTAAGGTTGCTTCGTGAGTAGTTTGGGTAAAACTGCATCTGAACGGAGAAGGAACCTGGGTAAGGTTGCTTCGTGAGGAGTTTGGGTAAAACTGCATCTGAACCGAGAAGGAACCTAAGTAAGGTTGCTTCGCGAGGAGTTTGAGTAAAAATGCATCTGAACCGAGAAGGAACCTGGGTAAGGTTTCTTCGTGAGGAGTTTGGGAAAAACTGCATCTGAATCGAGAAGGAACCTGGGTAAGGTTGCTTTGCGAGGAGTTTGGGTAAAAATGCATCTGAACCGAGATGGAACCTGGGTAAGGTTGCTTCGTGAGGAGTTTGGGTAAAACTGCATCTGAACTGAGAAGGAACCTAGGTAAGGTTGCTTCGCGAGGAGTTTGAGTAAAAATGCATCTGAACCGAGAAGGAACCTGGGTAAGCTTTCTTCGTGAGGAGTTTGGGAAAAACTGCATCTGAATCGAGAAGGAACCTGGGTAAGGTTGCTTTGCGAGGAGTTTGGGTAAAAATGCATCTGAACCGAGATGGAACCTGGGTAAGGTTGCTTCGTGAGGAGTTTGGGTAAAACTGCATCTGAACTGAGAAAGAACCTGGGCAAGGTTACTTCGTGAGGAGTTTGGGTAAAACTGCATCTGAATTGAGAAGGAACCTGGGTAAGGTTGCTTCGTGAGGAGTTTGGGTAAAACTGCATCTGAACCGAGAAGGAACCTGGGTAAGGTTGCTTCGTGAGAAGTTTGGGTAAAACTGCATCTGAACCGCGAAGGAACTTGGGTAAGGTTGCTTCATGAGGAGTTTGGGTAAAACTATATCTGAACCGAGAAGGAACCTGGGTAAAGTTGCTTCGTGAGTAGTTTGGGTAAAACTGCATCTGAACGGAGAAGGAACCTGGGTAAGGTTGCTTCGTGAGGAGTTTGGGTAAAACTGCATCTGAACCGAGAAGGAACCTAGGTAAGGTTGCTTCGCGAGGAGTTTGAGTAAAAATGCATCTGAACCGAGAAGGAACCTGGGTAAGGTTTCTTCGTGAGGAGTTTGGGAAAAACTGCATCTGAATCGAGAAGGAACCTGGGTAAGGTTGCTTTGCGAGGAGTTTGGGTAAAAATGCATCTGAACCGAGATGGAACCTGGGTAAGGTTGCTTCGTGAGGAGTTTGGGTAAAACTGCATCTGAACTGAGAAAGAACCTGGGCAAGGTTGCTTCATGAGGAGTTTGGGTAAAACTGCATCTGAATTGAGAAGGAACCTGGGTAAGGTTGCTTCGTGAGGAGTTTGGGTAAAACTGCATCTGAACCGAGAAGGAACCTGGGTAAGGTTGCTTCGTGAGAAGTTTGGGTAAAAATGCATCTGAACCGCGAAGGAACTTGGGTAAGGTTGCTTCATGAGGAGTTTGGGTAAAACTACATCGGAACCGAAAAGGAACCTAGGTAAGGTTACTTCAGGATAAGTCTGTGTAATGCTTCGGGGGGAACTGGGTAAGGTTACTTCGGGATAAGTCTGTGTAAAACTTCAGGAGGAACCTGGGTAAGGTTACTTCGGGCTATGTCTGTGTAAAACTTCAGGAGGAACCTGGGTAGGGTTATGGGAAGGAACCTGGATTGTAGGGTTACTTCGTGAAGAGTTCGTGTGAAACTTTATTTGGAAATGTATGAGAAGGGACCCGTGTGAGATTTTTTTTCAAGATAAGCCTGTGTGAAGCTGCATTTAGGGGAAATCCGTGTAAGATTGCTTCATGACGAACCCGTGTAAAGCTGCATTTGGTCGCGCAGATAATTACTCTGTTTAGTTTCAGGAGCTAATCTTGGACCTGCTGGAAATTGTTGATGATGAACATCTTTCTTGAAAAGGTACATGATTAATTATATATGATGCATGAAGTGCATTGTATAATGACGCTCTCAAAATAAATGAGATTATGCTGTAAGCAATATGTGTGCGCATGCCATGATGTATGAACATGAAATGCTATTGTGACACGTCTGAGTCTGGGAAAATCCCTGACCGCTGCTGGTGGGTATTGGAAATTGACTTCCTGACCGTTGTAGAAAAATTGGTTCTTCTACTTCCACTGGGGATGTTGAGCGGAGATGACTATGCTGGAGATTTGCTCCTTATTTACAACTATTCTACCAGGGGAGAGACTCTGTTTGAGAATAACTCTGCGGGGGAATAACTCTGTTGGAGGATGAATTTCCAAAGTTGAAGGGATAAACTCTGTCGGGGGTTTAGCTTCTGTATTCAGAGAAATAAACTCTATCCGGGAGAAAACTTTATGACCCGCATGCGATTATGAAATTCGGTCGGGGAATATAGATGTCAGTTTTCTGAAGGAACCTAGTTGGGGATAATAACTCCTATCTGGGAAGCCGATGTCAAAGCTTTAGTTGCCTCTACTATGTGGGGATTTGTCATTGTCCCTAGTATTGTGTTGTAGTACTGTCAAAAATGTTTTCTTGGTGGCACATGATTCGTTGCTAGAATGCGTGTGTAATGCCCCATGTGATTCAGATGGAGATCTTCCCCTGGTTATTTGGCACTTTTGGAGAGTCTGCCCCAGGTGTGTTAGACATCATTTCATGCCCCTTGCTTATGGAAGACCTGTTATGGGAAGCGTCTTTCCCGCTGAGGTGATTCTGTCCATTGAGAGGATGTCTGTTCATTGAGTATCCATTATGCGGATTTCTCTGCTGTCAAACAATTAGTCATATGCAAACAATGTCATTTAAAGAATGCAAAACTCATGTTTGTATTGAAATATATACATATATATATATATATATATATATATATATATATATATATATATATATATATATATATATATATATATATATATATATATATATATATATATATATAAATGTATTTTGTGTAGTAAAATAAAATCTGCAAGAATGTGATATCAACTCAGGATTCGTAACAAGTTTTACAGGAGTCAGGATACCTTTGTAACAATATGCTCTCAAACTAACCCATGCTTCAGCTAGGACTTTTAAGGGTTATAACATGGCCTGGTTCATGGTTTAAGAAACAAAGGATAAATGGTCAAAATTTATTTGTACCCGCCCGTTCTTCGTGATGTCCTTCAGTCCTATGCTCAGTTAATTGTGCGTTTAGAATCCCAGTTGGATCCTGAATTACTGTCCTTGATGTTCCGGTGATAGTTTAGATACTGAAAGTTTTTTTTAATAGGCTTTCATTTTTGTAATCTTCTTTCTGTAGAGGATTTGTAGGACCTCTTTCTTTTTTGATTTTGTTATCCCTTTTTTTGCCTGAACTGTTTCTTTTTGTGATTACAGTCAGCGGGATGCCCCAGTTTTTTTCTTAAGTCTCGGGCTTTTATTTTGAGAGATAATGACTGTCTGTCTTGACGATTATGAGGAACCATCACTGCCTTTTGATTTGGAAGGACATCTTCGATGCCATTCATTGTGTATGAAGTGAAAGATTGTGACCGAATGCGCCTCTGAATTAACTGAGAAAACTACCCTGCCCCGGGTTATGATTAAAGGTTTTAATTTGTGTGAAAATAAAAACTCCTACTTCTTTGGCTCAAAGGGGTTGACTAGGGATTATCTTCCTTATAACTCCATTGTTTGGGATTTGAAACAATGTCTGTACATCGTTAGCAAGGTCTGTTTGAAAGCATACTGTAGAGATTGTGGTATCGTTTTCGTCATCCTCCCTCTAAGGCTTAGAGCTTTTAATCAAGAGTTGAATATCAAGAAAAGGAAATATAAAGCAGTTTAAGCATAGTGAAAACAAATTAATTCAAGACAAACATGTGTAATGCATTAATGAAATAACAAAGTTTCGACATGACAATAATTGTTCGAATAAACAAAGAAAATACAACTTGAGAATTCAAATGAACAAAAATGCTTTCAATCCTAGCCATGTTTTGGCAAGGGAGTGATCACGTTGGGAGTCTCAGAAGAGTCGAATTCAATCTCCTTGGCGTCAATCATATTCTGAATCTTGTATTTCAGTGCCCAACAATCGTTAGTATCGTGCCCCGGGCTTCCAGAATGATAAGCACACCTTGCATCAGGATTATAGTTAGGAGAAAAAGTCTTAGGGTTCGGATGAGGGTTTATCACCGTAATCAGATTCATCTTCAACATGTGTTGCAATGCTTGTGACAATGGCATGTTAATTTGGGTGAACTTCCTTTGAGGTCTTTCTACCCTTGGCTGATTGTTTCGTTGTTGAGTAGCCGTAGGCCTAGGTATCATTACAGCCCCTACCGTTGGACGACGCTCATCTCAACTCTGATCTCTTGAGTTATAAATGGCATTGACCTCCTTCTTACCCGTGAATGGCTTCTTCACTGCACTTGACGAGGTGTCTTTCTGGATCTTTCCACTCCGGATCCCAGCTTTTACCCTTTCTCTAGTCAATATCAGCTCGATGAAACCAGCTGAGGAGCTACCAATTAAGTGATTGAAGAACGGACCAGACAGTGTACCAAGAAACATATCCACCAACTCCCTATCAGACAAAGGGGGTTGGACTCTCCATGCCAGATCTCTCCACTTCTGTGCATAGTCCTTGAAACCTTCACCGACACCCATGGACATACTCTGGAGTTGAGTACGGGTAGGGGCAAGGTCAGTGTTATATTGATACTGCTTATAAAAAGCAGTAGCCAGATCTTCCTAGTTGTGGACATTGGTTCCCTCCAATTGACAAAACCATTTAAGCTGAGTCCCAGACAGACTGTCCTAAAAGAAATGGACCCACAAGTTCCTATCAGCAGTGTGAGACTGGATCTTCCTCACATAGGAACGGAGATGAAGCTTGGGACAAGACACCCCATCATACTTCGCAAATACCAGAGCCTTAAACTTCAGTTGGATGACTACCCCAGATACCAAACCCAGCTCTTCAAAATCTAGCCCTGGTATTCTTTGGATCTCCATTGCGCTCAGACGATCCTCTAATTGTTCGTATCTATCCTCAGTGAGAGGATACTATTCATCATTGTAATCTGTGTCATTATCAGAAACTTCAGGGCTAGGGTCCTCCTCCCTTGTCTCTCTGTCTTGATTCTCCCCTTCTTTGGATGAGGAGGTCAGATCAACCGGTTGCTTCAACGGTCCCTTGAATCTTCTACCCAGATTCAGGACACCAGTGGTCTTCTTCTTCTTCTTCTTCTTCTTCTTCTTCTTCTTCTTCTTCTTCTTCTTCTCTTTCAGAATAAGGGCCTTCAGATCTTCCTGCCCCTTAGCTAAGGCTACGAACATTTGCTGAAATTGGGCATTTTCTGCCTGGAGATCCTTGATGCTTTGTTCGGAAGACATTATTGTTGAAATAAACATCAAAGAAGATGAGAAACCTATTATGGTACTTGTTTATGCATTGATATGTATGGCATGTGTATGCAATGATTTCAAGGACTTTGGGAAATTTAAATTTGCGAATCCAAAACGAAACAAATATTTTATTAGTAGAATTCAAAATACAACTGTCTTTTAAGCGTCTCAATTGAAAATTCTAAAAACTAAAAGAAAATCAAATCTCCCATGGATGCTTCCTCTTCGTGCCGAGATAGACATTAAGGCTTCTTTCCTCATGAAGCTGTTTTGTGAGCTCTAAGACTTTCTTCTTCTGGGTATAGAACTGGTCCCTATAAGTATCCCGCTCCTTCTTTAATTGAATCCAAGACCTCTGTAATTCTTCAAGATCAGTGGGCATATCAGGATGAAGAACTGTGTAGGGAATATCCCCTTCAATAATGGGCTCCACAATCACTCGCAAGACAACTATGTACGGCATCATCCGTTTCTTAGCGCGAGCTCGTACTCATTGGAGATAAGGTTCCATAGGAATGGAATTCTTCGGCCCCAAAGTCTTGGCGTCAGATCTGTTTACCATGCCCCAGGCTCGTATGAACCTCTGGCGATACCCCTGAATATCATCCTCATAGTTGAACACAATGGCCTGGATAAGCATCTCATGAGGACCATCCCTTCGAGCGTAACCGAATTATCGCAGAGCCAAACAAGGATTGTAATTTATGCCTCCCAATATGCCAAGTAGTGGGACATTAGGGAACTCCCCGCAGCGGTCAATAATAGAAATATCTCCCATAGATCGGGAATACCAGAGAATATCCGCGTGAGAAAGTGACATTATCCTTTGCGACCAACCCAAACCTTCTTCATTCTTCAACACTGACTTAGGGAGGTGAGAAATAAACCACCTCGACGGTAATGGCATGCAACACATAAGAACCCCTCTTCTCTTCATAGTACAAGTGTGGAAAGCATGCAAGATATCTCCGAGCAAAGTAGGCACAGGGTTGCGAGAAAGGAAGATCTTGATAGCATTCACATCTATGAGTAAGTTTAGGTTAGGGAACAATACTAACCCATAAATTAGAAGAACCAAAACCTACTCAAAAGCCTGAAAGTCCAAATCATTCCAAAACAGCTGGGCCTTCTCTATTAGGAACTTGGCTAGAAAACCCTTGACTCCGCTTCTTGTTTCCCAGTTGGATACCATGTTGGCCCGTTTCAGATGCAAAGATGAGGCAACAACCTCTGGCTTGGGAACCTCTTCCAAACCTGTGAAAGGCATCTCGTTAAGAATAGATAGATACAATAACTGAGAGAACTCTTCCATGGTAGGCACCAACTGATAGTATGGAAAGGTGAAGCAGTGGTGCTTGGGATCAAAGAACTGAAAGAGTACCCGCATCATCTTTTCATCAAATCTCGAAGTAACCAGGTTGAGAAGTCGACCATGTCTCTTAGTGAACGAAGAAGTTTAAGGATCCCTTGATACTAGCTCCTTGAGTTGGAGAGGTATTCTCACAAAGCTGATTCAGATAATGTTTCTACGAGCGGAACCCATGATCTGCAAAATAGAACAAAGATAAATTCCTTTGGTCCTTAAAATGGTTAGTGTAATGAGAATGAATGCTATGTTATGATGCATGATGTCATATTCAAACAGAGTAAATCACACACAAGCAAAGCACACAATAGACCTTAGGTTCAAAGGCTTGCATGAGGTTAAAGGTAAATACCCTCTTGAAGTTTAGTTGGTTTCAAACCTGTCTTAGAAAAGTAACCGGGTTCTAAGGATTCTCAATATCACTGATCATCCTTTACCGGGCGTTGTTTCAGCTCAGAAAATCTTTTCTTGCAGCTGAAATATCCCGAAAGTCTGATCTCAATGAGTGTAGCATCGAGTATCAACCAATCCTCAGCTTTATACCGAGGCCGACTATCTCACTACTTTTTAATGGCCAAGTTTGTTTAACTAAGGTTCTAAGGTTCGTTAGTGTTTCAAGACACCACGCGGCGACCCTGTATTCTCCTCGTTTCCACACGAAGGATATCGGTACCAACAAAAGTGTCACACCAACACAGCCATCGCTTAAACCATATCGGTATACGTCGTACAGTCTCCATGATCTATTGTTGTTTACCTAATAAGTGACCCCCAGATCCGGGTGTAGGATCTTCAATAATACCCAAGCAAAAAAGCTTAAAGATAAAGCAGGCAAAGAAAACAAGAAAGTAATTTAAAAAATGACCTAGATCCTAAGGTATACCTGACTTTATTAATATTTCCCTATCAGAGTCTCTAGTTCTGTGATACGGTGGTAGAACCGACTGTTAATACTGGTTTGCATTTTTTGTTTGCAAATGTCGCGGTAAGCAAGAGTTGCCATTGACTTTTATTTCATCCAACAAAGGAAAAGGGAAAAGAACAGAAAAAACCTTTTTCGAGATGTTTATGAGTACGGGGGGTAGATTATAAAAAGGGAAGGTGTTAGCACCCTTTCTATCCATGGTTTTCCATGGGCTCTTAGGTACTTTCTTATTTTGAACTTGCTTGTGTGTGTTTTGAAAAGTCTTTGTTTAACTTCGTGGTAACCCTTGTATCTGTCCTCAAGAGTTTGATGAAGTTATTTTTGAAAACTGTTTTGAAAATGTTTGTGTGAAAGAGTTTTTGTTTTTTGAGAAAGTACCTAACAATTACCTACCTACTCGAAAAAATTTGTTCTTTTCCTCCTATCCTTTAGATAGTGTTATCCTACTATTAATGAGTAGGTAACCCTAGTCATTGGATATTGAGGGACTATCACAAGGGACGTTTTTACGATCACAAAAGCAATGGTTAGGAAACCTTAGTAATTACCCTAAAGTCCTAAAGATCTTTCTGAGGTAACATTCGAACGGGTCATTTTTGATCTTTTGGGACTAGAGGACAATCACTAAAACTCCGTATACTTCATGACCGTCTACCGAAGGAAACCGAAGTGGGGCAAACCCTAGGAGTGAGCATGTGCAAGTGGGTATTTTTCAGTTTATTTATCTTTGCACAATTAGGGTTTTCTACCGTTTTAAACGTTATTCTTTCCATACAAGCCTATTAACCATTCATCTAAGCAGTTTATTCTGCTTGAAAATAAATAGTGGAAAGATAAAGTTCCTAGCTATTACAAGGCTTCGGGGCAATTACATAATTAACGACTGAAAAGTAAAGTGCGGAAATTATAAACCCTAATTAAGTTATTACAAACTGGGAGCAATTACATAATTATAAATAATAATCGTACATCAAAGTAATTACGCGCGGGAATTAAAATTGGAAAAAAAGTTCAAGAAACCCTAAAAAAACTAATTTGATTATTAAAATATTTTTTTGGATTTTTTTAATGAAAAAATATTTGAAATTTAACCTAATTGTCTAATAAATTTTAGTTAATGAAAAAAAATTGATTAAAATTGAGAAATTAAACAATTTACAAAAATTAATTTAGAAAAAAAAACTAAATCCTATTTTTTTTTTGTGATTTTATGAAAAAAATGATTTAAAAAGAAATTAAACTTAAATTATGACAATTTAATAAAAAAAGATTAAAAGAGTTTAGAAAATGGGCCTGAGGGGGGTGTAGGCCCATAATGGAGGTGAACTGCATGAATTTGTCCAAAGCCCGGTCTTGTTGGCCCATCGCAGCACTGGATCAGGTGTTGTGCTTGCTGGGATGTCCACCATGGAGACGCAGTCTGGAAGCGTTGGATCTGGCGCCCTAAATGATCAATGATGATGATATGGAGGCGTATGGTGTATGAACATGTGATGATGGCATGAGATCTGCAGGGAAATATTGAGAAAACACAAAACGCAAGAGGCAGGGATCGAACCCCTGACCTCCTACACGCGCGCGCTGAGAAGCCTTCCCTTGTACCACTGAGCCATTTGTCATTTGTGTATATAAATAAACGAAATATATTATATTGGATAAATGGTCAGTAGCAATAAAATGCGCGCCAAATTCAAATTAGCTAATCAGGCTTTGACACACAATCGTCTTCTTCAGGGGACTGTCGTTTTAGATAAGGGACCTTTACCCACGGACAAGACTCCTCATTAAATACCTGCAAATCTCCAAAATTCACAACAAGCAATATAAATGCAATTTAAAACCATGGATCCATTGGATTTGATCCCCTGAGCATGATGGTACACATGGTTAGGTCCAATTTTTCTTGTATGCAGAGTTCCCAATTTGGGACCTCAATCCCTAGCAATGGAAAATCACGCATCCTTCACCTAAACACGAATTCAACTACACAAAAAGCTTCTAGGCATCCATATAAGTACAAATATGCAATAAAAATAGATTAACAACGCAAGAATGCACGGATACGAATTTGAAAAAATGACAAATCGTGATGATGTTATGCAATGGTTCTTGGAGCTTTGATGCATGCAAATGATGCTGTTAGCTTCAGGAGGTTCCCAGGAGTGGATTGCTGGCCTTGAAACACCTTGAGTCGCCCTTTAAATCAGAATTCGATCACCACTTTTTTTGTCAAAAGTTGGAGTTTTTCTGGACTTGTGGAGGCAACCTTTTTGTGTCCATTAGGTCTGGCATTCATGTCTATATGTATGAGAATACATTAGGTCAACAAAACTGGAACAAATCTTGGAGATTGATGAGAAAGGGATTTGATTTTCAACTTGATTCTTTTCTTTCTAAACTTGGCTAAGACATGTTATTTTCATTCAAATCAGCCACTGCACGATTTATTTGATTTGCTAGTTGTTCATGAACTCATAATGTGCTCACAAAATCAAATCTTTGATTTTATTTGATTATTATACTATTTAAATTGATTTATTTTGATTTAAACGGATAAAAAATCAAAATAAATAATAAAAATAATAAATTAATAGGTGGATAAGCTCAGGGGTCGTGGGCCATCTTAGGAACAAATTTCAAAAAGGAAACATGGGCCTGTTTAGAAAAAAAATCATTTTTGATCAATATTGACTTCACGCACATTTCCAAAAATTGGTCAACTTTAGCAATGCATATCTCTCTCATTTTTATCCCTAGGATGGTGCTCTTGGACTTTTTATAAAGCTTAGGATGTCCTTTAAACAACCCTTTTGGTCTCATCTCAATTGGGTCTTCCATGTTCATGTAAGGAGATTTGACCCAAAAGGTGTTTTTGTTGACTTTTTGAAATGACCTATAATGTTTGAACTTGTATATTTTGATTATGGCATTTGTTGACCTTGGTGGATGAAGAGAAGTTGTATGGAATTGGATTCTCTTCAAAGTGATCATTGGTTGGAAAATTTATGATAAAGTATGAGAAAGTTATGCCTGGTCAAAGTTTGGTTGACTTTTCCTATAGAAACCCTAAATTGCCAATTTTGACTTTTGATGAGTTAAGAGCATTTCTTGAGGAATCATGATTAACCCCTGATCAAATGATGGATATTACTTCAAAATGTTGATGTTGACCAAAAATCTTGAAGTTTGACTATAATGGACCACAATTGACTTTTGACCTCACACAATTGATTTTCAGGCATTTGACTAGTTGACTGAGCCAACTTCTTGTGAAAGGCATGAAACTTGACATGGATGATCTTGAGAATATATTAGGGCAATGGAGACCAATTGGGACCCTTGGAACTCAAACATCTTGATAAAAATGGAAACCCTAGTTTGAGGCTCATTTCCTTAGGAGGAGGATTTGTCTGGTCAATCCTTAGGTATCCTTGGGCAAGTTGAGGACTTCTAGGAGTATGTTTTGAGTAAAATGAGAGGGAAAATTTTGGGGTACAACATCCAAGTTTTCACAAGTACAATTGTATTTTTGGATTTCAGGCATCAAATCGAAGAAGAGCAAATTTTCTTTTATTCATAAGCTTCAATTGGCCATCTAAAATCCTCCGAGAAAGCTTTCTTTCACAAGCTTTGATTGAACATTTGGCCTGCTTCGAACCAAGCCTAATTCACAAGCTTCGATTAGGCGCTGGGCCCCCTTTGATGAAGTTCAATTCATAAAGCTTTGACTGAGCATTGGCTACTTCAGGCTTGCCTTCAATTCACAAGGCAAGAACTTCCTACATGCTTGCTTCGACTCACAAAGCAGTAGTCTCTTGTAGGCAAGCTTCGATTGAGCATTGGCCTCTTACATGTCTGCTTCGATCCGAAAGGAAATGAATTCCTCTGTGCATGCCTTAAGCATACAAGGCAAAGACTTCCTCTTCACGCTTTCCTTGATTCACAAGGAAAAATCTTCTTTCATGTGTGTTTCGACCCACAAGGAAATAACTTCCTATGTGCTTGCCTTTAATGCGCAAGGCAATGGCTTCCCTTCATGCTAGCGCCCATAAAGCAGTGGTTCTTTCATAAGTGCTTCAATTCATTAAGAAGTTAGCTTCCCTCATGCTAGCTTTGACTCCACCTCTAAACCCTTTAACACAGTTTTCCACACTTTGACACACAAAATGGTCCCTTCGAAGAAACTTTCCAAAGGTCCATTCGAAGAAACATTCCTAAGGTCCATTCGAAGAAACATACAAGTGGTGCCTTCGAAGGACATATATTTGGTCCATTCGAAGGACACATGAATGGTTCCTTCGAAGGACATACATGTGGGCTATTCGAAGGACACACAAATGGTGCCTTCGAAGGACCTGTAATTGGTCCATTCGAAGGACACATAATTGTGGCAAACCAAATTGTTTTATGATGAGTCTTGATCCAAGATGTTTGCTGGCCAAAATCCTACATGCTGCCAAGCTCAATCCTCCTGCATAATTACATTCGAAGGAGGTAACAAAAGAAGCTTCGACTGGCCATAAAGGAGTTTTCGATTGGGCTAGTTGAAAAGTTTCAAATCAAGCTACTAAGGCAGATAGTGGTTCAATCGAAGAAGCCATAATGATGAGGCCTGGAGCCATTCGAAGGAAGCAGCTCAGGTCCAATCGAAGAACCATGTGTGGAGGCATTCGAAGGAGTAAGAGATGTCAAGGTTCATCCCAAAACCCAAAAGGGCAGGAATCCATCAAAAATGGAAATCCTTTAATTTGTGTGATTTTTGCCTTCAAAGCTTGGTTAATGGCGGTCCCTTGCCATTTCCATTCCCCTCTACACCCCTATAAATACAAGCCTAAGGACACATTGTCGAGGGACAAAAAAAAGAGATAAGAAACACATTGCCAAACGGAAGTATTTTTGCCACACACTGCATCACACAGAATACTTATTGCAAATCGAAGCTGCAGGCTGAACACCCACAAAAACATTTTGGCCTATACACACATCATCCAGACGAAAACCTTTCCTCCAGGTACACACACATTCTCCCATATGAGCCACACGAATACTGTAAGAAATACACCAAAGCTGCCAAGTTCAAAGCACACTTTGCAAGCCATCTCCATCCAAAACAAAGCATCCCTTTGGTAACAAACCTTCGATCTTAAATTCATCTCATGTGTAATTTAATTTTGATTGTTGCATGGCATTTGTGATTGTTAAGTAACAGGATACTTTTATTAAGGCATGTGAAACAGATTCCATCGGATTTCAATCCAGGCATCCTTGTCCTTTTGGCTTGTGTAGCATGCATGTAGGGATTTCGAATTATATATATATATATATATATATATATATATATATATATATATATATATATATATATATATATATATATATATATATATATATATATATATATATATATATATATATATATATATATATATATATATATATATATATATATATATATGATTCATTTGGTAATGGAATGTTATGATTTTATTTGTACTAACAATTGACAAATAACTCAGACGGTAAAGGGGAATGTGTGCAATCGAAAGGGTCTGGGTTCGATAACCAAGTCATATATTATGTTTTTCTAACATGTCATTTGCGATCTAGTACTGGAAGGTCCTATACAGGTTCACCATACACCATCAAGTCCATGCCATCAGATGCACATCTGATCCGGATCCAACGCCCTAAGCACATAGTTTCACCATGGACCCTCCTGGGGATCTCCCCACTGAATACAAGGGTAGATCTGGGCTTCTCTCACTTGAGCCCAGCGAAGTACACTCCATACCCCCTCTATTTCTTTTGCTATTAGGCCCATTTGTATTTTTGTTTTATCTTTACTATTTACTTCTTTTAATTTGTTTAATAAGTAAAAAAAAAATCACAAAAAACATTAGGTTAGTATTTTTTGTTAATTAAATTAATTCTGTAAATTAACTAATTAATTAATTATTTTAACCTTTTCTTTAATTTAAAATTAATTAGACTTAGGATTTTAATTAAATAATTTTCCCAAAATAAAAACAAAACAAAAATATTTCCTTTCACTTAAGATTTAGACGTTATTTTCAATCCGCGCACATTTATTTACTTTTGCACATTTTTTTAATATTATTATAACTGCTTACTGGGTTGTAATAGTTAAAATTAGGACTTTATTTTCTGCTTTTTATTTCTCCCCCAAATTTTGGACTATGTAATTAATCCCCCACCCCGAAGCTTAGTAACAGCCTAGATTTAAATTTTGTATTTTAATTTCCTGCAATTTATTATCTGTCTAGATGCTTGACTAATAGGATTTTATGGCAAGAATTAAAACTAACGCTAGCAAACTTAACACAAGTAAAAAATAACTGAAAACAAACACACTTGCACATGCGCACCTCTAGGATACTCCCACTTTGGTTACCTTCCGAAAAATAGTCACAACTCTCGAAACGTGAGAGATTTTAGTGGCTACCCTCTGGTTTAAAAAGATCCTAAGTCCCTCGATGACTCTGTCAACGTTACCTCGGTAAACAATAATCTTAAAGCCCTAGGGTAGTTACTAAGGTTTCTTGCCCAGTTGCCTTTGTGACTATAAAACGTCCTTTCAAATGTCCCTCATACATCCAGACGACTATGGCTACCTACTCACTAATAGCAGGATATCACTGTCGAAAGGAAAGGAGGAAAAGAATGACCCTTTCGAGTAGAGAAGATAGTTCCTAGATGCTATGCTCAAAACAAACTTTTACATATACACAAAATCCTTTCAAAACCTTTTCAAAAACGCTTTATCAACTCTCTTGAGGACTGATACAATAGTTATCATAAAGCAAATCGCCGCACTAAGGAATTCCAAAATACTTTTCAAAACACATAAAAGCACAAGGTATTTTTCAAATGAGCTAAGCATCTAAGAGCCCGTTGAAAACTACGGATGGAAAGGGTGCTAACACCTTCCATTTCCATAATCTACCCCCTTACTCAAAAAACTCTCGAAAGGTCTTTTTCTATTCTTTTCACCCTTTCCTTTATTGCATAAAAGAAAATTCGGTGGCGACTCTTTCTTACCGCAACATTTTCGAATTCAAAATGCAAAACCAGTATAACAGTCAGTTCTGCCACCGTATCATAGAACTGGCGACTCTGCTGTGGATATATTAAAAAGTGGGGTTACCTTAGAGCTTAGTTCATTTTTCAATTTCTTTACATTGTATGTTTGTATGCTTTATCTTTTAGGTCTTGTTTGGGTTGTTACTAAAAGATCATACACCCGAATCTGTGGCACCTTTTAGGTAAGCAACATTAGATCGTGGAGACTGTACGACATAGACCGATATGGTTGAAAAGATGGTTGCATTAGTGTGACTTGTTTTATTTCACTATCTAACAACTTGAACTCTTTGTGGGGTTTTGTTTATTATCGAACGTTGTGAGTCCTTTGCAGGACTTATTTGTAGTCATTATCCTGGACTTCTTGCAAGACTCACTCGTCTTCATCATCTTACACTTTTTCTTGGTGCATAGCATACACATCATAACATCATGCCATAAAATTTCCTTAACCATTTCAAGGATCTCAAGGGTCTGTGATGCGGGCTATGATGAACCAGACGTCTAGCAAGGGACAAGGGGATTTATTTTTCTCTATCCAATTGTGATACGGTGGGAGAACTGACTTGAGGTTTTGCATTTGTGTTTGCAAATGTTTCGGTTTAGCAAGAGTCGCCATCGACTTTTTATTTTATCCAAAGGAAAGGTCAAAAAGCACAGGAAACACCTTTGAGATGTTTTCTTGGGTTCTGGGGGTAGATTATCAAAAGGGAAGGTGCAAGCACCCTTTTCATCCATGGTTTTCCATGGGCTCTTAGTTACTTGTTTAGATCACTTGCTTTTGCTTTTAAATTGTTTGAAATGGTGCTTTGTGTGTGGTTTTGAAAATGTTTTGAAAAGAGGCCATCATTGTGGCAACCTTTGTAATGATTCTTGTTTGAATATATACAAAGGTGTTTGTCTTTTGAAAAGATATTTCAATGTTTGAAAGTTTGTTTTGGGGAAATGTTTTGAAATTGTGTTGTGAGGTGTGTTTGAAAATAGCAAGGATGTTTTTGCAAGTTTTGATCAAGTAACTAAGAGTTGTCTACCCTATCTACTCAAAGATCTTTCCTACACATTTTAACCCTTTTGACAATGTTGTTTTAGCATTGCATTTGGTAAACAACCTTGTATTTGGATGTTGGACGGGACAGGTGCGGGTCATCGTATTGACCATGATAGCAATTGTGCTAAGTATCTTTAGCAAATTTTTGAGGGACTAGATCATTTTTGTATAGGCAATCAAGATAGCTTCATCGAGGGACTATGATCGTTGATTTTGTTTTTTTTTTGCCAAGATACTCAACATGCATAACATGGCCATTTTAAAGGCAACAAGTGGGTGAAACCCTAGGGGTGCATGTGTGCATTGTGTTGTCATTTTCATGCATTTTTTGTCTTGCTTTAGGTCTAGCTATTTGTTTTGATTTTGGATATTGCATACAAACCCTAATCTCTATCATGACATATTTGAAAGCTATAAATGCGTAAAAGTAATCTAAGCTATTACAACATTGATATGGGGAGGGGATACAAGTTTGAATAGGGGGTATTTGCAAGAAATTAAAACCCTAAAATTATTACAACCATTTTGAATTAATTGTGCATAAAAAATAAATTGGCAATATTTAAATGGACAATTAAATAAATATGAAATATAATTTAAATATGCAAAAAATGTTTTTTTTGTTTATTTTTATATATGTAAAAATAAAATATTTAATGTATTAAAAAAAAGAAAATAAAAAGTTATTTTTGTTAATGGTAAAAACCCTAATTTTTGGTTTAAGAATATGTATGAAAATTATAATATTTATTTATTTATGAACAATAAAATAAATAAACAATATATTCAAGTGTCAAAAAATAAAATATATTAGAAAAAATATTATTTTTAATAAGGGTGGAAACCCTAGTTTTTTGTTTTAAGACAATATATACTATATTATTTATTTATATACAAGAAAATAAATAAAAATAAAAATATATACAATTGTTTAGAAAATAATAATATATGAGAAAATATTATTTAAGTATATAAATATTAAAAAATAAACAAAAATAAGAATATAATATTTTTATGTGTTATTTACAAGTTTTTATTTGTGAAAATAAAAGTATATACTATTTAATAATTATTTTTATGTCTAAAAAATAATAAAAAATAATAAAATAAAATGTGAAAATTTATGAAAATGTTTTTGATATTTTTTTATGTTTAGAAAATATAAAATAAAATCAGAAATGAAAAATAAATAGAAAAATATAAAAATATAAGGAAATGGGCCAGGGGGGTACAATCAGCAAGTCAGGGGTACAAAAACTAGGGAAAAGGCAGGCCCAGCCCAACACTTCATCTTCAACCTTCGTTCAAACACAAAAATACGCATTCTGAGTTCATCTTCGTATCTCCTGTTTCAGTGCTTAAAAACAAAAACTTGTAACATGAAAGTTATAGAGCATAATCACACGATTCCAACCATATAAGAAACTTAATCTAACACTCAAAGACTAGAGAGAATTTCTCTGGCCCTAATTTCTAACCTAACTTTTTCAGGAAGTTCATCAATCAAATTCTCTCAGCACACTTAACTTAAATGAAAACTAAGCATATATACAGCTTAAGGGCTATGAGTACTACATTTTTTATTCACAAACCTAAGCCTAATGATTCCTAAATAGAGAGATAGGAAGTTGGAAAATACCTGTTTCAGTTAAACACGAGTATGGCAATGTGGAGGTCTTCAATGAGGCCTGAGATGTTTGTGAGCTTGCCTGAACTTTCTCTGACCTTCCCCAATGCCTTGTTTGCCTTGAGCTTGCTTGAATAAGCTTGTAGAAGTCAACCTGCACAAGCTAAAATCAGAAATGGTGAAGCTTGCAAATGGAGTTACAGTCAAGGGCTAATGGTTGGGGTAGTTCAGATGGGTTATATGGAATGTGTTGGAAGTGGTTTGGGGTAAAACGCACGAGTGGTTTTCGTTTTGGAACTCAAAGTGCAGAAGCTGCCCTGTTTTGCAAGAGGAATGTGTTTTGATGTTCAAGAGTGTTTGAGGGATGGATGGCTCGTGTTTCTGACTCAAGGAAATATGCAAAACTTGTTTGGAATGGTCACCAAGCTTGGTTATATCAGATACTCAGGATCTGTCCTTTTGGCAAGTTGACTTGTTTTGAAAGAAAAGTGTGAAATGATACAAGATAGGCCTGTACAGGCTATCTCAAAGCATGCACAAGATTGTTGTACTTTTGCCTAAGTTTATGGAACTTGTTTGTTGCAAAGAGAGAGGTCCAAGGCTCAAGGGAAGCAATGTTGACATAAAGTTGCCTTTATGAAAATGGAAATGCTACCTTTTTGCCATTTTAAGATTAATTCAATGTGTAAACGCTATTGATCAGAATAACACCTTAAACCAATGAGCTTGCATTCAATTTTTGAGTGTGGAAGGGTTTAGAGACCTGTAATCAAGTACAAAGCAAGTTTGGACATATTTTGCAACTTGTGTCAACATGAAAATGCCATGGATCAAAGTGAGTTTTTTCCAAATTCAAATCTTCGATTCTCCCTAACCATAAATGATTTTGGAGAGTTATTGGACATTTTGGAAAGCTTGTAACATGATCTACAATCCATATTTGAAATTAATTTTTAGATTCCAAGTGGAATTATGTGAAAAATGGTCATGAAGATAGGTCAAAATCCTGCCTAAACTAGGGCAAAATTTCACTAAGTTAAAAGTTTCATGGACCCTTGTTCCAAAATTCATAACTTGAGATCCAAGCTTCTTTTTGGAAAACTTTGTGCATAAATGTTGTAGACTTTGTGGAGGACTACAACTTTCATGTTGGAAGTTTTGTTTGAATCCAATTGAATCATGGTGAAAATGTTGGGCAAAGTTGGGAAAAAATAAGAAAATTTCATAACTTAGGAAAATTCTAAGTTATGAATTTTTTCAATCTTAAACCCTAATTTGAAAAATTAGGTTTCTTGATGAACAAGTTTCATGTTTTGACACATCTTGATGAAAAATGACCCTTGGCACTTGATTTTGACCAAAAAGTCAAAGTTTGACTTTTCAGTGTACAGTCAAATTTTGATCAGTTGACTGAAAAATTCATCTGTCAATCCAATGCATTTGAGATCTTTTGAACCTTGTGAATAGGTAAAGATGATGCCGTTGAGTCCTTGAATCCATGCTTGAATCCAATTTTCCATTGGCTAGGTGAAAAATCAGAAATTGCCCTTATACAGTCAAAACCCTAAAAATTACCATTTTGCCCTTTTGATGATCTGATCAAATTTCTTGAAGAGTTGTTGTCCAAACTTGATCAAATGGTTCATATGAGTCTATAATGTTAATGTGGATAAAAAATTATGAGGTTTGACTGTAAATTGGCCACAGTTGACTTCTTCCCCAATACAGCTGATTTCTAGGTCAACTGTCCAATTGACTGGGCAAAAAATTGATTCAAAGCTTGAAACTTGGTAGAGGCAATCTTATAAGTCCAACATGAAATATGAAAGTCACTTTGAGCATTGAAAGTCCAAAAATCTCTGTGCAAACTCAAACCCTAATTTAGGTCATCAGTGCAAGGAGATGTCTTGAGCAGAGCAAACCCTAGCTTGGTCTTGAGTTCAAAGAGTCTTGTGAGGGGAAATCTTGATAAAATGAGAGGGAAAATTTTGGGGTACAACAGCTGCCCCTGTTCAATCTTCTTGAACCTGAAGAGTTAGATTTGCGAGTTTGCCTTTCGTGACTCGAAGGTAAAAGAGGATTGGACACTAGAGTGCCCGTAAATTTGCAATTGTCAAGGTATAGTCGAGAGAATGGGCTTAAAGATGCCATTTGGAAGTGTTAATATTGTTGGAGATGGGCTTAAAGATGCCATCCAAGAATGTTTGTTGAAAATAAGGAGAATGAGCATCATAATGGTATCCGTGTCTGAGGTATCTCTGGGCTGTTTTCTGAACTCTTTAAATTGAGTAAGCAATAGAATTGCATCCGTGTCTGGAGCGTCTCTAAGTTGTTTTCATAATTGTATATTGGTAGCTTGTTAATCTTATCCTGAAACAGGTAAAATGTTAGCTGAAACACAAAGTTATGTTGTATGAAATGTATGATGCAATACATGTGTTTTATCAATGTTTATGATATATGAATGTAATGTATGCGCATGTAAGCTGATTAGCTGTCTTGCTGAGGAAAACAAATCCTTCATAGCCGGAGATAATAAAATCTTTGACTGCTGTCGGGGAAAGTAAATCCATGACCGCTGCTGGAGATTTAAAATCTTTTATTGTTGAGGATGAGACATCCTTGGACCACTGCCGAGGATAGAAAAATCCTTGGCAACTCGCAGGGATTATCAAGACCTTGACAACTTCCGTGAGGATTATACGATGAGAATCCTTACTCGGCTGGGAAATAAGGGAAACTCTGAAGATCTCTACCGGGAATCGATCAAAGGAAAACCTTGGTCTGCTAGAGGATAAGGAATGCTCTGATGGCTCCTGCGGGGAACTGAGAATGAGAATCTTCGATCTGTTGGGGGAGTGAAAAACTCTGTGGGGAGCAGTTGTCCCGATGGGGAAATCAGGAGTTTTGGTTGTATGCCAATCTTATGGGGTTTCAAGAATGAGAATCTTCATTCTGTTAAAGATATCAGGAGCTTGGGTGTATGCCAATCTTCTGGAGTTTCAAGAATGAGAATCTTCATTCTGTTAAGGGTATCAGGAGCTTGGGTGTATGCCAATCTTCTGGAGTTTCAAGAATGAGAATCTTCATTCTGTTAAGTGTATCAAGAGCTTGGGTGTATGCCAATCTTCTGGAGTTTCAAGAATGAGAATCTTCATTCTGTTAAGGGTATCAGGAGCTTGGGTGTATGCCAATCTTCTGGAGTTTCAAGAATGAGAATCTTCATTCTGTTAAGGGTATCAGGAGCTTGGGTGTATGCCAATCTTCTGGAGTTTCAAAAATGAGAATCTTCATTCTGTTAAGGGTATCAGGAGCTTGGGTGTATGCCAATATTCTGGAGTTTCAAGAATGAGAATCTTCATTCTGTTAAGGGTATCAGGGGAAAACTGAATGGTTTCCGCTGGGGATTGGTAGCCCAAAGTTTCATCTCCGCTGGGGATTGGTAGCCCAAAGTTTCATCTCCGTTGGGGATTGGGAATTTGAAAACTCAGCTCTGATGGGGATTCTTGAAACTTAACTCCGCTGGGGATATGCATTTCAAGGCTTTAGTTCTGCCGAGGATCCGGATGATGTATTGCAGGGGATTTCTCCTGGAATAGCCTAAAGACATTTTCCTATACTTTCAACCTATCAATAATTATTCTTTCTCATTTCGTTTTATTTGTAAGCAGTGATTATATTCAAATGCATATGCTCATTTAATAAATCATTGGACGTTTTCAAATAAAACACAAGTGTAAAAAAGGAAGAAAAGGAAAACAATTTTCTGCACTTTGAAGTATCTTTGTATTAACTTTGTGTAAGTATTTTTTACAAAGGAGATAGACATCCTAGTAAGAGAATGTTGTCATAAAATTGAGAAAAATTTATACAAAGAAAGATGGCTATGTGTAACAATTCCATGGGGTTCCCATTCTGCTATAGCCTTCGTAACTCTGAGTATCGTGTCCATGCGTTGCTTCATCCGCAAATGATTGGATTGATCGGAAGCTTGGAGCTTGTCTGTGAAGAGATTGTCCTTAAAGTGATCCGACGAGACATAGTCATACGCTTTAATTCCCTAACTTTTGCCTGGATCGCCCTTTCGGGTTTTCGATCCACCGGGAAACCCCTTTTTTGCCCAAGTCGCCCTTTCGGGTTTTTAACTTGCCGGGTATACAGATTTTTTTGTTTATCCCTAATTTTTGCCTGAACCGCCCTTTCGGGTTTTCGATTCACCAGGATGCCCATTTTTTCCCAAATTTCCCTTTCGGGTTTTCAACTTGTCGGGTCGTTTATGCGTAGTATCTTTTGACTATGTCTGCATTCGCAGGGTGCGGCAGGTCGTCACCGTCCATGGTGGTTAGAATCATAGCCCCACCAGAAAAGATGTTTTTGATCACAAATGGTCCTTTGTAAGTAGGAGTCCACTTGCCCCTGGGATCACTTTGCGGCAAGATGATCCGCTTGATTACAAGATCTTCGACTTGATACACCTGACGTCTGACTTTCTTGTTGAAAGCCTTGATCATCCATTTTTGATACGTCTGACCATGACAAACAACAGTAAGTCGCTTCTTGTCAATCAAGTTAATTTGATCAAGTCGGGTCTGAGTCCAATCGTCTTCACTTAAACTAACATCCTTCATAATTCTCAAGGAAGGAATCTGAACCTCCATAGGTAAAACAGCTTCCATGCCATATACCAAAGAAAAGGGGGTTGCCCTAGTTGAAGTACGTGCCGTGGTATGGTATCCGTGCAAAGCAAACGGTAACATCTCATGCCAGTCCTTGTAGGTGACTGTCATCTTTTGAATGATCTTCTTGATATTTTTGTTCGCAGCTTCCACAACACCGTTCATCTTTGGCCGATATGGAGATGAATTGTGATTTTGAATCTTGAACTGTTCGCACAGAGCGGTGATCATAGTGTTGTTCAGGTTTGTACCGTTGTCCATGATGATACGGTCGGGGATACCATACCGACATATGAGGTTCTGCTTGATGAAGCGGGCAACCACATTCATTGTAACAGAGCCGAAGGAAGCTGCTTCGACCCACTTGGTAAAGTAATCAATGGCCACTAGGATGAAGCGGTGTCCATTGGATGTTGTAGGCTTGATCTCTCCAATCATGTCGATTCCCCACATTGCGAATGGCCAAGGAGCTGTTAGGACATTGAGAGGAACTGGAGGAATATGTACCTTGTCCTCATAGATTTGGCATTTGTGACAAGTACGGGAATATTGATGACAGTTAGCTTCCATGGTAGACCAGTAGTAGCCTGCCCATAGAATCTTCTTAGCCATCGTATGTCCGCTCAAGTGGGTGCCAAAAATACCATTATGCAGTTCAGTCATGATCTGCTCAGCTTCAACCTTGTCCACACAACAAAGAAGAACGCAATCATGGTTGCGCTTGTATAGGATACCATTTCTCAGGAAGAACTTGGCAGAAAATCTCCTTAAGAACTTTTTATCGTTGACTGAAGCTCCTTCAGGGCATTCTCGACTCTCGAGATACCTTTTGACTTCGTGAAACCAGGGTTGGTCCACTACTTCTTTGGTATTAATCTCGTGACAATGTGCAGGTTCGTTCATCCTCTCAATGGTGATTTGGGGAGCCTCATTATCCCGGTTAAGTTTAAACATGAATGACATTGTAGCTAGAGCATCTGCTAGCTGATTTTCTTCTCGCGGGAAGTGCTCGAAGGTAATCTGCTCGAAATGAGGTAACAATGTCAGGACATGTTCTTTGTAAGGGATGAGATTGAGATGTTTAGTGTCCCACTCTCCTTTGATCTGACTGATGACCAAAGCGGAGTCTTCAAACACAACCAAAGATTTGATTCCCAAGTCGATTGTAGCCTTGAGACCAAAGATAGAAGCTTCATACTCGGCCATGTTATTGGTGCAGCTGAAGCAAAGTCTAGCGGTGAAAGGTGTATGGCAACCTTCTAGAGAGATGAGCACAACACCGATACTGTTCCCCAATGCATTTGAAGAACCATCAAAGTACAGGGTCCATCGGGATCCTTGTTCAGGTCCATCATACGGTCTGTTACCTTCAATGTTGTCCAATGTCATAATGTCTTCGTCGGGGAAGTTGAACTTCATGGATTGGTAATCTTAGACAGCTTGATGAGCTAGATGGTCAGCTAGTACACTCCCCTTTATAACTTTTTGGGTTGTGTACTGTATATCATACTCAGTCAGGATCATTTTCCATCTAGCGATTCTTCCAGATAAAGCAAGCTTTTCGAAGATGTACTTGATCAGATCCATTTTAGAAATCAGCAAAGTGGTATGTGTCAACATATACCGCCTTAGCCGGCGAGCATCCCATACCAAAGCACAACAAGTTTTCTCGAGCAGTGAGTAACGAGTCTCACAGTCGGTAAACTTTTTGCTAAGGTAATAAATGGCATGCTCTTTTCGACCAGACTCGTCATGTTGGCCCAGTACGCACCCAATTGAATTATCCAAAACAGTTAAATACATGATTAGAGGCCTTCCTTTGACGGGTGGCATCAAGATAGGAGGTTCTAGAAAATACTCCTTGATTTTATCGAAAGCAACTTGACAGTCATCATTCCATTCAACCACCTGATCTTTCTTCAACAGCTTGAAGATTGGTTCACAGGTAGATGTTAGGTGAGAAATGAACCTTGCAATGTAGTTTAGGTGTCCTAAGAAACCTCTGACCTCCTTTTCAGCGCGAGGGGCAAGCATTTCTTGTATGGATTTGACTTTGGCAGGATCAACCTCGATGCCTTTGTTGCTGACGATGAATCCCAAGAGTTTACCGGATCTGACTCCGAAAGTGCACTTGCTAGGGTTCAGTCTGAGCTTATATTCCTTTAACCTGACAAACAACTTTTGCAGATGGTCGACGTGTTCTTCTTCTGTCTGTGAACGAGCTATCATGTCGTCTACGTAGACTTCAATATCATGATGTATCATGTCATGAAACAAAGCTACCATGGCTCGCTGATAGGTTGCCCCGACATTCTTTAGTCCGAATGGCATCACTTTATAGCAGAAGGTACCCCACTGCGTAACAAAAGTAGTCTTCTCCATGTCTTCGGGGGCCATTTTGATCTGGTTGTACCCTGAGAATCCATCCATGAAATAAAATACCTTGTGCTGAGCTGTGTTGTCAACCAAGATGTCAATGTGCGGTAGTGGAAAGTCATCCTTAGGGCTAGCCCTGTTTAGGTCTCTGTAATCCATGCACATTCTCACTTTGCCATCCTTCTTAGTCACGGGCACAATGTTAGCAACCCATTGTGGATAGGAAGTAACAGCAAGAAACCAAGCATTGAACTGCTTCATCACTTCGGCTTTGATCCTTTCAGATATATCAGGCCTCATTCGGCGGACTTTCTGTTTAATTGGTGGACAATCTTCTTTTGTAGGGAGATGGTGAACCACAATATCTGTACCGAGTCCCGGCATGTCTTCATAGGACCAGGCGAAAATCTCAACATATTCATTCAACAGCTGAACTAAGCGCTCTTTGACATTTGGCTTCAGGTTGGCACCCACTTTAACCTCTTTTCTGTCTTCGGCAATACCCAAATTGATAGTCTCTAACAGCTCTTCATGGGGAAGAATAGCCCTTTCTTCCTGTTGTAAAAGTCTAGCCAACTCTCCAGGCACTTCACAGTCTTCATCACCTTCGTATTCGGCATGATTGACCAGATCTTCAGAGTCACTGAAGGCCATAGCAGAATTGTTACTCATGGAATCCGGAGTGGATGGGTACCTGGATTTTGTTAGTGTGGGTGTGTGTAAGGGATATCCACCTTTAAACAAAATAAAATGTAAAAAGAAAGAAAATGAACACAAAAGTTTATATATGAAAATGTCCATGATTCATTAAAAATGGCATATGAAGATGAAAAAATCAAGCCCTTACAAATGGACCTATGTGCCTCGGGTAAGGCACAAGGAAAAAAGAGTGTACAAATTGTTTAATAATTATTACAGACCAACAGAAATGTTCGAAAGATAAATTACTGATTTATGAAAGTAATGGGAACAAAGTCTTTCGCCTCCCAGTTGTTTAGTCCTCCTTCAATAGTCGGGAAAATCCAATCTTCAAAGTTGCTCTCATCTTGAACATCCTCCAAAGCATGAACTCCATGATGAGTGATCTTTAATGGTGGCCCTCTAGCTCGGGAGCGGCGCACAGCCTTCTGACTAGCAGCAGTGAAACCCAAACCGAACTTATCTATCTTGAAAGGAAAATCTGGTAGCTGACCCCATATTGTGCTTCCTCCTTCCTCGATCACAGCCTTCGCATCTTTAAGGGATGACATCCGGGACACAGGCTTGGTAATAATGGGTACATAAGTCATTGCCTTGGCTGTCGCAACTTCAGGAGAAACCTCTTCAAAGTGTTGGAAAGGGGTTTCTATGAATTCACCATATAACTCCACATAGCAGAAATAATTAAGGTGGCTTATCATATACTCCTCCTCGCCATGAACCGTTATGATTTTCCCCTGAACTGGGTATTTGAGCATTTGGTGTAGAGAAGAAGTGACTGCCCCAGCGTTGTGGATCCAGGGTCTTCCCAACAAGCAAGAATATGAAGGACGGATGTCCATCACATAAAATGTAGAGTTGAAAATTTCCGTTCCCACCTTAATAGGGATGTCCACCTCCCCATGGACCATCCTCTTAGAACCGTCAAAGGCTCTAACAATGATATTGCTGGGCTTTAGGGTCAAACCTTCACAGTCTAATCTGTCCAATGCTTTCTTTGGAAGGACATTTAAAGACGACCCGGTATCAACCAGAACGTGAGCAAGTGTGGTCCCTCTGCATTCCACCGATACATGCAGCGCATCATTATGCTTTCTTCCCTTAGATGTTAGATCGGCATCAGAGAAGCCAAGACCATTGTCGGCGATTAGGCTGGCTACACACTTCTGGAACTGGTCCGCGGAGGTTTCTTGAGGCACATGGGCCGTCTTCAGGAATTTGATCAAGGCTTTGGCATGAGCCTCGGAACAGAGCAATAGGGCCAGCATGGAGATTTTTGAAGGGGTTTGCCCCAGTTGTTCTACGATATCATAGTCGCTTTTCTTAATTATTTTTAAAATCTCCTCCATTTCCTTTTGGGTGGTCTCGGGGATGACCAAAGGTTGAGCCCTCGTCCGGAAGGGCGCTTCTTGGATTCCCTTACCTTTATCAGCAGTAACAGCAGAGGGTACAACTACGGGAGTAACAATTTCTTCAATAACTGGACTTCGCACAGAGATGTTGACCGGCATAGGAGCACTTGAGGGTCCGAAGATTGCCCTTGGAGGAGCAATCTCCGGAGAGAAGATTCTTCCGCTGCGGGTGATCTTACTTGTCCCCGCAATATTTCCTATGTCAGGAGTTTCTTCATCGGAATTCTCTTCCACTGATTCAATCTGCTTAACACCGTGGTAGAAGATCTCTCCTCCATAATTCCACGATATTGTCTTGTTGGACTTGTATGGGATAGGCTCCGACATAGTTATCTTCAGCGGTACAAGCTTTGGATCGGGTGTAATCTTAACAGGTCTTTTGGAGACCTTGGAAAGACTGGCGGAAATGGTAATTATAGCAATATCTTCGACAGGAATTGGAGTAACAAGAGTAACAAGAGTTTTCTCAAAGAGGATTTCTTGATTATCCATTAGGCGTTGGATGCCTAACTTCAATAACGGACAATCGGATTGGAGGGACGAACAAAGGTAACAATCTTTTTCACAGCCTGGGAAAATCCCGGCTTTCAACAGATTCATCTTGATTATTGGTAAAGGGGTCATCAAATTATCAACATCAGCAACATACAGATCCTCTTCAATAGCATGGGCATTGTGACCATGCTTTGGCATTGAGGCAGAAATCACATTTGGCTTTTCAGGCACGTCGAATTCCACCTCCTTGGCATCTATTAAATCATGGATCTTGTTTTTGAGTGCCCAACAATTGTTGGTGTCGTGCCCCAGGCTGTCCGAATGATAAGCACATTTGGCGTTGGCATGGTAAAAAGGAGAAGTTGTATTCGGATTTTTTGGTGCCTCTTTCAAGGTTGTAAGGTTTAACTTCAAGAGGTGGGGTAGAACCTGAGCGGGTGTCATGTTTATCCAGGTATATTGCCATTGTGGCCTTTCCACCCGTTGCTGGTTGGTTCTAGGTTGATCGTTTCTAGGCTGATCAGCTGCAGTCTTTTGAATCATTAAAGCCCCTACCGCTGGTCGGCGCTCGATTCTTCCTTGACCCCTTTGGGAGTAAACAGCTGACACCTCCTTCTTGGCTGGAAAAGGTTTTTTAACGGCAGCAGAAGTAGATGTATCTTTTTGAATTTTACCGCTCTTGATGCCAGCTTTGACTCTTTCACCAATCATAATTAATTCGGTGAACCCCGCCGATGAACTCCCTATCAGGTGATTAAAGAATGGACCTGACAGCGTCCCCAAAAACATATCAACAAGCTCTCTTTCAGACAATGGTGGCTGCACCCTTCCAGCCAAATCCCTCCACTTCTGGGCGTACTCCTTAAAGCCTTCATTAGAGACCATACCCATACTCTGTAGTTGAGTACGAGTAGGTGCTAAGTCTGCATTATATTGATATTGTTTGTAGAAGGCAGCAGCCAAATCCTCCCAATTGTGTACATCAGATCTCTCAAGCTGATAGAACCAATCTAATTGCGTCCCCGAAATACTATCTTGAAAAAAGTGGACCCACAGATCCTTATCAGAAGAATGAGGTTGGATATTTCTGACATAAGACCGTAGGTGCATCTTCGGACAAGACAAACCATCGTATTTAGAAAATGTAGGCACCTTAAATTTAGGGGGAATCACAATCCCAGCAACCAACCCTAGCTCTTCGAAGTCCAGCCCAGACACTCTTTGCACTTCCATGGCTGCCAGACGCTCCTCCAGATTCTTGTACTTGTCGTCTACAGGAGGGTACTGTTGCTCAGAATAATCTTCATCCTCTTCTTCTTCTTCCTCTTCTTCAGACTTAGAGGGCACTGCAACTCCATTTCCTTTACCTACCTCTTCATCAGATGTTGAGGGGAAATCCAGGACCCTTCTAGCTTGGTTATCAAATCTTCTACCCAGAGTAGCCACACCAACTCTTTTCTTTTTCTTTTTCTCCTTTTCTTTTTCCTTTTCCAGCAGTGCTTTAAGATCCTCTTGACCCTTTGCCAAGGTCACGAGGAGTTGTTGTAACTGTGAATTCTGCGCTTGTAGATCTTTGATTGTCTGCTCTATATCCATCTTGCTGAAATAAACAGGATAAAGATAAGGAAACCTGGTGTGAAGACTTGCTTATGCATATGATGAATGATATGTTATTCATGTAATGCATTCAAGGATTCAGAAATTCAAATTTGTTGTAAACAAAAAAGAACGTACGTCATATTAATAAGATAGAATTGTTAGTACATAAATGCCCCATGGGAAAAATAATACAAAATTCTAAGGTAAAAAGACGTTGCGCATCCTCTTCGGTGCGAGGTAGGTGTTGAGAGTCTGCTCTTCATGGAGTCGACAAGTTCCAAAACCTTCTTCTCACTGGCGTAAAAGCTGGCTTCAAAAGTGTTATGTTCTTCCTTGAGCTGTATCCAACTCTTTTGCAAATCTTCCAATGATGTTGGCATGTCAGGATGTAGGAGGGTGTATGGAACCTCTCCTTCCATAACAAGCTCTTTGATCATAGGCAGAATGTAGGGGTAAGGCATTATAAGACTCTGGGAGCGGGTTCGTACCCACTTGAGGTAAGGCTCAAGGGGGATGGAATTCTTGTGTCCCAATGTCTTACTGTCCACTATGTTGGGCATCCTCCAAGCTCGGATAAACCTTTGTCGAAGTCCTTGAGCGTCATTGTCAAAGTCAAAAACCAAGTCTAGAATCAGCATGTCATGAGGGCCATCCCTTCGGGAATACCCAAATTGTCTCAGAGCCAAACATGGGTTGTAGGTAATGCCTCCCCTAATGCCAAGTAGTGGGACATTAGGGAATTCCCCACAATGATCAATGATGATGACATTTTCTCTGGACCGAGAACACCAATGAACATCAGAATGTGTAAAAGTCATCAACCATTGTGACCACCTCAAGCCTTGCTCATTCTTCAAGACTGATTGGGGAAGGTGAGAAATAAACCACCTTGCTAGAAGAGGAGTACAGCATATGAGAACACTTCTTTTCCTCATTATTCGTGTGTGAAATGAGTGGAGGATATCCCCAAGCAATGTAGGTACAGGATTCCGAGATATGAAAATCTTGACAGCATTCACATCTATAAGCTGATCAGGGTTTGGGAACAAGACCAACCCATAGATGAGAAGTGCTACAATCTCCTCAAAAGCTTGCAGATCTAGAGAATTCCAGCAGTCTTGTGCCTTCTCAAACAGAAACTTTGCCAAGAAACCCTTGACACCACTTCTGGTTTCCCAATGACCCTTGATATCAGATAGTTGCAAGTGTAAGGCTTGAGCAACATCTTCAGAATTTAGTTCTCTTTCCGTACCGTTGTAGGGTAGTTAATGGAGAATAGGAATCCTCAGGAGTTGAGAAAATTCCTCCAAAGTAGGTAGTAGTTGGTAATCAGGAAATGTAAAGCAATGGTGTAGAGGGTCAAAGAACTGGAAGAGAACTTTCACCATGTCTTCTTCAATGTTGGAGTTGACCAAGTTGAGAAGTCTACCATGTCTTTCAATGAAGGGAGAATTCTCTGGAATCTTGGAAGTAAGCTCCTTGAGTTGAGGAGGAATTCTCACAAGGTTGACCTGGATCGTTTTTCTGTGGAGTGATTCCATAACCTACAAAACAGGAACAAAGATGAAAAATCCAAACCCTTGAAATGGTTAGTGGATGCATATGATGCTTTATGATGTTTATGATGTATGCACAAGTATATGTACAAACAAGTCACACACGTTCCTAGTTTCAGGCTTTCATGGGGTTTCATAGGTGAGTACCCTCTTGAAGTTCATTTGGCTCAACATGTCCTATAAATAGTAACCAGGTTCTAAGGAGCTCAATATCACTGAATTATTTTCTATGTTCATTGTTTCAGTTTAACCACTTTACTGGCGACCGAAATATTCCAAGAAAACAATCCTCAATGAGTGTAGTATCGAGTATCTACCAACTTCGGACTACACCAAAGCCGGTCATCTCACTACCCCTAAAAAGGCCAAGTTGGTCAAGTAAAGGTTCTAAAAGTTCATTAGTGCTTCATGACATCACTCAGCGGCCCCATATTCTCTTTGATTGACTCAAAGGATACCGGTACCCACAAATATGTTGCACTAATATAGCTATTGCTTCAACCATGTCAGTATACCCCGCACAGTTTCCACAATGTATTGTTATTTACCTATGAATGTTTCCCAAATCCGGGTGGAGGATTTCAAACCCAAGAAATAGAACCAAATGTAAAGCAATCAAAGCAAACAAGGTAAGCATGTAAAGTTAATCTAAACCCTAAGGTAACCCCACTTTTAGGTAAATACCCAGCAAAGTCGCCAGTTCTGTCATACAGTGGGAGAACTGACTTGAGGTTTTGTGTTTGTATTCACAAATGTTTCGGTTTAGCAAGAGTCGCCACCGACTTTTTATTTTATCCAAAGGAAAGGTCAAAAAGCACAGGAAAGGCCTTTGAGATGTTTTCTTGGGTTTGGGGGGTAGATTATGAAAAGGGAAGGTGCAAGCACCCTTTTCATCCATGGTTTTCCATGGGCTCTTAGTTACTTGTTTAGATCACTTGCTTTTTCTTTTCAATTGTTTGAAATGGTGCTTTGTGTGTGGTTTTGAAAATGTTTTGAAAAGAGGCCATCATTGTGGAAACCTTTGTAATGATTCTTGTTTGAATATATACAAAGGTGTTTGTCTTTTGAAAAGATATTTCAATGTTTGAAAGTTTGTTTTGGGGAAATGTTTTGAAATTGTGTTGCGAGGTGTGTTTGAAAATAGCAAGGATGTTTTTGCAAGTTTTGATCAAGTAACTAAGAGTTGTCTACCCTATCTACTCAAAGATATTTCCTACACATTTTAACCCTTTTGACAATGTTGTTTTACCATTGCATTTGGTAAACAACCTTGTATTTGGATGTTGGACGAGACAGGCACGGGTCATCGTATTGACCATGATAGCAATTGTGCTAAGTATCTTTAGCAAATTTTTGAGGGACTAGATCATTTTTGTATAGGCAATCAAGATAGCGTCATCGAGGGACTATGATCTTTGTTTTTGTTTTTTTTTTTGCCAAGATACTCAACATGCATAACATGGCCATTTTAAAGGCAACAAGTGGGTGAAACCCTAGGGGTGCATGTGTGCATTGTGTTGTCATTTTCATGCATTTTTTGTCTTGTTTTAGGTCTAACTATTTGTTTTGATTTTGGATATTGCATACAAACCCTAATCTCTATCATGGCATATTTGAAAGCTATAAATGCGTAAAAGTAATCTAATCTATTACAACATTGATATGGGGAGGGGATCCAAGTTTGAATAGAGGGTATTTGCAAGAAATTAAAACCCTAAAATTATTACAACCATATTGAATTAATTGTGCATAAAAAATAAATTGGCAATATTTAAATGGACAATTAAATAAATATGCAATATAATTAAAATATGCAAAAAATGTTTTTTTGTTTATTTTTATATATGTAAAAATAAAATATTTAATGTATTAAAAAAAAGAAAATAAAAAGTTATTTTTGTTAAGGGTAAAAACCTTAATTTTTGGTTTAAGAATATGTATGAAAATTATAATATTTATTTATTTATGTACAATAAAATAAATAAAAAATATATTTAAGTGTCAAAAAATAAAATATATTAGAAAAAATATTATTTTTAATAAGGGTGGAAACCCTAGTTTTTTGTTTTAAGACAATATATACTATATTATTTATTTATATACAAGAAAATAAATATAAATATAAATATATACAATTGTTTAGAAAATAATAATATATGAGAAAATATTATTTAAGTATATAAATATTTAAAATAAAACAAAAATAAGAATATAATATTTTTATGTGTTATTTACAAGTTTTTATTTGTGAAAATAAAAGTATATACTATTTAATAATTATTTTTATGTCTAAAAAATAATAAAAAATAATAAAATAAAATGTGAAATTTTATGGAAATGTTTTTGATATTTTTTTATGTTTAGAAAATATAAAATAAAATCAGAAATGTAAAATAAATAGAAAAATATAAAAATATAAGGAAATGGGCCAGGGGGGTACAATCAGCAAGTCAAGGGTGCAAAAGTAGGGAAAAGGCAGGCTCAACCCAACACTTCATCTTCAACCTTCGTTCAAACACAAAAACGCGCGTTATGAGTTCATCTTCATATCTCCTGTTTCAGTGCTTAAAAACAAAAACTTGTAACATGAAAGTTGTAGAGCATAATCAGACGATTCTAACCATATAAGAAACTTAATCTAACACTCAAAGACCAGAGAGAATTTCTCTGGCCCTAATTTCTAACCTAACTTTTTCAGGAAGTTCATCAATCAAATTCTCTCAGCACACTTAACTTAAATGAAAACTAAGCATATGTGCAGCTTAAGGGCTATGAGTACTAGATTTTTTATTCACAAACCTAAGCCTAATGATTCCTAAATAGAGAGATAGGAAGTTGGAAAATACCTTTTTCAGTGGAACACGAGTATGGCAATGTGGAGGTCTTCAATGAGGCCTGAGATGTTTGTGAACTTGCCTGAACTTCCTCTGACCTTCCCCAATGCTTTGTTTGCCTTGAGCTTGCTTGAATAAGCCTGTAGAAGTCAACCTACACAAGCTGAAATCAGAAATGGTGAAGCTTGCAAATGGAGTTACAGTCAAGGGCCAATGGTTGGGGTAGTTCAGATGGGTTATATGGAATGTGTTGGAAGTGGTTTGGGGAAAAACGTACGAGTGGTTTTCGTTTTGGAACTCAAAGTGCAAAAGCGGCCCTGTTTTGCAAGAGGAATGTGTTTTGATGTTCAAGAGTGTTTGAGGGATGGATGGCTCGTGTTTCTGACTCAAGGCAATGTGAAAAACTTGTTTGGAATGGTCACCAAGCTTGGTTATATCAGATACTCAAGATCTGTCCTTTTGGCAAGTTGACTTGTTTTGAAAGAAAAGTGTGAAATGATACAAGATAGGCCTGTACAGGCTATCTCCAAGCATGAACAAGATTTCTTTACTTTTGCCTAAGTTTATGGAACTTGTTTGCTGCAAATAGAGAGGTCCAAGGGTCAAGGGAAGCAATGTTGACATAAAGTTGCCTTTATGAAAATGGAAATGCTACCTTTTTGCCATTTTAAGATTAATTCAATGTGTAAACCTCTATTGATCAGAATAACACCTTAAACCAATAAGTTTGCATTCAATTTTGGAGTGTGGAAGGGTTTAGAGACCTATAATCAAGTACAAAGCAAGTTTGGACAGATTTTGCAACTTGTGTCAACATGAAAATGCCATGGATCAAAGTGAGTTTTTGCCAAATTCAAATCTTCGATTCTCCCTAACCATAAATGATTTTGGAGAGTTATTGGACATTTTGGAAAGCTTGTAACATGATCTACAATCCATATGTGAAATTAATTTTTAGATTCCAAGTGGAATTATGTGAAAAATGGTCATGAAGATAGGTCAAAATCCTGCCTAAACTAGGGCAAAATTTCACTAAGTTAAAAGTTTCATGGACCCTTGTTCCAAAATTCATAACTTGAGATCCAAGCTTCTTTTGGGAAAACTTTGTGAATCAAAGTTGTAGAATTTGTGTAGGACTACAACTTTAATGTTGGAAGTTTTGTTTGAATCCAATTGAATCATGGTGAAAATGTTGGGCAAAGTTGGGAAAAAATAAGAAAATTTCATAACTTAGAAAAATTCTAAGTTATGAATTTTTTCAATCTTAAACCCTAATTTGAAAAATTAGGTTTCTTGATGAACTAGTTTCGTTTTTTGACACATCTTGATGAAAAATGACCCTTGGCACTTGATTTTGACCAAAAAGTCAAAGTTTGACTTTTTAGTGTACAGTCAAATTTTGATCAGTTGACTGAAAAATTCATCTATCAATCCAATGCATTTGAGATCTTTTGAACCTTGTGAATAGGTCAAGATGATGCCATTGAGTCCTTGAATCCATTATTGAACCCAATTTGCCATTGGCTAGGTGAAAAATCAAAAATTGCCCTTATATAGTCAAAACCCTAAAAATGAACATTTTGCCCTTTTGATGATCTGATCAAATTTCTTGAGGAGTTGTGGTCCAAACTTGATCAAAAGGTTAATATGAGTCTATAATGTTAATGTGGATAAAAAATTATGAGGTTTGACTGTAAATTGGCAACAGTTGACTTTTTCCCCAATACAACTGATTTCTAGGTCAACTGTCCAATTGACTGGGCAAAAAATTGATTTAAAGCTTGAAACTTGGTAGAGGAAATCTTATAAGTCCAACATGAAATATGAAAGTCACTTTGAGCATTGAAAGTCCAAAAATCCCTGTGCAAACTCAAACTCTAATTTAGGTCATCAGTGCAAGGAGATGTCTTGAGTAGAGCAAACCCTAGCTTGGTCTTGAGTTCAAAGAGTCTTGTGAGGGGAAATCTTGATAAAATGAGAGGGAAAATTTTGGGGTACAACAGCTGCCCCTGTTCAATCTTCTTGAACCTGAAGAGTTAGATTGGCGACTTTGCCTTTCGTGACTCGAAGGTAAAAGAGGATTGGACACTAGAGTGCCCGTAAATTTGCACTCGTCAAGGTATAGTCGAGAGAATGGGCTTAAAGATGCCATTTGGAAGTGTTAATCTTGTTGGAGATGGGCTTAAAGATGCCATCCAAGAAAGTTTTTTTGAAAATCAGGAGAATGAGCATCAGAATGGTATCCATGTCTGAGGTAAGAAAATGGATCTAAAGCAAATAGTTAAAGATCTCCAAGCTCAGAATGTCCAGTTCTAACACATATTCCTGAACTTAGCCAAGGGGCAGGAAGAACTGAAAACTCTCGTCATCAAAGAGAAGAAGAAGAAGGAAAAGAAACTGGATGGCGTCTTGAATTTGGGAAGAAGACTTAGACGAACATCCAAGCGAGCTCTAGATCTCACAACTTCATCAAATGAGGAGGATAATCATGAAGAAGATAACAAATCGGGGACTGATGAAGAAGAAGCTAATTACTCTAAGTAACAATATCCTCCTGCTGATGATAAATACAAACAACTGGAGGATCGTCTCAATGATATGGAGATTCAACAGGTACCTGGCTTGGACTTTGAAGAGTTAGGGCTGGTTTCTGGAATGATCATCCCACAAAAGTTCAAGGTTCCCACATTTTCTAAATATGATGGGGTCTCTTGTCCTAAACTTCATTTGAGATCATACGTCAGAAAGATCTAGCTTCACATTGCTAACCGGAAGTTATGGGTCCATTTCTTCCAAGAAAGTTTGGATGGCACTCAACTTTAGTGGTTCTATCAGTTGGAAGGAACCAAAGATGCAAGCTTCGTATTCAGCCATGTTGTTTGTGCAGCTGAAGCAAAGTCGGGCCGTGAAAGGTGTGTGACAACCTTCCGGAGAAATGAGTACTGCGCCAATACCGTTTCCAAGTGCATTTGAAGCACCATCAAAGTACAGGATCCATCGGGATCCCTTTTCGGGTCCGTCATACGGTCCGTCACCTTCAATGTTGTCCAAATTCATGATGTCCTCGTCTGGGAAGTCAAATCTCATGGGTTGATAGTCTTCGATAGCTTGATGAGCCAGATGGTCAGCTAGTACACTTCCTTTTATAGATTTTTGGGTGGTGTACTGGATGTCATACTCAGTCAGGATCATTTGCCATCTAGCTATTCTTCCAGATAAGGCGGGATTTTCGAAGATATACTTGATAGGATCCATCTTGGAAATCAATAAGGTAGTATGAGTCAACATATACTGCCTTAGTCGGCGAGCAGCCCATACCAAAGCGCAACAAGTTTTCTCGAGCAGTGAGTAGCGAGTCTCACAGTCGGTAAACTTTTTGCTAAGGTAATAAATAGCATGCTCTTTTCGACCAAACTCGTCATGCTGGCCCAAAACACACCCCATTGAGTTATCCAAGACGGTCAAATACATGATCAATGGTCTTCCTTCGACGGGTGGCATCAGAATAGGAGGTTCTAACAAATACTCCTTGATTCTATCAAAAGCAGCTTGGCAATCGTCGTTCCATTCGACTACCTGATCTTTCTTCAAGAGTTTGAAAATTGGCTCACAGGTAGAAGTCAGATGCGAGATGAATCTGGCAATGTAGTTCAAACGCCCCAAGAATCCACTAACCTCCTTTTCAGTACGGGGAGCGGGCATTTCTTGTATTGCTTTCACTTTTGCTGGATCGACTTCAATGCCTTTGTTGCTTACAATGAATCCCAGGAGTTTACCAGACCTAACTTCAAAAGTGCATTTACTTGGATTCAGCCTGAGCTTGTATTCTTTCAATCTGGAAAACAGCTTCTCCAGATGTTCAAGGTGCTCTTCCTCTGTTTGTGACCGAGCTATCATGTCGTCTACGTAAACTTCAATCTCATGATGTATCATATCATGAAACAAAGCTACCATGGCGCGTTGATAAGTTGCCCCTGCGTTCTTCAGCCCGAACGGCATCACCTTGTAACAGAAAGTGCCCCATTGTGTGACAAAAGTTGTTTTCTCCATATCCTCGGGGGCCATTTTGATTTGATTGTAGCCCGAGAATCCATCCATGAAGGAAAACACTTTGTGCTGAGCTGTATTGTCGATTAAAATGTCAATATGAGGTAGCGGGAAATCATCTTTGGGGCTGGCCCTATTCAAATCCCGGTAGTCCACACACATCCTGACTTTGCCATCTTTCTTAGGTACTGGCACGATGTTAGAGACCCATTGAGGATAGGACGTAACAGCCAGAAAGCCAGCGTCGAATTGCTTCATCACTTCTGCTTTGATCTTTTCAGACATGTCAAGCCTCATTCGGCGGACTTTTTGCTTGATCGGCGGACAATCCTCTCTTGTGGGGAGACGATGAACCACGATGTCTGTGTCTAAACCCGGCATGTCTTCATAAGACCAAGAGAAGATTTCAACATACTCATTCAACAACTGTATCAGGCGTTTCTTGACACTCAGTTCCAGATTGACACCCACTTGCACTTCCTTTCGGTCTTCCTCGGTCCCTAAGTTGACAGTTTCCAATGACTCTTCGTGCGGTAGGATGGCCCTTTCCTCTTGTTGTAGAAGTCTGGCTAGTTCCCCTGGTACTTCACAACCTTCGTCATCTTCATACTCGGCTTGATTGACCAGATCTTCAGAGTTATTGAAAGATATAGCAGAATAGTCAACCATGGAATCCGGAGTGGATGGGTACCTGCATTTGTGAGTGTGGGTGTGTGTAAGGGATAGCCATCCTTAAACAAAAATGCAAAAGGAAAGAAAATGAACACAAGCAGTTTATCAACTGAAAAACGTCCAATGAATCATTAAACATGGCATATGGATATGAAAAATAATCAAAACCCTTACAAGGGGACCTACATGCCCCGGGCAAGGCATGAGGTGAAAAGATAGTGTACGGATCGTTTGAAGATAAATATTACAGACCAAATAAGAAATGTTTAACAGATAAATTACTGATGAATAAAAGTGATGGGGACAAAGTCTTTGGCCTCCCAGTTGCTCAATCCTCCTTTGACAGTTGGATAAATCCACTCTTCAATGTTGCTTTCTTTGTCTTCATTCTCCAAAGCGTTGATTCCGTAGGGAGAAATTTTGACTGGCGCCCTTTCAATCTTCGCACGGCGCATAGCTTTCTGGCCAGCGGCTGTGAACCCTAATCCAAATTTGTCTGTCTTATGTGGAATGTCAGGTAACTGCCCCCATGCTGAATTCTTCCCTTCCTTTATCGCGGCCCTTGCATCCTCCAGAGATGCCATCCTGGCCATCTGTCTCGGTATCTCAGCTGCCAACTTGGCTACTGCTATTTCAGGAAGGACTTCTTCGAAATGTTGAAACGGTGTCTCAATGAACTCTCCTTCAACCTCCACATACCGGAAAGAATTTAAGTGGCTAATCATGTACTCTTCTTCGCCATCGACAGTGATGATCTTTCCCTTGACTGGATATTTCAACATCTGATGTAAGGAGGAGGTGACTGCCCCAGCATGGTGTATCCAAGGCCTACCCAGCAAGCAAGAGTATGATGGACGGATGTCCATCACATAGAAAGTAGATTTAAACACCTCAGTGCCTATCTTGATGGGAATTTCAACCTCCCCATGGACCATTCTCTTCGAACCATCGAAAGCTCTGACAACAATATCACTCGGCTTCAACTCCAATCCTTCACAATCTAGTCGGTCCAAGGCCTTCTTAGGCAAAACATTCAGCGACGAACCAGTATCAACCAAGACATGTGCGAGAGTAGTTCCTCGACACTCGACTGAAATGTGCAAAGCATCATTGTGATCTCTACATTTAGGAGTTAGGTCGGCATCAGAAAAACCCAATCCATTGTCCGCAGTCAGGCTAGCCACGCAATTTTGAAATTGATCCGGAGAGGTTTCCTGGGGCACATGAGCTTCCTTCAGGAATTTTATCAGGGCTTTAGCGTGCGCTTCTGAGCAAAGTAGTAGTGCCAGCATGGAGATCTTTGAGGGGGTTTGCCCCAACTGTTCTACCACATCGTAGTCACTTCTTTTGATTATCCTCAAAATCTCGTCCATTTCCTTCTTGGAGGTTTCCGGGATTACCAAGGGTTGAGCCCTCGTCCTGACGGGCTCATCTTGGATTCCCTTACCTTTGTCAGCAGCGGTAGGAGAGACAGTATTAGGAACAACAACATCTTCAATCAGAGGAGTTCTAGCAGAAAGTTTTATTGGTGCAGGGATGACCTTATCAGCTGACGAGGGTCCAAAGATTGCTCTTGGAGGGGCAATCTCTGGAGAAAATATTCTCCCGCTCCTGGTGATTTTGCTGGTGCCTGCAATGTTACTAATGCTGGCTTCATCATCATCCGAACTTTCTTCAATTACTTCGATTTTCTTGATACCATGGTAGTAGACGTCACCGCCGTAGTTCCAAGGTATTGATTTCTCAAAAACATAGGGAACAGGCCCTGGCATTGTTATCTTCAAAGGAACAGATTTCATAGCTGGTGTAATCCTAACAGGCTTTTTGACGGCCTTGGAAAGATTGGCGTGAATGGTTATGATTGAGACATCTTCAGTATGAACTGGAACAGCAGAAAATTTTTCAAACAAAATTTGTCGACTATCCATAAGGCCTTGGATGCCTTTCTTCAGTAATGGACAATCAAACGGCAGAGAGTAACAACAATAACAGTCTTCCTTACATCCCGGGAAGATCCTGGCCCTCAACAGATTCAACTTAATGGTTAGAAATGGAGTAGTCAGATCACTGACATCGGCAACATACAAATCTTCTTCAATGGCATTGACATTTCGGCCGTGCTTCGGCATGGGTGCAGATATCACATTAGGCTTCTCCGGAGCGTCAAACTCCACCTCCTTCGCCTCTATCAGGTCTTGGATCTTATGCTTGAGTGCCCAACAATCATTGGTATCGTGCCCAACACTGTCTGAATGGTAGGTGCATTTAGCATTAGCATGATAATGCGGAGAGGACGTATTCACATTCTTTGGTGCCTCCTTGATGGTGGCGAGATTCAACTTCAATAGATGGGGAAGCACTTGTGCTGGAGTCATATTAATGCGGGTGAACTGCCGTTGTGGCCGTTCCACCCGTTGTTGATTTGGTCTGGACTGGTTATAACGAGGCTGCTCACTTGGAGTGTTTTGAATCATTACGGCCCCCACAGTTGGCCAACGCTCCGTCTTCCCTGCTCTTCTCTGAGAATATACCACAACTGTTTCCTTCTTAAAAGGCTTCTTCTCAACACTTGCAGCAACACCCTTCTGAATCTTTCCTGACTTGATGTCAGCTTCTATTCTTTCGCCTGTTAAGATCAAATCGGTAAACCCCGCGGAAGAGTTACCAATCATATGATTGAAAAATGGCCCAGATAGGGTCCCAAGAAACATGCCAACGAGTTCACGGTCGGTTAAAGGAGGTTGCACCCTGCCAGCCAAATCCCTCCATTTTTGTGCGTATTCTTTGAATCCTTCGCCTGTTCCTAACGACATACCTTGAAGTTGGGTACGAGTAGGAGCAAGGTCCGAATTATACTGGTATTATTTGTAAAAAGCGGTGGCCAAATCTTCCCAATTTCTGACACTGGTTCCTTATAGCTGATAAAACCACTCCAACTGAGCTCCCGAAAGGCTGTCTTGAAAGAAATGAATCCAGAGGTTTTTATCTGCCGTATAGGGTTGAATCTTTCTCACGTAGGACCTGAGATGCATTTTGGGACAGGATAACCCATCATACCTCACAAACACTGGCACTTTGAATTTTGGGGGAACCACAATCCTGGCAACCAAACCCAAGTCTTCAAAGTCCAAACCCGGTACTCTTTGTAATTCCATGGCGGCCAATCTGTCTTCTAGCCCTTTGTATTTATCATCAGCTGGAGGGTATTGCTGATCAGAATAATCTTCATCCTCTTCGACCTCTTCTTCTTCCGCATCAGACTCGGAAGGTACCGCAGCTCCACCTCCTTTGCTGGTTCCTTCATCAGAGATAGGAGGAAATTCAAGCACTCTCCGAGCTTCTCCGTCAAATCTTCTACCCAAAGTAGCCACCCCGAGTCTCTTTTTCTTCTTTTTCACTGGGTCCTTGTTCCCCAATTGGGTCTTGATATCCTCCTGACCCTTAGCCAAGGTCATCAGGAGTTGCTGGAACTGTGCATTCTGAGCTTACAGGTCTTTAACTGTTTGCTCGAGATCCATCCTACTGAAATAAACAGCAGACAGATAAGGAAACCTGGAGTGAGACCTGCTTATGCACATGATGAATGGTATGCTTATGTATGCAATGCATTCAAGGATTTAAGACATTCAAAATTGTTTCAGACAAAGAAGAACGCACGTCATATTAATAAGAAGAAATTTGTTAGTACATAAATGCCCCATGGGCCAAATATTACAAAATGACTTCTCAAGGCAAAAAGACATTGCGCATCCTCTTTGGTGCGATGTAGGTGTTGAGGGCCTCTTGCTCATGGAGTCGGCGGGTAAGCTCTAGAACCTTCTTCTCACTGGCGTAGAAGCTAGCTTCAAAAGTATTCCGTTCCTCCTTGAGCTGAATCCAACTTTTCTGCATTTCCTCCCACGATGTAGGCATGTCTGGATGTAGGATGGTGTAGGGAACCTCTCCTTCATTGACGGGCTCTTTAATCACAGGGAGTACATGGGGATAAGGCATCATTAGACTTTGGGCTCGGGCTCGTACCCACTTGAGATAAGGCTCAAGAGGGATGGAGTTCTTGTGTCCCAGAGTCTTGCTATCAACCTTGTTGAGTTTTCCCCAAGCTCTGATGAATCTTTGGTGAAGTCCTTGCGCATCGTTGTCGAAGTCAAAAACTAGGTCAGGAATCAACATATCATGAGGGCCATCCCTCCGTGCATATCCAAATTGCCTCAAAGCTAGGCAAGGGTTATAGGTGATACCTCCTCTAATTCCAAGTAAAGGAACATTAGGAAACTCTCCACAATGGTCGACGATGATGACATTTTCTCTAGACCGAGAACACCAATGTACATCAGAGTGAGTAAGAGTCATCAACCGTTGGGACCACCTTGAGCCTTGGTCATTCTTCAAGACAGATTGTGGAAGGTGAGAAATAAACCACCTTGCAAGGAGAGGAGTACAGCACATGAGAACACCCCTCTTTCTCATTGTTCGTGTGTAAAATGAGTGAAGAATGTCCCCAAGCAATGTTGGTATTGGGTTTCTGGACAAGAAGATTTTGACGGCGTTGACATCTATCAATTGGTCAGAATTTGGGAATAATACCAACCCATAGATAAGGAGTGCCACAATCTCTTCAAAGGCTTGTAGGTCCAATGAATTCCAACATTCTTGTGCCTTCTCAAACAAGAATCTTGCTAAGAATCCCCTGACGCCGCTTCTGGTTTCCCAATGCCCCTTGATGTCGGATGGTTGTAGATGTAATGCTCGAACAACATCTTCCGGCTTTGGTTCCTTTTCTGTACCGTTGAATGGTAGTTGATTGAGGATAGGGATTCTTAGGAGTTGAGAGAACTCTTCCAAAGTGGGTACCAACTGGTGATCAGGGAAAGTGAAACAGTGGTGAAGAGGGTCAAAGAACTGGAATAGCACTTTCATCATGTCTTCTTCAATGTTGGTGTTGACTAAGCTGAGCAGTCTACCATGTCTTTCACTGAAGGATGAGTTTTCCGGAATTCTTGAGGTGAGCTCCTTGAGTTGAGGAGAGATTCTCACAAGGTTGACTTGAATGGTGTTTCTGCGAGGAATTTCCATGTCCTACAAAACAAGAACAAAGATGAAGATCCAAAACCCTTGAAATGGTTAGTGAATGCATATGATGTTTTATGATGTTTATGATGTATGCACAAAACATATGTACAAGAAAATCACATCAAACCCTAGTTTCAGACTTGCATGGGGTTTCATAGGTAAGTACCCTCTTGAGTGTAGTTGGCTTAAAAACTTGTCCTATAGTAACCGGGTTCTAAGGAGCTCAATATCATTGGATTGTTTTCAATGTTCATTGTTTTGGTTTAGCCACTTAACTAGCGACCAAAATATTCCAAGAAAACAACCCTCAATGAGTGTAGTATCGAGTATCTACCAACTTCGGACTGCACCAAATCCGGTCATCTCACTACCCCTAATAAAGGCCAAGATGGTCAAGTAAGGTTCTAGGTCATTAGTGCTTAGTGACATCACTCAGCGGCCCCGTACTCTCCTTGATTGAACTCAAGGGTTACCGGTACTCACAAATATGTCGCACTAATATAGCTATTGCTTCGACCGTGTCGGTATACCCCGCACAGTTTCCACAATGTATTGCTATCTATTAATGTTTCCCCAAAATCCGGGTGTAGGATTTGCAAACCCAAACAATAGAGCCAAGATATAAAGCAAGCAATTCAAACAATTAGTCATGCAAGAGGGTGATCTAAGCCCTAAGGTTACTCCACTTTTAAAATTATCCCCAGCTGAGTCGCCAGTTCTGTGATATGGTGGGAGAACTGACTGTGGTTTTGCGTTTGTTTTCGCAAATGTTTCGGTTGAGCAAGAGTCGCCACCGACTTTTTATTTTATCCTAAGGAAAGGTTTAAAAAGCACAGCAAAAACCTTTGAGATTTTTCTTGGGTTCGGGGAGTAGATTATAGAAAGGGAAGGTGTTAGCACCCTTTCTATCCATGGTTATCCATGGGCTCTTAGGTACTTGCTTAGATCAACTTGCCTTGGTTTTCATTTGTTTGAAATGGTGCTTGGTGTGTGGTTTTGAAAATGTTTTAAAAAAGATGCCTTGTCTAGGCTACCCTTGTAACAATTCTTTACTCGAATGTTTTACAAAAGGTGTTCGTCTTTTTGAAAAGATGTTCAAGGGTTTTTTGAAAGTTTGTTTTGAAAGTGTTCATGAAGTGTGGTTTGAAATTAGGCAAGTGTTTTCTTTGCAAATTGACAAGTACCTAAGAGTTATCTACCCTAAAGTTTTCTCAAAGATTCTTGTTATGTTTTAAACCTTTTGACAATTTTGTTCCACCATTGCATTTGGTGGACAATCTTGTATTAGGAGGTGAAAGGGACGGGTGTGGGTCATCGTTTAGACCATAATTGCAATAGTGCTAAGTGTCTTTGGGCGATTTCTCTTTGAAAGGGACTTGATCATTTTAGGCAACTTTTCGAAAGCGTCGTCGAGGGACTTATGATCATTTGATTGTTTGTTTTTACCCAAAGAAACCTAACATGCAATATGGCCCAATTATTTGAAGGCAACAAAGTGGAATACCCTAGGGGTGCAAGTGTGAGATGTGTTGTCCATATTTCATGCTTGTTTATCTTGAAATTAGGTCAAACTACCTTGTTCTTTTTATTTGCATACAAACCCTAACTCTAGCATGACATGTTTAGAAAGCGTTTAAAGTGCGAAATTTAAATTCCTACACTATTACAACACAATAATATGGGGAGGGGGGTACAAATATTCAAATGGGGGGATATTTAGACAAAGAAATTAAACCTAGCTATTACATCAACTTGGAATATTTACAAGATAAATAATTGCATAATTAAATAGAAATGAAATAAATATGCAAGATGTAAAAAGAATTTTTATATCTATGAAAAAAAGTATTATTTATGTCAAATAAATAAAATAAAATAAAAAGTAATATTTTTGGAGTATTTACCTATTTAGGGCAAAACCCTAATTTTAATCAAAAGGGTATTAATTATTTAATATATATAATATTTACTATTTATATACAAAAAATAAAATAAAATGAAGTATATTTGTAAAAATGTATTTTTAGTGTTAAATATTAATAAAATAAAAACATGTATATTTTTGATATTTTATCCTAAGTGTATTAATATATATATATATATATATATAAATATATATATATATATATATATATATATATATATATATATATATATATATATATATATATATATATATATATATATATATATATATATATATATATATATATATATATATATATATATATATATATATATATATATATATATATATATATATATATATATATATATATATATATATATATATATATATATATATATATATCTTTATTATTTATTAAATAAATATCATATATATAAGATAATAATAATAATTAATATTTATGAAAAAAAAAGTATGTTTTGTATAAAATATTTTAAGAAGATAAAACAAAATAAAAATGAAAATAAAATGTGTTTACATTATTTTTCTCTATTTATTCTAAATAATATATTATTTACTTATTTGTATATAAATATCAATATAATCAAATAAATTCCTAAAAAATATAAAAATGATGCAAAAAATATTTTTTATGTTTTTAATATGATAAGAAAAAATAAATGAGTCAGAATGAAAAAAGAAAAAATCATAAATCATAAAAATACACAAAATGAGTTTGGGGGGTATGAAAGCAAAAACAGGGTGTGAAAAGAAATAACAAACAGGCCCAACCCAGAAAGTTGTTGTCTTCAACCTTCAGACCAAACAAAATTCAAAAATACGCGCCCTTCTTCTCCAATCCCTAACTCCTAATTCTTTGATATTTTGCCAAATCTTCCAACATGAAACCTGTAGAGCTTGAAGCCACGATTCTAGACATATAAAGAAGTCAATCTAACTCTCAGAAATGAGAGAGAATTTCTTCTCTCCCAAATCCTGACCTAATTTTTATGCCATGTTCAGACTTAAAATTCTTGCAGCACACATAATATAAATGAAATCTAATTATATGGGCATGTTCAGGGCTATGATTGTGACATATTCTCTTCACAAACCTAAAGCTAACAATGCCTAATAAGAGAGATAGAACTTCATGAATATACCTGTGCAGTTGGAATCGTGCCTTGCAATGGAGGAACTTTCAGGACAAGATGATGACTTGTACAGCTTCCTTGAAGTGTAGTGATGCTATTCCAACACTTACTTTGCCTTGAGACACCTTGAATCGAGCTTTGGAACTTCAACTGCAAAATGAGAAAGTGAAAATGGTGGAACTTGTTAGAGGAATTACAGATCGTGTTTCAGGTCTTGGTTAGCTTGCATTGATGCTAGGGAATGTGTGTGAACTGGTTTGGGCAAGAAAGCTTGAGAGGAATGAGAGATGGCACTCAAACTGCAGGCCTTGCCCTGTTCTTGCAGTTTGAAGGTGATTCTGGGAATGGGAGTGTATGAGGGATGTTAGGGTCGTGCACTAGCTCAGTTGGGATGTCCTGAATGTGTTTCACAAGTTTGCTTAAGGGTTTGCAAGCTGATATCCAAGTTGTTGTACAAAATGCAATGTTACTTAGCACTTAAGCAAGAAAAGGTCAAGTTGGTGTTTAGGCAGCTAGAGGCCCCCATAACATGTTGCATAACTCAGTCTTGATCAGTGTGATTAATCCCTAAACTTGTGCCAAAGAGATCTTAACTGTACTTCTTGGATTTTCAATTGGACATAAAGCTACCTTTTGCAAAAATGGAAGAAATGCTTTATCTATTTTGGGATTAATCCTTTAGGCAATGCTTGAACACACAAAACATGGTCTTGGCACAAAGGATTGGCATTAAATTTATGAGTGTTGGATGGTTTAAGGACCTGTAATCAAGATATGCAAGCTGAGATTGAAAATGCCTAGTGTTATGAACATGTAAATTGACCAATTCAAAAGTGAGTTTTTGCCAAATTGTGAAATTCGAATCTCTCAAGTTATGAGGTTGTTTGATGAGTTCTTGGACATTTTGAAAAGCTTGGAATGTGTAATACAATCCATATTTGAAATGAAAATTGAAATTCCAAGTGGAAGTGTATGGAAAATGGCCTTGAAGTTGGGTAAAAAACCTTGCCAAAATAGGTTAAAATTTCACTAAGTTAAGAATGGTTTAGTGCCCTTATTCAAAAAATTATAACTTGAGATACAAGCCTCACTTGGGAAAACTTTGTGAATCAAAGTTGTATATTATGCAACAAGCTACAACTTTCATGTTTTGACTTTTGTTTGAATCCAAATGAATCTTGGTGAGAAAGTGGGGCAAAGTTGGAAAAAAATTAGGGTTTTTCATAACTTAGAAAAATTCTAAGTTATGAAAAATTCCTATTTCAAACCCTAATTTGCAATTTTTGGTTTCTTGGTGAACAAGTTTCATGATTTGGCATGCTTTGATGAAAAATGAATCTTGACTCTTGGTTTTGACCAAAAAGTCAAAGTTTGACTTTTCAATATACAGTCAAAATTGATCAATTGACTGGGAAATTCAACTGTCAATCTTGTGCATTTGGGATCTTTTGAACTTGTTGAGCATGTCAAGATAATTCCATGGGGTCCTTGAATCCATATGTGAGCTTGGTTTGCCATTGGTTGGGTCAAACAGTCAAAAATTGCCTTTGTGCAGTCAAAACCCTAAAAATGACCATTTTGCCCTTTTGGTGATCTGATCAAATTTCTTATGGAATTGTGATCCAAATTTGATCAAATGGTCCATATGAGTTCATAATGTTGATGTGGGTCAATTTTCATGAGGTTTGACTGTCAATTGGCCACAGTTGACTTTTTCCCCAATACAGTTGATTTCTAGGTCAACTGTCCAATTGACTGGGCAAAGATTGGAATCAAGGCTTGAAACTTGATGTGGATAAACTTGGGAGTCCAACATGAAGAATGAAAGTCATCTTAGGCATTTTAGGTCAAAATATCTTTGTGCAAACATAAACCCTAATTTGGGTCAATAGTGCAAGGAGAAGTCTTGAGCAGATGAAACCCTAATTGGATCTTGATCTTCAAAGGCTTTGTGATGAGAAATCATTGAGAAATGGGAGGGCAAATTTTGGGGTACAACAGTTGCCCCTGTTCAATCTTCTTGAATCCGAAGAGTTAGATTGGCAAGCTTGCCTTTCGTGACTCGAGGGTAAAAGGAGATTGGACACTAGAGTGCCCTTAAATTTGCACTCGTCAAAGCAATGGATGCGGGAATGGGCTTAGAGATGCCATTTGGAGATGGGCTTAGAGATGCCATCTTGAGAGGTGACAGAAACTTGTCGGGGATGGGTTTAAAGATGCCATCTGGAATGAGTATCAGGAAGGCGTCCATGCTTTGGACCATCTTCGAACTGGGGGTCTGAATAAGCAATAGATTGACATCCGTTGTTGGGAGGAATCCGTAAGCTGTTTTCAAAGGTTGCATCTGAACAAGTGATAGATCAGCATCCGTTGTTGGGAAGAATCCATAGACTGTTTTCAGAAGTCTGGAGAAGAAACTGAACAAGCGATAGGTTAACATCCGTTACTTGGAGAACCCGTAAACTGTTTTCAGGAATCTTGGAGTTGAATAAGCAATAGAGCAGCATCCGTTGTTGGGAAGCGTCCGTAAACTGTTTTCAAAGGTGAGAAGAGTCTGAACAAGCGATAGGTTAACCTCCGTTACTTGGAGAACCCGTGAACTGTTTTCAGAAATCTTGGAGTTGAATAAGCAATAGAGCAGCATCCGTTGTTGGGAAGCGTCCGTAAACTGTTTTCAAAAGTTGCGTCTGAACAAGTGATAGATTAACATCTGTTACTTGGAGGACCCGTGAACTGTTTTCAGAAATCTTGAAGTTTGAGGAGGAACCGGTGTAGGGTCGCCTGATGACGAGTCTGTGTAAAACTGCATCTGAAACTGTTAATGATAGCCTTTTATTCTTATCCTGAAAAGGACAAAATGTTAGCTAAACATAAAATTATGTTGCATGAAATGTATGATGCAATATATGTTATATCAATGTTTATGATATGAATGTAATGAATGCGCATGTAAGCTGATGAGCGGTCTTGCGGGGGATAGATGAATCCTGGATGGCTGAAGATGAAAGCATCTTGACTGCTGCCGGGAAGAATAATTCCTTGGCTGCTGTTGGAGAATAAGGAGCTTGGGTTGTATACCAAACCTCTGGGGAATTCTTGATGACTTCTACTGGGGAGTACCAATCTAGTAGACTCATGCTGGGGATGCAAGGCTGAGAATCTTCCGTTTGGCGTGAAGCATCTCTGGCGACTTCACTGGGGAACTCAAGATTTTCCTTCCTAAAACTCTTGTGGAGAAAAGGTTCATTAGTCTGGCTCCGCTGGGGATTGATAATTTGAAGTTTTAGCTCGGCTGGGGATATTGAAACTTAAATTCTGAGGGGAATTGAGTTCTGGAGGATTCTCTGGCTGGGAGATTGTAAAGATAAGTTACTGCTGGGGAATTTTGATGAACTCCGCTGGGGATAGGAAGAATTTTGGCGAGTGCGATCTTCCGTGGTTGTTAGCTGAGGATAACCCAGTTATAAGCCCTTGTGGGGAATAACTTTGAATGAAACTCGGGAGAGACGTCCGTACTCTGCAGGGGACAAGCTTCCAGAATCTACTAGGGATGAGCCTCAAGACTTGCTAGGGATATGGATTCCAAACCTCCTGGGGGTTTCCTTTGAAGGGTATCAAGATATCCAACTGTTCCTTTGACCTATCAGTAATCCTCTTTCCTGAATCATAAAGAAATGATTATGTTTCGAATGCATATGCCTATTTAAAAAAACATTGGACGTTTCTCAAAATAAAACAATAGTGCAAGAGAAAAGAAAAGGAAATGACACAAATTTTCTTGGGAAAAGTATTTGTATTGATTTTCTATGAGTATATTTGTACAAAGGAGACAATCATCCTAGTAAGAGGATTTTGTTGTAAGTATTTGAAAAATTTATACAAAATAAAGATGGCTATGTGAAATAATTCCATGGGATTCCATTCCCCTATAGCTTTCACAACTCGGAATATCCGTCCATTCAATGCTTCGCTTGACGATGACTGGATTGATCAGAAGCCTGGAACCGGTTGATGAAGAGATTGTCCTTGAAGTGATCCGACGAGACATAGTCATACGCTTTAATTCCCTAACTTTTGCCTGAACCGCCCTTTCGGGTTTTCGATCCACCGGGAAACCCCTTTTTGCCCAAGCCGCCCTTTCGGGTTTTCGACTTGCCGGGTGTACAGATTTTTTTGTTTTTATCCCTAATTTTTGCCTGAACCTCCCTTTCGGGTTTTCGGCTCACCGGGATGCCCATTTTTGCCCAAGCCGCCCTTTCAGGTTTTCGACTTGTCGGGTTATTTTATGCGTAGTATCTTTTGACTATGTCTGCGTTTGCAAGGTGCGGCAAATCGTCGCCGTCCATGGTGGTCAGAATCATTGCACCACCAGAAAATATGCTCTTGATCACAAATGGTCCTTCATATGTAGGAGTCCATTTGCCCCTGGGATCACTTTGCGGCAAGATAATCCGCTTGATTACGAGATCTCCGACTTGATACACTTGACGTCTGACTTTCTTATTGAAGGCCTTGATCATCCGTTTTTGATACGTCTGACCATGGCATATAGCAGCGAGTCGCTTCTCGTCAATCAAATTGAGTTGGTCAAGTCGGGTCTGCATCCAATCATCTTCATTCAAACCTGCATCCTTCATAATCCTTAGATAAGGAATCTGGACTTCCATAGGCAAGACAGCTTCCATGCCATACACCAAAGAAAATGGGGTTGCCCCGGTTGAAGTACGTGTCGTCGTACGGTATCCATGTAGAGAAAACGGTAACATCTCATGCCAGTCTTTGTAAGTGACTGTCATTTTCTGAATGATCTTCTTAATGTTTTTGTTCGCAGCTTCAACAACACCGTTCATCTTCGGCCGATAGGGAGATGAATTGTGATGATAAATCTTGAATTGTTCGCACAACGCGGTGATCATCGTGTTATTCAGATTTGTACCGTTGTCTGTGATGATCCTGTCTGGAACACCATACCGACATATGAGATTTTGCTTGATAAAGCGGGCAACCACATTTTTAGTAACAGAGGCGAAGGAAGCTGCTTCGACCCATTTGGTGAAATAGTCAATGGCAACCAGGATGAAGCGATGTCCGTTGGAAGCCGTGGGCTTGATCTCTCCAATCATATCAATGCCCCACATTGCAAATGGCCATGGAGAAGTCAGAACGTTGAGGGGAACTGGAGGGATATGAACTTTGTCAGCATAGACTTGACATTTGTGGCAAGTACGGGAGTGTTGATGGCAGTCAGCTTCCATGGTAGACCAGTAATAGCCTGCCCTCAGGATCTTCTTAGCCATCGTATGCCCGCTCAAGTGAGTACCAAATGTGTCGCTGTGTATATCAGTCATGATCAACTCTGCTTCAGCTTTGTCTACGCATCGGAGTAATACACAATCATGGCTTCGTTTGTAAAGGATGTCGTTGCTCAGGAAGAATTTGGCAGCAAATTTCCTTAAGAACTTCTTGTCATTTACTGAAGCTCCTTCAGGATAATCTCTGGTCTCGAGATACCTTTTGATTTCATGGAACCAAGGTTGTTCCACTACTTCTTCAGTATTAATCTCGTGACAATGCGCAGGTTCATCCATTCGCTCGATGGTGATTTGGGGAGCCTCATTATCCCAGTTGAGTTTAAACATGGAGGACATTGTGGCTAGAGCATCTGCTAGCTGATTCTCTTCTCGCGGGAAATGCTCGAAGGTGATTTGCTCGAAATGAGGCAACAATGTCAGGACATGTTCTTTGTATGGGATAAGATTAGGATGCTTGGTATCCCACTCTCCTTTGATTTGACTGATAACCAAAGCCGAGTCCCCAAATACGATCAAAGATTTGATCCCCAAGTCTATAGCAGCCTTGAGACCAAAGATGCAAGCTTCGTATTCAGCCATGTTGTTTGTGCAGCTGAAGCAAAGTCAGGCCGTGAAAGGTGTGTGACAACCTTCCGGAGAAATGAGTATTGCGCCAATACCGTTTCCAAGTGCATTTGAAGCACCATCAAAGTACAGGATCCATCGGGATCCCTTTTCGGGTCCGTCATACGGTCCGTCACCTTCAATGTTGTCCAAATTCATGATGTCCTCGTCTGGGAAGTCAAATCTCATGGGTTGATAGTCTTCGATAGCTTGATGAGCCAGATGGTCAGCTAGTACACTCCCTTTTATAGCTTTTTGGGTGGTGTACTGGATGTCATACTCAGTCAGGATCATTTGCCATCTAGCTATTCTTTCAGATAAGGCGGGCTTTTCGAAGATATACTTGATAGGATCCATCTTGGAAATCAATAAGGTAGTATGAGTCAACATATACTGCCTTAGTCGGCGAGCAGCCCATACCAAAGCGCAGCAAGTTTTCTCGAGCAGTGAGTAGCGAGTCTCACAGTCGGTAAACTTTTTGCTAAGGTAATAAATAGCATGCTCTTTTCGACCAGACTCGTCATGTTGGCCCAAAACACACCCCATTGAGTTATCCAAGACGGTCAAATACATGATCAATGGTCTTCCTTCGACGGGTGGCATCAGAATAGGAGGTTCTAGCAAATACTCCTTGATTCTATCAAAAGCAGCTTGGCAATCGTCGTTCCATTCGACTACCTGATCTTTCTTCAAGAGTTTGAAAATTGGCTCACAGGTAGAAGTCAGATGCGAGATGAATCTGGAAATGTAGTTCAAACGCCCCAAGAATCCTCTAACCTCCTTTTCAGTATGGGGAGCAGGCATTTCTTGTATTGCTTTCACTTTTGCTGGATCGACTTCAATGCCTTTGTTGCTTACAATGAATCCCAGGAGTTTACCAGACCTAACTCCAAAAGTGCATTTACTTGGATTCAGCCTGAGCTTGTATTCTTTCAATCTGGCAAATAGCTTCTCCAGATGTTCAAGGTGCTCTTCCTCTGTTTGTGACCGAGCTATCATGTCGTCTACGTAAACTTCAATCTCATGATGTATCATATCATGAAACAAAGCTACCATGGCGCGTTGATAAGTTGCCCCTGCGTTCTTCAGCCCGAACGGCATCACCTTGTAACAGAAAGTGCCCCATTGTGTGACAAAAGTTGTTTTCTCCATATCCTCGGGGGCCATTTTGATTTGATTGTAGCCCGAGAATCCATCCATGAAGGAAAAGACTTTGTGCTGAGCTGTATTGTCGATTAAAATGTCAATATGAGGTAGCGGGAAATCATCTTTGGGGCTGGCCCTATTCAAATCCCGGTAGTCCACACACATCCTGACTTTGCCATCTTTCTTAGGTACTGGCACGATGTTAGCGACCCATTGAGGATAGGACGTAACAGCCAGAAAGCCAGCATCGAATTGCTTCATCACTTCTGCTTTGATCTTTTCAGACATGTTAGGCCTCATTCGGCGGACTTTTTGCTTGATCGGCGGACAATCCTCTCTTGTGGGGAGACGATGAACCACGATGTCTGTGTCTAAACCCGACATGTCTTCATAAGACCAAGCGAAGATTTCAACATACTCATTCAACAACTGTATCAGGCGTTTCTTGACACTCAGTTCCAGATTGGCACCCACTTGCACTTCCTTCCGGTCTTCCTCGGTCCCTAAGTTGACAGTTTCCAATGACTCTTCGTGCGGTAGGATGGCCCTTTCCTCTTGTTGTAGAAGTCTGGCTAGTTCCCCTGGTACTTCACAACCTTCGTCATCTTCATACTCGGCTTGATTGACCAGATCTTCAGAGTTATTGAAAGATATAGCAGAATAGTCACCCATGGAATCCGGAGTGGATGGGTACCTGCATTTGTGAGTGTGGGTGTGTGTAAGGGATAGCCATCCTTAAACAAAAATGCAAAAGGAAAGAAAATGAACACAAGCAGTTTATCAACTGAAAAACGTCCAATGAATCATTAAACATGGCATATGGATATGAAAAATAATCAAAACCCTTACAAGGGGACCTACATGCCCCGGGCAAGGCATGAGGTGAAAAGATAGTGTACGGATTGTTTGAAGATAAATATTACAGACCAAATAAGAAATGTTTAACAGATAAATTACTGATGAATAAAATTGATGGGGACAAAGTCTTTGGCCTCCCAGTTGCTCAATCCTCCTTTGACAGTTGGATAAATCCACTCTTCAATGTTGCTTTCTTTGTCTTCATTCTCCAAAGCGTTGATTTCGTAGGGAGAAATTTTGACTGGCGCCCTTTCAATCTTCGCACGGCGCATAGCTTTCTGGCCAGCGGCTGTGAACCCTAATCCAAATTTGTCTGTCTTATGTGGAATGTTCGGTAACTGCCCCCATGCTGAATTCTTCCCTTCCTTTATCGCGGCCCTTGCGTCCTCCAGAGATGCCATCCTGGCCATCTGTCTCGGTGTCTCAGCTGCCAACTTGGCCACTGCTATTTCAGGAAGGACTTCTTCGAAATGTTGAAACGGTGTCTCAATGAACTCTCCTTCAACCTCCACATACCGGAAAGAATTTAAGTGGCTAATCATGTACTCTTCTTCGCCATGGACAGTGATGATCTTTCCCTTGACTGGATATTTCAACATTTGATGTAAGGAGGAGGTGACTGCCCCAGCATGGTGTATCCAAGGCCTACCCAGCAAGCAAGAGTATGATGGACGGATGTCCATTACATAGAAAGTAGATTTAAACACCTCAGTGCCTATCTTGATGGGAATTTCAACCTCCCCATGGACCATTCTCTTCGAACCATCGAAAGCTCTGACAACAATATCACTCGGCTTCAACTCCAATCCTTCACAATCTAGTCGGTCCAAGGCCTTCTTAGGCAAAACATTCAGCGACGAACCAGTATCAACCAAGACATGTGCGAGAGTAGTTCCTCGACACTCGACTGAAATGTGCAAAGCATAATTGTGATCTCTACCTTTAGGAGTTAGGTCGGCATCAGAAAAACCCAATCCATTGTCCGCAGTCAGGCTAGCCACACAATTTTTAAATTGATCCACAGAGGTTTCCTGGGGTACATGAGCTGCCTTCAGGAATTTTATTAGGGCTTTAGCGTGCGCTTCTGAGCAAAGTAGTAGTGCCAGCATGGAGATCTTTGAGGGGGTTTGCCCCAACTGTTCTACCACATCGTAGTCACTTCTTTTGATTATCCTCAAAATCTCGTCCATTTCCTTCTTGGAGGTTTCCGGGATTACCAAGGGTTGAGCCCTCGTCCTGACGGGCTCATCTTGGATTCCCTTACCTTTGTCAGCAGCGGTAGGAGAGACAGTATTAGGAACAACAACATCTTCAATCAGAGGAGTTCTAGCAGAAAGTTTTATTGGTGCAGGGATGACCTTATCAGCTGACGAGGGTCCAAAGATTGCTCTTGGAGGGGAAATCTCTGGAGAAAATATTTTCCCGCTCCTGGTGATTTTGCTGGTGCCTGCAATGTTACTAATGCTGGCTTCATCATCATCCGAACTTTCTTCAATTACTTCGATTTTCTTGATACCATGGTAGTAGACGTCACCGCCGTAGTTCCAAGGTATTGATTTCTCAAAAACATAGGGAACAGGCCCTGGCATTGTTATCTTCAAAGGAACAGATTTCATAGCTGGTGTAATCCTAACAGGCTTTTTGACGGCCTTGGAAAGATTGGCGTGAATGGTTATGATTGAGACATCTTCAGTATGAACTGGAACAGCAGAAACTTTTTCAAACAAAATTTGTCGACTATCCATAAGGCCTTGGATGCCTTTCTTCAGTAATGGACAATCAAACGGCAGAGAGTAATAACAATAGCAGTCTTCCTTACATCCCTGGAAGATCCCGGCCCTCAACAGATTCAACTTAATGGTTAGCAATGGAGTAGTCAGATCACTGACATCGGCAACATACAAATCTTCTTCAATGGCATTGACATTTCGGCCGTGCTTCGGCATGGGTGCAGATATCACATTAGGCTTCTCCGGAGCGTCAAACTCCACCTCCTTCGCCTCTATCAGGTCTTGGATCTTATGCTTGAGTTCCCAACAATCATTGGTATCGTGCCTAACACTGTCTGAATGGTAGGCGCATTTAGCATTAGCATGATAATGCGGAGAGGAGGTATTCACATTCTTTGGTGCCTCCTTGATGGTGACGAGATTCAACTTGAATAGATGGGGAAGCACTTGCGCTGGAGTCATATTAATGCGGGTGAACTGCCGTTGTGGCCGTTCCACCCGTTGTTGATTTGGTCTGGACTGGTTATAACGAGGCTGCTCACTTGGAGTGTTTTGAATCATTACGGCCCCCACAGTTGGCCGACGCTCCGTCTTCCCTGCTCTTCTCTGAGAATATACCACAACTGTTTCCTTCTTAAAAGGCTTCTTCTCAACACTTGCAGCAACACCCTTCTGAATCTTTCCTGACTTGATGTCAGCTTCTATTCTTTCGCCTGTTAAGATCAAATCGGTAAACCCCGCGGAAGAGTTACCAATCATATGATTGAAAAATGGCCCAGATAGGGTCCCAAGAAACATGCCAACGAGTTCATGGTCGGTTAAAGGAGGCTGCACCCTGCCAGCCAAATCCCTCCATTTTTGTGCGTATTCTTTGAATCCTTCGCCTGTTCCTAACGACATACCTTGAAGTTGGGTACGAGTAGGAGCAAGGTCCGAATTATACTGGTATTATTTGTAAAAAGCGGTGGCCAAATCTTCCCAATTTCTGACACTGGTTCCTTATAGCTGATAAAACCACTCCAACTGAGCTCCCGAAAGGCTGTCTTGAAAGAAATGAATCCAGAGGTTTTTATCTGCCGTATAGGGTTGAATCTTTCTCACGTAGGACCTGAGATGCATTTTGGGACAGGATAACCCATCATACCTCACAAACACTGGCACTTTGAATTTTGGGGGAACCACAATCCTGGCAACCAAACCAAGTCTTCAAAGTCCAAACCCGGTACTCTTTGTAATTCCATGGCGGCCAATCTGTCTTCTAGCCCTTTGTATTTATCATCAGCTGGAGGGTATTGCTGATCAGAATAATCTTCATCCTCTTCGACCTCTTCTTCTTCCGCATCAGACTCGGAAGGTACCGCAGCTCCACCTCCTTTGCTGGTTCCTTCATCAGAGATAGGAGGAAATTCAAGCACTCTCCGAGCTTCTCCGTCAAATCTTCTACCCAAAGTAGCCACCCCGAGTCTCTTTTTCTTCTTTTTCACTGGGTCCTTGTTCCCCAATTGGGTCTTGATATCCTCCTGACCCTTAGCCAAGGTCATCAGGAGTTGCTGGAACTGTGCATTCTGAGCTTACAGGTCTTTAACTGTTTGCTCGAGATCCATCCTACTGAAATAAACAGCAGACAGATAAGGAAACCTGGAGTGAGACCTGCTTATGCACATGATGAATGGTATGCTTATGTATGCAATGCATTCAAGGATTTAAGACATTCAAAATTGTTTCAGACAAAGAAGAACGCACGTCATATTAATAAGAAGAAATTTGTTAGTACATAAATGCCCCATGGGCCAAATATTACAAAATGACTTCTCAAGGCAAAAAGACATTGCGCATCCTCTTTGGTGCGATGTAGGTGTTGAGGGCCTCTTGCTCATGGAGTCGGCGGGTAAGCTCTAGAAACCTTCTTCTCACTGGCGTAGAAGCTAGCTTCAAAAGTATTCCGTTCCTCCTTGAGCTGAATCCAACTTTTCTGCATTTCCTCCCACGATGTAGGCATGTCTGGATGTAGGATGGTGTAGGGAACCTCTCCTTCATTGACGGGCTCTTTAATCACAGGGAGTACATGGGGATAAGGCATCATTAGACTTTGGGCTCGGGCTCGTACCCACTTGAGATAAGGCTCAAGAGGGATGGAGTTCTTGTGTCCCAGAGTCTTGCTATCAACCTTGTTGAGTTTTCCCCAAGCTCTGATGAATCTTTGGTGAAGTCCTTGCGCATCGTTGTCGAAGTCAAAAACTAGGTCAGGAATCAACATATCATGAGGGCCATCCCTCCGTGCATATCCAAATTGCCTCAAAGCTAGGCAAGGGTTATAGGTGATACCTCCTCTGATTCCAAGTAAAGGAACATTAGGAAACTCTCCACAACGGTCGACGATGATGACATTTTCTCTGGACCGAGAACACCAATGTACATCAGAGTGAGTAAGAGTCATCAACCGTTGGGACCACCTTGAGCCTTGGTCATTCTTCAAGACAGATTGTGGAAGGTGAGAAATAAACCACCTTGCAAGGAGAGGAGTACAGCACATGAGAACACCCATCTTTCTCATTGTTCGTGTGTAAAATGAGTGAAGAATGTCCCCAAGCAATGTTGGTATTGGGTTTCTGGACAAGAAGATTTTGACGGCGTTGACATCTATCAATTGGTCAGAATTTGGGAATAATACCAACCCATAGATAAGGAGTGCCACAATCTCTTCAAAGGCTTGTAGGTCCAATGAATTCCAACATTCTTGTGCCTTCTCAAACAAGAATCTTGCTAAGAATCCCTTGACGCCGCTTCTGGTTTCCCAATGCCCCTTGATGTCGGATGGTTGTAGATGTAATGCTCGAACAACATCTTCCGGCTTTGGTTCCTTTTCTGTACCGTTGAATGGTAGTTGATTGAGGATAGGGATTCTTAGGAGTTGAGAGAACTCTTCCAAAGTGGGTACCAACTGGTGATCAGGGAAAGTGAAACAGTGGTGAAGAGGGTCAAAGAACTGGAATAGCACTTTCATCATGTCCTCTTCAATGTTGGTGTTGACTAAGCTGAGCAGTCTACCATGTCTTTCACTGAAGGATGAGTTTTCCGGAATTCTTGAGGTGAGCTCCTTGAGTTGAGGAGAGATTCTCACAAGGTTGACTTGAATGGTGTTTCTGCGAGGAATTTCCATGTCCTACAAAACAAGAACAAAGATGAAGATCCAAAACCCTTGAAATGGTTAGTGAATGCATATGATGTTTTATGATGTTTATGATGTATGCACAAAACATATGTACAAGAAAATCACATCAAACCCTAGTTTCAGACTTGCATGGGGTTTCATAGGTAAGTACCCTCTTGAGTGTAGTTGGCTTAAAAACCTGTCCTATAGTAACCGGGTTCTAAGGAGCTCAATATCATTGGATTGTTTTCAATGTTCATTGTTTTGGTTTAGCCACTTAACTAGCGACCAAAATATTCCAAGAAAACAACCCTCAATGAGTGTAGTATCGAGTATCTACCAACTTCGGACTGCACCAAAGCCGGTCATCTCACTACCCCTAATAAAGGCCAAGATGGTCAAGTAAGGTTCTAGGTCATTAGTGCTTAGTGACATCACTCAGCGGCCCCGTACTCTCCTTGATTGAACTCAAGGGTTACCGGTACTCACAAATATGTCGCACTAATATAGCTATTGCTTCGACCGTGTCGGTATACCCCGCACAGTTTCCACAATGTATTGCTATCTATTAATGTTTCCCCAAAATCCGGGTGTAGGATTTGCAAACCCAAACAATAGAGCCAAGATATAAAGCAAGCAATTCAAACAATTAGTCATGCAAGAGGGTGATCTAAGCCCTAAGGTTACTCCACTTTTAAAATTATCCCCAGCTGAGTCGCCAGTTCTGTGATATGGTGGGAGAACTGACTGTGGTTTTGCGTTTGTTTTCGCAAATGTTTCGGTTGAGCAAGAGTCGCCACCGACTTTTTATTTTATCCTAAGGAAAGGTTTAAAAAGCACAGCAAAAACCCTTGAGATTTTTCTTGGGTTCGGGGAGTAGATTATAGAAAGGGAAGGTGTTAGCACCCTTTCTATCCATGGTTATCCATGGGCTCTTAGGTACTTGCTTAGATCAACTTGCCTTGGTTTTCATTTGTTTGAAATGGTGCTTGGTGTGTGGTTTTGAAAATGTTTTAAAAAAGATGCCTTGTCTAGGCTACCCTTGTAACAATTCTTTACTCGAATGTTTTACAAAAGGTGTTCGTCTTTTTGAAAAGATGTTCAAGGGTTTTTTGAAAGTTTGTTTTGAAAGTGTTCGTGAAGTGTGGTTTGAAATTAGGCAAGTGTTTTCTTTGCAAATTGACAAGTACCTAAGAGTTATCTACCCTAAAGTTTTCTCAAATATTCTTGTTATGTTTTAAACCTTTTGACAATTTTGTTCCACCATTGCATTTGGTGGACAATCTTGTATTAGGAGGTGAAAGGGACGGGTGTGGGTCATCGTTTAGACCATAATTGCAATAGTGCTAAGTGTCTTTGGGCGATTTCTCTTTGAAAGGGACTTGATCATTTTAGGCAACTTTTCGAAAGCGTCGTCGAGGGACTTATGATCATTTGATTGTTTGTTTTTACCCAAAGAAACCTAACATGCAATATGGCCCAATTATTTGAAGGCAACAAAGTGGAATACCCTAGGGGTGCAAGTGTGAGATGTGTTGTCCATATTTCATGCTTGTTTATCTTGAAATTAGGTCAAACTACCTTGTTCTTTTTATTTGCATACAAACCCTAACTCTAGCATGGCATGTTTAGAAAGCGTTTAAAGTGCGAAATTTAAATTCCTACACTATTACAACACAATAATATGGGGAGGGGGGTACAAATATTCAAATGGGGGGATATTTAGACAAAGAAATTAAACCTAGCTATTACATCAACTTGGAATATTTACAAGATAAATAATTGCATAATTAAATAGAAATGAAATAAATATGCAAGATGTAAAAAGAAATTTTATATCTATGAAAAAAAGTATTATTTATGTCAAATAAATAAAATAAAATAAAAAGTAATATTTTTGGAGTATTTACCTATTTAGGGCAAAACCCTAATTTTAATCAAAAGGGTATTAATTATTTAATATATATAATATTTACTATTTATATACAAAAAATAAAATAAAATGAAGTATATTTGTAAAAATGTATTTTTAGTGTTAAATATTAATAAAATAAAAATATGTATATTTTTGATATTTTATCCTAAGTGTATATATATATATATATATATATATATATATATATATATATATATATATATATATATATATATATATATATATATATATATATATATATATATATATATATATATATATATATATATATATATATATATATATATATATATATATATATATATATATATATATATATATATATATATATATATATATATATATATATATATATATATATATATATATATATATATATATATATATATATATATATATATATATATATATATATATATATATATATATATATATATATATATCTTTATTATTTATTAAATAAATATCATATATATAAGATAATAATAATAATTAATATTTATGAAAAAAAAAGTATGTTTTGTATAAAATATTTTAAGAAGATAAAACAAAATAAAAATGAAAATAAAATGTGTTTACATTATTTTTCTCTATTTATTCTAAATAATATATTATTTACTTATTTGTATATAAATATCAATATAATCAAATAAATGCCTAAAAAATATAAAAATGATGCAAAAAATATTTTTTATGTTTTTAATATGATAAGAAAAAATAAATGAGTCAGAATGAAAAAAGAAAAAATCATAAATCATAAAAATACACAAAATGGGTTTGGGGGGTATGAAAGCAAAAACAGGGTGTGAAAAGAAATAACAAACAGGCCCAGCCCAGAAAGTTGTTGTCTTCAACCTTCAGACCAAACAAAATTCAAAAATACGCGCCCTTCTTCTCCAATCCCTAACTCCTAATTCTTTGATCTTTTGCCAAATCTTCCAACATGAAACCTGTAGAGCTTGAAGCCACGATTCTAGACATATAAAGAAGTCAATCTAACTCTCAGAAATGAGAGAGAATTTCTTCTCTCCCAAATCCTGACCTAATTTTTATGCCATGTTCAGACTTAAAATTCTTGCAGCACACATAATATAAATGAAATCTAATTATATGGGCATGTTCAGGACTATGATTGTGACATATTCTCTTCACAAACCTAAAGCTAACAATGCCTAATAAGAGAGATAGAACTTCATGAATATACCTGTGCAGTTGGAATCGTGCCTTGCAATGGAGGAACTTTCAGGACAAGATGATGACTTGTACAGCTTCCTTGAAGTGTAGTGATGCTATTCCAACACTTACTTTGCCTTGAGACACCTTGAATCGAGCTTTGGAACTTCAACTGCAAAATGAGAAAGTGAAAATGGTGGAACTTGTTAGAGGAATTACAGATCGTGTTTCAGGTCTTGGTTAGCTTGCATTGATGCTAGGGAATGTGTGTGAACTGGTTTGGGCAAGAAAGCTTGAGAGGAATGAGAGATGGCACTCAAACTGCAGGCCTTGCCCTGTTCTTGCAGTTTGAAGGTGATTCTGGGAATGGGAGTGTATGAGGGATGTTAGGGTCGTGCACTAGCTCAGTTGGGATGTCCTGAATGTGTTTCACAAGTTTGCTTAAGGGTTTGCAAGCTGATATCCAAGTTGTTGTACAAAATGCAATGTTACTTAGCACTTAAGCAAGAAAAGGTCAAGTTGGTGTTTAGGCAGCTAGAGGCCCCCATAACATGTTGCATAACTCAGTCTTGATCAGTGTGATTAATCCCTAAACTTGTGCCAAAGAGATCTTAACTGTACTTCTTGGATTTTCAATTGGACATAAAGCTACCTTTTGCAAAAATGGAAGAAATGCTTTATCTATTTTGGGATTAATCCTTTAGGCAATGCTTGAACACACAAAACATGGTCTTGGCACAAAGGATTGGCATTAAATTTATGAGTGTTGGATGGTTTAAGGACCTGTAATCAAGATATGCAAGCTGAGATTGAAAATGCCTAGTGTTATGAACATGTAAATTGACCAATTCAAAAGTGAGTTTTTGCCAAATTGTGAAATTCGAATCTCTCAAGTTATGAGGTTGTTTGATGAGTTCTTGGACATTTTGAAAAGCTTGGAATGTGTACTACAATCCATATTTGAAATGAAAATTGAAATTCCAAGTGGAAGTGTATGGAAAATGGCCTTGAAGTTGGGTAAAAAACCTTGCCAAAATAGGTTAAAATTTCACTAAGTTAAGAATGGTTTAGTGCCCTTATTCAAAAAATTATAACTTGAGATACAAGCCTCACTTGGGAAAACTTTGTGAATCAAAGTTGTATATTATGCAACAAGCTACAACTTTCATGTTTTGACTTTTGTTTGAATCCAAATGAATCTTGGTGAGAAAGTGGGGCAAAGTTGGAAAAAAATTAGGGTTTTTCATAACTTAGAAAAATTCTAAGTTATGAAAAATTCCTATTTCAAACCCTAATTTGCAATTTTTGGTTTCTTGGTGAACAAGTTTCATGATTTGGCATGCTTTGATGAAAAATGAATCTTGACTCTTGGTTTTGACCAAAAAGTCAAAGTTTGACTTTTCAATATACAGTCAAAATTGATCAATTGACTGGGAAATTCAACTGTCAATCTTGTGCATTTGGGATCTTTTGAACTTGTTGAGCATGTCAAGATAATTCCATGGGGTCCTCGAATCCATATGTGAGCTTGGTTTGCCATTGGTTGGGTCAAACAGTCAAAAATTGCCTTTGTGCAGTCAAAACCCTAAAAATGACCATTTTGCCCTTTTGGTGATCTGATCAAATTTCTTATGGAATTGTGATCCAAATTTGATCAAATGGTCCATATGAGTTCATAATGTTGATGTGGGTCAATTTTCATGAGTTTTGACTGTCAATTGGCCACAGTTGACTTTTTCCCCAATACAGTTGATTTCTAGGTCAACTGTCCAATTGACTGGGCAAAGATTGGAATCAAGGCTTGAAACTTGATGTGGATAAACTTGGGAGTCCAACATGAAGAATGAAAGTCATCTTAGGCATTTTAGGTCAAAATATCTTTGTGCAAACATAAACCCTAATTTGGGTCAATAGTGCAAGGAGAAGTCTTGAGCAGATGAAACCCTAATTGGATCTTGATCTTCAAAGGCTTTGTGATGAGAAATCATTGAGAAATGGGAGGGCAAATTTTGGGGTACAACAGTTGCCCCTGTTCAATCTTCTTGAATCCGAAGAGTTAGATTGGCAAGCTTGCCTTTCGTGACTCGAGGGTAAAAGGAGATTGGACACTAGAGTGCCCTTAAATTTGCACTCGTCAAAGCAATGGATGCGGGAATGGGCTTAGAGATGCCATTTGGAGATGGGCTTAGAGATGCCATCTTGAGAGGTGACAGAAACTTGTCGGGGATGGGTTTAAAGATGCCATCTGGAATGAGTATCAGGAAGGCGTCCATGCTTTGGACCATCTTCGAACTGGGGGTCTGAATAAGCAATAGATTGACATCCGTTGTTGGGAGGAATCCGTAAGCTGTTTTCAAAGGTTGCATCTGAACAAGTGATAGATCAGCATCCGTTGTTGGGAAGAATCCATAGACTGTTTTCAGAAGTCTGGAGAAGAAACTGAACAAGCGATAGGTTAACATCCGTTACTTGGAGAACCCGTAAACTGTTTTCAGGAATCTTGGAGTTGAATAAGCAATAGAGCAGCATCCGTTGTTGGGAAGCGTCCGTAAACTGTTTTCAAAGGTGAGAAGAGTCTGAACAAGCGATAGGTTAACCTCCGTTACTTGGAGAACCCGTGAACTGTTTTCAGAAATCTTGGAGTTGAATAAGCAATAGAGCAGCATCCGTTGTTGGGAAGCGTCCGTAAACTGTTTTCAAAAGTTGCGTCTGAACAAGTGATAGATTAACATCTGTTACTTGGAGGACCCGTGAACTGTTTTCAGAAATCTTGAAGTTTGAGGAGGAACCGGTGTAGGGTCGCCTGATGACGAGTCTGTGTAAAACTGCATCTGAAACTGTTAATGATAGCCTTTTATTCTTATCCTGAAAAGGACAAAATGTTAGCTAAACATAAAATTATGTTGCATGAAATGTATGATGCAATATATGTTATATCAATGTTTATGATATGAATGTAATGAATGCGCATGTAAGCTGATGAGCGGTCTTGCGGGGGATAGATGAATCCTGGATGGCTGAAGATGAAAGCATCTTGACTGCTGCCGGGAAGAATAATTCCTTGGCTGCTGTTGGAGAATAAGGAGCTTGGGTTGTATACCAAACCTCTGGGGAATTCTTGATGACTTCTACTGGGGAGTACCAATCTAGTAGACTCATGCTGGGGATGCAAGGCTGAGAATCTTCCGTTTGGCGTGAAGCATCTCTGGCGACTTCACTGGGGAACTCAAGATTTTCCTTCCTAAAACTCTTGTGGGGAAAAGGTTCATTAGTCTGGCTCCGCTGGGGATTGATAATTTGAAGTTTTAGCTCGGCTGGGGATATTGAAACTTAAATTCTGAGGGGAATTGAGTTCTGGAGGATTCTCTGGCTGGGAGATTGTAAAGATAAGTTACTGCTGGGGAATTTTGATGAACTCCGCTGGGGATAGGAAGAATTTTGGCGAGTGCGATCTTCCGTGGTTGTTAGCTGAGGATAACCCAGTTATAAGCCCTTGTGGGGAATAACTTTGAATGAAACTCGGGAGAGACGTCCGTACTCTGCAGGGGACAAGCTTCCGGAATCTACTGGGGATGAGCCTCAAGACTTGCTAGGGATATGGATTCCAAACCTCCTGGGGGTTTCCTTTGAAGGGTATCAAGATATCCAACTGTTCCTTTGACCTATCAGTAATCCTCTTTCCTGAATCATAAAGAAATGATTATGTTTCGAATGCATATGCCTATTTAAAAAAACATTGGACGTTTCTCAAAATAAAACAATAGTGCAAGAGAAAAGAAAAGGAAATGACACAAATTTTCTTGGGAAAAGTATTTGTATTGATTTTCTATGAGTATATTTGTACAAAGGAGACAATCATCCTAGTAAGAGGATTTTGTTGTAAGTATTTGAAAAATTTATACAAAATAAAGATGGCTATGTGAAATAATTCCATGGGATTCCATTCCCCTATAGCTTTCACAACTCGGAATATCCGTCCATTCAATGCTTCGCTTGACGATGACTGGATTGATCAGAAGCCTGGAACCGGTTGATGAAGAGATTGTCCTTGAAGTGATCCGACGAGACATAGTCATACGCTTTAATTCCCTAACTTTTGCCTGAACCGCCCTTTCGGGTTTTCGATCCACCGGGAAACCCCTTTTTGCCCAAGCCGCCCTTTCGGGTTTTCGACTTGCCGGGTGTACAGATTTTTTTGTTTTTATCCCTAATTTTTGCCTGAACCTCCCTTTCGGGTTTTCGGCTCACCGGGATGCCCATTTTTGCCCAAGCCGCCCTTTCAGGTTTTCGACTTGTCGGGTTATTTTATGCGTAGTATCTTTTGACTATGTCTGCGTTTGCAAGGTGCGGAAAATCGTCGCCGTCCATGGTGGTCAGAATCATTGCACCACCAGAAAATATGCTCTTGATCACAAATGGTCCTTCATATGTAGGAGTCCATTTGCCCCTGGGATCACTTTGCGGCAAGATAATCCGCTTGATTACGAGATCTCCGACTTGATACACTTGACGTCTGACTTTCTTATTGAAGGCCTTGATCATCCGTTTTTGATACGTCTGACCATGGCATATAGCAGCGAGTCGCTTCTCGTCAATCAAATTGAGTTGGTCAAGTCGGGTCTGCATCCAATCATCTTCATTCAAACCTGCATCCTTCATAATCCTTAGATAAGGAATCTGGACTTCCATAGGCAAGACAGCTTCCATGCCATACACCAAAGAAAATGGGGTTGCCCCGGTTGAAGTACGTGTCGTCGTACGGTATCCATGTAGAGAAAACGGTAACATCTCATGCCAGTCTTTGTAAGTGACTGTCATTTTCTGAATGATCTTCTTAATGTTTTTGTTCGCAGCTTCAACAACACCGTTCATCTTCGGCCGATAGGGAGATGAGTTGTGATGATAAATCATGAACTGTTTGCACAACGCGGTGATCATCGTGTTATTCAGATTTGTACCGTTGTCTGTGATGATCCTGTCTGGAACACCATACCGACATATGAGATTTTGCTTGATAAAGCGGGCAACCACATTTTTAGTAACAGAGGCGAAGGAAGCTGCTTCGACCCATTTGGTGAAATAGTCAATGGCAACCAGGATGAAGCGATGTCCATTGGAAGCCGTGGGCTTGATCTCTCCAATCATATCAATGCCCCACATTGCAAATGGCCATGGAGAAGTCAGAACGTTGAGGGGAACTGGAGGGATATGAACTTTGTCAGCATAGACTTGACATTTGTGGCAAGTACGGGAGTGTTGATGGCAGTCAGCTTCCATGGTAGACCAGTAATAGCCTGCCCTCAGGATCTTCTTAGCCATCGTATGCCCGCTCAAGTGAGTACCAAATGTGCCGCTGTGTATATCAGTCATAATCAACTCTGCTTCAGCTTTGTCTACGCATCGGAGTAATACACAATCATGGCTTCGTTTGTAAAGGATGTCGTTGCTCAGGAAGAATTTGGCAGCAAATTTCCTTAAGAACTTCTTGTCATTTACTGAAGCTCCTTCAGGATAATCTCTGGTCTCGAGATACCTTTTGATTTCATGGAACCAAGGTTGTTCCACTACTTCTTCAGTATTAATCTCGTGACAATGCGCAGGTTCATCCATTCGCTCGATGGTGATTTGGGGAGCCTCATTATCCCAGTTGAGTTTAAACATGGAGGACATTGTGGCTAGAGCATCTGCTAGCTGATTCTCTTCTCGCGGGAAATGCTCGAAGGTAATTTGCTCGAAATGAGGCAACAATGTCAGGACATGTTCTTTGTATGGGATAAGATTAGGATGCTTGGTATCCCACTCTCCTTTGATTTGACTGATAACCAAAGCCGAGTCCCCAAATACGATCAAAGATTTGATCCCCAAGTCTATAGCAGCCTTGAGACCAAAGATGCAAGCTTCGTATTCAGCCATGTTGTTTGTGCAGCTGAAGCAAAGTCAGGCCGTGAAAGGTGTGTGACAACCTTCCGGAGAAATGAGTATTGCGCCAATACCGTTTCCAAGTGCATTTGAAGCACCATCAAAGTACAGGATCCATCGGGATCCCTTTTCGGGTCCGTCATACGGTCCGTCACCTTCAATGTTGTCCAAATTCATGATGTCCTCGTCTGGGAAGTCAAATCTCATGGGTTGATAGTCTTCGATAGCTTGATGAGCCAGATGGTCAGCTAGTACACTCCCTTTTATAGCTTTTTGGGTGGTGTACTGGATGTCATACTCAGTCAGGATCATTTGCCATCTAGCTATTCTTTCAGATAAGGCGGGCTTTTCGAAGATATACTTGATAGGATCCATCTTGGAAATCAATAAGGTAGTATGAGTCAACATATACTGCCTTAGTCGGCGAGCAGCCCATACCAAAGCGCAGCAAGTTTTCTCGAGCAGTGAGTAGCGAGTCTCACAGTCGGTAAACTTTTTGCTAAGGTAATAAATAGCATGCTCTTTTCGACCAGACTCGTCATGTTGGCCCAAAACACACCCCATTGAGTTATCCAAGATGGTCAAATACATGATCAATGGTCTTCCTTCGACGGGTGGCATCAGAATAGGAGGTTCTAGCAAATACTCCTTGATTCTATCAAAAGCAGCTTGGCAATCGTCGTTCCATTCGACTACCTGATCTTTCTTCAAGAGTTTGAAAATTGGCTCACAGGTAGAAGTCAGATGCGAGATGAATCTGGAAATGTAGTTCAAACGCCCCAAGAATCCTCTAACCTCCTTTTCAGTATGGGGAGCAGGCATTTCTTGTATTGCTTTCACTTTTGCTGGATCGACTTCAATGCCTTTGTTGCTTACAATGAATCCCAGGAGTTTACCAGACCTAACTCCAAAAGTGCATTTACTTGGATTCAGCCTGAGCTTGTATTCTTTCAATCTGGCAAATAGCTTCTCCAGATGTTCAAGGTGCTCTTCCTCTGTTTGTGACCGAGCTATCATGTCGTCTACGTAAACTTCAATCTCATGATGTATCATATCATGAAACAAAGCTACCATGGCGCGTTGATAAGTTGCCCCTGCGTTCTTCAGCCCGAACAGCATCACCTTGTAACAGAAAGTGCCCCATTGTGTGACAAAAGTTGTTTTCTCCATATCCTCGGGGGCCATTTTGATTTGATTGTAGCCCGAGAATCCATCCATGAAGGAAAAGACTTTGTGCTGAGCTGTATTGTCGATTAAAATGTCAATATGAGGTAGCGGGAAATCATCTTTGGGGCTGGCCCTATTCAAATCCCGGTAGTCCACACACATCCTGACTTTGCCATCTTTCTTAGGTACTGGCACGATGTTAGCGACCCATTGAGGATAGGACGTAACAGCCAGAAAGCCAGCGTCGAATTGCTTCATCACTTCTGCTTTGATCTTTTCAGACATGTTAGGCCTCATTCGGCGGACTTTTTGCTTGATCGGCGGACAATCCTCTCTTGTGGGGAGACGATGAACCACGATGTCTGTGTCTAAACCCGGCATGTCTTCATAAGACCAAGCGAAGATTTCAACATACTCATTCAACAACTGTATCAGGCGTTTCTTGACACTCAGTTCCAGATTGGCACCCACTTGCACTTCCTTCCGGTCTTCCTCGGTCCCTAAGTTGACAGTTTCCAATGACTCTTCGTGCGGTAGGATGGCCCTTTCCTCTTGTTGTAGAAGTCTGGCTAGTTCCCCTGGTACTTCACAACCTTCTTCATCTTCATACTCGGCTTGATTGACCAGATCTTCAGAGTTATTGAAAGATATAGCAGAATAGTCACCCATGGAATCCGGAGTGGATGGGTACCTGCATTTGTGAGTGTGGGTGTGTGTAAGGGATAGCCATCCTTAAACAAAAATGCAAAAGGAAAGAAAATGAACACAAGCAGTTTATCAACTGAAAAACGTGCAATGAATCATTAAACATGGCATATGGATATGAAAAATAATCAAAACCCTTACAAGGGGACCTACATGCCCCGGGCAAGGCATGAGGTGAAAAGATAGTGTACGGATTGTTTGAAGATAAATATTACAGACCAAATAAGAAATGTTTAACAGATAAATTACTGATGAATAAAATTGATGGGGACAAAGTCTTTGGCCTCCCAGTTGCTCAATCCTCCTTTGACAGTTGGATAAATCCACTCTTCAATGTTGCTTTCTTTGTCTTCATTCTCCAAAGCGTTGATTTCGTAGGGAGAAATTTTGACTGGCGCCCTTTCAATCTTCGCACGGCGCATAGCTTTCTGGCCAGCGGCTGTGAACCCTAATCCAAATTTGTCTGTCTTATGTGGAATGTTCGGTAACTGCCCCCATGCTGAATTCTTCCCTTCCTTTATCGCGGCCCTTGCGTCCTCCAGAGATGCCATCCTGGCCATCTGTCTCGGTGTCTCAGCTGCCAACTTGGCCACTGCTATTTCAGGAAGGACTTCTTCGAAATGTTGAAACGGTGTCTCAATGAACTCTCCTTCAACCTCCACATACCAGAAAGAATTTAAGTGGCTAATCATGTACTCTTCTTCGCCATGGACAGTGATGATCTTTCCCTTGACTGGATATTTCAACATCTGATGTAAGGAGGAGGTGACTGCCCCAGCATGGTGTATCCAAGGCCTACCCAGCAAGCAAGAGTATGATGGACGGATGTCCATTACATAGAAAGTAGATTTAAACACCTCAGTGCCTATCTTGATGGGAATTTCAACCTCCCCATGGACCATTCTCTTCGAACCATCGAAAGCTCTGACAACAATATCACTCGGCTTCAACTCCAATCCTTCACAATCTAGTCGGTCCAAGGCCTTCTTAGGCAAAACATTCAGCGACGAACCAGTATCAACCAAGACATGTGCGAGAGTAGTTCCTCGACACTCGACTGAAATGTGCAAAGCATAATTGTGATCTCTACCTTTAGGAGTTAGGTCGGCATCAGAAAAACCCAATCCATTGTCCGCAGTCAGGCTAGCCACACAATTTTTAAATTGATCCACAGAGGTTTCCTGGGGAACATGAGCTGCCTTCAGGAATTTTATTAGGGCTTTAGCGTGCGCTTCTGAGCAAAGTAGTAGTGCCAGCATGGAGATCTTTGAGGGGGTTTGCCCCAACTGTTCTACCACATCGTAGTCACTTCTTTTGATTATCCTCAAAATCTCGTCCATTTCCTTCTTGGAGGTTTCCGGGATTACCAAGGGTTGAGCCCTCGTCCTGACGGGCTCATCTTGGATTCCCTTACCTTTGTCAGCAGCGGTAGGAGAGACAGTATTAGGAACAACAACATCTTCAATCAGAGGAGTTCTAGCCGAAAGTTTTATTGGTGCAGGGATGACCTTATCAGCTGACGAGGGTCCAAAGATTGCTCTTGGAGGGGCAATCTCTGGAGAAAATATTCTCCCGCTCCTGGTGATTTTGCTAGTGCCTGCAATGTTACTAATGCTGGCTTCATCATCATCTGAACTTTCTTCAATTACTTCGATTTGCTTGATACCATGGTAGTAGACGTCACCGCCGTAGTTCCAAGGTATTGATTTCTCAGAAACATAGGGAACAGGCCCTGGCATTGTTATCTTCAAAGGAACAGATTTCGTAGCTGGTGTAATCTTAACAGGCTTTTTGACGGCCTTGGAAAGATTGGCGTGAATGGTTATGATTGAGACATCTTCAGTATGAACTGGAACAGCAGAAACTTTTTCAAACAAAATTTGTCGACTATCCATAAGGCCTTGGATGCCTTTCTTCAGTAATGGACAATCAAACGGCAGAGAGTAACAACAATAGCAGTCTTCCTTACATCCCTGGAAGATCCCGGCCCTCAACAGATTCAACTTAATGGTTAGCAATGGAGTAGTCAGATCACTGACATCGGCAACATACAAATCTTCTTCAATGGCATTGACATTTCGGCCGTGCTTCGGCATGGGTGCAGATATCACATTAGGCTTCTCCGGAGCGTCAAACTCCACCTCCTTCGCCTCTATCAGGTCTTGGATCTTATGCTTGAGTGCCCAACAATCATTGGTATCGTGCCTAACACTGTCTGAATGGTAGGCGCATTTAGCATTAGCATGATAATGCGGAGAGGACGTATTCACATTCTTTGGTGCCTCCTTGATGGTGACGAGATTCAACTTGAATAGATGGGGAAGCACTTGCGCTGGAGTCATATTAATGCGGGTGAACTGCCGTTGTGGCCGTTCCACCCGTTGTTGATTTGGTCTGGACTGGTTATAACGAGGCTGCTCACTTGGAGTGTTTTGAATCATTACGGCCCCCACAGTTGGCCGACGCTCCGTCTTCCCTGCTCTTCTCTGAGAATATACCACAGCTGTTTCCTTCTTAAAAGGCTTCTTCTCAACACTTGCAGCAACACCCTTCTGAATCTTTCCTGACTTGATGCCAACTTCTATTCTTTTGCCTGTTAAGATCAAATCGGTAAACCCCGCGGAAGAGTTACCAATCAGATGATTGAAAAATGGCCCAGATAGGGTCCCAAGAAACATGTCAACGAGTTCACGGTCGGTTAAAGGAGGCTGCACCCTGCCAGCCAAATCCCTCCATTTTTATGCGTATTCTTTGAATCCTTTGCCTGTTCCTAACGACATACCCTGAAGTTGGGTATGAGTAGGAGCAAGGTCCGAATTATACTGGTATTGTTTGTAAAAAGCGGTGGTCAAATCTTCCCAATTTCTGACACTGGTTCCTTCTAGCTGATAAAACCACTCCAACTGAGCTCCCGAAAGGCTGTCTTGAAAGAAATGAATCCAGAGGTTTTTATCTTCCGTATAGGGTTGAATCTTTCTCACGTAGGACATGAGATGCATTTTGGGACAGGACAACCCATCATACCTCACAAACACTGGCACTTTGAATTTTGGGGGAATCACAATCCCGGCAACCAAACCCAAGTCTTCAAAGTCCAAACCCGGTACTCTTTGTAATTCCATGGCGGCCAATCTGTCTTCTAGCCCTTTGTATTTATCATCAGCTGGAGGGTATTGCTGATCAGAATAATCTTCATCCTCTTCGACCTCTTCTTCTTCCGCATCAGACTCGGAAGGTACCGCAGCTCCACCTCCTTTGCTGGTTCCTTCATCAGAGATAGGAGGAAATTCAAGCACTCTCCGAGCTTCTCCGTCAAATCTTCTACCCAAAGTAGCCACCCCGAGTCTCTTTTTCTTCTTTTTCACTGGGTCCTTGTTCCCCAATTGGGTCTTGATATCCTCCTTACCCTTAGCCAAGGTCATCAGGAGTTAATGGAACTGTGCATTCTGAGCTTGCAGGTCTTTGACTGTTTGCTCGAGATCCATCCTACTGAAATAAACAGCAGACAGATAAGGAAACCTGGAATGAGAGCTGCTTATGCACATGATGAATGGTATGCTTATGTATGCAATGCATTCAAGGATTTAAGACATTCAAAATTGTTTCAGACAAAGAAGAACGCACGTCATATTAATAAGAAGAAATTTGTTAGTACATAAATGCCCCATGGGCCAAATATTACAAAATGACTTCTCAAGGCAAAAAGACATTGTGCATCCTCTTTGGTGCGATGTAGGTGTTAAGGGCCTCTTGCTCATGGAGTCGGCGGGTAAGCTCTAGAACCTTCTTCTCACTGGCGTAGAAGCTAGCTTCAAAAGTATTTCGTTCCTCCTTGAGCTGAATCCAACTTTTCTGCATTTCCTCCCACGATGTAGGCATGTCTGGATGTAGGATGGTGTAGGGAACCTCTCCTTCATTGACGGGCTCTTTAATCACAGGGAGTACATGGGGATAAGGCATCATTAGACTTTGGGCTCGGGCTCGTACCCAGTTGAGATAAGGCTCAAGAGGGATGGAGTTCTTGTGTCCCAGAGTCTTGCTATCAACCTTGTTGAGTTTTCCCCAAGCTCTGATGAATCTTTGGTGAAGTCCTTGCGCATCGTTGTCGAAGTCAAAAACTAGGTCAGGAATCAACATATCATGAGGGCCATCCCTCCGTGCATATCCAAATTGCCTCAAAGCTAGGCAAGGGTTATAGGTGATACCTCCTATGATTCCAAGTAAAGGAACATTAGGAAACTCTCCATAACGGTCGACGATGATGACATTTTCTCTGGACCGAGAACACCAATGTACATCAGAGTGAGTAAGAGTTATCAACCGTTGGGACCACCTTGAGCCTTGGTCATTCTTCAAGACAGATTGTGGAAGGTGCGAAATAAACCACCTTGCAAGGAGAGGAGTACAGCACATGATAACACCCCTCTTTCTCATTGTTCGTGTGTAAAATGAGTGAAGAATGTCCCCAAGCAATGTTGGTATTGGGTTTCTGGACAAGAAGATTTTGACGGCGTTGACATCTATCAATTGGTCAGAATTTGGGAATAATACCAACCCATAGATAAGGAGTGCCACAATCTCTTCAAAGGCTTGTAGGTCCAATGAATTCCAACATTCTTGTGCCTTCTCAAACAAGAATCTTGCTAAGAATCCCCTGACGCCGCTTCTGGTTTCCCAATGCCCCTTGATGTCGGATGGTTGTAGATGTAATGCTCGAGCAACATCTTCCGGCTTTGGTTCCTTTTCCGTACCGTTGAATGGTAGTTGATTGAGGATAGGGATTCTTAGGAGTTGAGAGAACTCTTCCAAAGTGGGTACCAACTGGTGATCAGGGAAAGTGAAACAGTGGTTAAGAGGGTCAAAGAACTGGAATAGCACTTTCATCATGTCTTCTTCAATGTTGGTGTTGACTAAGCTGAGCAGTCTACCATGTCTTTCACTGAAGGATGAGTTTTCCGGAATTATTGAGGTGAGCTCCTTGAGTTGAGGAGAGATTCTCACAAGGTTGACTTGAATGGTGTTTCTGCGAGGAATTTCCATGTCCTACAAAACAAGAACAAAGATGAAGATCCAAAACCCTTGAAATGGTTAGTGAATGCATATGATGTTTTATGATGTTTATGATGTATGCACAAAACATATGTACAAGAAAATCACATCAAAACCTAGTTTTAGGCTTGCATGGGGTTTCATAGGTAAGTACCCTCTTGAGTGTAGTTGGCTTAAAAACCTGTCCTATAGTAACCGGGTTCTAAGGAGCTCAATATCATTGGATTGTTTTCAATGTTCATTGTTTTGGTTTAGCCACTTAACTAGCGACCAAAATATTCCAAGAAAACAACCCTCAATGAGTGTAGTATCGAGTATCTACCAACTTCGGACTGCACCAAAGCCGGTCATCTCACTACCCCTAATAAAGGCCAAGATGGTCAAGTAAGGTTCTAGGTCATTAGTGCTTAGTGACATCACTCAGCGGCCCCGTACTCTCCTTGATTGAACTCAAGGGTTACCGGTACTCACAAATATGTCGCACTAATATAGCTATTGCTTCGACCGTGTCGGTATACCTCGCACAGTTTCCACAATGTATTGCTATCTATGAATGTTTCCCCAAAATCCGGGTGTAGGATTTGCAAACCCAAACAGTAGAGCCAAGATATAAAGCAAACAATTCAAACAATTAGTCATGCAAGAGGGTGATCTAAGCCCTAAGGTTACTCCACTTTTAAAATTATCCCCAACAGAGTCGCCAGTTCTGTGATACAGTGGGAGAACTGACTGTGGTTTTGCGTTTGTTTTCGCAAATGTTTCGGTTGAGCAAGAGTCGCCACCGACTTTTTATTTTATCCTAAGGAAAGGTTTAAAAAGCACAGCAAAAACCTTTGAGATTTTTCTTGGGTTCGGGGAGTAGATTATAGAAAGGGAAGGTGTTAGCACCCTTTCTATCCATGGTTATCCATGGGCTCTTAGGTACTTGCTTAGATCAACTTGCCTTGGTTTTCATTTGTTTGAAATGGTGCTTGGCGTGTGGTTTTGAAAATGTTTTAAAAAAGATGCCTTGTCTAGGCTACCCTTGTAACAATTCTTTACTCGAATGTTTTACAAAAGGTGTTCGTCGTTTTGAAAAGATGTTCAAGGGTTTTTTGAAAGTTTGTTTTGAAAGTGTTCGTGAAGTGTGGTTTGAAATTAGGCAAGTGTTTTCTTTGCAAATTGACAAGTACCTAAGAGTTATCTACCCTAAAGTTTTCTCAAAGATTCTTGTTATGTTTTAAACCTTTTGACAATTTTGTTCCACCATTGCATTTGGTGGACAATCTTGTATTAGGAGGTGAAAGGGACGGGCGTGGGTCATCGTTTAGACCATAATTGCAATAGTGCTAAGTGTCTTTGGGCGATTTCTCTTTGAAAGGGACTTGATCATTTTAGGCAACTTTTCGAAAGCGTCGTCGAGGGACTTATGATCATTTGATTGTTTGTTTTTACCCAAAGAAACCTAACATGCAATATGGCCCAATTATTTGAAGGCAACAAAGTGGAATACCCTAGGGGTGCAAGTGTGAGATGTGTTGTCCATATTTCATGCTTGTTTATCTTGAAATTAGGTCAAACTACCTTGTTCTTTTTATTTGCATACAAACCCTAACTCTAGCATGGCATGTTTAGAAAGCGTTTAAAGTGCAAAATTTAAATTCCTACACTATTACAACACAATAATATGGGGAGGGGGGTACAAATGTTCAAATGGGGGGATATTTAGACAAAGAAATTAAACCTAGCTATTACATCAACTTGGAATATTTACAAGATAAATAATTGCATAATTAAATAGAAATGAAATAAATATGCAAGATGTAAAAAGAATTTTTATATGTATGAAAAAAAGTATTATTTATGTCAAATAAATAAAATAAAATAAAAAGTAATATTTTTGGAGTATTTACCTATTTAGGGCAAAACCCTAATTTTAATCAAAAGGGTATTAATTATTTAATATATATAATATTTACTATTTATATACAAAAAATAAAATAAAATGAAGTATATTTGTAAAAATGTATTTTTAGTGTTAAATATTAATAAAATAAAAATATGTATATTTTTGATATTTTATCCTAAGTGTATATATATATATATCTTTATTATTTATTAAATAAATATCATATATATAAGATAATAATAATTAATATTTATGAAAAAAAAAGTATGTTTTGTATAAAATATTTTAAGAAGATAAAACAAAATAAAAATGAAAATAAAATGTGTTTACATTATTTTTCTCTATTTATTCTAAATAATATATTATTTACTTATTTGTATATAAATATCAATATAATCAAATAAATGCCTAAAAAATATAAAAATGATGCAAAAAATATTTTTTATGTTTTTAATATGATAAGAAAAAATAAATGAGTCAGAATGAAAAAAGAAAAAATCATAAATCATAAAAATACACAAAATGGGCTTGGGGGGTATGAAAGCAAAAACAGGGTGTGAAAAGAAATAACAAACAGGCCCAACCCAGAAAGTTGTTGTCTTCAACCTTCAGACCAAACAAAATTCAAAAATACGCGCCCTTCTTCTCCAATCCCTAATCCTGATTCTTTGATCTTTTGCCAAATCTTCCAACATGAAACCTGTAGAGCTTGAAGCCACAATTCTAGACATATAAAGAAGTCAATCTAACTCTCAGAAATGAGAGAGAATTTCTTCTCTCCCAAATCCTGACCTAATTTTTATGCCATGTTCAGACTTAAAATTCTTGCAGCACACATAATATAAATGAAATCTAATTATATGGGCATGTTCAGGGCTATGATTGTGACATATTCTCTTCACAAACCTAAAGCTAACAATGCCTAATAAGAGAGATAGAACTTCATGAATATACCTGTGCAGTTGGAATCGTGCCTTGCAATGGAGGAACTTTCAGGACAAGATGATGACTTGTACAGCTTCCTTGAAGTGTAGTGATGCTATTCCAACACTTACTTTGCCTTGAGACACCTTGAATCGAGCTTTGGAACTTCAACTGCAAAATGAGAAAGTGAAAATGGTGGAACTTGTTAGAGGAATTACAGATCGTGTTTCAGGTCTTGGTTAGGTTGCATTGATGCTTGGGAATGTGTGTGAACTGGTTTGGGCAAGAAAGCTTGAGAGGAATGAGAGATGGCACTCAAACTGCAAGCCTTGCCCTGTTCTTGCAGTTTGAAGGTGATTCTGGGAATGGGAGTGTATGGGGGATGTTAGGGTCGTGCACTAGCTCAGTTGGGATGTCCTGAATGTGTTTCACAAGTTTGCTTAAGGGTTTGCAAGCTGATATCCAAGTTGTTGTACAAAATGCAATGTTACTTAGCACTTAAGCAAGAAAAGGTCAAGTTGGTGTTTAGGCAGCTAGAGGCCCCCATAACATGCTGCATAACTCAGTCTTGATCAGTTTGATTAATCCCTAAACTTGTGCCAAAGAGATCTTAACTGTACTTCTTGGATTTTCAATTGGACATAAAGCTACCTTTTGCAAAAATGGAAGAAATGCTTTATCTATTTTGGGATTAATCCTTTAGGCAATGCTTGAACACACAAAACATGGTCTTGGCACAAAGGATTGGCATTAAATTTATGAGTGTTGGATGGTTTAAGGACCTGTAATCAAGATATGCAAGCTGAGATTGAAAATGCCTAGTGTTATGAACATGTAAATTGACCAATTCAAAAGTGAGTTTTTGCCAAATTGTGAAATTCGAATCTCTCAAGTTATGAGGTTGTTTGATAAGTTCCTTGACATTTTGAAAAGCTTGGAATGTGTAATACAATCCATCTTTGAAATGCAAATTGAAATTCCAAGTGGAAGTATATGGAAAATGGCCTTGAAGCTGGGTAAAAAACCTTGCCAAAATAGGTTAAAATTCCACTAAGTTAAGAATGGTTTAGTGCCCTTATTCAAAAAATTATAACTTGAGATACAAGCCTCACTTGGGAAAACTTTGTGAATCAAAGTTGTAGATTATGCAACAAGCTACAACTTTCATTTTTTGACTTTTGTTTGAATCCAAATGAATCTTGGTGAGAAAGTGGGGCAAAGTTGGAAAAAAATTAGGGTTTTTCATAACTTAGAAAAATTCTAAGTTATGAAAAATTCCTATTTCAAACCCTAATTTGCAATTTTTGGTTTCTTGGTGAACAAGTTTCATGATTTGGCATGCTTTGATGAAAAATGAATCTTGACTCTTGGTTTTGACCAAAAAGTCAAAGTTTGACTTTTCAATATACAGTCAAAATTGATCAATTGACTGGGAAATTCAACTGTCAATCTTGTACATTTGGGATCTTTTGAACTTGTTGAGCATGTCAAGATAATTCCATGGGGTCCTTGAATCCATATGTGAGCTTGGTTTGCCATTGGTTGGGTCAAACAGTCAAAAATTGCCTTTGTGCAGTCAAAACCCTAAAAATGACCATTTTGCCCTTTTGGTGATCTGATCAAATTTCTTATGGAATTGTGATCCAAATTTGATCAAATGGTCCATATGAGTTCATAATGTTGATGTGGGTCAATTTTCATGAGGTTTGACTGTCAATTGGCCACAGTTGACTTTTTCCCCAATACAGTTGATTTCTAGGTCAACTGTCCAATTGACTGGGCAAAGATTGGAATCAAGGCTTGAAACTTGATGTGGATAAACTTGGGAGTCCAACATGAAGCATGAAAGTCATCTTAGGAATTTTAGGTCAAAATATCTTTGTGCAAACATAAACCCTAATTTGGGTCAATAGTGCAAGGAGAAGTCTTGAGCAGATGAAACCCTAATTGGATCTTGATCTTCAAAGGCTTTGTGATGAGAAATCATTGAGAAATGGGAGGGCAAATTTTGGGGTACAACAGACCACCATCAGTCTATGGGAGCGGTGTTAACTCCTAATCCTTCACCTGTTCAATCATAACGGGGCAATAGGCGTAGGATAAAGTTTCAAGAAAGGAAGTACACTAAGATTAATATGCCATTGTCTCAAGAGTTACAACATTTCGTGAAAGAGGAACTGATTACACTAAAGGATCCTCCTCAAAACCCATATACCTCCTCTCCTAAGTACAATCCAAATGTAAAATGTTCATACCATTATGATAGTCCTAGGCACGACTCCGACAACTGCTGGACTTTGAAGAACAAGATTCAAGATTTTATCGACAACAAGGAGATTGAATTTGACCCTCCTAAGGGTCCTAATGTGATCACTGCTCCCATGCCAAATCATTAAGAGTGTCAAGTTCATTTTGAATTTTGAATTGTAATTTCTTTTGTTTGTTTGAATGTGTTGTACCCCAAAATTTGCCCTCCCATATTCTTCAAAATTTGCCAAGACAAAGCTTCAAAATCTCCCTAAGGGTTGCACAGTTCAAGGGCCTCCTAACAGTCTAAGCTAGGGTTTTGGTTCTGACAAAGAAATTGAAGTTTCCAAGGGTCCAATCAAGTCCCATATGCCTACAAACATGGGAAAGCATCCTCATACCAAGTTTCAAGACTTACAGCACAAAATTGCACAGTCAAAAACCCTAGTTGCACTACAGTCAACTGTAGGGACAAAATGGTCATTTGACAGTCAAAAGTACAAATTTTTGGTCAACATCTTATTTTGAAGCCACAAACATCATTTGATCAATGCTTGATCATGATTCTCAAAGCTTGGCTCAAAAAGTCTCAAGATGCAAAAGTTTCCATATTTGGACAGTTGAAAAAGTCAACTGTAACTTGACCAGGGCATAACTTTCACATGGATTATCAGAAAAATTCCATCCAAAGCTCATTTTGAAGAGAAATACATTTCCTACAACTCCTCTTCACACTTCAAGTCCAAGAAATTCTCTCACAAAAAGTTATCAATTTCAACATTATAGGTCATTTTCAAAAGTCAACAAAAAGGGACTTTAAGTCAAAGACCATAACTTGATATTGGTAAATCAAAATGACATTGGACCAAAGACATTGGTTAGAGGACTCAAATACCTTTTCAAAATGTCCAAGAACATGAGCAAAGCTTAAAAATTGAGCAAGTTATGCCTTGTGGAAGTTGGGAAATTTTTGGATATTTTGAAAAGTCAACATTGCTTCAAAAGTCTTAAAAATGCTAATGGGCCTCTTTTTCTTCCAAAATCCATCATCCAAGGCATGTGCACGACCATTTGGCCCAAAGGGAAGTTTTTCATCATTGTTATTTATTTATTTGGATTTTTAATGACTAATAATTCATTTAATTAAAATAAATATGTGGAAAATACTAAACCTAACTTTTTAAATCTTTTTATGCATGGAATAAGCTCAAGATTTCGTGCATGATCAGATATGGAAGGAACTAAAGTGATTGGCCATGATTTGTATCAAATATGCATGAAGAAATATTGGAAAAGATTCTTGAAAATCAAATCTTGAAAACCATTAAAAGCAAGGCTATGGGCTTGGATTATTGATCAAATTCGTTCTCTATACATGTGCAAACCTAACCCTAGTGATCACCACCAAGCTGCACAGAAAAGCCATAGCCAAACTTGCAATTTTCTGAAAAAAGTCCAAAACTGAAAACTAGGTTCTAGTGCGATTCAAGCCAAAATAACTATTCCATTGTCTTGCTGAGACATCAAAGAAGGTGCCTGGATCAATATCATAGCCTGAAACATCAAAAATTGGTATATCAGAGTCAAACTTTCCACGAAAATATCCATAATCGTATCATGAGTTTTATGCATTTTTCATGTGTTTTCTTTACTGATTTGCACTAATTGGATGATTCTGAAACTAACTGCATACTTTAATTAAATTTTCGTGCCAAACTAGAAGATTCACCATTGAAACAGGTTAGGGTTCTTCAAGCTTTAATTTGGGCGTTTATGCATATGGTAAAATTGAGACACCTCAATACCATGGTTGAATTCAGCATGCTTGGACGATCCGAATACATACCTCGCGCCTAATTTATGTGGCCATATGGCCTAATCGCTATTTTGGAAAACTGCATGTTTTGGGGGGGTTCAAAACCCCCGCTAACTATTTTGTGTTTCAGGGAAAAAGCGAACGAAGAAGAAGAAGAGGAGGTGGCAAGGCGTAAGTGGTTCATTTGAATTTCGCGCTAAAAGTCCCACTAACTTTTGTGTTATCTTATATTATTCATTGGCCATATAACTTACAAGACGCGTGAAGAGCTCCAGTGGTAGGCATACGTATTGGTAATCCCTGGGACCTGGGTTCGAATCCCAGGTCCCCCTCTCTATTCCATATTATTTTTCTAATAATACTTACGTGCAGCTTCAGTCCAAGCGTTCACCATACGTCCTTCCTCCAGGCGTGCCACGCGCTTAGTGAGATTAATCAAAGGGCTATGAGTTGGAGGACATCATGGACGTTAGTCAACACGCATGCATGCCAGCACAAAAGTCAAATGAGGCCAGGAGCTTAATGGGCCTAAATTACTAAGCAAAACCTCCAATTGGGGACAGACCCCCATGGTTTGCCTTTCTAATTCTTTTTCTCATATTTTTCTATTTTTGTTTTAATTAGTTTTTTTTAATTTAATTCTTTAATTTAATTATTTTCATAAAAATATAAAAATAACAAAAAAATCAGAAAAGACAAAATTAAAAATATATTTTATTTTAATATTTTTTAAGTAAATATCATTAATTAATTTAGCTTTGTAAAATTAGGTTTAATTCAAACATTTTTCTTAATTAACTTAAAATTTGTAGAATTAGGGTTTTAATCAATTTTTATCCTTTTTCTTTTCTTTCACAATAATTAATTATTAAATATTATTTTTGTAATTAAATTACCATGTAAATAATTAGATTAATCTTAGGTTTAATTTTAACATGTTTTCTTAATAAATTAAAAAACAACTAGAATTAGGGTTAATATTTTAATTTCATTTAGTTATTCTCATCAAAATCATAAATACCAAAAATCTCAAAAATAAGTTCTTTTTTATTTTAATTTCATTAATTTAATAATAATAATTTAATTCCTTTAAAAAGGGTCCAACGCCCTCGCTTTCAATTTGAATTCGATTCCCGCATTTTATTTTACTTCGTATAATATTGATGTAATTCTCCCAAAGCCGTGTAAATTTATATTTCTCGCACTTTACTTCTTTATTTTCTGTCAAATCGGGTCCTGGATTTTAATTTGGCGATGTGGACCCGCGCCTTTGTAATAGCTTAGGAACTTTACATTTCTCGCAATTTTTAACTGTTAATAATGGCATGCAAGAATGAATGAATGAAATAAAAAGAACGCGTAGATCACTTTGACATGAACAAGACAAAATAACTGAACATGACACATAAATCACGCACCACCCCTAGGGTACGCCTCACTGTTGCCTTGCCTCGAAATGTGATCGTCGAGTAGAGGATGTCTTAGTAAGTCCTCATGATCCGGGAACCTGGCATGAGGGTAGCTTCTAAGGTATCTTCCCATTACTCTGGTGATCACACTGTTGCCTTGTCCCTCGAAACGTGGTCGCCGACTATAGGACGTCTTAGTGAGTCCTTATGTTCCATTGATCTGGTTGCCTCAAAATAAGTTGCCTCAGAATAGTTGCCTCGGAATAAAAGATCAATGGCATAAGGGTAGCTTCTAAGGTGTCTTACTGTTGCTCGGTGACCATACTGTCCCTAATCTCGAATTGACCCGAACACCTCCAACGGTGGTGCTACCTACCTCTCAATGGTGGGATGACACTACTTTAAAGGACATCTACACAGACGAATTCCTTAGGGTAGGTAGACGACTCTAGATACTTGCTCTAAATTTCAAAACAAATTCAAAAATACTTTTCACACCAACACCTTTTCAAAAAGCTTTCGAAAGCAATTTTTCAAACACTCTTGAGGACTGATACAAGAGTCGAACTGGAATTTTCAAAGAAACTTTTTAAAACCCACAGTTGAGAAGCAAACAAACCATTTTTGAAAACACAATGAGCAAGTATCTAAGAGCCCATGGATAACCATGGATAGAAAGGGTGCTAACACCTTCCCTTTCTATAATCTACCTCCCGAACCGAGAGCAATCTCTTTAAGGAATTTTTCTGTGCTTTTGTCCTTTCCATTTGGAGAAAATAAAAGACGGTGGCGGCTCTTGCTTCCGCGACATTTCGCGAACCAGCTTTAAACAGTCAGTTCCAGATCCACCGATCACAGAACTGGTGACTCTGCTGGGGAAACTTTAAAGTGAGGTGTACCTTAGGATTAGATAATACTTATGTTTTCAATTGAATGTCTTGTTTGCTTTATTATTATGGGTTGTCTTAGAGCTTCATAGATCCTAACCCGGATCTGGGGATACCCAGTTTTAGGTAGCATAAGCTGTGAGGGACCTGTCCGGCGTAGACCGACACGGGTGAAGCAGTGGCTACGTTGGTGTGGCACCTTGGTCTGTATCGATATCCCTTGTGTCGCAGCGAGGATAATATGGGTCTTCCAAGGAGTCATTAAGCACCAACCGACCTTAGAACCCTAAATTGACCAAACTTGGCCGTTAGAACAGTAGCAGTATGCTACGCCCATTGAGGCTAAACTCTCGTGATGGTTCTGGCCGTAAGAAAAGATTGCGATGCTGGAGTTATGACCGATTGAGGGTAGTCAATAATATTGGGATCCTCTAAGAACCCGGTTACTTTGATAGGACAGGTATGAACCAACCAACTTCAAGAGGGTAATACCTGGACCTCATGCTGGCCTAAATTCTAAGGGCTTCTATTGTGTGACTTGCGTGCCTTCGTACTTGACTATTTGCATGCTTGTTATCTGACACATGAACTACATGCAGGTTTTGTTTATAGTCCTTAATTGGGACTCATAACAGGGCTTACTAAATTTCTTGCAGGTTTTGTTCAGTCCTTAATTAGGACTCATAACAGGGTTTACTAAGTTTCTTGCAGGTTTTGGTTTGCAGTCCTTAATTGGGACTCATAACAGGGTTACTTACATTACCCCATGCATAGCATAACATCATACCATTGCATACATCCTACATAAAGACTAACCCATTTCAAGGATCTCAAGGGCTTGTGATGCAGGTCATGATGAATCAAACATCTAGCAAGGGGCAAAGAGGATTTATTTTCCTCTAGCCAAAGTTGTCAGGGGCTATGACCCACTGGATATGGTGAGTCTTTGACCCTTGAAGAAGAATTCTCAACAACCCGAAGTTCCTTTAATCAAGCTACCGGACCCAAATTCTAACAAATTTTCTTGTTTATCCCGCGAGGTCCTTGAAAACATTGCATGCATGTCATACACATCATTGCACAACAAGCACCCTTGTTGCAGGTCACTTACCTTTCCCGCTGTTTATTTCAGCAATGGCTTCCCAACAAGAAAACCAGGACCTTCTTGCTCAAGAGACTCGGTTCGGGGAAATCCTCCTAAATCTATCCAAGGGGCAGGAGGAGCTAAGGACACTTCTCATGGGGACCTTTGTCAGGAACAGTGCTGAGGATGAAAGGCTGAAACACCTACAAGCTGAGGTGGATGCATTGAAGGTCCAGATGCGGGGGCAGGTGACTGCCATTCAAAGGTTGGCTCAAAGACAAGATGAGCTCGGGGTTCTCGTCAACCAACTGCTTCAGGGTAACCAACTGGGGCAAATGTCTAAAGGTAAAAAACCAGTCGTCGTTCAACCACCTTTGAGACAAGAAGATAAGGGGAGAGCTCCTCAAATGGCTTCAGGGTCACAAACTCAGCAGCAACTTCATCAGCGTCAGCCAGACAAGCCCAGGAGGCAATTTACCCAGCTCAACATGTCGCTGTTTCAAGCTTTACAACGCCTGTTGAGACTGAATTTGATCACATTAAGGGCTCATCCCCATAACCCCAACACAGCACATCCTACTTATGATCCCAATAAAAGGTGTGCCTACCACTCTGCCAGTCCAGGACATGATACAAATGAGTGTTGGGCTCTGAAGAACAAGATCCAGGACCTGATTGATGAAGGAGCATTGGAGTTCACACAAGATGGTCAGGCTAATTTTTTCTACCATCCCTCCAAGGCTCACCATTTGAAGTGACAAGCCCTGAGATGAAAAGACTTTTGTTCATTCGAATGTTCAAGTTGTGTTATTCTTTGATTGTTTAGACATTTATTCATGTTAAACATTGTTATTCCATTAATGCATCGCTTATGTCTATTTTGAATCAATATATTCGTATTCACTATATGCAAATTATTTTCATATTTTTTCTGATGATCGACTCTCATTAATTCTAAGCCTCTTGAGGGAGGATGACGAAAACGATACCACAATCTACAGTATGCTTTTGAACAGACCCCGCTGATGAGGTACGGGCATTGTTTCAATCCCTAAACATTGGAGTTATAAGGAAGATAATCCCTCGTTAACCCCTCTGAGCCAAAGAAGTAGGATTTTTTCTTTTCGAAAATTAAAACCCTTTATCATAACCTGGGGCAGGGTAGTCTCTCAGTTGATCCAAGCGCATAACAAATGGCACCAAAGAGGTCCTTGCAAAACAAAGAAAGACAGTGATGGTTCCGAATAATCAATAAAGAAAGGCAGTCATTATCTCAAAAAAAAAAACCCATTAAGTCAAAACCCATGAAGGAGACTTACAAAACTGGGGCATCCCGCTGACTGTAATTCCAAAAAAGGAAACAGTTCAGGCAAAAAAAGAAAGGGATAACAAAAATCAGACAAGAAAGAGGTCTTACAAACCCTCAACAAAAAAGGAATGACTGCCTATTCAAAATAAGTTATCAACATCCGAATCATCACCGGAAAGTCAGAGCAAAGACTCAAACAAGGTCTAACGTATGATCAACTGAGGTTAGGTTTGGAGAACATCACGAAGAGCGGGTGGGTACAAATAAATTTGAGCCTTTATCCTTTGTTTCTTGAACCGTGAACCAGGCCACGTTATAACCCTTAAAAGTCCTAGCTGAAGCACGGGTTAGTTCGAAAGCATACTGTTACGAAAGGTATCCTGACTCCTTAAGGCCTACGGTAAAATACGAAGTTGACATCACGTTTTACAAACATTCATTTGTTTTATGAAAAAGAATGCATCTTCAAAATCTTCAAGACAGACATAGGCTTTGCATTTTTTATATAACATTGTTTGTATATGACTTTTTGTTTGAACAACATAGGAATTCGCACGACGAAAGCCTAATGAACAAAAGCATTTCCAATCAAGGGGCATGGCATGACTATTGTCCATCATCTGGGGCAGTTAAGTCAAGATTCGTAGAATCTCTCAAAGGTCAAAAAGCCTGGGGCAAATCTTCGCCTGAGTCACTTGGGGCATTCCAACAACGAATCTTGCCTAATCAGACATCTTCTGGTAGCAGGGCAACAAAACACTTCTAACAGGGGCAACTCCTTACATTCTGAGAACCTGGACATAGTCGAAAAAATACTGCGCATAATCAAAGACCCGCTAGGTTGACGTACCTAGGAAAAAACAAGGGCTTCCCGGCGAACCAAAAGGGTTCGGGCAAAAATGAGGGATGAAATGAAAAAAATCTGTACACCCGGCAAGTCGAAAACCTGAAAAGGCGGCTTGGGCAAAAATGGGTATCCCGGTGGACCGAAAACCCGAAAGGGCGGTCCAGGCAAAAGTTAGGGATCAAAGCGTACGACGATGTCCTGTCATCTTGTCACCTGCCTACCAGAAGAAGGTTTGTCCATCAACAACTATCAGCATCTCACAGGTCTTCCTCTCCCATGTTAGAAACAGGGGCAATAAAGAGTTGTCTAAGTGATCTATTGGCTCTGTCCACCAAGGCACTAAGATAGGTTCGGATGAAGAACAACCAAGATGTCTTAATTCCCCAGAGAATGAGCCAGCAAGTCAGTGCACTCTCCCCGAGCCATATTATCAAACCTTAAGGAAGTTGGGCACTCTCCCGCAGATCTCAACATCCTCCAGCAATATACAGTCATCCTTAACAAGCATCCCCGGCAGTCTTGACCTAAAGATTGTTCCCCGGCGGTATATCAAACATTCAGTGGAATCACTTCCCCGATACAATTCAAAACTTCCCCAAGAGAGTCCAATCTAGTTCCCCAGGAAAGTTGGAATCATCTCCCTAGCAGTAAGCTTATCCCCAGTAGATTCTAGAAGCTTATCCCTCGCAGAGCACGAACGCGTCTCCCGGCTTTATTTAAAGAGTTATTTCCCTACCAGGATATAACTGGGTTATCCTCAGCCAAAAGCCACGGAAAGAGCATCCTCGACGAAACCTTCTTATCCCCAGCGAAGTCTATTAATACTTCCAACACAACAAGGGTATCCCCGGCAAGTTATTATCAACAGCTCAACAAAGTATCTCTCTCCCCACAGAGTATTGCTTCTCAGCAAGATCGTTAGAGTACTGTTCTCCCCGCAGAGTAATCCATTCGCCAAGTTTATTCCCCAACGGAGTTATCTTCTCCTACCGGTATTCTTGCAACTATCATCCCCAGCGAAAATGAAGATCAATACTTCAAAATCAGCCCAGGATATGACTTCCCGGCACCCGTCAAGGATTTACTTTTCTAGACGAAAAACACATATTCATAAACATCACATTTCCATACATTATAGCATGCATATACGCATCGTATCTTACGAATCTCATTTATATTGAGAGCATCATTGCTTGATCATATCACGCATTGCATATGACTGACCTTTACCTTTCAGGAAAGATCCAGTTAAATTCTCAACTATATTTCAAGACCTAGACCGTTTCAGTTAAATCGACCCTAGGATTTTTCTGTTTCTTATCTAGTCCAAGGCCTTCTCTGGTTCAGTCAGATCGACCCTAAGATCTCCCTGTTTCTTGTCCAGTTGAAGACATTTCAAGACCTAGACCGGTTCAGTTAATCGACCCTAAGATTTTCTGTTTCTTATCCAGTCAAAGGCCTTCTCTAGTCCAGTTAAATCGACCCCTAACAGATTTTCCTGATAAAGACTCAGTAGAAGTTATCCAAGATTCTCTCAATGATTACTGTTGAGGTTGTAGTCGCCTGTGGTTCTCTCCCCGATACTGCGGAGGTAGTAATCATCCCAAGTTTCTCTCAGCGTTACTGTTGAAGTAGAAGTTATCCAAGATTCTCTCAATGATTACTGTTGAGGTTGTAGTCGCCTGTGGTTCTCTCCCCGATACTACGGAGGTAGTAATCATCCCAAGTTTCTCTCAGCGTTACTGTTGAAGTAGAAGTTATCCAAGATTCTCTCAATGATTACTGTTGAGGTTGTAGTCGCCCGTGGTTCTCTCCCCGATACTGCGGAGGTAGTAATCATCCCAAGTTTCTCTCAGCGTTACTGTTGAAGTAGAAGTTATCCAAGATTCTCTCAATGATTACTGTTGAGGTTGTAGTCGCCTGTGGTTCTCTCCCCGATACTGCGGAGGTAGTAATCATCCCAAGTTTCTCTCAGCGTTACTGTTGAAGTAGAAGTTATCCAAGATTCTCTCAATGATTACTGTTGAGGTTGTAGTCGCCTGTGGTTCTCTCCCCGATATTGCGGAGGTAGTAATCATCCCAAGTTTCTCTCAGCGTTACTGTTGAAGTAGAAGTTATCCAAGATTCTCTCAATGATTACTGTTGAGGTTGAAGTCGCCCAAGATTCTCTCAATGATTACTGTTGAGGTTGAAGTCACCCAAGATTCTCTCAATGATTACTGTTGAGGTTGAAGTCGCCCAAGATTCTCTCAATGATTACTGTTGAGGTTGAAGTCGCCCATGGTTCTCTCCCCGTTACTGCGGAGGTAGTAATCATCCCCAGATTCGCTCAGCGTTACTGTTGAGGTAGAAGTCATCCGAGGTCCTCTCACCGTTCCTGTTGAGGTAGTAACCATCCCTGGTTCATTCATCACCTTTTTGAAGATCCAGATCCAGCTCCTGTAACCAGTCAGGACACATCTACACAAAGAATTTGAAGACCAGTTCTCGTAATAGGTCAGGTAATCCTTTTCTTTTGCAGGTACGCAAGTTCTCGCTAAGGAATCTCTTACGTGATCGACACCCAGATGGCATCTATAAGCCCATCCACCTTCCATCATCTCTTAGCATGGCATCTATAAGCCCATCATCCTATCCATCAATCTCCAAATGGCATCTGTAAGCCCATTCCACCATCACTACTATGTGAGCGCAAATTTTTGGGCACTCTAGTGTTCAATCATCTTCCACCTTCGGATTACGAAAGGCACGTCAGCCAATCTGCATCCTCAGGTCTAAGAAGATTGAACAGGGGCAACTGTTGTACCCCAAAATTTGCCCTCCCATATTCTTCAAAATTTGCCAAGACAAAGCTTCAAAATCTCCCCAAGGGTTGCACAGTTCAAGGGCCTCCTAACAGTCTAAGCTAGGGTTTTGGTTCTGACAAAGAAATTGAAGTTTCCAAGGGTCCAATCAAGTCCCATATGCCTACAAACATGGGAAAGCATCCTCATACCAAGTTTCAAGACTTACAGCACAAAATTGCACTGTCAAAAACCCTAGTTGCACTACAGTCAACTGTAGGGACAAAATGGTCATTTGACAGTCAAAAGTACAAATTTTTGGTCAACATCTTATTTTGAAGCCACACACATCATTTGATCAATGCTTGATCATGATTCTCAAAGCTTGGCTCAAAAAGTCTCAAGATGCAAAAGTTTCCATATTTGGACAGTTGAAAAAGTCAACTGTAACTTGACCAGGGCATAACTTTCACATGGATTATCAAAAAAATTCCATCCAAAGCTCATTTTTAAGAGAAAGACATTTCCTACAACTCCTCTTCACACTTCAAGTCCAAGAAATTCTCTCACAAAAAGTTATCAATTTCAACATTATAGGTCATTTTCAAAAGTCAACAAAAAGGGACTTTAAGTCAAAGACCATAACTTGATATTGGTAAATCAAAATGACATGGGACCAAAGACATTGGTTAGAGGACTCAAAGACCTTTTCAAAATGTCCAAGAACATGAGCAAAGCCTAAAAATTGAGCAAGTTATGCCTTGTGGAAGTTGGGAAATTTTTGGATATTTTGAAAAGTCAACATTGCTTCAAAAGTCTTAAAAATGCTAATGGGCCTCTTTTTCTTCCAAAATCCATCATCCAAGGCATGTGCACGACCATTTGGCCCAAAGGGAATTTTTTCATCATTTTTATTTATTTATTTGGATTTTTAATGACTAATAATTCATTTAATTAAAATAAATATGTGGAAAATACTAAACCTAACTTTTTAAATCTTTTTATGCATGGAATAAGCTCAAGATTTCGTGCATGATCAGATATGGAAGGAACTAAAGTGATTGGCCATGATTTGTATCAAATATGCATGAAGAAATATTGGAAAAGATTCTTGAAAATCAAATCTTGAAAACCATTAAAAGCAAGGCTATGGGCTTGGATTATTGATCAAATTCGTTCTCTATACATGTGCAAACCTAACCCTAGTGATCACCACCAAGCTGCGCAGAAAAGCCATAGCCAAACTTGCAATTTTCTGAAAAAAGTCCAAAACTGAAAACTAGGTTCTAGTGCGATTCAAGCCAAAATAACTATTCCATTGTCTTGCTGAGTCATCAAAGAAGGTGCCTGGATCAATATCATAGCCTGAAACATCAAGAATTGGTATATCAGAGTCAAACTTTCCACGAAAATATCCATAATCGTATCATGAGTTTTATGCATTTTTCATGTGTTTTCGTTACTGATTTGCACTAATTGGATGATTCTGAAACTAACTGCATACTTTAATTAAATTTTCGTGCCAAACTAGAAGATTCACCATTGAAACAGGTTAGGGTTCTTCAAGCTTTAATTTGGGCGTTTATGCATATGGTAAAATTGAGACACCTCAATACCATGGTTGAATTCAGCATGCTTGGACGATCCGAATACATACCTCGCGCCTAATTTATGTGGCCATATGGCCTAATCGCTATTTTGGAAAACTGCATGTTTTGGGGGGGTTCAAAACCCCCGCTAACTATTTTGTGTTTCAGGGAAAAAGCGAACGAAGAAGAAGAAGAGGAGGTGGCAAGGCGTAAGTGGTTCATTTGAATTTCGCGCTAAAAGTCCCACTAACTTTTGTGTTATCTTATATTATTCATTGGCCATATAACTTACAAGACGCGTGAAGAGCTCCATTGGTAGGCATACGTATTGGTAATCCCTGGGACCTGGGTTCGAATCCCAGGTCCCCCTCTCTATTCCATATTATTTTTCTAATAATACTTACGTGCAGCTTCAGTCCAAGCGTTCACCATATGTCCTTCCTCCAGGCGTGCCACGCGCTTAGTGAGATTAATCAAAGGGCTATGAGTTGGAGGACATCATGGACGTTAGTCAACACGCATGCATGCCAGCACAAAAGTCAAATGAGGCCAGGAGCTTAATGGGCCTAAATTACTAAGCAAAACCTCCAATTGGGGACAGACCCCCCATGGTTTGCCTTTCTAATTCTTTTTCTCATATTTTTCTATTTTTGTTTTAATTAGTTTTTTTTAATTTAATTCTTTAATTTAATTATTTTCATAAAAATATAAAAATAACAAAAAAATCAGAAAAGATAAAATTAAAAATATATTTTATTTTAATATTTTTTAAGTAAATATCATTAATTAATTTAGCTTTGTAAAATTAGGTTTAATTCAAACATTTTTCTTAATTAACTTAAAATTTGTAGAATTAGGGTTTTAATCAATTTTTATCCTTTTTCTTTTCTTTCACAATAATTAATTATTAAATATTATTTTTGTAATTAAATTACCATGTAAATAATTAGATTAATCTTAGGTTTAATTTTAACATGTTTTCTTAATAAATTAAAAAACAACTAGAATTAGGATTAATATTTTAATTTCATTTAGTTATTCTCATCAAAATCATAAATACCAAAAATCTCAAAAATAAGTTCTTTTTTATTTTAATTTCATTAATTTAATAATAATAATTTAATTCCTATAAAAAGGGTCCAACGCCCTCGCTTTCAATTGGAATTCGATTCGCGCATTTTATTTTACTTCGTATAATATTGATGTAATTCTCCCAAAGCCGTGTAAATTTATATTTCTCGCACTTTACTTCTTTATTTTCTGTCAAATCGGGTCCTGGATTTTAATTTGGCGATGTGGACCCGCGCCTTTGTAATAGCTTAGGAACTTTACATTTCTCGCAATTTTTAACTGTTAATAATGGCATGCAAGAATGAATGACTGAAATAAAAAGAACGCGTAGATCACTTTGACATGAACAAGACAAAATAACTGAACATGACACACAAATCACGCACCACCCCTAGGGTACGCCTCACTGTTGCCTTGCCTCGAAATGTGATCGTCGAGTAGAGGATGTCTTAGTAAGTCCTCATGATCCGGGAACCTGGCATGAGGGTAGCTTCTAAGGTATCTTCCCATTACTCCGGTGATCACACTGTTGCCTTGTCCCTCGAAACGTGGTCGCCGACTATAGGACGTCTTAGTGAGTCCTTATGTCCCATTGATCTGGTTGCCTCAAAATAAGTTGCCTCGGAATAGTTGCCTCGGAATAAAAGATCAATGGCATAAGGGTAGCTTCTAAGGTGTCTTACTGTTGCTCGGTGACCATACTGTCCCTAATCTCGAATTGACCCGAACACCTCCAACGGTGGTGCTACCTACCTCTCAATGGTGGGATGACACTACTTTAAAGGACATCTACACAGACGAATTCCTTAGGGTAGGTAGACGACTCTAGATACTTGCTCTAAATTTCAAAACAAATTCAAAAATAATTTTCACACCAACACCTTTTCAAAAAGCTTTCGAAAGCAATTTTTCAAACACTCTTGAGGACTGATACAAGAGTCGAACTGGAATTTTCAAAGAAACTTTTTAAAACCCACAGTTGAGAAGCAAACAAACCATTTTTGAAAACACAATGAGCAAGTATCTAAGAGCCAATGGATAACCATGGATAGAAAGGGTGCTAACACCTTCCCTTTCTCTAATCTACCTCCCGAACCGAGAGCAATCTCTTTAAGGAATTTTTCTGTGCTTTTGTCCTTTCCATTTGGAGAAAATAAAAGACGGTGGCGACTCTTGCTTCCGCGACATTTCGCGAACCAGCTTTAAACAGTCAGTTCCAGATCCACCGATCACATAATGCTTATCCATTATGTCAAACTTTGTTTTCATTAATGCATCATATATGTTTATCTTGAATCAATTCATCCGTATTCACTATATTCAAACGGTGTTTTTACTTCCTTTTTTGATATTTGACTCTTGATTAAAAGCTATAGGCTTTTAGAGGGAGGATGATGAAAATGATACCAAAATCTATACAGTATGCTTTTGGACAGACCTGGATGACGATGTACATGCGTTCTTTCAAATACTAAACAATGGAGTTATAAGGAAGATAATCCCTAGTCAACCCCTTTGAGCCTAAGAAGTAGGAGTTTTTCTTTTCTCACAAATTAAAACCCTTAATCATAACCTGGGGCAGAGTTGTTTCTCAATCATTCAAAGGTACATTCGGTCGCAAGCTTTCTCTTCATATGCGATGAGTGGTGTTAAAGACACCCTTCCAAAACAAAATATGGTGATGGTTTCACATAATCATTAAAACAGACAGTCATTATCTTTCAAAAGAAAAGTCCATTAAGTGAAAACTTATGAAGGAGACTTAAGAAAAAACTATGGCATCCCACTGACTGTAATTGTAAAAGGAGCAGTTCAGGCAAAAAATAGGGATAATAAAATAAAAAAAGGTGCCGTTACAAATCCTTAACAAAAAGAAAAGGTTATAAAATTGACTTCCCTCTCAAAACAAACGTTCAATTTATGAACTATCACCAGAACATAAGGGCCAAGATTCTAGATTCAATTAGGATCTAAACGCACAGTTAATTAAGTGTATGACTGAAGAACATCACGAAGAATGGGTTGGGTACAAATAAAGTTTGAGCCTTTATCCTTTGTTTCTTAAACCATGACCTAAGCCACACTACAACCCTTAAAAGTCCTAGCTGAAGCATTGGTATTTTCGAAAGCATACTATTACAAAAGCTATCCTGACTCCTGTAAGGTTTACCACAAATCCTGAGTTGATATCACATTCTTACAAAATTTGTTTATTTTACTAAAAAATGCATTTTCAAAAAACTTCAAGACAGACATAAACTTTGCATTTTCAAAAAAAACCGTTGTTTGCATAGGACTATTTGTTCAACATCAAAGAAATTTTCACGACGAATATTTGATGAACAAAAATCCTGTCAGTGGACAAAATCACCTCAAATGGAAATACATTTCCAGTAATAGGCCTTTCATAATCAAGGGGTATGGCATGGTGTCTAACTAATCAGGGGAAGTCAAGTCAACATTCAAGGAACCTCTCAAAAAGTTCCCAATAGCCAGGGACAAATCTCCATCTGAGTCACTTGGGGCATTAAACATGCATTCCAGCAAAGGGTCACAAATGATCAAGCAAACATCTTTCTGGCAGTGTTACAACACTTACTATCATGGACAATGACAATTTTCCGCACCCTGTGAACATGGACATAGTCGAAAGATAATATGCATGAAAAAGACCCGCTAGGTTGACTGGCCTAGGCAAAAACAAGGGCATTCCGGCAAACCAAAAGGGTTCAGGAAAAAATTAGGGATATACATAAAAAACCTATACACCTGGCAAGTTGAAAACCTGAAAAAGGAAGCTTGGGTAAAAAAGGGTATCCCGGTGGACTGAAAACCTGAAAGGACAGTCCAGGAAAAAGTTAGGGATTAAAGCGTACGACTATGTCCCATCATCTCGTCACTTATCTATCAGTAGAAGACTTATCACCCTGATGAACATCTACTCGAGACTCCAAGCGTTGGGATAACATTCAAACCATCTACAAAATCCCCAACAGCAATCAGGGATTTATTTTCCCTAGTTCAACAATACAACAATAGAACAACTGACAAGTTCATACATTGCATTCATACACCATTTTACAAGTGTCACAACATATGCAACATGAATGCATATATCACAATCTAATTTATTTTGAGAGCATCATTTGCACTTCATGCATCATGATATTGCATGCATCTAATTCTTTACCTTTTCTGGAAAAATCGACAGATGAATGTCATCACCAATTTTTAACAAGTTCCAGATTAATACGTGAAACAAGACGGGACAACCATCTGTGAACAACCAATTGTAGATTAATACCTGAAACCAGCCAGGAAAACTATCTACATGAGAAGATTGAAGATTAATACCCGAAACAAGACGGGAAAACTATCTTTCTTTCTCTAAGGTCAGAGATTAATACCTGAAACTAGACAGGACAACTACCTCAACGACCGACAAAAGCAAGTTCCAGATTAATACCTGAAACAAGACAAGACAACTATCTATGGATGATTGATTGTAGATTAATACCTGGAACCAGACATTAAAACTATCTACACGAGCAGATTGAAGATTAATACTCGAAACCAGACGGGAAAACTATCTTTCTTCCTAACGTCATATATTAATATCTAAAACAGACAAGACAACTATCTCAAATGACCAACAAACACAAGTTTCAGATTAATACCTAAAACAAGACATGACAACTATCTGCGAACGACTGATTGAAGATTAATACACGAAACCAGACAGGAAAACTATCTTTCTTTCTCTTAGGTCAGAGATTAATATCTGAAACCAGACATGACAACTATCTCAACGAACGACAAAAGCAAGTTCCAGATTAATGCTTGAAACAAGACATGACAACCATCTGTGAACAACCAGTTATTGATTAATACCAGAAACCAGACAGGAAAACTATCTACATAAGCATATTGAAGATTAATACCTGAAACAAGATGGGAAAACTATCTTTCTTTCTCTAAGGTCAGAGATTAATATCTGAAACCGGACATGACAACTATCTCAACGACTGAGAAAAGCAAGTTCTAGATTAATACTTGAAACCAGACAGGACAACTATCTATGGACGACTGATTATAGATTAATACCTAGAACCAGACAAGAAAAACATCTACACAAGCAGATTAAACATTAACACCCGAAGCCAGACGGTAAAACTATCTTTCTTTCTCTTACGTCAGAGATTAATACCTGAAACAAGACAGGACAACTATCTCAACAGCCAACAAAAAAAGTTTTGGATTAATACCTGAAACAAGACAGGACAACTATCTCTGAACAACTGATTGTAAATCAATTCCCGAAACAAAACGGGGTGACTATCTACACAATCAGATGAAGCAATCTTACACAGATTCCTTCTCAATTTCAAAATGCAGCTTTACACGAGCTCATCCTGAAGCAATCTTACACAGATTCCTTCTCAATTTTTCAGACCCAGTCTAACACGGACTCGTCCTGAAGCAATCTTACATGGATTCATTCTCATATATCTCCAGATGCAGTCTAACACGGACTCATCCTGAAGCAACCCTACGCAGGTTTTTTCTAATACATTTCCAGATAGCAGTTAATTTCATTCTCCCCAGAAAATTACTATGAAGCCTAGATTTCAACCAAAAAACTACAAACTTTTCCAGAGATAACTCCTTAGTAGAGCCTTAGACAACTGAAGTTCCTAGACTCTATTCCCCACATAGTTTTTCTCAAGCAGGAGAACAACAGAAATCAACATTCTCCAGCGGGCTCCTCCTCATACAATAGGAAAAGGAATCCCCACAAAGAGACCTCTTATGAAATCAGCACCTACTTTGGATGGAATCTTTAAGCCTATCTCCAACAACTCTCAGTCATCTTATTCAAATGGCATCTTTAAGACCATTCCCTACACAATCAACCATCACATCATCGAGTGCAAATTTCTGGGCACTCTAGTGTTCAATCATCTTCCACCTTCAGATCACAAAAGGCAAACAAGCCAATCTAAATCTTCAGGTTTAAGAAGATTGAACAGGGGAAGCTGTTGTACTCCAAAATTTGCCCTCTCTTTTCTTAAGACATTTTCTCATAAGGATTTTCAAAAGTCCAAGTTTACACAAGTACAATTGGACTTTTGGCTTTCAGGTATCAAATCGAAGAAGAGCAAATTTTCTTTGATTCATAAGCTTCGATTGGGCATCTAAAATCCTTCGAGCAAGCTTTATTTCATAAGCTTCGATTGAATATCTGGCCTCCTTTTATGCAAGCCTGATTCACAAGCTTCGATTGGGTGTTGGGCCCCCTTAGACCAAGTTCTATTCACAAAGCTTCGACTGAGTATTGGCTGCTTCAGGCTTGCCTTCGATTCACAAGGAAAGAACTTCCTACATGCCTACTTTAATTCACAAAGCAGTAGTCTCTTGCAGGAAATATTCGATTGAGCATTCGCCTCTTAAGTGTATGCTTCGACCCACAAGGAAATGACTTCGTGTGCATGCCTTCAGCATACAAGGAAAAGACTTCCTCTTCATGCTTGCCTTTGATTCACAAGGCAAGAGCTTCTTCCATGTGTGCTTTGACCCACAAGGAAATGACTTCCTCTGTGCTTGCCTTTAATGTGCAAGGAAATGCCTTTCCTTCATGCTAGCGCCCATAAAGCAGTGGCTTCTTTCATACGTGCTTTGATTCATTAAGCATTTAGCTTCCCTCATTCTAGCTTTGACTCCACCTCTAAACCCTTTAACACATAGTTTTCCACACTTTGACACACAAGATGGTCCCTTCGAAGAAACTTTCCAAAGGTCCATTCAAAGAAACATTCCAAAGGTACATTCGAAGAAACATACAAGTGGTGCCTTTGAAGGACATACATTTAGTCCATTCGAAGGACACACAAATGGTTCCTTCGAAGGATATACATGTGGCCTATTCAAAGGAAACACAAATGGTGCCTTCGAAGGACCTACAATTGGTCCATTCGAAGGACACCAAATTGTGGGAAACCAGTTTTTTTTATGATGAGTCTTGGTCCAAGATGTTTGCTGGCCAAAATCCTACATGATGCCAAGCCCAAGCCTCCTGCATAATTACACTCGAAGGAGGTAACAAAAGAAGCTTTGAATGACCAGAAAGGAGTTTTTGATTGGGCTAGTTGAAAAGTTTCAGATCAAGCTACTAAGGCAAATAGTGGTTCAATCGAAGAAGCCATAATGATGAGGCCTGGAGCCATTCGAAGGAAGCAACTCAGGTCCAATCGAAGAACCAGGTGTGGAGGCATTCAAAGAAGTCAGGGATGTCTAGTTTCATCCCAAAACCCAAAAGGGCAGGAATCCGTAAGAAAAGGCAATCCTTTAGTTTGTACGATTTTTGCCTTCAAAGCTTGGTTAATGGATGTCCCTTGCCATTTCGAATCCCCTCTGCACCCCCATAAATACAAGCCTAAGGACACATTGCCGGTGGACAAAAAAAATAGATAAGAAACACATTGCCAAACGAAAGTATTTTTGCCACACACTGCATTACACAAAATACTTATTGCCAATCGAAGCTGTAGGCTGACCGCCCACAAAAACATTTTGGCCTATACACGCATCATCCAGACAAAAACCTTGCCTCCAGGTACACACATTCCCTCATACGAGCCACATGAATACTACAAGAAATACATCAAAGGTTCCAAAATCGAAGCACACTTTGCAAGCCATCTCCATCCAAAACAAAGCATCCCATTGGTAACAAACCTTCGATCTTAAATTTGTCTCATGTGTAATTTAATTTTGATTGTTGCATGACGTTTGTGATTGTTAAATAACATGATACTTTTATTAAGGCATGTGAAACAAATTCCTTTGAATCTCAATCCTGGCATCCCTGTCCTTTTGGCTTGTGTAGCATACATGTAGGGATTTCGAATTATATATATATATATATATATATATATATATATATATATATATATATATATATATATATATATATATATATATATATATATATATATATATACATACATATATATTTGATTCATTTGGTAATGGAATGTTATGATTTTATTTGTACTAACAATTGACAAACAACTTAGATGGTAAAGGGGAATGTGTACAATCGAAAGGGCCTGGGTTCGATACCCAGGTCATATATTATGTTTTTTTAACATGTCATTTGCAGATTCAGTACTGGCAGGTCCTAAGCAGGCTCATCATACACCATCAAGTCCATGCCATAAGATTCACATCTGATCTGGATCCAACACCCTAAGCACACAATTTCACCATGGACCCTTCTAGGGATCTCCCCACGGAATACAAGCGCAGATCTAGGCTTCTCTCACTTGGGCCCAGCGAAGTCCACTCCATACTCCCTCTATTTCTTTTTCTATTAGGCCCATTTGTATTTTTTTTTTAATCTTTACTACTTACTTCTTTTGATTTGTTTAATCAGTAAAAACAAATAAAAATCACAAAAAACATTAGGTTAGTATTTTTTGTTTATTATATTAATTCTGTAAATTAACTAATTAATTAATTAATTATTTTAACATTTTCTTTAATTTAAAATTAAATAGACTTAGGATTTTAATTAAATCATTTCTCAAAATAAAAACATAACAAAAAAATTTCCTTTCACTTAGGATTTAGAAGTTATTTTCAATTCGCGCATATTTATTTACTTTCACACTTTTTTATATTATTGTAACTGCTTACTAGGTTGTAACAGTTAAAATTAGGACTTTATTTTCTTCTTTTTATTTCTCCCCCAAATTTTGGACTATGTAATTAATCCCCCTCCCCGAAGCTTAGTAATAGCATAGATTTAAATTCCACATTTTAATTTCCTGTAAATTATTAACTGTCTAGATGCTTGACTAATAGGATTGTATGGCAAGAATTAAAATCAATGCTAGCAAACTTAATACAAGACAAAAATAACTGAAAAATAAACACACTTGCACATACGTGCCTCTACGGTACTCCCACTTTGGTTGCCTTCAGAAAAATAGTCACAACTCTCGAAACGTGAGAGATTTTAGTGGCTACCCTCTGGTTTAAAAAGATCATAAGTTCCTCGATGACCCTCTCCACGTTGCCTCGGTAAACTATGATCTTAAAACCCAAGGGTAGTTACTAAGGTTTCTTGCCCAGTTGCCTTTATGACTATAAAACGTCCCTTCGAATGTCCCTCATACATCCAAATGACTATGGCTACCTACTCACTAATAGTAGGATTGCACTGTCTAAAGGAAAGGAGGAAAAGAACGAACCTTTCGAGTAGAGTAGATAGTTCCTAGAGGCTATACTTAAAATAAACTTTTACACATACACAAAATCCTTTCAAAACATTTTCAAAATCTCTTTATCAACACTCTTGAGGACTGATACAAGAGTTATCATAAAGAAAATCCCCGCACTAAGGCATTTCAAAATACTTTTCAAAATACAAAAAATCATAAGGTATTTTTCAAATGAGCTAAGCATCTAAGAGCACGTAGAAAACTACGGATGGAAAGGGTGCTAACACCTTCCCTTTCGATAATCTACCCCCTTACTCAGAAAACTCTTGAAAGGTATTTTTCTATTCTTTTCACCCTTTCCTTTATTGGATAAAAGAAAAGTTGGTGGCAACTCTTTCTTACCACAACATTTGCGAATACAAAATGCAAAACCAGTATAGCAGTCGGTTCTGCCACCGTATCATAAGATCTAACAAAGCGATATTGACTAGGGGTGTCGAGACAGGAAGAAACCTAACAAAACAATTTCAACTAAAGATATCAAAGATGGAAGAGATCTAACAAAGTGATCTAGACTAGAGATATCAAGGAAGGAATAAATCTAACACAACGATTTCGACTGAAGATATAAAAGATGGAAGAGACCTAACAAAGCGGACTCAACCGAAGATATCGGAGATGGAAGATACCTAACAAAGCGATCTCTACTAGAGATATTAAGGAAGGAAGAAATCTAACATATAGACTTTAACCAAAGATATCAAAGATGGAAGAGACCTAACAAAGTGGACTCAACCGAAGATATCGCATATGGAAGAGTTCTAACAAAGCGATCTCGACCAGAGATATTAAGGAAGGAAGAAATCTAACACAAATATTTCAACCAAAGATATCAAAGATGGAAGAGAACTAACAAAGTGGACTCAACCGAAGATATTGAAGATGGAAGAGATCTAACAAAGTGATCTTGACCAGAGATATCGAGGAAGGAAGAAATATAACACATTAGTTTCAACCAAAGATATCAAAGATGGAAGAGACCTAACAAAGCGGACTCAATCGAAGATATTGAAGATGGAAGAGATCTAACAAAAGATATCGACCAGAGATATCGAGGAAGGAAGAAATCTAACACATCGATTTTGACCAAAGATATCAAATATGGAAGAGACCTAACAAAGAGGACTCAATCGAAGATATCGAAGATGGAAGAGATCTAACAAAACGATCTCGGCCGGAGATATCGAGGAAGGAGGAAATTTAACACAACGATTTCGACCAAAGATATCGATGATGGAAGAGATCTAACAAAGCGATCTCGGTCAGAGAATTCCATTCAAAGGAGAACTCAAATATACATGTCCAGTAAGAATATTTAACACGTATCAAGAAAGAGACTAACCGAAGCAGAATTTAACAAGGAAGGACACACTTCCCTAACCAATGAATGCCAAAATATTACCAGGGAAAATGGGAATACAACAGACTCGACTGGTAATAGCCACCACAACAGACTCTTCTAGGGGAAACAGGATAAAGTCACCCTAGGGACAAACTTCATAGGTAATTCAAACATGAGCACATAACAACTCTGGTTATTTCAGGCACTCAACATAATTGGCTTATACCTCAATGCATGTTTGAATTTTTTTAGCGTAATTCTCCATTCAATGGAAATGCTACATGTTTTGAGGATGCGATGAAATGATGCATGTTTAATGATGCATATTTAATTGCTTCACTGGGGAAAAGTATGGCAATAAAAACTGTCGGGGAGACAAGTAATGTCTGAGCAACCATCCTTGCATATCTGATCCTTTGTATAACAAACTGAACTTCAATGGAGAACTGAGATTCTGAATTATCAGCTTCCGAAGAAAGATATCACTGAGGAATTGAGTTTTTGAGAAGAAATCTTCAAAAATAAATTGCAGTTTAGAAGAGCATTACTTATGATTCTGGACAAACTCTTGACTTCCTGAGGAATAGATCAACTATCTCCTACCAGGGACGAGGATAACTTCTCTAGGATATACGATCCTTTTGGGTAGAGTTCTTGATGAAGATAACTTCAATTGGGGATCATAGAAATTTTTGAATAAAAATAATCTACCACCAGACCACACTAGGGGTATTACTGCTGGAATACAAATCTTCACTTGGAGAAGAGCCGAGATTCTTCGAACCAGAAACTCAAGGTTCTAAACGTCCACTGGGGAATATCTGAACAATCTTATATCACTGGGGAGGAAAAAAATTTCTTACCAGCACACCCATGTACACATCACACCTGGGAACAAGATTTTATACGAGCTTCATCACCATCGGGCTTTACTGAGGAAAAGAAAACTTGTTCCACTGGGGAGACGAGGAAAGTTGATCATGATCCTTGAAACTAAGCTCCAACATGAGAATACCATACCTTCTGCTGGGGAGCTGAAAAGCTCTTAATAGAAATCTCATCGGTACAAGCTACACTGGGGAAGCTATCTTCGCAGGACTCGTGCCAACACATGACTTGTACTGGGGAGAAGAAAACTTGCTCAATTTAGAGGAAAATGCACGCATCATGGGGAAGACGTGTGGCAACCTCATTGGGGATCACTAATGAATCCAAGGGGATATGTCGAGAATCTTGCTAAAATGCACTTCTCAGGAGATAAGTCCTCGGATAGGGACATACTCTTAGACAAACTCTTAGCTAGAGCGTAACATGTACTAGAGATATTGGATTATGCTCAAGCGAGAGTACGCCTTCACTAGGGATATTGGATTCTATTATGAGAAAACCTCTTTCCCATTAAGAATCTCATGTTGATCATAAGCAGACCTCTCTTTGTTCCTTTGATGGCACACTTCTTGTCATAAAAGACCAACAGTACATGCAAAAGGGGAAACTACAACGACATGCCCCGAGTATGAAATGGCCACCTTAGAAATTACCCCAGATACCCAAAAATTCTAGCAGTTTCCGATATTTATATCACGTGTTGTAAATCTTTACTGTTTTTAAATGAAAAGTTTATCAAAAATGTTGGACGTCTTTTCGTAAACAAAACAGCAAAAATTAAAAACAAAGAGGTAATATTTGGATAAAAAAGAATTTTATTGATTGATTAGCCTATAAATAGGCATTTACATCAAGAAGTAATTCTTAAAAATAGGTAATTGCGTACAAAGCATAGAAAGGAGAATACATAAATGGCAATGTGAAGATGGATTTATCGGATACTGACTCTACTATGACTCTTATAACCTCAAATCTCATTAGTATCTTGCTTTTTGAACAAGTTGATTGGACTGATTCCTTATCCTTCCAAGCTAACCAACAGAAGTAACAGAATGACAACACATATGCAACACATGTCGTAGTTATTCGCTTTAAATCCATAACTTTTTCTTGGATATCTGATCAGTGCATTTTGATGCACAATCCTCTATGTTTGTACTTAGGCATTTCCATGGTTTATTTTGTTTATTTTTATGTTTTAATATGTTTTTCTAATTTATTTTATTTTTGCACTTATTTGATTTTCGTATTTAATTTTCAGATTTAGCAACTTTCACGAATAAATTCATAACTGGAGCTACGAGAGTCGGATCAAGGCGTTCTAGTACTTGTTGGAAAGATAACAGAAAGAGCTATGACTTTTATGAAGAAGTCAGAAGCTGATTCGGTCTGTAGAAGACCTGAAAGTTGCGTTGAAGTTGCAGCATTAGTTTTATTTTTGGGTCATTAGTTTTTTGCCTGGGTTATGTATTTGACCCAATTGGGTTATGACCCGAACTATTTAATTTTGTTTACACCTAGTATATCGATGGTTCATCGACACCATTGAGACAATTGAAACGAAAAAACTTTTGCTCTGTATGAAATTCCATGGAGAACTAATCATCGGAGTTAATCTGTTGTAATTTTGGTTCCGAAACTTGAGGTTAATATAATTTTGCAATTCAATTTCTATTCATATCAATCCTATTTTATGTTATTCATTTTCTTAATCTGAATTATTATAGAGTAGTTTTGTTAGTTCGGTTGATTTGTGTTTCCTAAACTTGATTGCGTTATATCGTTTGCTTAATTCGTTATTTCGCTATTGCTTAACCGTTTCCTTAATTCGGTGAAAAGGAAATATAATTCTTATAAATTCTTTCGCGCTTGTTGATTTATTTGTGATCGAATATGAATAGATTATGCTTAGGACAGTGAAATTATAGTAATCAATGATAGATAGGAACCGAAATAGCAGATTAACTTATTTCTATAATCACTTATTTTAAGCACTTATTTTATGGGTTTTTTACAACTCGATCCTAAAGCCAAACCCCCAATTCAGTTATGTTGTATTAATACAAACAAGAATCCTTGTGAGACAATTCGAGTCACACTGTCGCTGTACTACGTTTTAAAATAACTCGTTTTTGATTCGTGCGTGATAACGGATCAATCTCCCTTTTCGGGTTTACAATCCACCGAGATACCCATTTTTTCCTAAGTCGCCTTTTCAAATTTTTGACTTAGCGGGTGTACACAATTATTTTTCATTCATTTAACTTCTTCTTTTTTGTCCCTAATTTTTGCCCAAACCTTTTATTCATCATTTTTTTGGTTCACCAAGACGCCCTTTTTTTTCTTGAGCCATCGACTCAGCGGGTATGTTTATGCGAAATACTTCTTAACTACGTCTGCATTGATGGAGTGATGGAAATCCTCTCCATCCATAGTCGTGAGCATCATAGATCCTCATGAGAAGACTTTCTTCACAATATATAGTCCTTCATAATTAGGAGCCCATTTTCCCCTAGCATCTATATTATTGGGAGGAAAGATCCTCTTCAACACGAGGTCACCAACTTGGAAATTCTGAGGACACACCTTCTTATCAAAAGCTTTCTATATCCTCTTCTGGTATAACTTCCCATGAAAAATAGCTGACAAGCTCTTCTCGTAAATGATATTCAACTGATCAAGTCTATTCTGAACCCACTCGCCTTCATCAAGTTGTACATTTGTCATAATCCTTAAAGAAGGAATCTCCACTTCCACGGGTAGAACTGCTTCCATTCCGTATACTAGAGAGAATATGGTTTCCTCAGTCGAAGTACGCACCGAAGTGCGATAACCATGAAACACATATGTAAATATCTCATGCCAATCTTTATAGTTAACAACCATCTTCTGCACAATCTTCTTAATATTCTTGTTTGCTTCCTCAACACCACTATTCATCTTTGGATGATATGGAGAAGAATTGTGATGCTTTATCTTGAAACTATCAAATGGCTCTTTCATCATCTTATTGTTGAGATTCGGTCTAATGTCAAGAATGATATTTTCAGGAATACCATAACGGCAAATGATTATGCTTGATTAAACGAGTGACCACTTGCTTGGTGACATTGGCATAGGATTTCGCTTCCACCCACTTGGTGAAGTATTCAATAGCCACCAGAATAAAGTGATGTTCATTGGAAGTAGTTGGTTCAATTCGATCAATCATATCAATTCCCCACATTTTGAATGGCCAAGGAGAAGTCAAAATATTCAGTAGATTGGGAGACACATGCATTTTTTTGGCATAAATCTGACACTTGTAGCATATTCTGGAATGATTGTAGCAATCATTTTCCATTGTAGACCAAAAATAACCTGCTCTCAATATTTTCTTGGCCATGTTATGCCCACTAGAACACATCCCAAAGGAACCTTCATGAATCTCTTCTATGATCTTGTTTGCTTCGTATCTATCCACGCATTTGAGCAAAACAAAGTTATAGTTCCTTTTATACAAAACACCACCATTGAGAAAAAATTGGTTGCATACTTCCACAGAGTCTTCTTATCAGTGACAGAAGCATCCTTTGGATACTCTTTCGTTTCAAGATACCTCTTGATATCATAAAACCAAGTTTTTTCATCAGCAACCTCTTCTTCTATTTCATAACAAAATGATGGCTCATCCAACCTCAAAATGGTGATAGAGGGGGCTTCATTTGCCCATCTGAGTTTAAACATGGATGACAAAGTAGCCAAAGAGTCTACCAAATTATTCTCTTCTCTTGGAATATGGTTGAAAGTAATCTCATCAAAGTACGGGATCAACTTCATGACATGCTCATGATACAAAATCAAATTCGGTGACGAGTCTCTCAATCTTTGTTGATCTAACTAATTCAAAGAGTAGAATCCTGATATACTTTTAAGATCTTAAGTCACAAATGAATAACGGCTTTTAACCCAAAGATGCAAGCTTCATACTTGGTCATATTATTGGTTCAATCAAAAAAAATTCTAGCAGTGAAAGGAGTATGGAAACCCTCAAGAGAAGTAATTACAACACCGACACCATTACCCAATGCATTAGAGGCACCATCGAACACCATCGTCCATCGCGATCCTGGTTCGGGTCCTTCTTCTGGGCCAGGAATATTACAATCCCATACATACATAATGTCCTCATCTGGAAACTCAAACTTCATCGGCTGATAATCCTCTTCCATAGGCTGGTGAGCAAGATAATCCACCAATACACTACCCTTGATGGCTTTTTGGGTAGTATACTGGATATCATATTTAGTGAAAATCATCTGCCAACGGGCTACTCTTTCTGTGAGAGCTGGATTTTAAAAAATGTACTTGATTGGATCCACCTTAGATATCAAGATAGTAGTGTGAGTTAACATATATTGTTTGAGATGTTTTGCTTCTCACGCGAGTGCACAACAAGTATTTTCCAGCAATGAGTACCTCGACTCACAATCAATAAATTTCTTGCTCAGGTAGTAAATAGCATGTTCTTTCCTACCCGTCTCATCATGTTTACCGAGTACACAACCCATAGAATTTTCCAACACTGTCATATACATTATCAAAGGCATGCCTTCCATAAGAGGTAAAAGAATTAGAGGTTCTTGCCGATACTCTTTTATTTTATCAAATGCCACTTAGAAATTTTCATTCCACTTGACCACTTGATCTTTTTTCAATAGCTCGAATATTTGTTCACATGTGGCTGTAAGATGAGAGAAGAATCTACCAATGTAGTTCAACCTCCAGAGAAATCCACCAACCCCTTTTTCTGTTCTTGGCTCAGGAATTTCTTGTATTACTTTTATTTTGGCAGGATCGACCTCAATTCCTTTTTCTCTTAAAATAAAGCCCAATAACTTCCCTGGTCTCACCCAAAGGTGCACTTGTTAGGGTTCAACATCTGTCTGAATTTTCTCAATCTTTCAAACAATTTCAGCAAGTGGATAAGATGCTCCTCTTCTGTTTGGGATTTGGCAATCATATCGTCAACATAAACTTCAATCTCTTTATGGATCATGTCATGAAAGAGAGTGAGCATTGCACGCCTATATGTTTCCCCTGCATTCTTCAAACCAAAAGGCATCACTTTATAACAAGATGTTTCCAAGGTGTAATGAAAGTAGTCTTCTACATGTCTTCTAGCACCATCTTGATCTGATTATAGCCAGAAAAACCATCCATGAAGTAAAACACTTTAGCTATAGTAGTATTGTCAACCAAAATTTCAATATCAGGGAGCGAAAAATCATATTTAGGGCATGCTCTGTTTAAGTCCCTATAATCCATACACATTCTGACTTTATCATCCTTCTTAGGCACCGGTACAATATTAGCAATCCACGACGGATAAGATGACTTTCAAGAAACCCGCATCAAACTGTTTTTGAACATCCTCTTTGATCTTCTTAGATATCTCAGGATGAGTTCTTCGTAGCTTTTGTTTAATAGGAGGATAATCTTCTTTAAGAGGCAACTTATGCACAACAATATATGTATCCATCCCATGCATGTCTTCATAAGACCAAGCAAAGATATCAACATACTCACGAAGCATTTCAACCAATCTCTGCTTGACACTGTCTTCTAATGTGGCCCCAATATTGACTTCTTTTCAAAACCTCTTCAGTTCCCAAGTTTATCAGTTCGATAGTCTCTTGATACACCTGAATGACCTTTTCCTCTTGCCTCAACAATCTGGCTAGCTCTTCGGGAAGTTCACAATCTTCTTTAACTTCTTCATTAGCTTGATAAATAGGATTTTCAAAGTTATAATGAGCCATAGCAGAATCATTTTCGGCAAAATACAGGATTAATGGGGGACAATATCTGCATGGTTATGATTTTTTATTATTTTAGTTTAAGATTTAAAAAGAAAAATAAAAACACATTGCCAATTTTTTTTGAAAAATAAAGAGAAAGACAAGGAGCGAAATATTTGAATGTAAGAAGACATCCTTTATTGATGATAATTTTGAAATGATAAACATTGTGACCCTACAGCATGATCAATATGTCTTGGGTAGAACGTAGGAATTTTTGCATGATAATAAAAGAAAATTACTCTTTATAGCGGGTGACTTTGATGACGTCTTCAACAAACCAATTAGTAGGCTCTTGATCCGGAACAGTAGGATGGACCCATTTGTCCATTTTACAATCACTGTCCCCTTCCTTGCTCACAGCATGAGCTTCCTCATGGATGAAACCACCACTGACGAACTGAATCATAGGAGGAATACCTTGAATCTTGAGAGGAATTGGCGTGCTTCGTCCAGCCACAAAGCCAAACCCTTTCTTATCTTTCTGCGTGGGGAGATCCAGCACTTTTCCCCAGCCTTCAGGGTGTCCATATTCTACAACTTCCTGAGCTTGTCGGTAAGATGCCAGAGAGACTCCCTGCTTTTTAACCTCTTGCCGAGGAGTTTTGACAACTTCCACAGTTTCAAATGCTTGGCACGGAGTCTGATGTATCTCTCGTAGAGGTGCTAGACACGATTCCTTCAAATTGATTCAATGAAATTTCCTAAGGAACAAAAGAAGTCCCCAATAGCTTCATCAGTGCATTTCTGTGAGATTCATAATCTCTGAGAAAAGCAAGAATCAAAATCTTTGAAGGAATCCTGCTCAACTGATTGAAAATCTTGTAATCTATCTTCTTTATGTATTTCATCAATTTTGTCACATCTTTGGCCATCCCAGTATCCACATTCTAAACGGGAGGATTATGCCCCAATTTTTCACCATTAACCACAATTTGCTTTCCTTTAGACATGGCGCCTGCGCTACTTTCTGGTTGAACAGGTGGAGAGAAAATCCGACCACCTTGGGTAATCCTGCTTTCACTAACAATTTCATGAACCTCAGGCTTCTCTTCTTCCAGTTTACCTTCCTCGAGCTTCTGATAACTAGCTTCTGGCCCTGATAGTAAAATCCACCACCATAATTCCAAGGAACTGCCTTGTCACTGACATACGGCACTAGACCAGGTAAAGTGATGGTCAGTGGAGACTTTTTGGCGGGAACTAGAATTGTGACAGGAATCCTTTTGGACTTGACGAGAATAGTAATCACATCAACTTCATCTTCCTCAACCTTAGGCTCAATAACTACACAGTCAAACTGAAGAATTCCTTTAGTAATCAAACTCTAAACTATATCCTTCAGACATTGGCAACCCTCTGGCTGAATCAAACAATCTTCACAGGAAAGACCACAACCTAAGAAGACACATTTCTTCGACAACTGATCTTTCAAAAATGATAGAGGTGTAGTCATCTAGTCTACAATCATAACTAGATTCAAGCTTTCATCTTCAAAGATGTCATTGACAGTGGTGCCCCCATGAGGGGGAAAAGGTTGCTGAAGAATATTGGGTGTTGGTGTTGGCCCGAAATTAATAGCCTGCAAATCCAATAAGTCATGTACTTTATGTTTAAATGATATACAGTTCTCAATGGTGTGTCCTTCTTCACCAGAATGAAATTCACATTTAGCATTTGCATCAAAGCTGGCTGACAATCTTTCAGGATCAACTTTCCAAGTATGTGACTCAACCAATTTCAATTCAAGCAGCTGAGGTAGAAACTATGAATAGGACATAAGAAGTGCATCAAATTTCCTAGGAGGCTACCTCGACCTTTGCTGATTACCTTGCCTAGGAAAATATGCCTACCGCTAAGTTGCAGCAGCTGGGATATTCACAACAACAATATAATGATCGGACTCTCGATGAGCCCTACATTTACCCTTCTATGAAAAGAGAGCACTGGCTTCACCTTCTTTCTTCTTCTGGTAACCACCAAAAGACTTATTCACATTACCAAAATTAGTTCCAGAGATATCCTGAATCTTTCCCAGATTGATTCGAATTTCAATCTTTTCCCCATAGGTTACCATTTCAGTAAATGTATCGGAAGTACTACAACTCGTATAATAATTCACCTACAGGGTGCTGGTGAACATATCTACCATTTCCTATTCCATCATAGGCAGTTGGACCATGGCCTTCATTTCACGCCACCTCTGTGCGTATTCCTTAAATGACTCATTATGCTTCTGCGACAGATTTTGTAGTTGAGTTCTTGTAGGCACCATGTCAGTGTTGTATCAATAATGCTAAACGAAAGCTTCAACTAGCTCTCTCCATGTGCGGATACGGTTCCTCTCAAGTTGCATATACCATTCCAACTGTCCACCATTCAGACTGTCCTGAAAGAAGTGCATGAGAAGCTTCTCGTTATCGGAGTATGCTTACATCCTTCTGTAGTAATACTTGACATGTGTCCTATAGCAAGAGGTTCCTTTGTACTTTACAAAGTCTGACACTTTAATTTTTGGAGGAATCTTCACTCCAGGGACTAGTCCTAAATTAGACATATTAAGGCCCATGGCACCCTGATTCTCAAAGGCCCGTATACGCTCCTCGAGCATACGCAACTTTTTGTCAGCCTCTGTAGGTTCATCAACATTAGACATCCAACCCTCATAGTTATCCTCTTCAAGCTATTGGACAGGAATGCGAACAGGCCTCGGTTGAACAAAAGGTTGCTCAATATTCTGCAGAGTAGGAGCGGGTGGAGGTTGATTTCCCACAACTTAGACCAAAGGAACACCTTGATTATTACCAGTAGGATTACCAAGGGTCACGGTAGAATTACTATTCTGATTCAAACCAGTATTGGCATTCAGATTTTGACCACCTGGATTACCATTCAGAGTAGCACCACTTGGATTACCATTCATATTATTAACAATGACCCCTTGAGGAGTGACGACCAGAGTCTCATTCCTATTATCTACAAATGCAGTCGACCTTACAATCCTGGCTCTCATCTCTTCTTGATAACGGGCCATATTATGGATAATCTCCATCAGCTGTTCGACACGAGTGTCCATCTTGACACCCATAAAAACAACGTCTTCCTGAATCTGTTCCATCTGTCTTCTAGAATTACTTCGAGTGTTGTAGCGGTGAGAGTTTTTAGTAGAAATCTCTGAAAAGAAATCCAAGACTGAAAATAAGAAAACCGACTGGAACCACCTGTCATGATATGATATGGATGAATGCATGAATGCATGATTATGCATGCAATGTTTCACCATTTCTAGAAAAATCCTAGATTTTTTCATCAAGAACAAAAGTCAACAAGATATAAACAAATCATCATTAAATAAAGAGACTGCTCATACCATAATAATAAATCATCCATACAAAGAAATATAAACAACGAGTTCATACAAATAAAGACAAAAGGAACCCGTCCAATAAAACTGGAGGTGAACCTAACAAGTACAAAAAGATCAACAAAAACCGCATATTGATGTCAAACTTCAAACGAAGCTCTGAGCTTTGCCAATTCTTTGATCACTTGATCCAACTGAGTACTTATCCCTTTCAACTGGACTTTGGCTGCTAACTTCTGATCATCTTTCACTTTGAGTTGAATCTTGAGCTCGTCGACTTGATTAGTCAACTGGTCAATCTGCACTTGCTGACTTTGAACATACTGTTCCAAACTCTCTCGCTGTTTGCGAGCCTCCTGAGATTTGGATTCCTCTTCTCGAAGCCGTTATTTCAAAGCTTTGACTTCTTCTTTGTGATTTTCTTGCATTTTTTTCTTTGGACACCCAAAGGCTTTCAAGTTTCTGCTGACTTTTTGCAAGATCGGCCTGGACTTTTCCCACAACTTCTGTCTCAGCTGAAGTGCGAGAACTCTCAACTCTTGGCCTCTTCAGTATTTCAAGAAAACCATGCTCTTATATCACTTTGTATTTTAGTCTAGATTCATGAAGCATCTTCTTCCTCTCTTGGACAGCGAAAGAAATCTCCATACTCTGCTCTTGCTTTTCAAATTTTAACTTGAGACTATCAGCTTTATCCTGCTTATAGAAATCAATCAACACAAACTTCAACACATCTATAACTGGCTGTTAACTAGCCGATTCAAGAGGAACTGATTGTTTGATAGCAGTATCTAGTGCTAACTGACCATTAGCTGACAAATCAAAAGTAGGTTGCGGATACAACATCGCTTCCCTCTTGAAAGGCATCAACCTCATCTTTACTCGATTCTTGACCCACTGCACATAGGGATTGAGAGCTAGACACCCTCTTTGGCCAAAGAAAGTTGTTCCTTTTCTGTCAACATGACTCCAGGCCATTCTTATCCTTTCTAAAAATATAGGATTTTCACCTTTGCCGAAAAAAAAACGGTTTCTTCCATTTCACGATCGGTGGGTTTATCAGTCATAATGTATCCTAGCTGACGCCATGTTAAGATAGGATTATAATTGAAACAACCCTTCATCCCCATGAGCAGAATGTTGGAAAATCCTCCACAGCTTGTGATGATTTCTCTTATGTCTCTTATGTTGTTCTAGACAACATCATAATAAGTGAGAGCTATAATCCTTCGAGACCAAAGAAGAGTACATGCGGAGTCGGAAAATGGCCCCTTGGTGGGAATATGTAGTATAAACCATTTGTAAAAAATAGGAATGCAATAGACAACCCTTACCTTTTTGTCGTGTTGGGAATGAATGGCATAGTAAGTGTCATCAAGAATCATCGACACCGAGTTTCCATTCATGAAAACACAAATCGATGAGAAGTCTACAAAATTCTCTACATTGAGCAAGATGACAATACCATAAATCACAGTGGTCAATAGTGCGTTGAACGTGACCCAATCCTTGTTTTTTGCAAACTCTTTAGCTTTGGTTATCAATAACCTTAGATGAAAACTAGAAGTATTGCTCTTTAATGACCAATTCCTTTTTACATTGCTAAGGCTTAAAGAAAGAGCCTTAATGATAACCACATAATCAGGGATCTTAGGAGCACAGACAAAAGGAACACGACTTAAGATCTCAATATCAAGGAGGTAAGCATATTCCTTAAGTGTTGGTTCTAGTTGATAGTCCTGGATAATGAAATAACGAAGTTGTGGATCATAGAATTGCAAGAGCAATACCATATCCCACTTATCATACTCATCATTCAACAATAGCAACAGATTCCCATAACGATTTCTTAAAATCTTCTCGTTAGGACCAGTCACAATAACCCCCACTTCTCTCAACGGAGCTAGAGCAAAGTCATGAAAATGGTAACAAGACGTCTTCCTAAGCAGCTCTTTGCCTATCTCTGTGTTGTTATCCATCCTTTATGAAAACGAAAATCTCAGATTAACCTGGAAATGGTATACATATGCAGAGTAGCTCTTTTTTTGTATACATTTTTTATACATACATTTTGTAAAAATAAATATGCTATGATACAAGTGCAATAATCATGGAATCAAGGTTTCATAATATTGGTTGTTGTGTTATCTCTGAATATACCGAGAATACCAGAACCACAAATCTAGAACATAACTAGAAAACCATTGTCAATGGATAAGGCTTGGAACTGGGTTCCAACAGCAGCTTCATCCGCCTCCACAATGCTGAAAGAGGACAAATGAGATATCAATAATGCCTGTTCCCCATTTATGATCACTACTTTCCCTTCGCGTACAAACTTCAGTTTCTGGTGTAAAGTTGACGTGACAGCCCCTGCCTCATGAATCCACGATCGTCCTAGCAAACACCTATAAGCGGGAATAATGTCCATGACATGGAAAGTCATCTGAAAAAAATGTGGTCCTATATGAATAGGAAAGTCCACTTCACCAATAACAGATTTCCTTGATCCATCAAACATTTTCACAATGATGCCACTCGGGCGCATATGCGTTTCTTGATATTTCAACTTCATAAGAGTGCTCCTTGGTATAACATCCAACGCGGATCCATTATCAATTAGCACATTGGATAGCGAATCATTCTTGTAGTTCATAGAGATGTGGAGGGTCAGGTTGTGATTCCTTCCTTCATCTGGTAATTCATCATCGCAAAAACTCTAATTATTACATGATGTAACATTCCCTATTACGCTGCTGAATTGGTCTATTGGCATATCACTCTCCACAAAAGCTTGGTCAAGTACCTTCATCAAGGATTCTCTGTGAGCAGATGAGTTCATCGATAACACCGGGATAAATATTTTTGAAGGAGTCTGCAGTAGCAGTTCTACAATTTTGTAGTCGTTTATCTTGATTATCTTTAAAATATCATCCACTTCTTTCTCTAACGCATCCCCACTAGTCTTACCTATAGCCTTCTTGGGTTCAACATTCTCAGCAATTTTCTTTCCATCATTAACATCTCTTCGAACAACTGGTGCAAACACACGACCGCTGCGGGTCACCCTACTATTTTCATAAATATTCCCAACATCAGGCATTGGCTTATCTGATTTATAGGGGATAAGACTCTACAAACTAATCACCAACGGGGTAACAACTGGCTTGCTACAATACTCAACTTCGAGATGGGCGGGTGCCCCAAAACAAGGTACAATGACGTTTACCCCTTCTTCAACATAATCAGTCATTAATGAGTCATTTCCAGAAAACAAATCCTCATTTGAGGAGAAATACTCATTTGCGAAGGCATACTCTTCATCTGACTCTTCTTCAGTCAAACAAACCTCAACCATATAAACTTTATGGTAATCATCCCTTTGACTTGAAACCTTGATAATTTCGTTATCTAACAACAACTGAACACCCTTCTTCACGATTGAACATCGCCGGGAATCTCGACAGCAAACTCGACAAGATCCATATTGGTGTTCCACCTGACCAGCCATATAGCAGAAGGTAGCATGCAATTGCACGAGGTCCTCATTCATATACTCTAAATAAAAAATTATGAATTCTCTAGGACATCCAGAAACCATATTCACCTCATCTTCATACTCTTCCTTAGGTCTGATTATGTGGATTAGGCCCTCATCCATCATCTCTTGCAAATCAGCCTTTATCTTATCGCAACCTTGTATGTCTGTACTGCAAATAGCACAACCGGCATGGTCATGCGTATAGTAGATAAACTCACAAAGGTCTGCATGCATTTTCACCAAATCTCCTCTAACCAGATTAATATCAAAAATCCGGAAGTCGCCTGGACAACCGGCCACCACATTCACAACATTTACTCCCCCGTGCTTGGGTAGAGGATTGTCTTTCACATTAGGTCCCACATCCTTGAAAGATAGACTACCAGGCTTGACCAATTTCTGCACCTCAGTCTTCAAAGGGTAACAATTCTCAACATTATACTCTGGTGCTCCCTGATAAAAAGCACATGTTTGGTCTGCTTTGTAATACCAAGGCAATGGTGATGGTACAGTGGGAGGTGGTCGGGTCTGAACCAACTTCTTCCGAATCAATTCCGGTAGTAACTCTGTATAGCTCATAGGAATAGGGTCATAACTCTCCCTTATCTGATTATACCCTTGATTCCCTTGCTGGGACGGTCTCTGATATGCAACAGTAGTTGGAGCTGCACCCGCCACTGGAGTAACTGAGGTGAATTGCTGATGACGCTGATAATTCCTTCTAGGAGTATTAACCCTCCTCTCTTGTATAACAGCATTTGTATCCCCTTCCTTTTTCTTGGTAAACCCATAGGATGGTTTCTTCACACCTCCAGAACTTTCACTCTTTGTTAAACGACCCTCTCTTACAACCTCTTCTAAGCGGATACCCATTCCTACCATTTCAGTAAAGTCACTTGGCGCACTTGCTACCATTCTCTCATAGTAGAAAACACCCAGCGTTTTCAAGAAAATATTAGTCATCTCCTTCTCTTCCATGGAAGGACTCACTTGTGCGGCTACCTCACGCCATCTTTGTGCATATTCTTTGAATGACTCCTTGTCATTCTTAACCATGGCCCTGAGTTGATCACGGTCAGGCGCCATGTCCATGTTGTACTTGTATTATTTGATGAATGCTTCTCCCAAATCATTGAAAGTATGGATATTGGCGATGTCCAAACTCATATGCCACTTCAGTGCAACACCATTCAAACTATCCTGAAAAAAGTGAATCAGCAGACGCTGATCATCAGTATGTGTTGTACCCCAAAATTTTCCCTCCCATTTTCTTCAAGATTTGCAAGAAGCATGCTTCAAAATTCCCCAAGGGTTGCACAGTTCAAGGGCCTCCTAACAGTCAAGAACTAGGGTTTTGGTTCTGACAAAAGAAAATGAAGTTTCCAAGGGTCCAATCAAGTCCCATATGCCTATAAACATGGTCAAGCATCCTCATACCAAGTTTCAAGACTTACAGCACAAAATTGCACAGTCAAAAACCCTAATTGCACTACAGTCAACTGTAGGGGCAAAATGGTCATTTGACAGTCAAAAGTTCAAATTTTTGGTCAACATCTCATTTTGAAACCACAAACATCATTTGAGCAATGCTTGATCATGATTCTCAAAGCTTGGCTCAAAAAGTCTCAAGATGCAAAAGTTTCCATATTTGGACAGTTGAAAAAGTCAATTGTAACTTGACCAAGGCATAACTTTCACATGGATTATCAGAAAAATCCCATCCAAAGCTCATTTTGAAGAGAAAGACATTTCCTACAACTCCTCTTCATACTTCAAGTCGAATAAATGCTCTCACAAAAAGTTATCATTTTCAACATTATAGGTCATTTTCAAAAGTCAACAAAAAGAGACTTTAAGTCAAAGGCCATAACTTGAGATTGGTAAATAAAAATGACATGGGACCAAAGACATTGGTTAGCGGACTCAAAGACCTTTCCAAAATGTCCTAGAACATGAGCAAATCTTAAAAATTGAGCAAGATATGCCTTGTGGAAGTTGGGAAAGTTTTGGATATTTTGAAAAGTCAACATTGCTTCAAAAGTCTTAAAAGTGCTAATGGGCCTCTTTTTCTTCCACAATTCATCATCCAAAGCATGTGCACGACCATTTGGCCCAAAGGGAAGTTTTTTATCATTTTTATTTATTTATTTGAATTTTTAATTGCTAGAAATTCATTTAATTAATTAAAATACATGAAAAATACCAAACCTAAGTTTTTAAATCTTTTTGTGCATGAAATAGTCTCAAGATTTCGTGCATGATCTGATTTAGAAAGAATCCATGTGATTGGACATGATTGGAACCAAAATAGCATGAAAAAGATTGAAAAATATTTTGCCATGAAAATCAATATCCTCTCCATCAATTCCTTGATCCTTTGGCTCTGAAAACCTACCCTAATCACTCACATACATATATGGATGCAAACCCTCGTGCCCAAAAGGTCGAAGCTGCGCCAGAAAAGCATAGAGAAACTTGAGTTTTTGCTAAAAAATTAGGAAACTGAAAACTAGGTTTTAGGGCTTTTTAAGATCAAACAACTATTCCATTGGCTTGCTGAGACTTCAAGGAGGGAATTTGGATCAAAACCATAAGCTCTAACACCAAGAAACGTGAGAATAATCGTCCCCTGTACAGAAATTTTTCAATATGCTTGCATCATGATTCATACGTTTTTAATACTTTTTAATGTTTGATTTATGTTTCTTGTTTGATTCTGAAGCTAACCCAGTTGTTTGATTGCATTTTTATCACCCATACGCGATTTCACCATTGAAGGATATTAGGGTTCTTCAGCTTTCGAATTAGGGGTTTTTGAATATGGTAAAATTAGAATATCATAATGCCATGAATGGATTCAGCACGCTTGGACGAAAACAATAGAACCCTCGCGCCTAATTTATGTGGCCGGACGGCCTAATCGCTATTATCAGAAAATGCGTATTTTGGGGGGGTTCAAAACCCCCGCTAACTCTTTTATGTTTCAGGAAATAAACAAAACGATGAAGAAGATGACTAGGTGGCTAAGACTGGTTGGTCCATTCAAATTTTCGCGCGGAAATTCCACTAACCCTTATTTTCTTTTATATTATTTGTGTGTTATTTCATGTACAAACGCGCATAAGTGGCTCCACTGGTCAAGCGAAGGAAGGGTAACCTCTAGGACCTGGGTTCGATCCCAGGTCCCCACCCCTTTCATATTGTTTTGTTATTAATGCTTGTGTACAGTTTCAATGCTAGCGTCTATCATGCATCCACGTTATCAAGTCGTCCACGCGTCCCACTGCACTCAATCAAGGGCCAGGATTCAGAGACTAGGGTGTGCCTCAGTCAACGCCCATACATGCTAGCAGAAAAGTCAATCAGGCCAGAAGCTAATGGGCCTGAAATACTGGATCATACCTCTCATTTGGGGACAGACCCCCCTAGGTTTGCAATATTCTTTTCATTATTTTTTTATTTTGATTCAATTGTTTCTTTTATTTATTAATTCCTTTAATTTAATATTTTCATAAAAAATATAAAAAACAATATAAAATCAGAAAAAGACAAACATAAGTATTTTTATTTAATTAATATATTTTTTGTAAATAAATATTGTTCATTAATTTTAGCTATTAAATTAGGTTTAACTCAAGCATTTTCTTAATTAACTCAAAAATTTGTAGAAATTAGGTTTAATTATTTTAATTACTTTTATTCTTTTTTTCACCATTATTAATAATTAAATATTATTTATTTTGTAATTAAATTACCATGTAATTAATTAAGCTAATTTAGGTTTAACTTTAATATTTTTTCTTAATAAATAAAAAATTAGAATTAGGGTTAATTTCTCAATTTAATTCAATTTCCTCAAAATCATAAAATACAAAAATACCAAAAATAATTCCCTTTCATTTTAATTTTCATTAATTTAATCATTTAATTTAATTTCGTTAAAAGGGTCCAACGCCCTCGTTTCTAATATTTAATTCAATTCGCGTAATTATTCCTTTTTCTTTTAATATTTATGTACCTCTCCCAAAGCCTTGTAAACTCGGACATTTTAATCTTTCGCACTTTACTTTATTTCTTTATTTTTTGTCAAATCGGGTTCTGAAAATTTTGGCGATGTGGACCCGCGCCTTTGTAATAGTTTAGAATTTTATCTTTTCGCACTATCTTTTTAACTGTTAAATAAATGCATGCAAGAATGAATGACCTAAAATAAAAACAAACGCATAGATCACCAATTACATGACAAGACAAAAATAAACGAATCTGACACACAAATCACACACCACCCCTAGGGTACGCCTCACTGTTGCCTTGCCTCGAAAGGTGGTCGTCGAGTAGAGGATGTCTTAGTAAGTCCTCATGATCCGGGAACCTGGCATGAGGGTAGCTTCTAAGGTGTCTTCCCATTTCTCTGGTGATCACCATGTCCCGAACCCTCGAATTGACCCGAACACCTCCAACGGTGGTGCTACCTACCTCTCAATGGTGGGATGGCACTACTTTAAAGGACATTTACACAGACGAATTCCTTAGGGTAGGTAGACGACTCTAGATACTTGCTCTAATTTCAAAACAAATCAAAAAACTTCTTTTCGCACCGACACTTTCAAAAAGATTTCGAAAGCAACTTTTTAAACACTCTTGAGGACCGATACAAGAGTCGAACTGGAATTTTCAAAGAAACTTTTTAAAACCCACATTGAAAAGCAAACAAACCATTTTTGAAAACAAAAATGAGCAAGTATCTAAGAGCCCATGGATAACCATGGATAGAAAGGGTGCTAACACCTTCCCTTTCTATAATCTACCTCCCGAACCGAGAGCAATCTCTATAAGGAATTTTTCTATGCTTTTGTCCTTTCCATTTGGAGAAAATAAAAGACGGTGGCGACTCTTGCTTCCGCGACATTTCGCGAACCAGCGTTAAACAGTTAGTTCCAGATCCACCGATCACAGAACTGGCGACTCTGCTGGGGAATAAACTTAAAGTGAGGTGTACCTTAGGGTTAGTTCATAACTGTGTTTTCAATTGTATTGATTTGCTTGCTTTAAAATTGTGGGTTGCATGGGAGTTACATAGATCCTAACCCGGATCTGGGGATACCCTGTTTAGGTAGCATAAGCTGTGAGGGACCTGTCCGGCGTATACCGACATGGGTGAAGCAGTGGCTACGTTGGTGTGGCGCCTTGGTCTGTACCGATATCCCTCGTGTTGAAACGGGGAGAATATGGGTCTTCCAAGGAGTCATTAAGCACCAACAGACCTTAGAACCTTAAATGACCCAACTTGGCCATTAGAACAGTAGCAGTATGCTACGCCCATTGAGGCTAAACTCTCGTGATGGTTCTGGCCGCAAGAAAAGATTGTGATGCTGGAGTTATGACCGATTGAGGGTAGTCAATGATATTGGGATCCTCTAAGAACCCGGTTACTTTGATAGGACAGGTATGAACCAACAAACTGAAAGAGGGTAATACCTAGACCTCATGCTGGCCTAAACTCTAAGGGTTTCTCTTGTGTGACTTGTGTGCCTTTGTACTTGCCTACTTGCATGCTTGTTAGCTGACACATGAACTACTTGCAGGTTTTGTTTATAGTCCTTAATTAGGACTCATAACAAGGTTCACCGAGTTTCTTGCAGGTTTTGTTTTAGTCCTTAATTGGGACTCATGACAGTTTTTACTTGAGTTTCTTGCAGGTTTTGGTTTGCAGTCCTTAATTGGGACTCATAAGAGGGTTACTTACATTACCCCATGCATAACATAACATCATACCATTGCATACATCCTAACCCATTTCAAGGATCTCAAGGGCTCGTGATGCAGGTCATGGTGAATCAACTATCCCAGCAAGGGGCAAAGAGGATTTATTTTCCTCTAGCCAAGGTTGTCAGGGGCTATGACCCACTTGATATGGTGAGCTTTGACTCCTGGAGAAGGTTCCCCTAACCAAGGTTGTTTGGAAGCCAGAACTAGACATGATGACTAAAGTCAGGGGCTATAACCCACTCGATATGGTGAGCCTTGACCCTGGAAGAAGGACTCCCAACAATATGAAGTTCCTTCAATCAAGCTACCAGATTCTAATGATTTTCTTGTTTATCCCGCGAGGTCCTTGAAAACATTGCATGCATGTCATACACATCATTGCATAACAGGTATCCCTTTTGCAGGTTACTTACCTTTCCCGCTGTTTATTTCAGCAATGGCTTTCCAACCAGACAACCAGGACCTTCTTGCTCAAGAGACTCGGTTCGGGGAAATCCTCCTGAATCTATCCAAGGGGCAGGAGGAGCTAAGGACACTTCTCATGGAGACTCTAGTTAGGAACAGTGCTGAGGATGAACGGCTGAAACATCTGCAAGCTGAAGTGGATATAATGAAAGCCCAAATGCTGGGGCAGGTGAATATCATTCAAGGCTTAGCTCAAAGACAAGAAGAGCTCGGAGTTCTCGTCAACCAACTGCTTCAGGGTAACCAACTAGGGCAAACGTCTAAGGGTAAAAAGCTAGTCATCGTTCAGCCGCCTTTGAGACAAGGAGGTAAGGGGAGAGCTCCTCAAATGGCTCCAGTGCCACAAATTCAGCATCAACCTCACCGGCTTCAGCCAGACAAGTCCAGGAGGCAATTCACCCCGCTCAACATGTCGCTGTTTCAAGCTTTACAACGCCTGTTGAGATTGAATTTGATCACATTAAGGGCTCATCCCCAGAACCCCAACACAGCACATCCTACTTATGATCCCAATAAAAGATGTGCCTACCATTCTGCCTGTCCAGGACATGATACAAATGAGTGTTGGGCTCTGAAGAACAAGATCCAGGACCTGATTGATGAAGGAGCACTGGAGTTCACACAAGATGGTCAGGCTGAATTTTTCTACCATCCCTCCAAGGCTCACCATTTGAAGTGACAAGCCCTAAGATGAAAAGACTTTTGTTCATTCGAATGTTCAAGTTGTGTTGACATTTATTCATGTTAAACGCTGTTATTTCATTAATGCATCGCATATGTCTGTTTTGAAGTAATATATTCGTATTCACTATATGTAAATTATTTTCATATTTTTTCTGATGATCAACTCTCAATAATTCTAAGCCTCTTGAGGGAGGATGACGAAAACGATATCACGATCTTGACAGTATGCTTTTGAACAGACCCCGCTGATGAGGTACAAGCATTGTTTCAAATCCCTAAACACTGGAGTTATAAGGAAGATAATCCCTCGTCAACCCCTCTGAGCCAAAGAAGTAGGAGTTTTTCTTTTCGAAATTTAAAACCCTTAATCATAACCTGGGGCAGGGTAGTCTCTCAGTTGATCCAAGTGCATAACGAATGGCACTAAAGAGGTCCTTACAAAAAAAAAAGAAGACAGTGATGATTCTGAATAATCATAAGGATAGGCAGTCATTATATCTCAAAAATAAAAACCCAATAAGTCAAAACCTATGAAGGAGACTTACAAAACTGGGGCATCCCGCTGACTGTAATCATAAAAGAAACAGTTCAGGCAAAAGAAATAGGGATAACAAAATCAAAAAAGGAAAGAGGTCACACAAACCCTCAATAACAAAAAGGAATGAATGCCTATTCAAAATAAACTATCAACATCCGAACCATCACGGGAATATCAGGACAAAGACGCAACAAGGTCTAACGCACGATTAGCTGAGTTTAGGATTGAAGAACATCACGAAGAACGGGTGGGTACAAATAATTTGAGCCTTTATCCTTTGTTTCTTAAACCATGAACCAGTCCACGTTATAACCCTCAAAAGTCCTAGCTGAAGCATGGGTTAGTTCGAAAGCATACTGTTACGAAAGCAGGGAAATTCGCATGATGAATACCTAATGAACAGAAGCACTTCCAATCAAGGGGAAGACAGGATCACGGTCCATTGTCTGGGGCAGTTAAATCAAGATCCGGAGAATCTCTCAAAGGCCAAATAGCCTGGGGCAAGTCTCCGTCTGAGTCACTTGGGGCATTCCAACAACGAATCTTGCCTGATCAAACACCTTCTAGTGGCATGACAAAACACTTCTAACAGGGGCAACTCCCTACACTCCGAAAGTGTGGACGTAGTCGAGAAAATACTACGCATAATCAAAGACCCGCTAGGTTGACGTACCTAGGCAAAAATAAGGGCTTCCCGGCGAACCAAAAGGGTTCGGGCAAAATGAAGGGATGAAATGAAAAATCTGTACACCCGGCAAGTCGAAAACCTGAAAAGGCGGCTTGGGCAAAAATGGGTATCCCGGTGGACTGAAAACCCGAAAGGGCGGTCCAGGAAAAAGTTAGGGATCAAAGCGTACGACTATGTCCTGTCATCTTGTCACCTGCCTACCAGAAGAAGGTTTGTCCATCAACAATTATCAGCACCTCACAGGTTTTCCTCTCCCACCTCAGAAACAGGGGCAATAAAGAGTTGTCTAAGCAATCTAATGGCTCTGTCCACCAAGGTACTAAGATAGGTCCAGCTGAAGAACATAACCAGTATACCTTAATTCCCCAGAGAGTGAGTCAGCAAGTCAGTGCACTCTACACCCAAGCAAAGTTATACAATCAGCCTTAAGGAAATTGGGTATCCACCAGCAGATCTCAACATTCTCCAGCAATATACATGCATTCTTAACAAGCATCCCCGGCAATCTTGGCCTAAAGATTGTTCCACGGCGGCATATCAAACATTCAGTGGAGTTACTTCCAGTACAATTCAAAACTTCCCCAAGAGAGTCCAATCTAGTTCCCCAGGAAAATTGAAATCCATCTCCCCAAGCAGGAAGCTTATCCCCAGTAGATTCTGGAAGCTTATCCCCGTAGAGCACGAACGCGTCTCTCGACTTTATTCAAAGAGTTATTTCCTGACCAAGATATAACTGGGTTATCCTCAGCCAAAAGCCACGGAAAGATCGTTCTCGACAAAGCCTTATTATCCCCAATGAAGTCTACTAACACTTCCAACACAACAATGGTATCCCCAGCAAGTTATTATCAACAACTCAACAAAGTACCTCTCTCCCCACAGAGTATTGCTTCCCAGCAAGATCGCTAGAGTACTTTTCTCCCCGCAGAGTAGTCTATCCGCCAAGTTCATTCCCTAACGGAGTTATCTTCTCCTACCGGTATTCTAGCAACTATCATCCCAGCGGAAACAACAAATCTATTCTTCAACATCAGCCCAGGATTGACCTCCCGGCACCCGTCAAGGATTTATTTTCCTAAGACGAAAACATACATTCATAAACATCTTCATACATTATAGCATACATATACGCATCACATCTTACAAATCTCATTTATGTTGAGAACATCATTGCTTGATCCATATCATGCATGGCATATGATTGACCTTTACCTTTCAGGAAAGATCAAGTTAAGTTCTCAAGCTACATTTCAAGACCTAGACCGGTTCAGTTAAATCGACCCTAAGATTTTTCTGTTTCTTATCCAGTCAAAGGCCTTCTCTGGTTCAGTCAGATCGACCCTAAGATCTCCCTGTTTCTTATCCAGTTGAAGACATTTCAAGACCTAGACCGGTTCAGTTAAATCGACCCTAAGATTTTCCTGTTTCTTATCCAGTCAAAGGCCTTCTCTAGTCCAGTTAAATCGACCCCTAACAGATTTTCCTGATAAAGACTCAGTAGAAGATATCCAAGATTCTCTCAATGATTACTGTTGAGATTGAAGTCACCTGTGGTTCTCTCCCCGTTACTGCGGAGGTAGTAATCGCCCAAGATTCTCTCAATGATTACTGTTGAGGTTGAAGTCGCCCAAGATTCTCTCAATGATTTCTGTTGAGGTTGAAGTCGCCCAAGATTCTCTCAATGATTACTGTTGAGGTTGAAGTCGCCCAAGATTCTCTCAATGATTACTGTTGAGGTTGAAGTCGCCCCAGATTCTCTCAATGATTACTGTTGAGGTTGAAGTCTCCTATGGTTCTCTCCCCGTTACTGCAGAGGTAGTAATCACCCCAAGATTCTCTCAGCGTCACTGTTGAAGTAGAAGATATCCAAGATTCTCTCAATGATTACTGTTGAGGTTGAAGTCACCCCAGATTCTCTCAATGATTACTGTTGAGGTTGAAGTCGCCTATGGTTCTCTCCCCGTTAGTGCGGAGGTAGTAATAACCCTAAGATTCTCTCAGCGTCACTGTTGAAGTAGAAGATATCCAAGATTCTCTCAATGATTACTGTTGAGGTTGAAGTCGCCCCAGATTCTCTCAATGATTACTGTTGAGGTTGAAGTCGCCTATGGTTCTCTCCCCGTTACTGCGGAGGTAGTAATCACCCCAAGATTCTCTCAGCGTCACTGTTGAAGTAGAAGATATCCAAGATTCTCTCAATGATTATTGTTGAGGTTGAAGTCGCCCAAGATTCTCTCAATGATTACTGTTGAGGTTGAAGTCGCCTATGGTTCTCTCCCCGTTACTGCGGAGGTAGTAATTATCCCCAAATTCCCCCAATGATTACTGTTGAGGTTGAAGTCGCCCGAGATTCTCTCAATGATACTGTTGAGGTTGAAGTCGCCCATGGTTCTCTCCCCGTTACTGCAGAGGTAGTAATCATCCCCAGATTCGCTCAGCGTTACTGTTGAGGTAGAAGTCATCCGAGGTTCTCTCACCGTTCCTATTGAGATAGTAACCACCCCTGGTTCATCACCATTTGAAGCTCCAGATTCAGCTCCTGTAACCAGTCAGGGCACATCTACATAAAGAATTTGAAGACCAACTCCCGTAATAGGTCAGGTAATCATTTTTCTCTTGTGCAGGTACGCAAGTTCTCGCTAAGGAAACTCTTACGCGATCGACACCCAGATGGCATCTATAAGCCCATCCACCTTCCATCATCTCTTAGCATGGCATCTATAAGCCCATCATCCTCTTCATCAATCTCCAAATGGCATCTATAAGCCCATTCCGCCATCACACTACTATGTGAGCGCAAATTTCTGGGCACTCTAGTGTTCAATCATCTTCCACCTTCGGATTACGAAAGGCACGTCAGCCAATCTGCATCCTCAGGTCTAAGAAGATTGAACAGGGGCAACTGTTGTACCCCAAAATTTTCCCTCCCATATTCTTCAAGATTTGCAAGAAGCATGCTTCAAAATTCCCCAAGGGTTGCACAGTTCAAGGGCCTCCTAACAGTCAAGAACTAGGGTTTTGGTTCTGACAAAAGAAAATGAAGTATCCAAGGGTCCAATAAAGTCCCATATGCCTATAAACATGGTCAAGCATCCTCATACCAAGTTTCAAGACTTACAACACAAAATTGCACAGTCAAAAACCCTAATTGCACTACAGTCAACTGTAGGGGCAAAATGGTCATTTGACAGTCAATAGTTCAAATTTTTGGTCAACATCTCATTTTGAAGCCACAAACATCATTTGAGCAATGCTTGATCATGATTCTCAAAGCTTGGCTCAAAAAGTCTCAAGATGCAAAAGTTTCCATATTTGGACAGTTGAAAAAGTCAACTGTAACTTGACCAAGGCATAACTTTCACATGGATTATCAGAAAATTCCCATCCAAAGCTCATTTTGAAGAGAAAGACATTTCCTACAACTCCTCTTCATACTTCAAGTCGAAGAAATGCTCTCACAAAAAGTTATCATTTTCAACATTATAGGTCATTTTCAAAAGTCAACAAAAAGAGACTTTAAGTCAAAGGCCATAACTTGAGATTGGTAAATCAAAATGACATGGGACCAAAGTCATTGGTTAGAGGACTCAAATACCTTTATAAAATGTCCAAGAACATGAGCAAAGCTTAAAAATTGAGCAAGATATGCCTTGTGGAAGTTGGGAAATTTTTGGATATTTTGAAAAGTCAACATTGCTTCAAAAGTCTTAAAAGTGCTAATGGGCCTCTTTTTCTTCCACAATTCATCATCCAAAGCATGTGCACGACCATTTGGCCCAAAGGGAAGTTTTTTTATCATTTTTATTTATTTATTTGAATTTTTAATTGCTAGAAATTCATTTAATTAATTAAAATACATGAAAAATACCAAACCTAAGTTTTTAAATCTTTTTGTGCATGAAATAGTCTCAAGATTTCGTGCATGATCTGATTTAGAAAGAATCCATGTGATTGGACATGATTGGAACCAAAATAGCATGAAAAAGATTGAAAAATATTTTTCCATGAAAATCAATATCCTCTCCATCAATTCCTTGATCCTTTGGCTCTGAAAACCTACCCTAATCACTCACATACATATATGGATGCAAACCCTCGTGCCCAAAAGGTCGAAGCTGCGCCAGAAAAGCATAGAGAAACTTGAGTTTTTGCTAAAAAATTAGGAAACTGAAAACTAGGTTTTAGGGCTTTTTAAGATCAAACAACTATTCCATTGGCTTGCTGAGACTTCAAGGAGGGAATTTGGATCAAAACTATAAGCTCTAACACCAAGAAACGTGAGAATAATCGTCCCCTGTACAGAAATTTTTCCATATGCTTGCATCATGATTCATACGTTTTTAATACTTTTTAATGTTTAATTTATGTTTCTTGTTTAATTCTGAAGCTAACCCAGTTGTTTGATTGCATTTTTATCACCCATACGCGATTTCACCATTGAAGGATATTAGGGTTCTTCAGCTTTCGAATTAGGGGTTTTTGAATATGGTAAAATTAGAATATCATAATGCCATGAATGGATTCAGCACGCTTGGACGAAAACAATAGAACCCTCGCGCCTAATTTATGTGGCCGGACGGCCTAATCGCTATTATCAGAAAACACGTATTTTGGGGGGGTTCAAAACCCCCGCTAACTCTTTTATGTTTCAGGAAATAAACAAAACGATGAAGAAGATGACTAGGTGGCTAAGACTGGTTGGTCCATTCAAATTTTCGCGCGGAAATTCCACTAACCCTTATTTTCTTTTATATTATTTGTGTGTTATTTCATGTACAAACGCGCATAAGTGGCTCCACTGGTCAAGCGAAGGAAGGGTAACCTCTAGGACCTGGGTTCGATCCCAGGTCCCCACCCCTTTCATATTGTTTTGTTATTAATGCTTGTGTACAGTTTCAATGCTAGCGTCCATCATGCATCCACGTTATCAAGCCGTCCACGCGTCCCACTGCACTCAATCAAGGGCCAGGATTCAGAGACTAGGGTGTGCCTCAGTCAACGCCCATACATGCTAGCAGAAAAGTCAATCAGGCCAGAAGCTAATGGGCCTGAAATACTGGATCATACCTCTCATTTGGGGACAAACCCCCCTAGGTTTGCAATATTCTTTTCATTATTTTTTATTTTGATTCAATTGTTTCTTTTATTTATTAATTCCTTTAATTTAATATTTTCATAAAAAATATAAAAAACAATATAAAATCAGAAAAAGACAAAAATAAGTATTTTTATTTAATTAATATATTTTTTGTAAATAAATATTGTTCATTAATTTTAGTTATTAAATTAGGTTTAACTCAAGCATTTTCTTAATTAACTCAAAAATTTGTAGAAATTAGGTTTAATTATTTTAATTACTTTTATTCTTTTTTTCACCATTATTAATAATTAATTATTATTTATTTTGTAATTAAATTACCATGTAATTAATTAAGCTAATTTAGGTTTAACTTTAATATTTTTTCTTAATAAATAAAAAATTAGAATTAGGGTTAATTTCTCAATTTAATTCAATTTCCTCAAAATCATAAAATACAAAAATACCAAAAATAATTCCCTTTCATTTTAATTTTCATTAATTTAATCATTTAATTTAATTTCGTTAAAAGGGTCCAACGCCCTCGTTTCTAATATTTAATTCAATTCGCGTAATTATTCCTTTTTCTTTTAATATTTATGTACCTCTCCCAAAGCCTTGTAAACTCGGACATTTTAATCTTTCGCACTTTACTTTATTTCTTTATTTTCTGTCAAATCGGGTTCTGGAAATTTTGGCGATGTGGACCCGCGCCTTTGTAATAGTTTAGAATTTTATCTTTTCGCACTATCTTTTTAACTGTTAAATAAATGCATGCAAGAATGAATGACCTAAAATAAAAACAAACGCATAGATCACCAATTACATGACAAGACAAAAATAAACGAATCTGACACACAAATCACACACCACCCCTAGGGTACGCCTCACTGTTGCCTTGCCTCGAAAGGTGGTCGTCGAGTAGAGGATGTCTTAGTAAGTCCTCATGATCCGGGAACCTGGCATGAGGGTAGCTTCTAAGGTGTCTTCCCATTGCTCTGGTGATCACCATGTCCCGAACCCTCGAATTGACCCGAACACCTCCAACGGTGGTGCTACCTACCTCTCAATGATGGGATGGCACTACTTTAAAGGACATTTACACAGACGAATTCCTTAGGGTAGGTAGACGACTCTAGATACTTGCTCTAATTTCAAAACAAATCAAAAAACTTCTTTTCGCACCGACACTTTCAAAAAGCTTTCGAAAGTAACTTTTCAAACACTCTTGAGGACCGATACAAGAGTCGAACTGGAATTTTCAAAGAAACTTTTTAAAACCCACATTGAAAAGCAAACAAACCATTTTTGAAAACACAAATGAGCAAGTATCTAAGAACCCATGGATAACCATGGATAGAAAGGGTGCTAAGACCTTCCCTTTCTATAATCTACCTCCCGAACCGAGAGCAATCTCTATAAGGAATTTTTCTGTTCTTTTGTCCTTTCCATTTGGAGAAAATAAAAGACGGTGGCGACTCTTGCTTCCGCGACATTTCGCGAACCAGCGTTAAACAGACAGTTCCAGATCCACTGATCACAGTATGGGTAGACATTCTCCTTACATACATCACCATATGAGCACGAGGGTAAGTGTTGCCCTTGTACTTCTCAAACTCCGAGACCTTAAACTTAGCAGGTATCTTAACATTCAGGACCAAGCATAACTAACTCACATTCTGCCCAAATAGCTCTTTTCCCCTGAGGGCCTTCATCTCTCTTTGCATCTTGTCAAACTACTATTGAAAATCATCCATTCTGTCATAAAGACCCAAGTTTTCACTCGGTGGAGGGAAAGGACGACACACATCATCATTAACAAACAGAACCACATTTATCGAAGGAGGCGCATCAGGAGCAGCATGCACCACATGAGGTTCCGGAGTAACAATAGTCTGAACAATTAGAGTATCTTGAGGACCAAGATCGAAACCTTCAGGTGCAAAATTCTCTGGTGTTGTACCCCAAACTTTTCCCTCCTATATTTCTCAAGACATGTCAAGAATAATCTCCAAGTTTCTCAAGATTGGCTCAAGGGTTGGACAGTCAAATCACCTCCTAAGGCAGTCAATTCAAAATTAGGGTTTTGTGTTGCATCAAGGTCCTTACATCCAAATGGCCTCAAATTCTCTCCAATGTCCTAATATGTTCTCAAGTTCATCCATGTCAAATTTCACACCTTGCAGAGAAAGTTTGGCCAGTCAATTGCTCAAGAGGTCCAAAAATCGATTGTGCTAGGGCAAAAGTCAATTGTGTCCCAAATACAGTCAAACTTCAAGATTTTTTGTCAACATTCTCATTTTGAAGTATAATTCATCATTTTATCAAGGGTTGATCATGATTCATCAAGGATTGCTCAAGATTCATCAAGATTCAAAAGTTGCTAAATTAGGGTTTTGTAGGAAAAGTCAACTCAACTTTGACCAAGCATAACTTACTCATATTTTATGAGAAATGACCCATTCAAATCTAATTTTTAAGAGGATGCAATTTCCTACAATCCATCTTCACAACCCAAGATCAATAAATGCTCTCACAAAAAGTTACAAATTTGGACATTATAGGTCATTTTTAAAAGTTAACAAAAACACCTTTTTTCCCAAAGCTTATAACTTGAGCATGGAACAACAAAATGACATGAGACCAAAAGGGTTGATTAGAGGACATCTCAAGGTTTCTAAAAAGTCCAAGAACACCTCCAAAAGTTCAAAATTGAAGAAGTTATGCATTGTTGAATTTAGGCATTTTTCCAAATTTGCCAAAAGTCAACTATCCTCAAAACTCCAATTTTTGACAAAAGGGCCCACTTTTTTCCACTTGATATAGTCTTGTCATGCCACACACGTGTCCCATATTTGATTTCATGGCCATTCATTTATTTTTCTATTTTATTCAATTTTTATTGATTTAATTCATTTTAAATCAATATTAAATCAAATAAAATCTAAAAAATTGATGTAAGGGGATTCTTGTGATTATTACAGCTTGCAAATATCATGTGATACTCAATCAAACTCCTGCCAAGTTAAAAAAAGCACAAAATCTCAGATTTGATGCAAATATGGCAACTTGATTATGGTGATCAAAAGCAAATCTTGATTCTTCAATGCATATGGTTTAATGCCCAAGTTTTGACCTAAACACATTCTATTATATGCACATAAGAGAGGCAGACCAAAAATACACACAGAGCACTGCTGAAACGGCCAGAACAAGTTTGTGAAAAAGCTTGAAAAGTGGGAGAACAAAAACAACATTGGAGCACGATTCAGTCCAAAAGCTTGACATAGCTCTCTTCCCTGACATCCAGTGAAGCGATACCAATCAAAATCCAGCCTTCTCATTGCATAAATTTCACTATAAGTCATCACGAACCAACCTCTGAACATGGATTCCAAATCTCCAATTCTTGCATCTTTTCTTTAAAATCTTGGCATATTTATGTTTGTTGTTTGATTTGGAACGTTTTGGTATTATTCAATTGTATTTTTAGGACCTGTATCATGATGCCCGAATCTAGGGTTCTTGTTCTTGTTTTTTAGGTGTTTCTTATGCAGGATAAATTGAGGCAAACAATGGTTATAGGGATATTCAGGAGGCAGAGACGAACACATCCATGTTCTTGGATGGTATTTTCATGGCCTGGGAGAGGTTTTTGAGATGCCCTATGAATCTTCCTGCGGATAAAAATCCGCAGGTAAACGAACCAGGGATGCGTTGAGGAAGATGATAACGTGGCTTGCATCCATTTGCCCGTTTGAATCATTAGCGCATTTTTTATTTATTTTGCAGGGCTTAATTAATTGTTTTGAATATATTATTTGTTTTCTATTCCAATAACGAATGACCAAGCTAGTTGGAGTGGTTGAGCGCGCAGGCATATGAGCAATGGGACTCGGGTTCGAATCCCAGGTCCCCCAATATTATTTGTCTTGTTTTTCTCCAGGCAATTGCATGTGTTTCAGGCTTTGCAGTGCATCATATGCCTTCATCCAGATCTTGTCCAGATGGCCTGTAGACTAAATCCAATGGCCAGAATGGAGTCCTCACAATGTTCTCAAGTCAAAGGCGCATACTGGATTAAAGGGTCAACGAGGTTGCTCACAATTGGGCCTGAAAATTGCAACTCAAACCCTCTCTTCAGGCCCACACCCCCCTGAGTATTTCTTTTACATTTTATTTATTTTTCTTATTTATTTATTTATTATTATTATTATTATCTTAATTAATCAATTAACCAATTAACTTTTTCATAAAAAATCAGAAACAATAAAAATAATATTTTTTAATTCCATTAATTTTATTATTTATTTTTGTAAATAAACAATTAATTTATTTATTTAGTTTAAATAGGTTTAATAATAATATATTTTGCAATAAATTAAAATCAATTTAGAATTAGGATTTTTATTAACCTTTTAATCATTCTTATTTTATTTCCTTAATTAAAATAAAACCCAAAAATATTTTCGTTTAATTAATTAATTCAATTATTAACTTAGGCTAATTTTTAATTAAAAAAATAACAAAAAAATATGCTTTATTTAATAAAAAGGGTCAAAACCCTAAGACACTCCAATTTAATTTTCTTGCGCACGTATTATCTTTTGATCCATATTTCAATATTGTAACTGCTTCGGGAATGTAATAGTTTTTAACTTAGGATATTATTTATTTATTTATCGCTTTTATTTACTTTTCGCAATTTAATTTTAAAGGGTTTGTCTTTGGCGATGTAAATACCCGACGCCTTGTGTGATCGGTGGATCTGGAACTGACTGTTTAACGCTGGTTCGCGAAATGTCGCGGAAGCAAGAGTCGCCACCGTCTTTTATTTTCTCCAAATGGAAAGGACAAAAGCACAGGAAAATTCCTTATTGAGATTAGTTCTCGGTTCGGGAGGTAGACTTATAGAAAGGGAAGGTGTTAGCACCCTTTCTATCCATGGTTATCCATGGGCTCTTAGATACTTGCTCATTTGTGTTTTCAAAAATGTTTGTTTGCTTTTCAAGTGAGTGGGTTTGAAAAAGTTTCGTTTAAAATTTCAGTTCGACTCTTGTATCAGTCCTCAAGAGTGTTTGAAAAGTTGTTTTTGAAAGCTTTTTGCAAAGTGTCGGTGTGAAAAGAAGTTTTTGATTTGTTTTGAATTAGAGCAAGTATCTATGAGTCATCTACCTACCCTAAGGAATTAGTCTGTGTAAATGTCCTTAAGGTAGTGCCATCCCACCATTGAGAGGTAGGTAGCACCACCGTTGGAGGTGTTCGGGTCAATTCGAGCTTGTAGGGACAGTGTGGTCACCGAGCAACGGTAAGATACCTTAGAAGCTACCCTTATGCCATTGATCTTTTATTCCGAGGCAACTATTCCGAGGCAACTTGTTCCGAGGAAACTAAATCAATGGGACATAAGGACTCACTAAGACGTCCTATAGTCGACGACCACGTTTCGAGGGGCAAGGCAACAGTGTGGTCACCAGAGCAATAGTAGGACACCTTAGAAGCTACCCTCATGCCATGTTCATGGACATAAGGACTTACTAAAACGTCCTATACCCGACGACCACTTTTCGAGGGGCAAGGCAACAGTGAGGCGTACCCTAGGAGTGGTGTGTGAATTATGTGTCATTTTCAGTTATTATTTGTCTTGTCATGCATTTGGTGAGCTACGCATTGTTTTTATTTGGGCATACATTCTTTCATGTGATTAACAGTTTAAAGGTGCGGGATTTGAAATGCGGGAAAATAAAAGTCCTACGCTATTACAAGGCGCGGGTCTACATCGCCAAATTAAACCAAGACCCGATTTGAATAAATAAAAATGCGGAAAATAAATGTCCTAATTATCTATTACAAAGCTTTGGGGCAATTACATGAAATTTAAAAAGGAATAAAAATAAATGCGTGAAAAGGAATTATGATCGAAGATGCGAGGGCGTTGGACCCTTTAAAGGAATTAAATGAAATTAATAAATTAATTAAATTAAATAAAGGAAAGAACTTATTTTTTGATGTTTTTTGATTTATGAAATTAAAGAGAATTAATTGGAATTAAAAGTTGAATAAAACCCTAGTTCTAAATTGTTTTTAATTTATTGAAGAAAATTGTTTAAGTTTAACCTAATTTAACCCTAATTAATTAATTACAAGTATTTACAAAAATAATTAATTATTAATAATAGGAATAAGATGAAATTACTTTATTGAGAAAAAGAATAAAAATCTAAAACCTAATTTTTATGTGTTTTAATTTATTTAAGAAAAAATGTTACAGTTAAAAACCCTAATTTAAAACTAAATTAATTATTAAATTTATTTACAAAATTAATATAAATTAATAAAAACATATTTTTTGTTTTATGATTTTCTGGTTTTTTATGTTATAAAATTATTTTTGTGGAATTAATTAAAAAAAACAATAAAACATAATGAAAATAAATAAAAGAAAAGAATAAAAAGGGGAAAGAAAATGCAAACATATGGGGGTGTTGACCCAATTTGGAGGCTTATGATGACTAGTCTGGCCCAACAGATTCAAGGCCTGTTGACTTTTCCATGGTCACGTGTAGAATGCTTGACTAGCGTCTAGGGTAGTCCTCCCATGCTGGCCCATGGATTGATGTTGCGGGACATGTGGCAAGCTTGAGCGTTGGCGTGTATGATGGACCACAGGATGAAAGCTGCATAGAAACATATGAAGAAAAATAATATTGGAGAAGGGAGGGGACCTGGGAATCGAACCCAGGTCCCAATGCTTGAAGGACACATCACTCACCAACCAGCCAACCGCGTTTCTTTGTTCATTTAGTGGAACCTGATCAATATGAGAGAGAACAAATGCTATTGGAGTAAAACAAAAATTAAGCGCGAAGATTTGAATCTCCCAGTCACGTCCAGACACGCAAGCATCATCTTCTTCTTCCTGCAAAAATGTCAAACAAATAGCGGGGGTTTTAAACCCCCACTAACCACAATATACAAAAATAGCGATTAGCTCCTGGGCAATGTTAAATTGGGCGCGAGGTGATGATGTGTTCATGTGTGTCTCCTGGTTTCAATGGTACAGGTTTGATTGGATAATTTTGCCTTATGCGTAAAACCCCAAATTTGGAGCTTTGAAACCCTAAGCATCGTTCATGGTATCTTTCCATACGTGCAAGCATTCTTCAATTAAATTGTGCCATTAGCTTCAGAATACCCATGTTAGTATAAATCAAAATTTAAAATGCATTAATATGGCATGAAATTCAAAGTATGATTATGCAAAAATGTATGAACAAGGCGACTGTATTCTACCACTTCTTCGAGTATGGAGACTTGAAAAGTATTGGAGAAGATTCCTGGCAGTCTTGGAAAGCTTATGGAATGCTTATTTTGCCTTGCAACACACTGAAACTATGAAAACAGATTTGAGATTTTTGGTGAAAAAATGCAAAGTTGTTTCTAGGTCTGAGGCGCAGCTTGCTTGTTGTCCTGATTAGGGTTGTGATGTACACATATATGTCAATGAATTAGGGTAAAAAGATCAAGCCCAAAGCCTTGCTTTAATGCCTTTCAAGTTTGTGATTTTCCATGATTTTTTTCAATCTTTTTACCATGAAGAACATGCCAATTATTGGAGATCCTTTCCTTTTTGGGTATGCACGAAATCTTGAGTGAATGATGAGTGGAAATACTGCATAAAAAGATTTGAAAACATTTGTTTAGTATTTTTCTCATATTTAATTTTAATTAAATGAATTAATAGATTTAAAAATTCAATTAATAAATTAAAAATAAGAAAATAACTCCCCTTTGGGTCAATGGGTCGTGCATGGCCTTTGGGTGATGATTCTTGGAAGAAATTATGGCCCATTAGCAATTTTGAGGCATTTGAAGCAAAGTTGACTTTTCAAAATTCCCAAAAATTTCCCAACTTCCACAAGGCATATCTTGCTCAATTATTACGCTTTGATCATGTTCTTGGACATTTTAGAAAGGTCTTGAAGTCCTCTAACCAATGCCTTTGGTCCCATGTCATTTTGATTTACCAATCTTAAGTTATGGTCTTTGACTTAAAGTGCCTTTTTGTTGACTTTTGAAAATGACCTATAATGTTGAGATTGATAACTTTTTGTGAGAGCATTTCTTGGACTTGAAGTGTGAATAGGAATTGTAGGAAATGTCATTCTCTTCAAAATGAGCTTTGGATGGAATCTTTCCGATAAACCATGTGGAAGTTATGCCCTGGTCAATTTGCAGTTGACTTTTTCAACTGTCCAAATATAGAAACTTTTGCATCTTGAGACTTTTTGAGCCATGCTTTGAGAATCATGATCAAGAATTGATCAAATGATTTTTGTGGCTTCAAAATAAGATGTTGACCAAAAATTTTGACTTTTGACTGTCAAATGACCATTTTGCCCCTGCAGTTGACTGTTGAGCAATTAGGGTTTTTGACTGTGCAATCTTGTGCTGTGACTCTTGAAACTTGGCATATGGATGCTTGACCATGTTTATGGGCATGTGGGACTTGATTGGACCCTTGGAAACCTCAACTTCTTTGCCAGAACCAAAACCCTAATTTTTGACTGTTAGGAGGCAATTGGACTGTGCAACTCTTGGGAGATTTTGAAGCATGCTCTTTGCAAATCTTGAAGAATATGGGAGGGCAAATTTTGGGGTACAACAGTTGCCCCTGTTCAATCTTCTTAGACTTGAGGATGTAGATTGGCTGACGTGCCTTTCGTAATCCGAAGGTGGAAGATGATTGAACACTAGAGTGCCCAGAAATTTGCGCTCACCTGTTGGCAGTGTGATGATGGGAATGGGCTTACAGATGCCATTTGGAGATTGATGGACAGGGAGATGGGCTTATAGATGCCATGTTGAGAGGTGATAGATAGGTGGATGGGCTTATAGATGCCATCTGGGTGTCGATCGCGTAAGAGATTCCTTAGCGAGAACTTGCGTACCTCAACGGGACGATGAGAGAACCTTGGATGATTACTACCTCAATAGTAACGATGAGAGAACCTGGGGCGATTACTACCTCAACAGTAACGATGAGAGAACCTGGGGCGATTACTACCTCAACAGTAACGATGAGAGAACCTGGGGCGATTACTACCTCAACAGTAACGATGAGAGAACCTGGGGCGATTACTACCTCAACAGTAACGATGAGAGAACCTGGGGCGATTACTACCTCAACAGTAACAATGAGAGAACCTGGGGAGATTACTACCTCAACAGTAACGATGAGAGAATCTTGGATGTCTTCTACTGAGTCTTCATCAGGAAAATCTTTAGGAATCGATTTAACTGGACTAGAGAAGGCCTTTGACTGGATCGACATCAGAAAAAATCTTTAGGAGTCGATTTAACTGAACCAGGCAAGGTCTTGAAATAACTTCAACTGGATAAGAATCAGGGAGATCTTAGGGTCGATCTGACTGAACCAGAGAAGGCCTTTGACTAGATAAGAATCAGAAAAATCTTTAGGAGTCGATTTAACTGAACCAGGCAAGGTCTTGGAATAACTTCAATTGGATAAGAATCAGGGAGATCTTAGGGTCGATCTGACTGAACCAGAGAAGGCCTTTGACTAGATAAGAATCGGAAAAATCTTTAGGAGTCGATTTAACTGAACCAGGCAAGGTCTTGGAATAACTTCAACTGGATAAGAATCGGGGAGATCTTAGGGTCGATCTGACTGAACCAGAGGAGGCCTTTGACTAGATAAGAATCAGAAAAATCTTTAGGAGTCGATTTAACTGAACCAGGCAAGGTCTTGGAATCTTCAACTGGATAGGAATCAGGGAGATCTTAGGGTCGATCTGACTGAACCAGAGAAGGCCTTTGACTAGATAAGAATCAGAAAAATCTTTAGGAGTCGATTTAACTGAACCAGGCAAGGTCTTGGAATCTTCATCTGGATAAGAATCAGGGAGATCTTAGGGTCGATCTGACTGAACCAGAGAAGGCCTTTGACTGGATAAGAATCAGAAAAATCTTTAGGAGTCGATTTAACCGAACCAGACTAAAGTCTTGGATATAGCTGGGAATTTAACTGGATCTTTCCTGAAAGGTAAAGGTCAGTCATATGCAATGCATGATATGGATCAAGCAATGATGTTCTCGACATAAATGAGATTGTAAGATATGATGCGTTTATGCATGTATCATGATGTATGTGATGTGATGTTTATGAATGTATGTTTTTGTCTTAGGAAAGTAAATCCTTGATGGGTGCCGGGAAGTTAAATCCTGGGCTGACGTGAAGCTTTTGTTCCCACTGGGGAGTGATGGTTGCAAGAATACCGGCAGGAGAAGATGACTCCGTTGGGGAATAAACTTGGCGAAGAGATTACTCTGCGGGGAAACATTACTCTAGTGATCTTGTTGGGGAACAGTACTCTGTGGGAAGAGAGGTACTCTGTTGAGATGTTGATGGTAACTCCGCTGGGGATACCGTCGTTATGTCAGAAGTGTTAATAGACTCCGCTGGGGATAAGAAGATTTCGCCGAGGACGATCTTTTTGTGGCTTTTGGCTGAGGATAACCCAGTTATATCCTGGTAGGAAAATAACCTTTGAATAAAGCTGGGGGACGCGTTCGTGCTCTGTAGGGGATAAGCTTCCAGAATCTACTGGGGATAAGCTTCCTGCTGAGGGAGATAGGTTCAAACTTTCCTGGGGAAATCTTCAGACTATGCTGGACTCTCCTGGGGAAATTTTTTTGAACTGTAATTTTTGTAAGTTGAAAGAGGAAACCTATGTAGGGTTGCCTGATGATGAGCTCGTGTAAAACCGCATCTTGGAAAGAAGGACACCTGTGTAGGGTTACTTTGAGGTTGGGCTCGTGTGAAGCTGCATCCTTGAAGAAAGGAAACCTGTGTAAGGTTTACTGATGACGAGTCCGTGTATCACTGCATTTGGAGTTGGCATTTGGAGTTGAAGGAAACCTGTGTAGGGTTTCTTGATGGCGAGTTCGTGTAAAACTTCATCTTTGAAAGAGAGAACCTGTGTAGGGTTTCTTGATGGCGAGTTCGTGTAAAACTGCATCTTTGGAGGGAGGAAACCTGTGTGGGGTAATTGATAATGAATCCGTATAATACTTCTGGAGGAACCGGGGTAAGGTTACTTCGGGATAAGTCCGTGTGAGACTTCTTGATGGACCGGGGTAAGGTTATCTTGAGATGAGTCCGTGTGAGACTTCTGGAGGAACCGGGGTAAGGTTACTGCAGGGCAAGTTCGTGTAAAACTTCTTGATGAACCGGGGTAAGGTTATCTGGAGGTAAGTTCGTGTAAAACTTGAGATAAATCCGTGTAAGACTTTAGGAGGAACCGGTGTAGGGTCACTTTTGATGATAAGTCTGTGTAAGACTTATGGAGGAACCGGGGTAAGGTTACTTTGGGATAAGTCCGTGTGAGACTTCTTGATGAACCGGGGTAAGGTTTCTTCAGGATAAGTTCGTGTAAAACTTCTTGATGAACCGGGGTAAGGTTTCTTCAGGATAAGTTCGTGTAAAACTTCTTGATGAACCGGGTAAGGTTATCTTGAGATGAATCCGTGTGAGACTTCTGGAGGAACCGGGGTAAGGTTACTGCAGGGCAAGTTCGTGTAAAACTTCTTGATGAACCGGGGTAAGGTTATCTGGAGGTAAGTTCATGTAAAACTTGAGATAAATCCGTGTAAGACTTTAGGAGGAACTGGTGTAGGGTCACTTTTGATGATAAGTCCGTGTAAGACTTCTGGAGGAACCGGGGTAAGGTTTCTTGAGATGGGTCCGTGTAAGACTTTGTTTGAGAAGGAGAAGGAACCGGTGTAGGGTTACCTGATGAAGAGCCCGTGTAAAACTTCATCTGAAAGAAAAGGAACCGGTGTAGGGTTGCCTGAGGATGAGTCCGTGTAAGACTTTGTCTGAAAGTTGAGAAGGAACCGGTGTAAGGTTGCCTGATGATGATCAAGTGGATGATTGTCCTGTTTGGTTTCGGATATTAACCCACGATCAGCCGTCCGCTAATTTTTCTTGGTTTGTTACCAATGTTGATCTGGAATTTGTAAAGGTAGATGGTAATCATCTTTATATTGATCTTTCCTTAGTACTTTGGTTGACAGGGCAACTGGATCGCCTGGACGACTCATTATTGCCCCTGTTTCTGAGGTGTGGGGAGAAGATACCTTGTGGGGATGCTGGATGACTGCCGATTGACAAATCTTCCTTTTGGTAGGCAAGTGACGAGATGCCGGGACATAGTCGTACGCTTTAATCCCTAACTTTTGCCTGGACCGCCCTTTCGGGTTTTCAGTCCACCGGGATACCCATTTTGGCCCAAGCCGCCTTTTCAGGTTTTCGGCTTGCCGGGTGTACAGATTTTTCATTTCATCCCTTATTTTTGCCCGAACCCTTTTGGTTCGCCGGGAAGCCCTTATTTTTGCCTAGGTGTGTCAACCTAGCGGGTCTTTGATTATGCGTAGTACTTTTTTCGACTATGTCCATGCTCTCAGGATGTAGGGAGGTGCCCCTGTCAGTAGTGTAGTGTTGTCGTACTAACAGAAGATGTCTGATCAGGCAAGATTCGTTGTCGGAATTCCCCAGGTGATCCAGATGGAGATTTTCCCCAAGCTGGTTGGCCTTTTGAGAGATTCTATGAATCTTGATTTAACTGCCCCAGATGATGGACACTGATCATGCCATGCCCCTTGATTGGGAGTGCTTTTGTTTACCAGATATTCTTCGTGCGAATTTCTTTTCTGTTCAAACAAAAAGTCATATGCAAACAATGTTATTTTTAAAAATGCAAAGCTTATGTCTGTCTTGAAATTTTTGAAAATGCATTTTTCAATAAAAGCAAGTGAGTTTTTTTTTGTAAACTGTGATGTCAACTCGTTATTTTACCACAAGCCTTAAGGAGTCAGGATACCTTTGTAACAGTATGCTTTCGAACTAACCCATGCTTCAGCTAGGACTTTTAAGGGTTGTAACGTGGCCTGGTTCACGGTTTAAGAAACAAAGGATAAAGGCTCAAATTTTATTTGTACCCACCCTCTCTTCGTGATGTTCTTCAAACCTAAACTCAATTGATCGTGCGTTTGACCTTGTTTGGGTCTTTGTCCTGATATTCCAATGATGGTTCGGATGTTGATAGTTTATTTTGACCAGGCAGTCATTTCCTTTTTTGTTGAGGGTTTGTATGACCTCTTTCTTTTTGATTTTATGATCCCTGTTTTTTGCCTGAACTGTTTCTTTCATGATCACAGTCAGCGGGATGCCCTAGTTTTGTAAGTCTTCTTCATAGGTTTTGACTTTCTGGGCTTTTCATTTATTTTTTGATAATGACTGCCTGTCGTTATGACTATTCTGAACCATCACTGTCTTTTGTTTTGGAAAGACTCCTTTGGTGCCGTTCGTTGTGCACTCTGGATCAACTGAGAAGACTACCCAGCCCCAGGTTATGATTACGGGTTTTTATTTCGAAAAGAAAACTCCTACTTCTTTGGCTCAAAAGGGTTTAACGAGGGATTATCTGCCTTATAACTCCAGTGTTTAGGAATTGAAACAATGCCTGTACCTCATCAGCGGGGTCTGTTCAAAAGCATACTGTAGTTTGCGGTATCGTTTTCGTCATCCTCCCTCAAGAGGCTTAGAATTATTAATCAAGAGTTGATCATCACAAAAAATATGAAAGCAGCTTTAAGTATAGTACGCATAATTAATTCAAGACAAACATGTGTAATGCATTCATGAAATAAAAGAGTTTAACATGAAAATTGTTTGTTTGAACAAGAAAAGAAAAATACAACTTGAATTCAAATGAACAAAAATCTCTCAATCCTAGCCATGTTTTGGCAAAGGAGCAGTGGTCACAATGGGAGTCTCAGCAGGCTCGAATTTGATCTCCTTAGCGTCGATCATATTCTGGATCTTATACTTCAGCGCCCAACAGTCCTCAGTATCATGCCCTGGGCTATCAGAATGATAAGCACACCTCGCCTCTGGATTGTAGTTTGGAGAGGAGGTCTTGGGATTTGTAGGAGGGTTGATCACCGCAATCAGGTTCATTTTCAACATGTGCTGCAATGCTTGTGACCATGGCATGTTGATGTTGGTGAATTGTCTTTTAGGCTCGTCCGGCCTTTGCTGATTTCCCTTTTGTGGTTGGCGGCGTGGTGTAGAACCAGAGATCATGACTGCCCCTGCATGTTGGTCACGACGACTCTTTTGACTGTATGCAGCATTAGATTCCTTCTTTCCCATGTAAGGCTTTTTGTGAGTATCAGAAGGTGTGGTCTCTTGAATCTTCCCGGCCTTGATACCGACTTCAATTCTTTCCCCAGTCAGAATGAGGTCGGTAAACCCTGCAGATGAATTTCCAATGAGATGATTGAAGAACGGCCCGGATAGGGTCCCCAAGAACATACCAACGAGTTCCCGGTCAGTCAAAGGTGGTTGTACCCTCCCAGCAAGGTCTCTCCATCTCTGCGCATATTCTTTGAAACCTTCTCCCGATCCTAACGACATACCCTGGAGTTGAGTACGTGTAGGAGCGAGGTCGGTATTATACTGATACTGCTTGTAAAAAGCAGTAGCAAACTCCTCCCAGTTACGAACCTTGGTTCCATCCAGCTGATAGAACCATTCGAGATGAGTCCCTGAAAGACTCTCCTGGAAGAAATGGATCCACAAGTTCTTGTCCACAGTGTATGGTTGAATCTTCCGCACATAAGATCTGAGATGCAGCCTGGGACAGGATGCCCCATCATACTTAACAAAAGAAGGAGCCTTGAATTTGTGTGGGATCACCACGCCAGAAGATAGACCCAGGTCCCCGAAATCCAACCATGGCACTTGTTGAATTTCCATGGCATTCAGACGATCCTCTAGTTGCTTGTACCGGTCCTCAGCTGGAGGGTACTGCTCATCATCAGTCTCATTGTTGGAGACCACTGGACTAGGAACCTCTCTCCCTTGGGGACTGTCTTTCCCAACAGAGGAAGTAGCTTGGTCAGCATCATTTTGTGATACATTTCCAGATTTGCGCCTAGGGTTAAACAACACAGTTCTCCTCTTCTTCTTCTTCTTCAGGAGCAGAGTCTTCAAATCCTGCTGCCCCTGGGCTAGACTCTTAATCACCTCTTGGAATTGGGCATTCTGGGCCTGGAGGGCCTGGATGGATTGCTCAGCAGATGCTTCAGGATTCATGATGAGACTGTTGCAATAAACAGCAAAGAAGTTAAGCAACCTGTAGAGAAAGGGTACCTGTAATGCAATGATATGTATGTATGCATGCAATGCTTTCAAGGATCTCGCGGGGTAAACAAGAAAATTGTTAGAGTTGGGATCCGATAGCTTGATTGAAGGAACTGCATGTCGTTGAGAGTCCTTCTTCAAGGGTCAAAGGCTCACCATATCCAGTGGGTCATAGCCCCTGATAACCTTGGCTAGAGGAAAATAAATCCCCTTTGCCCCTTGCTAGACATTCTGGTTCATCATGACCTGGATCACAAGCCTTTGAGATCCTTGAAATGGGTTAGTCTTTATGTAGGATGCATGCAATGGTATGATGTTATGCTATGCATGGGGTAATGTAGGTAAATCTTGTTATGAGTCCCGATTAAGGACTATAAACAAAACCTGCAAGAAACTCAAGTGTCAGATAGCAAGCATGCAAGTAGTCAAGTTTGAAAGCACACAAGTCACACAAAAGAGCCCTGAGATTTTAGGCCAGCATGGGGTCTAGGTATTACCCTCTTTCAGTTGGTGGGCTCAAACCTGTCCTATCAGAAGTAACCGGGTTCTAAGGGTCCCAATATCACCGGATTGCTTTCATTGTTCATCGTTTCGATTTAGCCACTGAACTGGCGACCGAAATATTCCAGGAAAGCAACCCTCAATTGAGTGTAGTATCGAGTATCAACCAACCTCGGACTGCACCAAAGTCAGTTATCTCACTACCCTAAAATAGGCCAAGATGGTTCAATTAAGGTTCCTAAGGTCAGTTGATGCTTTACGACACCACATGGAGGCCCCGTACTCTCCTTGACTGAACTCAAGGGTTACCGGTACACACCAAAGTGTCACATCAACGTAGCAGACTGTTTCAACCATGTCGGTATACCCCGCACAGTTCCCTCACAACCTTGTTGCTACTTTCTAAGAAGGTATCCCCAGATCCGGGTTAGGATCTATAGAACTCCCAAGACAGTCCCACAATTTAAAGCAAACCAGTCAAAGCAATTGAAAACACAGTGATCTTAGTCCTAAGGTACACCTCACTTTAAAAGTCTCCCCAGCAGAGTCGCCAGTTCTGTGATCGGTGGATCTGGAACTGACTGTTTAACGCTGGTTCGCGAAATGTCGCGGAAGCAAGAGTCACCACCGTCTTTTATTTTCTCCAAATGGAAAGGACAAAAGCACAAAAAAATTCCTTATTGAGATTAGTTCTCGGTTCGGGAGGTAGACTTATAGAAAGGGAAGGTGTTAGCACCCTTTCTATCCATGGTTATCCATGGGCTCTTAGATACTTGCTCATTTGTGTTTTCAAAAATGTTTGTTTGCTTTTCAAGTGAGTGGGTTTGAAAAAGTTTCGTTTAAAATTTCAGTTCGACTCTTGTATCAGTCCTCAAGAATGTTTGAAAAGTTGTTTTTGAAAGCTTTTTGCAAAGTGTCGGTGTGAAAAGAAGTTTTTGATTTTTTTTGAATTAGAGCAAGTATCTATGAGTCATCTACCTACCCTAAGGAATTAGTCTGTGTAAATGTCCTTAAGGTAGTGCCATCCCACCATTGAGAGGTAGGTAGCACCACCGTTGGAGGTGTTCGGGTCAATTCGAGCTTGTAGGGACAGTGTGGTCACCGAGCAACGGTAAGATACCTTAGAAGCTACCCTTATTCCATTGATCTTTTATTCCGAGGCAACTATTCCGAGGCAACTTGTTCTGAGGCAACTAGATCAATGGGACATAAGGACTCACTAAGACGTCCTATAGTCGACGACCACGTTTCGAGGGGCAAGGAAACAGTGTGGTCACCAGAGCAATAGTAGGACACCTTAGAAGCTACCCTCATGCCATGTTCATGGACATAAAGACTTACTAAAACGTCCTATACTCGACGACCACTTTTCGAGGGGCAAGGCAACAGTGAGGCGTACCCTAGGAGTGGTGTGTGAATTATGTGTCATTTTCAGTTATTATTTGTCTTGTCATGCATTTGGTGAGCTACGCATTGTTTTTATTTGGGCATACATTCTTTCATGTGATTAACAGTTTAAAGGTGCGGGATTTAAAATGCGGGAAAATAAAAGTCCTACGCTATTACAAGGCACGGGTCTACATCGCCAAATTAAACTAAGACCCGATTTGAATAAATAAAAATGCGGAAAATAAATGTCCTAATTATCTATTACAAAGCTTTGGGGCAATTACATGAAATTTAAAAAGGAATAAAAATAAATGCGCGAAAAGGAATTATGATCGAAGATGCGAGGGCGTTGGACCCTTTAAAGGAATTAAATGAAATTAATAAATTAATTAAATTAAATAAAGGAAAGAACTTATTTTTTTGATGTTTTTTAATTTATGAAATTAAAGAGAATTAATTGGAATTAAAAGTTGAATAAAACCCTAGTTCTAAATTGTTTTTAATTTATTGAAGAAAATTGTTTAAGTTTAACCTAATTTAACCCTAATTAATTAATTACAAGTATTTACAAAAATAATTAATTATTAATAATAGGAATAAGATGAAATTACTTTATTGAGAAAAAGAATAAAAATCTAAAACCTAATTTTTATGTGTTTTAATTTATTTAAGAAAAAATGTTAAAGTTAAAAACCCTAATTTAAAACTAAATTAATTATTAAATTTATTTACAAAATTAATAGAAATTAATAAAAACATATTTTTTGTTTTATGATTTTCTGGTTTTTTATGTTATAAAATTATTTTTGTGGAATTAATTAAAAAAACAATAAAACATAATGAAAATAAATAAAAGAAAAGAATAAAAAGGGGAAAGAAAATGCAAACATATGGGGGTGTTGACCCAATTTGGAGGCTTATGATGAGTAGTCTGGCCCAACAGATTCAAGGCCTGTTGACTTTTCCATGGTCACGTGTAGAATGCTTGACTAGCGTCTAGGGTAGTCCTCCCATGCTGGCCCTTGGATTGATGTTGCTGGACATGTGGCAAGCTTGAGCGTTGGGGTGTATGATGGACCACAGGATGAAAGCTGCATAGAAACATATGAAGAAAAATAATATTGGAGAAGGGAGGGGACCTGGGAATCGAACCCAGGTCCCAATGCTTGAAGGACACATCACTCACCAACCAGCCAAACGCGTTTCTTTGTTCATTTAGTGGAACCTGATCAATATGAGAGAGAACAAATGCTATTGGAGTAAAACAAAAATTAAGCGCGAAGATTTGAATCTCCCAGTCACGTCCAGACACGCAAGCATCATCTTCTTCTTCCTGCAAAAATGTCAAACAAATATCGGGGGTTTTAAAACCCCACTAACCACAATATACAAAAATAGTGATTAGCTCCTGGGCAATGATAAATTGGGCGCGAGGTGATGATTGTGTTCGTGTGTGCCTCCTGGTTTCAATGGTACAGGTTTGATTGGATAATTTTGCCTTATGCGTAAAACCCCAAATTTGAAGCTTTGAAACCCTAAGCATCGTTCATGGTATATTTCCATACGTGCAAGCATTCTTCAATTAAATTGTGCCATTAGCTTCAGAATACCCATGTTAGTATAAATCAACATTTAAAATGCATTAATATGGCATGAAATTCAAAGTATGATTATGCAAAAATGTATGAACAGGGCGACTGTATTCTACCACTTCTTCGAGTATGGAGACTTGAAAAGTATTGGAGAAGATTCCTGGCAGTCTTGGCAAGCTTATGGAATGCTTATTTTGCCTTGCAACACACTGAAACTATGAAAACAGATTTGAGATTTTTGGTGAAAAAATGCAAAGTTGTTTCTTGGTCTGAGGCGCAGCTTGCTTGTTGTCCTGATTAGGGTTGTGATGTACACATATATGTCAATGAATTAGGGTAAAAAGATCAAGCCCAAAGCCTTGCTTTAATGCCTTTCAAGTTTGTGATTTTCCATGATTTTTTTCAATCTTTTTACCATGAAGAACATGCCAATTATTGGAGATCCTTTCCTTTTTGGGTATGCACGAAATCTTGAGTGAATGATGAGTGGAAATACTGCATAAAAAGATTTGAAAACATTTGTTTAGTATTTTTCTCATATTTAATTTTAATTAAATGAATTAATAGATTTAAAAATTCAATTAATAAATTAAAAATAAGAAAATAACTCCCCTTTGGGTCAATGGGTCGTGTATGGCCTTTGGGTGATGATTCTTGGAAGAAATTGTGGCCCATTAGCAATTTTGAGGCATTTGAAGCAAAGTTGACTTTTCAAAATTCCCAAAAATTTCCCAACTTCCACAAGGCATATCTTGCTCAATTTTTAAGCTTTGATCATGTTCTTGGACATTTTGGAAAGGTCTTGAAGTCCTCTAACCAATGCCTGTGGTCCCATGTCATTCTGATTTACCAATCTCATGTTATGGTCTTTGACTTAAAGTGCCTTTTTGTTGACTTTTGAAAATGACCTATAATGTTGAGATTGATAACTTTTTGTGAGAGCATTTCTTGGACTTGAAGTGTGAAGAGGAATTGTAGGAAATGTCATTCTCTTAAAAATGAGATTTGGATGGAATCTTTCTGATAAACCATGTGGAAGTTATGCCCTGGTCAATTTGCAGTTGACTTTTTCAACTGTCCAAATATAGAAACTTTTGCATCTTGAGACTTTTTGAGCCATGCTTTGAGAATCATGATCAAGAATTGATCAAATAATGTTTGTGGCTTCAAAATAAGATGTTGACCAAAATTTTTGACTTTTGACTGTCAAATGACCATTTTGCCCCTGCAGTTGACTGTTGAGCAATTAGGGTTTTTGACTGTGCAATCTTGTGCTGTGACTCTTGAAACTTGGCATATGGATGCTTGACCATGTTTATGGGCATGTGGGACTTGATTGGACCCTTGGAAACCTCAACTTCTTTGCCAGAACCAAAACCCTAATTTTTGACTGTTAGAAGGTAATTGGACTGTGCAACTCTTGGGAGATTTTGAAGCATGCTCTTTGCAAATATTGAAGAATATGGGAGGGCAAATTTTGGGGTACAACACCTTGTAATAGCTTAGATTTATTTTCCGCAATTTAATTCCCGCAACCATTAACTGTTAAATGTTTGAATAATAGGCAATGCATGACAAGATCAACTTTTAATTTAAAATCAACAGTAGCTCACCATTAACATGTACAAAGATAAATAACTGAAAAACGATACACTCGCACATGCGCACTCTTAGGGTACACCTCACTTGGTTGCCTCAAACGTGGTCATTGAGTATAGGAAGTTTTAGAGGTCGGCCTCTTGCCCAAAGATCAAAGTTGTCTCGAAACGGTTGCCTCGGATAAAATGATCTAAGACATTAGGGTTACCACTAAGGCGTCCTAACATTGCTTTAGTGACCACACGTCCCTTAATCGAATTGACCCGAAAACTCCAACGATGATGCTACCTACTCCTCAATAGTGGGATAGCACTATCTAAAGGACATTTGCACAGCCTAATTCCTTTTTGAGTAGGTAGATGTTCTTAAGTACTTGCTCCTTTTAAAAACAATACAAAACTTTTCGCACTTACACCCCTTTCAAACAAAAAACTCTTTTTCAAACCCACAATCATAAAGAAAAGCAAACTTTTGAAAACACAATGAGCAAGTACCTAAGAACTCGTGGATAACCACGGATAGAAAGGGTGCTAACACCTTCCCTTTCTATAATCTACCTCCCGAACCCGAGAAACATCTCAAAAAGGAATTTTTCTGTGCTTTTTTCCTTTTCTTGTTGGATAAATTAAAAGACGGTGGTGACTCTTGCTTACCGCGACATTTTGCAAAAATAAACGCAAAACGCGAACCAGCATTCCAAAACAGTCAGTTCTATTCCCACCGATCACAGAACTGGCGACTCTGCTGGGGAAATTATATAAGTGAGGTGTACCTTAGGATTAGATCACTATGTTTTCAATTGTATGCTTTGTATGCTTTAATTTTGTGGGCTTGTATCGGAGTTCTATAGATCCTAACCCGGATATGGGGATACCCTTTAGGTAAGTAGCAATAAACTGTGAGGGATCTGTATGGCGTAGACCGATACGGATGAAGCAGTAGCTACGTTGGTATGGCACCTTGGTCTGTACCGATATCCCTTGTGTTGGAACGAGGAGAATATGGGTCTTTTAAGGAGTCATTAAGCACCAACTGACCTTAGAACCTTAAGTTGACCAACTTGGCCATAGAACAGTAGCAATATGCTACACTCATTGAGACTAAACTCTCGCGATGATTGCGGCCGCAAGAAAAGGTTGCTAAACTGGAATTATGACCGATTGAGGGTAGTCAGTGATATTGAGATCCTCTAGAACCCGGTTACTATTTTTTAGGACAGGTATTAACCAACTGAACTGAAAGAGGGTAGTACCTAAGCTCCATGCCAGCCTGAAATCTAAGGGCTCTTTTGTGTGACTTGTGTGCCTTTACAATGTTTGCCTTTTGTGGATACTTGTGGTGTGCCTTTACCATGACATCATGACATCATAACATTGCATACATTTTGCATAAGGACTAACCTATTTCAAAGACAAGAGGGTTTCATCTTTGCTCTGTTTTGTAGGTCATCATGATGCCCATGCGTATGAATACTATCCGGATCAACTTTGTCCAAGTACCTACCCTGCTTAAAGATTTGGTTGTCAGGATTCCAGACACTACTTCCTTCATCAGAAGGCATGGCTCTCTCCTCAGTTTGGTCACCTCAAAATTGGATGAACAAATGATGAGTGTCCTGGTCCAATTCTATGATCCGCTGTTCCATTGTTTTACTTTCCAGGACTTCTAGCTGGTGCCTACCCTAGAAGAGTTCTCTGAGCTGCTCGGTATCTCCGTCCTGGAAAAAACTCCGTTTACTGGTTGGGAAAAGACTCTTAAGCCCGAAGAAATTACTGCATCCCTTCACTTGACCAAGGAGGGGGTAATGGCTAACTGGGAGACTAGAAGTGGAGCTAAGGGTTTTCTGACTAAGTTTTTGTTTAACAAAGCTAATTACTTCTGGGACAACTTAGACTTCAAGGCGTACGAGGATATTCTGGCTCTCTTGATTTATGGTCTGGTATTGTTTCCGAATCCTGACACTTTTGTTGATATTAATGCCATAAAGATTTTCATCTCTCAAAATCCGGTACCCACTCTCTTGGGTGATATCCTTCATCAACTCTATGCTCGTACTGCCCGAAAATGGGGAACTTTGATGTGCTGTGCTCCTTTATTGTCGAGGTGGTTTATTTCGCACCTCCCTAAGTCCGTACTGAAGAACAAAGAAGGAATGGGCTGGGCTTATAGGGTGATATCTCTTTCTAATAATGACATTATTTGGACTCTGAAAGGTATGGATGAGGTGACTGTCATTGATCGCTGTGGAGAGTATCCTAATGTTCCATTGATCGGAACCCATGAAGGGATTTCTTACAACCCATGTTTAGCTCTCCGTCAGTTTGGAAGAGCCAGAAGAGAAGGGCCTCATGAGATGTTGATGCCCCATATCATCTTTGATTTTCAGGGAGATAGCGACGAGCCGCGTCGTAGATTCATAAGGGCTTGGGACAGAGTTCACCAATCTGACCCACATGAGTTAGGACCAAAGACTTCTCTGCCAATGGAGCCATATCTCAGATGGGTCCGCATCCGTGCCCAGAAGCTAAGTATGTCGTATGAAGCTGTCAGGCCTGTTACTCTTGAAGTTGCTAATGAGGAGGGGGTTCTTCCAACTATTCTCCACCCGTATATGCCCAATGATATTGGGACACTGAAGAGGTCTTGGATGCAGTTGAGGGATGAACGGGATTCCTATCGAGAGAGGTTCAATGAACAAGAGCAGAAGATCCAGAAATTGACCAGACAGTTGGAGAACGAGCGGATCCTGAATGATTATGTCCATACTGAGAAGAAGAGACCGTGGGAGCATTGATGGACCTTTAATGATTTCTTTTACAGTTTTTGTTTACTTTTTAGTATTTCCATTCTTGTAACGCCTAAGGGCAATTTGTTGAACAATTTAAATTTTGAAGTTTAAATTTAATAAAGTGTGTTTCCTTTATTGTTTACAAACTTGAGTCCCAATTGTCTTTGAAATCATAAATCATATGCATTTCATCCCATGCACTTCATAAACAGGTACCCTTTACAGGTCTCTTATCTTCTTCGCTGTTTATTTCAGCAATCATCATGTCTACTGAACCTTCAACTGAGCAAGCTATCAAGGCCCTCCAGGCCCAGAATGCCCAATTTCAAGAGTTGTTCATGAATCTAGCTAAGGGTCAGCAGGACCTGAAGACTTTGATTCTAAAAGAGAAGAAGAAGAAGAAGAAGAAGAGGACCATCCTGTTCAATACTGGACGCAGGTTTGGAAACGGGCTACAGAATGAAGTTGATCTGACCACCTCATCTGGAGGGAAGGATAGTCCACAAGAAAGGAGGGATCCTAGCCCTATGGTCTCTGATAACGAGACATACTATGATGAAGAATAGTATCCTCCTGCTGAGGATAAGTACAAACAGCTGGAAGACCGTTTGAGTGCTATGGAAATACAGAAGGTTCCCGGTCTGTACTTCGGAGATCTAGGTCTATCCTCTAGGGTGGTGATTCCCCATAAATTCAAGGCACCTGCCTTTGCCAAGTATGACGGAGTTTCCTGTCCGAAGCTGCACCTCCGGTCATATGTGAGGAAGATCCAGCCTTACACTACTGATAAGAACTTATGGATCCATTTATTTCAAGACAGTCTCTCAGGGACTCAACTTGAGTGGTTCTATCAGTTGGACGGAGCCAGTATCCGTAGCTGGGAAGATTTGGCTACTGCCTTCTACAGGCAGTATCAATACAACTCCGACCTCGCTCCTACGCGTACCCAACTCCAGGGTATGTCAATAGGAACGGGTGAAGGATTTAAAGAGTATGCTCAGAAATGGAGAGACCTTGCCGGAAGGGTGCAACCACCTTTGGCTGATCGTGAACTTGTTGACATGTTTTTGGGGACCCTGTCTGGTCCATTCTTTAACCATATAATTGGAAGCTCTTCAGCTGGGTTTATAGATTTTATTTTGACTGGTGAGAGGATTGAAGTTGGTATTAAGGCTGGAAAGATACAGAAGGGTGCCTCATCGAGCACCGAGAAGAAACCGTTTAAGAAAGAATCCATTGTTGTCTACAGTTAGAGAAGATAGAATAGACCTGAACACCGCCAAGCTGTCAATGCGGTTGTTATTTCAAAACCTGCTGGTGCTCCTCAGCATCACAATCAACAAAAGGACGAGAGACCTCAAAGGAAATTCACTCGTCTCAGCATGACTTTGTCTCAGATTCTGCCACAGTTGCTGAAGACCAATTTGGTGACTCTAAAAGAAGCTCCGAAGAATCCAAGTACCACGTCACCAAAGTACAACCCTAATTCCCGCTGCGCTTTTCACTCTGATAGCGCGGGGCATAATACAGATGATTGTTGGGTTTTGAGGAACAGGGTGCAAGACCTAATTGATGCAAGACCCCTCTGATGACTGTCAAGAAGAACCTGTTGCTAGCCGGTTTATTTTCGGGCTGCGACGAGGGTTGTCATATGTGTTATGTTTTACCTACCGGTTGCCCATTCTTGAAGTCAGGTATCCAAAACCTGATGGATAGCAAAGAGATCCTGTTTGAAAAGACTGTTGTTCCTTCCGTTCATTCTGAAGAAGCTGCCATTATTACCATTTTCGACAATTCTTCCAAGGCTCCCTCGAGGAAGCCTATTAGAATTACATCTGTTCCGAAGATCGCGCCTGTAATCATCACTGTTCCGGGGCCCATCCCCTACACCTCTGACAAAGCTGTCCCTTGGAACTATGGGGATGATGTTTATGTTCTTGGAGTTAAGCAAGAGTTGGATGCTGATACCGGCGTCAGCAACATTACTGGACCTGCTAAAGTCATCCGCAGCGGCAGACTTTTCTCACCATATATTGCTCCACCAGCTGTCCGAAGACCTGTTGTCATTACACCTGCAAGTGTACCTATCACGATTCCTGATCAAGTTCCTAGTCTTACCCCTGTCGCTGAGTCATCTAACGCGCGGGGAAAAGGGATCACCACTGATGTGCCTGCCCAGACGAAGGCACCGAAGACCATTACTGTTGAAGCTTCCAAACAGGAGATGGAAGAGATTCTGAAGATTATTAAGAAGAGTGATTAAAACGTAGTTGAGCAACTAGGGCAAACCCCATCCAAGATTTTTATGTTGTCACTATTTTTGTGTTCAGAGGCCCATGCTAAGGCTCTGATTATCTTCCTGAAGTCTTCCCACGTGCCACAAGAGACATCAGCTGATCAGTTTACAGATTGTGTGGCTAATTTAACTGCTGATAATGGTTTGGGTTTCTCCGACGCTGATTTGACTGCTAAAGGGAAGAACCATAACGATTCCCTGCATGTCTCCATTGAATGCATGGGCACTACTCTTGCACATGTATTGGTTGAAACTGGTTCCTCATTGAACGCCTTGCCCAAGAAAGCTCTGGAACGGTTGGATTACAAAGGGTTAGAGCTAAAGCCAAGTAACATCATTGTCAGGGCCTTTGACGGGTCTAAAAGGATGGTGCATGGTGAGGTTGATATTCCAATTACAGTTGGTTCTCAGGTCTTCAAATCTACATTCTACGTGATGGACATTCGGCCATCCTATTCTTGTTTGCTGGGTCGTCCATGGATCCACAAAGTTGGAGCTGTGACTTCAACGCTCCACCAGAAGCTGAAATACCTGGTTAGAGGGAAGATTGTGACAGTACAAGGGGAGGAAGAGTATATGGTCAGCCACCTAAACTCGTTCCGATACGTAGAGAAGGATGGGGAGTTCATTGAAACCCCATTTCAGCACTTTGAAGAGGTTCCTCAGACACTGGCATCAGCTGAGACTGTGGTTGAAGATTCTCCTATGAAGATGGCTTCCTTAAAAGATGCCCGGGCTGTTATTGAGAAGGGTGAGTGTGCAAATTGGGGCCGACTCCCTGATTTTACACAGAATACTAACATGTTTGGTTTGGGTTTCACTGCAGAAGCTCAAAGGGCTGTTCGGAATGCAAGGATCGGAAGACCTCCCGTGTTCATCAGCAACTCGGGAGTAAATGCCATTGAAGATGATGTGGAGGAGTCTGAATTCGACAGCTGGATCTATCCTACGACCAATGGTGGACCAAGCAACTGGACAGCAAAGGACTTCATCCCTATTACTTTTGTTACCCAGTAATGAACTCTTTGTTTTGAATTTGTAACAGACCATGTTTTGAAACTTTATGGCCCAGTGTCTTACCCGGGGCACCGTGGCTTCATTTGTGAGGGCTTTTTGGGTGTCATTTTCATATATCATTAATAAAAGCATTGGACTTTCTTGCATTTCAAATCTTGCGCTCCTTGTCTTTCTTTATTATATACTGCAAAATAGCTATTTTACACACACTCACATATACAGGTCTCAATCCACTCTGGATCTTACTGGTAACGACTCTGCTACTGCCAGTTATGACTTCGAAAATCCGATCAACTTAGCCAAAGACGAAGGTGAAGATGATTGCGAGGTGCCGGGCAAACTTGCAAGACTGCTACTCTAGGAAGAGAGGGCCATTCAGCCGCACGAAGAGCCAGTGGAAACAGTCAATCTGGGTACTGAAACAGACAAGAAAGAAGTCAAGATCGGTGCAAACTTGGAGCTTAGTGTGAAACAGCGGTTGATTCAGATGCTGCGTGATTACATTGAGATCTTTTCCTGGTCTTACAAAGATATGCCTGGGTTGGATACTGACATTGTGGTTCATCGCCTGCCTACCAAGGAATACTGTCCTCCGGTAAAACAGAAGGTTCGCCGTATGCGCCCAGAGATGTCTGAGAAAATCAAGGCCGAAGTTATGAAATAGTTTGACGCCGGTTTTCTAGCAGTTACCTCCTACCCTCAGTGGGTGGCCAATGTGGTTCATGTGCCGAAGAAGGATGGTAAGGTCCAAATGTGTGTTGATTACAGGGATTTGAACAGGGCGAGCCCCAAGGATGATTTCCTTCTACCTCATATCGATGTTCTGGTTGACAACACCGCTCAACACAAGGTATTCTCCTTTATGGATGGGTTCTCCGGTTATAATCAGATCAAAATGGCTCCCGAAGACATGGAGAAGACCACTTTTGTTACTCAGTGGGGCACCTTTTGCTACAAGGTCATGCCTTTTGGATTGAAAAATGATGGGGCAACATATCAGCGTGCCATGGTTTCTTTGTTTCATGACATGATCCATCATGAGATTGAAGTATACGTCGACGATATGATTGCAATATCCCAGACTGAGGAAGACCACCTTGACCATCTACAGAAGCTGTTTGACAGGTTGAAGTTGTACAAGCTGAGATTGAACCCGAACAAGTGCACTTTCAGGGTGAGGTCTGGCAAACTACTAGGTTTCGTTGTAAGCGACAAAGGTATTCAAGTTGACCCTGCCAAAGTGAAAGCCATACAAGAGATGCCAGCTCCTAAGACAGAGAAGGAGGTCAGAGGCTTTCTGGGACGACTGAACTACATTCCCGATTCATCTCGCACCTAACTGCTACTTGTGAGCCAATCTTCAAGCTGCTGAAGAAAGATCAAGTGGTACACTGGAATGATGAATGTCAGGCTGCTTTCGAAAGAATAAAAGAGTATCTCCAAGAGCCACTCATTATGATGCCACCAGTTGAAGGGAGACCTCTGATCTTATACTTAACATTACTTGACAACTCAATGGGGTGTGTGCTGGGGCAGCATGACGAGTCTGGCCGAAAAGAGCATGCTATTTATTACCTTAGCAAAAAGTTTACCGACTGTGAGACCCGATACTCACTGCTTGAGAAAACTTGCTGCGCTTTAGCATGGGCTGCTCGCCGGCTGAGACAGTATATGCTGACTCACACTACTCTGTTGATTTCAAAGATGGATCCAATCAAGTATATCTTCGAAAAGCCTGCCCTGTCCGGAAGAATAGCAAGATGGCAGATGATCTTGACTGAGTATGACATCCAGTACACAACTCAAAAAGCAATTAAGGGAAGTGTATTGGCAAACCATTTGGCACATCAAGCAGTGTATGATTACCAGTCTATGAACTTTGAATTCCCAGACGAGAATATCATGCTGATAACTGATTATGAGACACCTGGACCGGATGAAGGACCTGAGGAAGGATCCCGATGGTCTATGTACTTTGATGGAGCTTCAAATGCTTTGGGTAATGGCATTGGCGCCGTGATCATATCTCCTAAAGGCTCTCATACTCCGTTTACCGCCCGACTATGTTTCAACTGCACCAACAATATGGCGGAGTATGAAGCATGCATCATGGGTCTTCAAGCTGCAATTAACCTAAGGATTAAGTTTTTAAGTGTCTTCGGAGATTTCGCTCTCGTGATCAGTCAGATCAAAGGCGAGTGGGATACGAAACTCCCTAATCTTATCCTTACAAGGAGTATGTGTTGACGTTGCTTCCCCATTTCGAGGAGACAACCTTTGAACACTTCCCTAGAGAGGAGAATCAATTGGCGGACGCTCTAGCTACGATGTCTTCTATGTTCAAATTAAATTGGGACAACGAGGCTCCCCGGATCATTATTGAAATATTGGACGAACCTGCACATTGCTGTGATCTTGGGACTAAAGAGGTAATAGAAAAGCCCTGGTATCATGAGGTGAAGAGGTACCTTGAAGCTCAAGAGTACCCCGAGGGTGCATCTATTAATGACAAGAAGTTTCTGAGAAGGTTTGCGGCAAAGTTCTTCATCAGCAATGGCATTCTTTACAAACGTAACCATGATTCGACCTTACTGCGTTGTGTGGATAAGAATGAAGCAGAAAGGATCATGGCGGAATTACATGAAGGCACTTTCGGAACTCATTCCAGTGGACATACCATGGCAAAGAAAATCCTTCGGGCAGGATACTACTGGTCCACAATGGAAGTCGACTGTTATCAACATTCTCGGACATGTCACAAGTGTCAAGTCTATGCTGATAAGGTGCACATACCTCCAGTCCCTCTGAACGTCTTTACAACGCCTTGGCCTTTTGCAATGTGGGGCATTGATATGATCGGTGATATCAGACCTACGACATCCAACGGGCATCGTTTCATCCTGGTAGCTATTGATTACTTTACAAAGTGGGTTGAAGCAGCTTCCTTTGCTACCGTAATCAAGAACGTCGTGGCACGGTTCATTCGGCACAATCTGATCTGTCGATATGGTGTACCAGAGAGGATCATTACGGACAATGGTACCAATCTTAATAACAAAATGATCACTGAGCTCTGCGAGCAATTCAAGATACAACATCATAACTCTTCTCCCTACCGGACGAAGATGAATGGGGCTGTCGAAGCGGCAAAAAAGAACATTAAGAAGATTGTGTAGAAGATGACAGTGACATACAAAGACTGGCACGAGATGTTACCATTTTCTCTTCACGGGTACTGTACCTCAGCACAGACGTCAACAGGGGAAACACCCTATTCCTTGGTTTATGGCATGGAGGCAGTCTTGCCCATTGAAGTTCAGATACCCTCTCTCTGGATCATGAAGGATGCAGGTTTGAGCGAAGATGACTGGATTCAGACCCGACTTGATCAACTGAATCTAATCGACGAAAAAAGACTTACTGCTGTTTGTCATGGTCAGACGTACCAAAAACGGATGATCAAGGCATTTAACAAGAAAGTCAGACGACAAGAGTATCAAGTTGGGGACCTGATAATCAAGCGCATTATTCTACCTCAAGGTGACCCCAGGGGAAAATGGACCCCTACTTACGAAGGGCCATTTGTGGTTAAGAATATTTTCTCAGGAGGAGCTATGATTCTAACCACTATGGATGGTGACGATCTTCCTCACCCTGTCAATGTAGACATAGTAAAAAGATACTACGCATAATCAAAGACCCGCTAGGTTGACTGGCCTAGGCAAAAATAAGGGTTTCCCGGCGAACCAAAAGGGTTCGGGCAAAAATAAGGGATGAAAATGAAAAAAAATTCTACACCCGACAAGTCGAAAACCTGAAAAGGCGGCTTGGGCAAAAATGGGTATCCCGGTGGACTGAAAACCCTAAAGGGCGGTCCAGGCAAAAGTTAGGGATTAAAGCGTAACACTATGTCAAATGGATCACCTCGCATCCAGACTTCGGTATCAACTATCATGCTCGGACGGCACCAATCAATCAGATTCATCTTCAACTAAGCAGCAAAGTGATGAGACACTTGAAGATATAAAGGCAATAGAAGAGTTGGAACCCAGTGGGATTATTCACATAGCTGTCTTGTTTTCTTTTCACAAATTGTATAGATTATATTTGTTCGGCGTCGTTCTCTTACAATGACGTCAGCCTCTTGTACAAAAACGCCTATTTACAGGCCAAAACTTCAAAATCAATACAAATTCATTTTCAGAAAAATTTCAAATTGTTTTTCCTTTATCTGTTTTGTTTTGCAAAGAGTGTCCAATGTTCATTTTTGATATATGCATTTGACATTAATTGCTGCTCATAAATATTTACATGCGAAACAAAGGACGAATTACTGGTAATATCAGAAACAGGTGCAATAAGAATTGTCCGAGCAGTGTAGTTGCTCTGTCCACCAAGGTACCAAGGTAGGTTCAGCTGAAGAATATGACCAAGATACTGTCACTCTCTGCAGAGTAAAACAGTAAGGGTAGATTTCTGTGATACGGTGGGAGAACTGACTTGAGGTTTTGCGTTTGTATTCGCACTTGTTCGGTTTAGCAAGAGTCGCTACCGACTTTTTATTTATCCTAAGGAAAGGTTAAAAAGCACAGGAAAAACCTTTGAGATGTTTTCGTGGGTTCGGGGGGTAGATTATGAAAAGGGAAGGTGTTAGCACCCTTTTCATCCATGGTTATCCATGGGCTCTTAGTTACTTGTTTTAGATCACTTGCCCTGCTTTTCAATTGTTTGAAATGGTGCTTTGTGTGTGTGGTTTTGAAAATGTTTTGAAAAATATGCCTTGTCTAGGCAACCGTTGTAACAATTCTTTACTCGAATGTTTTACAAAGGTGTTTGTCTTTTTGAAAAGATGTTTCAATGTTTTTGAAAGTTGTTTTGAAAGTTGTGTTGTGGAGTGTGTTTTGAAAGTAGGCAAGTGTGTTTTGCAAGTTTGATCAAGTAACTAAGAGTTGTCTACCCCTAAATTTACTCAAAGATCTTTCCTTATGTTTTTAACCCTTTTAACAGTGTTGTTTCACCATTGTATTTGGTGAACAACCTTGTGTTAGGATGTTAACGGGACGGGCGCGGGTCATCGTTTAGACCATGAATGCAATAGTGTCAAGTGTTTTGGCAATTTTCTTGAGGGACTATGATCATTTGATTTAGGCAACTTCGAAAGCGTCATCAAGGGACTATGATCATTTGATTTGTTTTTGTTTTGCCAAAGTACTTGACATGCAAACATGGCCCATTTTGGAAGGCAACAAGCGGGATTACCCTAGGGGTGCAAGTGTGAATTGTGTATTGATTTTCATGCATTTGTCTTTGTATTAGGTTATCTAGCGGTTAATTTTGAATCTTCGCATACAAACCCTAATTACTATACAGTATATAGAAAGCGATAAATTGCGGGAATTTAAAGTCTAAGCTATTACAAATAAGTATCCGGGGATGGGGGTACAAATATTTACAAATAGGGATGAGTCTTATCAGGATAGTAGTGTCCAAATAATATTTACAACCAAATCGAATAGCATTCTCAATATAAAATATATCAATGTATAAGAATCAAAGAGAAATAAAAGTATTGTGCAATGTATGTGATTATTTACAAATGATGAAAATGTCAACCTAATATATTATTAAGTATTTATTTATTTTTGTGTTTTTGTTAATGTTATATAAACAAAAGTTTTAAAGAAAAGTGTTTTAACTTTAATAAAGAAAATCTCTTACTTACATATTTTTGTCAATGTTTTATATACAAGAAATTTATTTATCTCAAAACTCTATTTTTATGTATTTTTAATTGTACTAAATAAAATAAAAAAAGTATTTAAGAAAATTTTATACAAAAAAAGTTAATGTATTCTTCTTATTTAACAAAAATATTATTTTAAATTATATACAAAAGAGGAAAAATAAAGTGATAATAAATAATAAAAAGAAAATAGGGTATTAGTTTGTATAAGAAAAGTGGGCTTGGAAGATCATGCTGGGCCCAAATAAAAACAAAAACGGATTAAGAAAGGAAAATGGGGGGTGCGCACACTGAAAACATTGGGCCTTAGGGATTTGTTTTCAAGGGACAGGCCCAACGCATGTTACAATTTTGTTTAGGGTTTCGTTGGTTTGTTTCAGAACAAGGGTTTGTGTTGTACGAACGGCGCTCTCATCTTCTTCTTCGTTGTCTTCTTCATCTTTCTTGAGCCAAGCTTTCTGAACGAACTCCGCCTATGGCCACTAGGAGCCACCTCCAACTCCTCCTCCCTCCATGGTTAAGCAAGGCGGCGACACGAAAAGGTAACGGTTTCTTTTTTATGTTTTAGGGTTTTTTGGATTTTAGTCTTGCTCGTTATTGGTTTTTGACACATTCTGATCTGTTATGTTATTATTGTTGTGTGAGGTGTTAAATAAAAGGGAGGAGTTATTACCTTTAGGGTTTTGGAGACGGAGGAAGAGAAGTGGACATGAGGCGTCCTCCAGTGGCCAAGGCGAGGGAGTACGTGATGCTGGCTTTATGGCCTTCCTGGTATTTGTATCTTGCTTTTGTTAGGTTTAGTGATGAGTATCTGAAAACCCTTGTATAGCTTCTTTTCCTCTTCTGATCGCTTGCCTCTTTGAAGCTTTCTTCTGAGTTGCTTTTGATATCTTGGCTTTGGCTTGCTCAATGATGAACCTTGGTTCTGAGAGACTTGGACTTTTTGATGATGATAATATCTGAGAATGTTTTGATTTCTGTATGTTGCTTTTGATGATGTTGATGATGTTGCTTTTGAAAATGCTTGTGTGCTAACCCTATGATGAATTTGATTATGAGGGTCTTTGTTGGTTTGGTAGCGAAACAGGTTTTGACAGGCTTGCCTTTTTTAGGCTTGCTGGGCTTGAAAGGCTTATCAGTTTGTTTAGGACAGGTTGGGTGAAGCTTATGCAGGTTGAAAATAGGTTTGTGTTTGTGTTTTGATGCAGGCTTAAGGCTTGATGTATTATGCAGGTTGTTGAGTTTTGTTTGAATAAGGCTTGAGACAGGTTTGTTGGAAAGCTTGAATGCTGTATAGTTTTTGACAGGCTGGTTGGATACAAGCTATTGTTTGCTTGCTTCTACCAGTTTTGCTTTGGCTTCAAGGCAGTTTGAAGCTTGTTCTTATTCAGGTTTCAGGGTTTTGGCTTGTTTGTATTATGCAGGCTTTTCTGAACAGGCAGGCTTGCTTATGTTTTTTGCAGGTTTGTGGAGGTTTTGATACTGAGTTGGTTTGAAGGCAGTTTGTAAGCTTGGTGGTTTGTTTGCTTAGTAGCTTTGAAGTTACAGGCTTGAGAGCTTGTGTTATATTTTTCTTTATGTTTTTCTGCCCTCTCTTGAACTGTTCTGATCTCTTTGTTTTATATCTCTTTGTCTTAAGCCTGTCCACTGTAAGCCTCTCTACTTCTCTCTCTCTTTCTCTCTCCACAGAAAAAAGCATTTTATATTGCTTAGAGTCCCTTTTTTCTGAAAAAGTGATGGCCTGGAAAATGATGAAAGTTTGCTTGCATTTTGTACTTTCCTCTTTTTCTTTGATGACAGCTTGATATCTTTTGATATATTTTGATATCTTCTTGACAATTTATTTGGACAGTTTATTTGGACAGCTTAGTTGACATTTTGACAATGCAATTTGGTTTTGGCATTTCAGTTTGGTTTTCCTTTTCAACTTGCAATTTGGTTTGAAATTATGCAGCCTTGTACATTTTGTTTAATATGCTGCCTTGTATTAATTCATATATTTGCAAACATATTTCCTTTCCCTCTTTGTGAACCAAGAGTCTTCTTGTGATTTGCAGAGAGGGCGAACAAACTGATTTCGGACAACACTTTTAATGATGAGTTTTTTTTTATTGACTGTCTAAGGATGCTCTTAATTTATCTGTACTGAATTCTTCCTTTTTTTTTGTCTTTGCAGATAAATATCAGTTGAGCAATGGGGAGCAGCAGTAGAAGATGAAGATTTCCAGAGATTTAGGATATAGTTCTAATTTACTTTTAATCATTGTAATAATATTATTGTAAACAACTGTAAATAAATTTACAGTGTTCAAATAATATTTGTAACAAACAATTAAAAATGAATAAAAGTCTTTCTTTGTCAGATATCTCTTTTAATTCTTCTGCATTTATTTATTTAATTACTTAAATTTCTTGAATTATAATAATTGGAAATTATCCAATAATTTTAACTTAGAAATTATAAATAATCAATAAACCTCTGGCGTTTCGAATAACCAAAAGCAATGCACAGTTAAACAAACAAACGTCCATATGTCCTTTATCTCACTGATCAAACTTAAACTTCGAACTTTCAATCAGAAGCCTCAACCCATGTCCCAGAGTCAATTGAAAAGAACTGCAGAATCAATTCCTTCTGAGAATGCACGCGCAAACCCTAATTCTTGATTTATTGTCAAAGAAACGTCCTCCTGATCAAACCCTGAGCCAAACTCAAACAAACTCTAGTAATCTGCTTGAACTGATTCAACAGTTAATGGAAACCCTAATTTTGCTTGACTGATAAGAAAAGCCTGTTTGACCGATTCTTAAGCCAATCTAAAAAATCAGGAAAAGCCCGAAGTTGTGATTTCTTGTGGAAAAGAGAGAGGGCAAATTTTGGGGTACAACAGTTGCCCCTGTTCAACCTTCTTGAACCTGAAGAGTTAGATTGGCAAGTTTGCCGTTTGCGACTCGAAGGTAAAAGGAGATTGGACACTAGAGTGCCCAAAAAATTTGCGCTCGTCAAAGCGTAGTTTGAGGGAATGGGCTTAAAGATGCCATTTGGAGATGTGACAGAATCTTGTCGGGGGATGGGCTTAAAGATGCCATCTGGAAATTGTTGGTAGGAGGATGGGCTTATAGATGCCATCTGCAGGTGATTGTATCTTGTTGGAGATGGGCTTGTAGATGCCATCCAAGAATGTTTGTTGAACTGTATGTCGTTGGTGAGTGGATGAGTATCAGAAAGGTGTCCCAGTTTGGAACATCTTTGAACTGGGGGTCTGAATAAGCAATAGATTGACATCCATATTTGGAAAATCCGTAAACAATTTTCAGAAGTCTTGGAATCTGAACAAGCGATAGGTTAACATCCGTGTTTGGAGAACCCGTAAACTGATTTCAGAGGTCTTGAAATTGAAAAGGAACCGGTGTAGGGTTGCCTGATGATGAGTCAGTGTAAAACTGCATCTGGATTTGAGAAGGAACCAGTGTAGGGTTGCCTGATGATGAGTCCGTGTAAAACTGCATCTTGATTTGAGAAGGAACTGGTGTGAGGTTTCCTCATGATGAGTCCGTGTAAAACTGCATCTGAAATTTGAGAAGGAACTGGTGTAGGGTTGTTTAATGATGAGTCCGTGTAAAACTGCATCTGAATTGAGAAGGAACCGATGTAGGGTTTCCTGATGATGAGTCAGTGTAAAACTGCTTCTAAAATTGAGAAGGAACTGGTGTAGGGTTTCCTGATGATGAGTCCGTGTAAAACTGCATCTGGATTGTTAATGATAGCCTTTTATTCTTATCCTGAAAAGGACAAAACGTTAGCTAAACACAAAGTTATGTTGCATGAAATGTATGATGCAATATATGTTATATCAATGTTTATGATATGAATGTAATGAATGCGCATGTAAGCTGATGAGCTGTCTTGCTAAGGATAGATGGATCCTGGATAGCCGGAGATAATAGAATCTTGACTGCTGCCGGGGATTGTTGGAAATGAGAAGGAACCACTGTTGGGGGATCAGGAGCTTGGGTTGTATGCCAATCTACTGGGGATTCCTGTCTTGAGGAGATCTTCACTGGGGAATATCTGAATATCCTGTGAGGAACTGAGAATGAGAGTCTTCATTCTGCTTGGGGATTGATAGTTGGAAGTTTTAGCTCCGCTGGGGATTGCAAGAATCTTTTGATTGCTGCAGGTACTGAGCTGGAATCTTGAAAAGGTTGGTCAAGGAGATAGTTGTCCTGGCTGGTTTCAGGTATTAATCTCTGACCTGAGAAAGAAAGATAGTTTTCCTGGCTTGTTACAGGTATTAATCTTCAATCTCTTCATGTAGGTAGTTTTCCTGGCTGGTTTCAGGTATTAATCTACAATCAGTCGTCCACAGATAGTTTTCCTGGCTTGTTACAGGTATTAATCTGGAACTTGGGTTATACGCCACTTTGAGAATGAGAATCTTCATTCTGTTGGGGGTCAGAAATTGGGTGTATGCCAATCTACTGAGGTTTCAAGGATGAGAGTCTTCATTCTGTTAAGGGTCAGAAATTGGGAGTATACCAATCTTCTAAGGTTTTAAGGATGAGAGTCTTCATTCTTTGAGAGAAACAGATTTTTAGGAGCTTCAGTTGTCTGTTATCTTGTCGGTGTTTGTAACTTCCAGCAGGTGATGAAAGAAATTTTGCACGCTCTTGAACTCCAACAGGTGATGAAGGAATTTTGACGATTACTACTCCAAAAGATGAAGGAATCTTTGACGATTACTACTCCAAAAGATGAAGGAATCTTTGACGATTACTACTCCAAAAGATGAAGGAATCTTTGACGATTACTACTCCAAAAGATGAAGGAATCTTTAATGATTACTACTCCAAAAGATGAAGGAATCTTTGATGATTACTACTCCAAAAGATGAAGGAATCTTTGACGATTAGTACTCCAAAAGATGAAGGAATCTTTGATGATTACTACTCCAAAAGATGAAGGAATCTTTGATGATTACTACTCCAAAAGATGAAGGAATCTTTGATGATTACTACTCCAAAAGATGAAGGAATCTTTGATTACTACTCCAAAAGATGAAGGAATCTTTGACGATTACTACTCCAAAAGATGAAGGAATCTTTGATGATTACTACTCCAAAAGATGAAGGAATCTTTGATGATTACTACTCCAAAAGATGAAGGGATCTTTGATTACTACTCCAAAAGATGAAGGAATATTTGATCAATCTGCATATGTTAAGAATGTTGTTGAAATGTAACTTTGTTTTGGAGAATAAATCCTTGACAAACGTTGGGGAAATAAACCCATGACTGTTGGCCTGCTAGAGAGGTTTCATCACTGCCCCTAGTATCAGATGCGTGTGATATTGCCAGGAAACTTGGACCGTTCGTAACCCTTAAGATTGACATTCGAATGCCCTGAGTGATGGTGAGGAGATCTGCCCCAGGTTAATCTGTAATTGAGAGATTTGTGGAAATCTTGACTGGACTGCCCCAGGTTAACTGAACTTTGAAAGATCTGTTGAAACCTTGACTGGACTGCCCCAGGTTAACTGGACTTTGAAAGATTTTGTTGAAATCTTGACTGGACTGCCCCAGGTTAACTGGATAGTGACATGTCATGCCCCATTTGTTGATAGGAGATTTTTGCAACGGAAGTGTCATCCTTTTTGAAGTGATTTTGTTCACTGAGAGAGCTTTCGTTCATCGGATATTCATTGTGTGAATTTCTCCGCTGTCAAACAAATAGCCATATGCAAACAATGATATTCAAGCAATGCAAAGTTTATGTTTGTCTCGAAGTTTTGAAAAATGCGTTTTTTAGCAGAAAACTTTTTATAAGACAAATTCAACACAAGATTTAGGGCAAAGCCTTACAGGAGTCAGGATACCTTTTGTAACAGTATGCTTTCGAACTAGCCCATGCTTCAATTAGGACTTTTGAAGGGTTGTAACGTTGCTTGGTTCACGGTTTAAGAAACAAAGGATAAAGGCTCAAAGTATATTTGTACCCACCCGCTCTTCGTGATGTCCTTCAATCCTAAACTCAGTTAATTGTGTGTCGAACTCTATTCGAATTTGGAACGACTTTTTGGTGATGGTTCACACAAGTTGGAATTGGAGGGCAGTCATCATCTCCTTTTTTTCCCCAACATTTTTCATGTTGTTGAGGATTTGTAGTGACCTCTTTCTTTTGATTTGTTATCCCTAACTTTTGCCTGACTGTTTCTGTTTTTGAGATTACAGTCAGCGGGATGCCCCAGCTTTCTTAAGCCTCCTTTATAGGTTTTGGCTCAGTGGGCTTTTTCTTTTTTTTGAGAGATAATGACTGCCTATGAGATAAGGAACCATCACTGTCTTTTGATTCCAAAGGAATGCCTTTCTTTTTTGATGTCGTTCGTTGTATTACGAACTAAGAGTTTGCGACTTCAATGCGTGCCTTTTTTTGGATTAACTGAGAGACTACCCTGCCCCAGGTTTAATCAAAGGTTTCAATTTGTTTTAGAACAGAAAACTCCTACTTCTTTGGCTCGAAGGGGTTGACTAGGGATTATCTTCCTTATAACTCCAATGTTTAGGATTTAAAAGAAATGTCTGTACATCATCAGCGAGGTCTGTTCAAAAGCATACTGTATGAGATTATGGTATTGTTTCGTCATCCTCCCTCTAAAGGCTTATAGCTTTTTATCAAGAGTTAAATGTCATAAAGAAAGCATAAGAGTAGTGAAAACGAATGGATGAATTCAAGACAAACATATGCAATGCATTAATGAAACAGAGTTTGACATTAACAGATAATTGTTTGAATAACAAAGAGATTACAACTTGAAAGTTCAAATGAAACAAAGATGCTCTCAATGATTCGTCAAAGGAGAAGTGATTATGCTAGAGTCTTCGGAGGGTCAAACTTGATCTCCTTGGCATCAATCAAGTCTTGAATCTTGTTCTTCAAAGTCCAACAGCTATCGGTGTCATGTCCAGGACTGTTAGAATGGTAGGCACATCTCACCCTTGGGTTATACTTGGAAGAGGAAGTATCAGGATTTTGAGGAGGATCCTTTAGCGTGATTAACTTCAACTTCAGCAAATGTTGTAACGCTTGAGACAAAGGCAAGTTGATGTCAGTATATTGCCTTTCTTGATATCTTACCCTGCGCCTCTTGCCCCGTCTTTGTTGAACAATCGTGGGATCAGAGATCAGGATTGCCCCTACATGTTGATCACGACGACTCTTTTGACCAGTCACTGCATTGGACTCTTTCTTCCCATTGTGGGGGATTTTCTGAGCATCAGAGGGTGTAGCTCCTTGGATCTTTCCACTTTTGATGCTAGCTTCGACCCTTTCGCCGGTCAGTATTAGCTCGGTGAACCCGACTGAGGAGCTTCCAATTAAGTGATTGAAGAAAGGCTCTGTCAAATTTCCCATGAAGATGTCAATCAGCTCTCTGTCAGTTAAAGGGGGTTGCACCCTACCAGCCAGATCTCTCCACTTTTGGGCATATCCTTTGAAGCTCTCGTCAGAACCCATGGTCATGTTCTGCAATTGCATGCGAGTTGGTGCAAGATCAGCATTGTACTGATACTGCTTATAAAAAGCAACAGCTAAGTCCTCCCAGGTGTGGATGCGAGAACTCTCCAATTGATAGAACCACTCGAGTTGAGTCCCTACCAAGCTTTCTTGGAAGAAATGGATCCAAAGCTTTGGATCAGTTGTGTATGGTTGAATCTTGCGGACATAAGACTTTAGATGCATCTTAGGGCAAGAGACTCCATCGTACAGGGCCAAGGTAGGGACTTTGAACTTTGGAGGGATGACCAATCCAGAAACAAAACCCATGTCTCCTAAATCCAAGCCAGGTATTTGTTGAACCTCCATAGCATTGAGGCGATCCTCCAATTGTTTGTACTTGTCATCAGCGGGAGGATATTGTTCCTCGGAATAGTCAGCTTCAACATCATTGATCTCCAAATTGTGGTCTTCTTCAAGACTGATCCCCTTGTCTTTGAGAAGGAGAGCTTTCAGATCCTCTTGTCCTTTACCCATAGCCAGAAGCATTTGTTGGAATTGAGCGTTTTGAGCTTGGAGATCTTTCACCGTTTGTTCCATATCCATCTTACTTAAATAAACAGTAGGAAGATAAGGAGACCTGTATGGGAGAAACCTGTTATGCAATGATATGTATGATATATGTATGCAATGTTGTCAAGGGTCTCTCGGGGTAAACACAAGAGAATGTTAGAGGTTGAACTTTGACCAACATATTTGATTGGAGAACCTTGCAACGGCGGATGTCTTTCCACTAGAATCAAGCTCACCATGTCAAGTGGGTCATAGCCCCTGATTCAAGTTGTTGCACTCGGTCTTTGATGGCATTTGTTTAGAGGGAAAAAACCCCTTTCCCCTTGGTAGACGTCTGGTTCAACGTGACCCTGCATCAAAAGACCCTCGAGATCCTTGAAATGGTTATTGAAAATGCTATGATATGATGTTATGATGTTATGTACATGTATGCAAAAGCAAGTAAGTGTATATACAGGTAATCATATTCACACAAAGCAAACAATTCCTTAGGTTTAGGCTTGCATGTGGTTCGTAGGTAAGTACCCTCTTGAAGTTAGTTGGCTCATCCTGTCCTAAAATAGAAACTGGGTTATAAGGAGCTCAATATCATTGGATTATTTTCTGTGTTCATTGTTTTGGTTTAGCCACTTAACTGGCGACCAAAATATTCCAAGAAAACAACCCTCAATGAGTGTAGTATCGAGTATCTACCAACTTCGGACTGCACCAAAGTCGGTCATCTTACTACCCCTAAAAAGGCTAAGATGGTCAATTAAGGTTCTAAGAGTTCGTTAGTGTTTCATGACATCACTCAGCGGCCCCGTATTCTCCTTGACTACTCAAGGGCTACCGATACTCACAAATATGTCACACTAATATAGCTTACTGCTTCAACCATGTTGTTATACCCCGCACAGTTCCCTCACAATTTTATTGCTATTTACCTAAAAAGGTGCCCCCAAATCCGGGTGTAGGATTAAACAAACCCAAACAAGGAACCCCAAAAAGTAAAGCAATCAAAGTAATCAAAGCAAGTATGTAAAGGTGATCTAAAACCTAAGGTAACCCCACTTTTAGAAATGTCCCCAGCAGAGTCGCCAGTTCTGTGATACGGTGGGAGAACTAACTTGAGGTTTTGCGTTTGTATTCACACTTGTTCGGTTTAGCAAGAGTCGCCACCGACTTTTTATTTATCCTAAGGAAAGGTTAAAAAGCACAGGAAAAACCTTTGAGATGTTTTCGTGGGTTCGGGGGGTAGATTATGAAAAGGGAAGGTGCTAGCACCCTTTTCATCCATGGTTATCCATGGGCTCTTAGTTACTTGTTTTAGATCACTTGCCTTGCTTTTCAATTGTTTGAAATGGTGCTTTGTGTGTGTGGTTTTGAAAATGTTTTGAAAAAGATGCCTTGTCTAGGCAACCGTTGTAACAATTCTTTACTCGAATGTTTTACAAAGGTGTTTGTCTTTTTGAAAAGATGTTTCAATGTTTTTGAAAGTTGTTTTGAAAGTTGTGTTGTGGAGTGTGTTTTGAAACTAGGCAAGTGTGTTTTGCAAGTTTGATCAAGTAACTAAGAGTTGTCTACCCCTAAATTTACTCAAAGATCTTTCCTTATGTTTTTAACCCTTTTTACAGTGTTGTTTCACCATTGTATTTGGTGAACAACCTTGTGTTAGGATGTTAACGGGACGGGCGCGGGTCATCGTTTAGACCATGAATGCAATAGTGTCAAGTGTTTTGGCAATTTTCTTAAGGGACTATGATCATTTGATTTAGGCAACTTCGAAAGCGTCATCGAGGGACTATGATCATTTGATTTGTTTTTGTTTTGCCAAAGTACTTGACATGCAAACATGGCCCATTTTGGAAGGCAATAAGCGGGATTACCCTAGGGGTGCAAGTGTGAATTTTGTATTGATTTTCATGCATTTGTCTTTGTATTAGGTTATCTAGCGGTTGATTTTGAATCTTCGCATACAAACCCTAATTACTATACAGTATATAGAAAGCGATAAATTGCGGGAATTTAAAGTCTAAGCTATTACAAATAAGTATCCGGGGATGGGGGTACAAATATTTACAAATGGGGATGAGTCTTATCAGGATAGTAGTGTCCAAATAATATTTACAACCAAATCGAATAGCATTCTCAATGTAAAATATAGCAATGTATAAGAATCAAAGAGAAATAAAAGTATTGTGTAATGTATGTGATTATTTACAAATGATGAAAATGTCAACCTAATATATTATTAAGTATTTATTTATTTTTGTGTTTTTGTTAATGTTATATAAACAAAAGTTTTAAAGAAAAGTGTTTTAACTTTAATAAAGAAAATCTCTTACTTACATATTTTTGTTAATGTTTTATATACAAGAAATTTATTTAACTCAAAACTCTATTTTTATGTATTTTTAATTGTACTAAATAAAATAAAAAAAGTATTTAAGAAAATTTTATACAAAAAAAGTTAATGTATTTTTCTTATTTAACAAAAATATTAGTTTAAATTATATACAAAAGAGGAAAAATAAAGTGATAATAAATAATAAAAATAAAATAGGGTATTAGTTTGTATAAGAAAAGTGGGCTTGGAATATCATGTTGGGCCCAAATAAAAACAAAAACGGATTAAGAAAGGAAAAGGGGGGGTGCACACACTGAAAACATTGGGCCTTAGGGATTTGTTTTCAAGGGACATGCCCAACGCATGTTACAATTTTGTTTAGGGTTTCGTTGGTTTGTTTCAGAACAAGGGTTTGTGTTGTACGAACGGCGCTCTCATCTTCTTCTTCGTTGTCTTCTTCATCTTTCTTGAGCCAAGCTTTCTGAACGAAATCCGCCTATGGCCACTAGGCGCCACCTCCAACTCCTCCTCCCTCCATGGTTAAGCAAGGCGGCGACACGAAAAGGTAACGGTTTCTTTTTTATGTTTTAGGGTTTTTTGGATTTTAGTCTTGCTCGTTATTGGTTTTTGACACATTTTGATCTGTTATGTTATTATTGTTGTGTGAGGTGTTAAATAAAAGGGAGGAGTTATTACCTTTAGGGTTTTGGAGACGGAGGAAGAGAAGTGGACATGAGGCGTCCTCCAGTGGCCAAGGCGAGGGAGTACGTGATGCTGGCTTTATGGCCTTCCTGGTATTTGTATCTTGCTTTTGTTAGGTTTAGTGATGAGTATCTGAAAACCCTTGTATAGCTTCTTTTCCTCTTCTGATCGCTTGCCTCTGTGAAGCTTTCTTCTGAGTTGCTTTTGATATCTTGGCTTTGGCTTGCTCAATGATGAACCTTGGTTCTGAGAGACTTGGACTTTTTGATGATGATAATATCTGAGAATGTTTTGATTTCTGTATGTTGCTTTTGATGATGTTGATGATGTTGCTTTTGAAAATGCTTGTGTGCTAACCCTATGATGAATTTGATTATGAGGGTCTTTGTTGGTTTGGTAGCGAAACAGGTTTTGACAGGCTTGCCTTTTTTAGGCTTGCTGGGCTTGAAAGGCTTATCAGTTTGTTTAGGACAGGTTGGGTGAAGCTTATGCAGGTTGAAAACAGGTTTGTGTTTGTGTTTTGATGCAGGCTTAAGGCTTGATGTATTATGCAGGTTGTTGAGTTTTGTTTGAATAAGGCTTGAGACAGGTTTGTTGGAAAGCTTGAATGCTGTATAGTTTTTGACAGGCTGGTTGGATACAGGCTATTGTTTGCTTGCTTCTACCAGTTTTGCTTTGGCTTCAAGGCAGTTTGAAGCTTGTTCTTATTCAGGTTTCAGGGTTTTGGCTTGTTTGTATTATGCAGGCTTTTCTGAACAGGCAGGCTTGCTTATGTTTTTTGCAGGTTTGTGGAGGTTTTGATACTGAGTTGGTTTGAAGGCAGTTTGTAAGCTTGGTGGTTTGTTTGCTTAGTAGCTTTGAAGTTACAGGCTTGAGAGCTTGTGTTATATTTTTCTTTATGTTTTTCTGCCCTCTCTTGAACTGTTCTGATCTCTTTGTTTTATATCTCTTTGTCTTAAGCCTGCCCACTGTAAGCCTCTCTACTTCTCTCTCTCTTTCTCTCTCCACAGAAAAAAGCATTTTATATTGCTTAGAGTCCCTTTTTTCTGAAAAAGTGATGGCCTGGAAAATGATGAAAGTTTGCTTGCATTTTGTACTTTCCTCTTTTTCTTTGATGACAGCTTGATATCTTCTTGACAGTTTATTTGGACAGTTTATTTGGACAACTTAGTTGACATTTTGACAATGCAATTTGGTTTTGGCATTTCAGTTTGGTTTGCCTTTTCAGGTTGCAATTTGGTTTGAAATTATGCAGCCTTGTACATTTTGTTTAATATGCTGCCTTGTATTAATTCATATATTTGCAAACATATTTCCTTTCCCTCTTTGTGAACCAAGAGTCTTCTTGTGATTTGCAGAGAGGGCGAACAAACTGATTCCGGCCAACACTTTTAATGATGAGTTTTTTTTATTGACTGTCTAAGGATGCTCTTAATTTATCTGTACTGACTTCTTCCTTTTTTTTGTCTTTGCAGATAAATATCAGTTGAGCAATGGGGAGCAGCAGTAGAAGATGAAGATTTCCAGAGATTTAGGATATAGTTCTAATTTACTTTTAATCATTGTAATAATATTATTGTAAACAACTGTAAATAAATTTACAGTGTTCAAATAATATTTGTAACAAACAATTAAAAATGAATAAAAGTCTTCCTTTTTCAGATATCTCTTTTAATTCTTCTGCATTTATTTATTTAATTACTTAAATTTCTTGAATTATAATAATTGGAAATTATCCAATAATTTTAACTTAGAAATTATAAATAATCAATAAACGTTCGGCGTTCCGAATAACCAAAAGCAATGCACAGTTAAACAAACAAACGTCCATATGTCCGTTATCTCACTGATCAAACTTAAACTTCGAACTTTCAATCAGAAGCCTCAACCCATGTCCCAGAGTCTATTGAAAAGAACTGCAGAATCAATTCCTTCTGAGAATGCACGCGCAAACCCTAATTCTTGATTTATTGTCAAAGAAACGTCCGCCTGATCAAACCCTGAGCCAAACTCAAACAAACTCTAGCAATCTGCTTGAACAGATTCAACAGTTAATGGAAACCCTAATTTTGCTTGACTGATAAGAAAAGCCTGTTTGACCGATTCTTAAGCCAATCTAAAAAATCAGGTAAAGCCCGAAGTTATGATTTCTTGTGGAAAAGAGAGAGGGCAAATTTTGGGGTACAACAATTTCCCAGCTAAGACTCGCAGCTATGTACAAATCAGTAATACTCTCCCCAAGTAGAGTTAATCTACCATCAGCCCTAAAAATGCTTGGTATCCCTAGAAGATCTTAATCTTCCCCAGTGAAGTATAAAGATATTCCCCAGCAAGTATAAGAGCATCCCCGACAGTCTTAATATTCCTCAACAGAATATAAGAATGTTCCCCGGCGGAATACAAGATACCCCTAGTGGAGTCATTTCCCCAGCGTAGTCTAAAAAAGGCTTCCCCACCAGAGTTGAATCATCTTCCCTAGTAGATTCTGGAAGCTTATCCCCTGTAGAGCGCAAATAAATCTCCCCAGCCAAATCAGAAGGTTATCCTCACAAGAGTCTAACTGGGTTATCCTCAGCAAGTTGAAACTGAAAGATCATCCCCAGCGAAGTTCTTTCTACCCCCAGCGAAGTTCATCATTAAAATCCCCAACAAAGCTTATCAACAGAATCCCCAGCGGAGTTATCGCTAAAATCTTCAGCAGAACATCTCTTCCCCACAGAGTAATTCCCCTCAGAGTAATCTCTTCATCAGTTTATTCCCCCAACGGAGTTCTTCTCTCCTACAGATTTATCATCTTCGTTCATCATCCCCAGCGGAAACGAAGAACTCAACTCTATTCTCCAGCAGCTCCGGGATTTATTTTCCTCAGCTAAAACATTATATCCCCATACATCATGATACATGCATATACGCATCATACCATACAATCTCATTTATGTTGAGAACATCATTGCTTGATCCATCTCATGCATTGCATATGACTGACCTTTTACCTTTCAGGAAAGATGCAGTTAAGTTCTCAGCTTAGTCGAAGACCTGACCAGTTCTTAAGTCTCAATTGAATTATCCTCGGTTGAATTTCAGATAAGGTTCTCAAATCTCTACAGTTTCTCTACGTCATAGTGTGGAAGAGTACTATAACCTCAACGGTATACTCCATTGAGCACGAGTCAGTTCCTAGACCTTGATGTTTTCCTCCGTCATAGTGTGGACAAGTTCTATAACCTCAACGCTATACTCCATTGAGCATGAGACAATTCCTAGATCTTGATGAAGATATTTCCCTGCGTCATAGTGTGGACGAGTACTATAACCTCGACGGTATACTCCGTGGAGCACGAGTCAGTTCCTAGATCTTGATATTTTCCTCCGTCATAGTGTGGACAAGTTCTACAACCTCAACGGTATACTCCATTGAGCACCAGACAGTTCCTAGATCTTGATGAAGATATTTCCCTACGTCATAGTGTGGACGAGTACTATAACCTCGACGGTATACTCCGTGGAGCACGAGTCAGTTCCTAGATCTTGATGTTTTCCTCCGTCATAGTGTGGACAAGTTCTATAACCTCAACGGTATACTCCATTGAGCACGAGACAGTTCCTAGATCTTGATGAAGATATTTCCCAGCGTCATAGTGTGGACGAGTACTATAACCTCGACGGTATACTCCGTGGAGCATGAGTCAGTTCCTAGATCTTGATGTTTTCCTCCGTCATAGTGTGGAAAAGTTTTATAACCTCAACGGTATACTCCATTAAGCACGAGACAATTCCTAGATCTTGATGAAGATATTTCCCTATGTCATAGTGTGGACGAGTACTATAACCTCGACGGTATACTCCGTGGAGCACGAGTCAGTTCCTAGATCTTGATGTTTTCCTCCGTCATAGTATGGACAAGTTCTATAACCTCAACGGTATACTCCATTGAGCACGAGACAATTCCTAGATCTTCATGAAGATGTTTCCCTACGTTATAATGTGGACGAGTACTATAACCTCAACGGTATACTCCATTGAGCACGAGTCAGTTCCTAGATCTTGATGTTTTTCTCCGTCATAGTGTGGACAAGTTCTATAACCTCAACGGTATACTACGTTGAGCACGAGACAGTTCCTAGATCTTAATGAAGATGTTTCCCCCCAGTTGAATTATGGACAGGTTCTTAAGACTCAGCCGAGGCATTCTCTAAGTTGAAGTATAAGCAAGTTCCTAAATCTCAACAAAAGTTAGACTACCCCAGCGGAATCTTTTACAACAACAGGTATGCAAGTTCTCGCTAAGGAATCTCTTATGCGATCGATACTCCTGCAGATGGCATCTGTAAGCCCATCCTCCTACCAACAATCTCCAAATGGCATCTAAAAGCCCATTCCCGACATCACAATGATGATACTACACCATGCGGGTGCAAATTTCTGGGCACTCTAGTGTTCAATTATCTTCCACCTTCGGATCACGAAAGGCTCGAAAGCCAATCTATATCCTCAGGTTTAAGAAAATTGAACAGGGGAAACTATTGTACCCCAAAATTTGCCCTCCCATATTTCTCAAGACATGTCAAGAATAATCTCCAAGTTGCTCAAGATTGGCTCAAGGGTTGGACAGTCAAATCACCTCCTAAGGCAGTCAATTCAAAATTAGGGTTTTGTGTTGCATCAAGGTCCTTACATCCAAATTGCCTCAAATTCTCCCCCAATGTCCTAATATGTTCTCAAGTTCATCCATGTCAAATTTCAAGCCTTGCAGAGAAAGTTTGGCCAGTCAATTGCTCAAGAGGTCCAAAAATCGACTGTGCTAGGGCAAAAGTCAACTGTGTCCCAAATACAGTCAAACTTCAAGATTTTTTGTCAACATTCTCATTTTGAAGTATAATTCATCATTTGATCAAGGGTTGATCATGATTCATCAAGGATTGCTCAAGATTCATCAAGATTCAAAAGTTGCTAATTAGAGTTTTGCAAGAAAAGTCAACTCAACTTTGACCAAGCATAACTTTCTCATACTTTATGAGAAATGACCCATCCAAAGCTCATTTTGAAGAGGATGAAATTTCCTATAATACATCTTCACAACCCAAGATCAACAAATGCTCTCACAAAAAGTTAAAAATTTGGACATTATTGGTCATTTTTGAAAGTCAACAAAACAACTTTTTTTCCAAAGCTTATAACTTGAGCATGGAACATAAAAATTAGATGATACCAAAAGTGTTGATTATAGGACATCTAAAGGTTTCTAAAAAGTCCAAGAACACCTTCAAAAGTTCAAAATTGAAGAAGTTATGCATTGTTGAAGTTGGGCATTTTTTCAAATTTGCCAAAAGTCAACTATCCTCAAAACTCCAATTTTTGACAAAAGGGCCCACTTTTTTCCACTTGATATAGTCTTGTCATGCCACACACGTGTCCCATATTTGATTTCATAGCCATTCATTTATTTTTCTATTTTATTCAATTTTTATTGATTTAATTCATTTTAAATCAATATTAAATCAAATAAAATCTAAAAAATTGATGTAAGGGGATTCTTGTGATCATTACAGCTTGCAAATATCATGTGATACTCAATCAAACTCGTGCCAAGTCAAAACAAGCACAAAATCTCAGATTTGATGCAAATATGGAAACTTGATTATGGTGATCAAAAGCAAATCTTGATTCTTCAATGCATATGGTTTAATGCCCAAGTTTTGACCTAAACACATTCTATTATATGCACACAAGAGAGGCAGACCAAAAATACGCACAGAGCACTGCTGAAATAGCCAGAACAAGTTTGTGAAAAAGCTTGAAAAGTGGGAGATCAAAAACAACATTGGAGCACGATTCAGTCCAAAAGCTTGACATAGCTCTATTCCCTGACATCCAGTGAAGCGATACCAATCAAAATCCAGCCTTCTCATTGCCTAAATTGTACTGTAAGTCATCACGAACCAACCTCTGAACATGGATTCCAAATCTCCAATTCTTGCATCTTTTCTTTAAAATCTTGGCATATTTATGTTTGTTGTTTGATTTGGAATGTTTTGGTATTATTCAATTGTATTTTTAGGACCTGTATCATGATGCCCGAATCTAGGGTTCTTGTTCTTGTTTTTTAGGCGTTTCTTATGCAGGATAAATTGAGGCAAACAATGGTTATATGGATATTCAGGAGGCAGAGACGAACACATCCATGTTCTTGGATGGTATTTTCATGGCCTGGGAGAGGTTTTTGAGATGCCCTATGAATCTTCCTGCGGATAAAAATCCGCAGGTAAACGAACCAGGGATGCGTTGAGGAAGATGATAATGTGGCTTGCATCCATTGGCCCGTTTGAATCATTAGCGCGTTTTTTTTTATTTTGCAGGGCTTAATTAATTGTTTTGAATATAATATTTGTTTTCTATTCCAATAACGAATGACCAAGCTAGTTGTAGTGGTTGAGCGCGCATGCATATGAGCAATGGGACCTGGGTTTGAATCCCAGGTCCCCCAATATTATTTGTCTTGTTTTTCTCCAGGAAATTGCATGTGTTTCAGGCTTTGCAGTGCATCATATGCCTTCATCCAGATCTTGTCCAGATGGCCAGTAGACTAAATCCAATGGCCAGAATGGAGTCTTCACCATGTTCTCAAGTCAAAGGCGCATACTGGATTAAAAGGGTCAACGAGGCTGCTCACAATTGGGCCTGAAAATTGCAACTCAAACCCTCTCTTCAGGCCCACACCCCCTGAGTATTTCTTTTTCTTATTTATTTATTTATTATTATTATTATTATCTTAATTAATCAATTAACCAATTAACTTTTTCATAAAAAAATAGAAACAATAAAAATAATATTTTTTAATTCCATTAATTTTATTATTTATTTTTGTAAATAAACAATTAATTAATTAATTTAGTTTAAATAGGTTTAATAATAATATATTTTGCAATAAATTAAAATCAATTTAGAATTAGGATTTTTATTAACCTTTTAATCATTCTTATTTTATTTCCTTAATTAAAATAAAACCCAAAAATATTTTCGTTTAATTAATTAATTCAATTATTAACTTAGGCTAATTTTTAATTCAAAAAATAACAAAAAAATATGCTTTATTTAATAAAAAGGGTCAAAACCCAAAGACACTCCGATTTAATTTTCTTGCGCGCGTATTATCTTTTGATCCATATTTCAATATTGTAACTGCTTCGGGAATGTAATAGTTTTTAACTTAGGATTTTATTTATTTATTTATCGCTTTTATTTACTTTTCGCAATTTAATTTTAAAGGGTTTGTCTTTGGCGATGTAAATACCCGACGCCTTGTAATAGCTTAGATTTATTTTCCGCAATTTAATTCCCGCAACCATTAACTGTTAGATGTTTGAATAATAGGCAATGCATGACAAGATCAACTTTTAATTTAAAATCAACAGTAGCTCACCATTAACATGTACAAAGATAAATAACTGAAAAACGATACACTCGCACATGCGCACTCTTAGGGTACACCTCACTTGGTTGCTTCAAACGTGGTCATTGAGTATAGGAAGTTTTAGAGGTCGCCCTCTTGTCCAAAGATCAAAGTTACCTCGAAACGGTTGCCTCGGATAAAATGATCTAAGACATTAGGGTTACCGCTAAGGCGTCCTAACATTGCTTTATTGACCACACGTCCCTTAATCGAATTGACCCGAAAACTCCAACGACGATGCTACCTACTCCTCAATAGTGGGATAGCACTATCTAAAGGACATTTGCACAGCCTAATTCCTTTTTGAGTAGGTAGATGTTCTTAAGTACTTGCTCCTTTTAAAAACAAAACAAAACTTTTCGCACTTACACCCCTTTCAAACAAAAAACTCTTTTTCAAACCCACAATCACAAAGAAAAGCAAACTTTTGAAAACGCAATGAGCAAGTACCTAAGAGCCCGTGGATAACCACAGATAGAAAGGGTGCTAACACCTTCCCTTTCTATAATCTACCTCCTGAACCCGAGAAACATCTCAAAAAGGAATTTTTCTGTGCTTTTTTCCTTTCCTTGTTGGATAAATTAAAAGACGGTGGCGACTCTTGCTTACCGCGACATTTTGCGAAAACAAACGCAAAACGCGAACCAGCATTCCAAAACAGTCAGTTCTATTCCCACCGATCACATCTGGCATTCCCCATGGATAACCTTGAGGCATGCAATTTTGAATAATAGCTGGAGTAGCAGATACGAGAACAGTATGAGCTTCAGTAGTTTCCCTTGTTAGTTGAGGTAGGACACTTGGTAGCTGATTCTGAGCAGCCACCAGAGTAGTCAGATTGGCCATGCCGGCCTTCAAAGCAGAAACCTCTTCGCATAGCTCGCGATTCTCTTGTTCTAAGTTTTCCATCTTCTTTATGAAATTAGCCCGAGTGTTATAGTGATGAGTCATCTTGCTGAACGAAGTAAAGAAGCTTGGTAAGACACCTGGATATGCATAACTAATGCAAGAAATATGTGCGATATGATGCATGATATGTGGTGCACATGTTTTTATTTTATTTAATATTTCAAGGGATTTAAAATTTATGGACATATTGCAAATATCAAAGTAATAACGCATTTGAAATACTGAAATTTTTTTATTATAACAACTCCAAAATGGATTACAAGTTTCAATGATCCCAAGTACAAGATGAAAATACAATCTAAAACCATGAGAATTAAAACTGATGGAGATCACTCTATACACTGGCGCTTCCCTGTGAGCCTGGCAATCTGAGCCTTCAATCTCTGGTTTTCTTCCGTATATCTGATGGCAACCTCCTTACAATCACCTGAATCAGGAAGTGAGTGATCAACATCTGATTGAGGCTTAGGAGAAAATAAATCCCCTTGCCTCTCCATAGACTCTACCGCTCGACTCTCAAGGATCTCAATCAAGTCATCTTTCTCCTTGAAGTCTGCTCTATAGGAAATCTCTAAAGTTTGGAACTTGTTTTTCCAAGCGTCCTTTTCCTGTTGCATCCTGACCAAAGCAAGTTGCAACTCTTCTAGATCATCTAATAAGGGAAGAGTGGTCTTCACAAATAGATCAGGCATAGGTGTCTCTCGGGAATACGGCATCCTCAAATGAATAGCTCTTGTCTGGGCCCACTGAAGATATGGCTCCAAAGAAACAACACCCCTAGGTCCCAAATCCTTCCTACTCTTCTTATGAATGTGACGCCAGGCCTTCGCAATCTGCTCCCTAGCTTCCCTATGATATTCTCCCTCCTTCATAAATAAACTACTCAAATGAATACTATTTGGATTATCCCTCATCGGATAACCAAGTTGTCATCGTGAAAGAACAGGGTTATAGATAATTCCTCCCTTTGTACCAAGAAGGGGTACATTGAGGAAACTACAACAACTGTTAATAATCTCTATATCCTAGTAAGCTCGATGATACCAATCAATATCCGAGTGAGTAAGTGCCACGATCTTAGGAGCCCAACGAGGTTCCTTCTTGACATCCCAAAAAGCATCAGATTGATGCATATGAGAGATAAACCACCGGTATAACAGAGGCGTACAACAGATAATCATCCCCCATGATAAGGATTATGAAGATGAATAGAGTAATAAGAATCACCCAATAAGGTAGGAACTGGATTTTCAATCATGAAGATCCTGATAGCATTAATGTCCACAAACTTGTCCACATTAGGAAATAAGAACACCCCATAAGCAAGTAGAGTAAAGATGGCCTCAAAAGCGATTGTACTCTTCATCCTAGAAAAGTAACGAGCTTTATCCAATAAGAACTGAGCTGGTAATCCTCTAATCCCTCCTTTAATAGCCATATGGGCTTCCACCTCAGACTTCCCCAGATGAATCAAGGCAGCAATCTCATGTGGTTTTAGCTCACCCTCCAAACCAGTAAAAGGAACACGATTGGTAACAGCTAAATCCAATAGATAAGAAAACTCCTCCAGTGTGGGCATCAACTGATAGTCGGGAAAAGTAAAGCAATGATATATCAGATCATAGAACTGGACCAAGGTCGAAAGAATACCCTCCTTCATCTTCAGCTTCATGAGAGGAATAATGGATTCGTACTTCTTCCGAAATTCTGCAGAACACTCGATCTCGGGAATTAGACTGATCAACTCATCTATCTTGGGATCCTTGAAACTCTACTTCCCGGTCTTTCTCTTTCCTGAATCCATGGTTAAAAAGTACCTGAGATATTCACAAATGGTCAACCTTTAAATCCCTTGAAATATGATTTCTCCAAAAGATGCTTATGAGTGAATGGATGCATGATGTAGAAATCACACACAAGATCACACATATAAGGTTCATAGATTCAACGTCACGAGCATGAGGTCAAAGGTACTACCCATAAGGTGTTGGTCTGAGAGTTATCACCTGCCGAACAAGGTTCCCAGAGTCTACGTCATTCCTTCAGATATTACCAACTTCTCGATTAACTCGGTAATTAGTAATATTCCTAAGAAAAACTCGTTCGAGCGTAGTATCGCATGACAACTATTTCCGGATTACTCCGTCATAGCTTTTGCACTACACCAAAAAGGCCAAGATGGGTTTGGTATCCTACGGTCCTCAGCTTCAGTAGGCTCCCAGGTCGAAAACAGTACGTCTTCCCGATTACTCGGTAAACGACACTACAGTCAAAGGGGCCTCCACTTAGTGGGGGATCTCATGCCTCCTTTTTTGGGATTACTCCCTCAAAGTTAACATGACTATACCGCCCGTCTTATCTTAAAGTTTTCCCAAGTCCGGGTATAAGACTTAGGAGTAATCACCAAGCACCATGAATACCAGGAAAATCCAGACAAACATATATACAACATATAACATACAAAACAATAATAACATATATACAGATATAAAAAAAGATAGGCTCAACCCACTTAGGGATGAACCAGCAAAAGGTCAATCTTTCCCCAATGAAGTCGCCTTCTTTCTGTAGCGGTATAAATGTTTTAAGAATAAGCCATTGGATTGACTAGACTTATAAAAATGAAAACAAAAATCTCCACTGCGCTTTATTATTTCCAAAGGAATGGGAAAAGAGCGAATAACCAAAAAAGAGGGGGGAAAGATTCAAGGTAAGGGGGTTGGTTATGCAAAGGGAAGGTATTAACACCCTAAACATCTACGGTACTCAGTAGGAACCTCTTTGTAAAATCTGTATATTTTGTCTATAAAATGTTGTATAGAAAATGGATGGTGGAGGTGAGAAAATAAATATATTTTTATGGTTTTTTGCACCCGCCGCAGTTGCGAACCTTTAGTGCCTACGTACCACCTTTTCGTGCAATAGTGGATCAGGGTACACGTAGTTTCTCTTTTAAAAATTTTAAAACACAAATGCGTTGGTTAATTTTATGAGATAAAACATCACTGCCATTGCCCGTATGGAAAACATACCTACTACCCACAATCATGAGAAAGGAGAATTTACATCATCTCAAAGTGGAGGATATGGCTTGGATTTTAAAATCAACAATGCCTCACTCAACACCCAAGTGGAAAATATCTCTCTTCAATATATATTATGGAAGTATAGTTGTTTGCATCACTACAAGGATTGACAAGAGTTCAATCTTTTTTTTTTGAGAAAAGTTTAAAGGTAAAGCCAAAGTGGCAAAATGGTTTGAAATGAGATTGATTGAATTTTAGTCTTCTCACAAAAATGTCAAAGTATTATTAAGTTTATTGAAGTTTATTTATCAAAATGCATGGACCTAAGTCCAAGTTTATTATGATAGTGGTTCAAGTTTAAAAGCAAGAAGGGTTTTCAAAAGGAGGGAGAATATTTTTGAAATTAAAGAAGATGGGAGGAGAAGAAGAGGCTATCCTAAAGCATAAGGTAAAAGCTAGGGATAAGAACCATCTAACCAACATGAAGCAAATACTTGAAATTATGAGCCAAGATAGAATTCCCATTATTTGGATTGAAACCAAACAAGAAAAAATACTAGACCTCTTGAGAGAACCAAACTTCAAGTGTATTAAGTCTTCACAAAAATTGGGCAGAGTAACAGTTGTATACGGGTGAATTCCAGATTACAAACAAAGGGTGTAATCACAATAACCTGCACACAAAACAAACAAACAACCCAATGTCTTGAGGTAAACCTCAACAGCTCCAGACAAAATAATCAGATAAGATCACAAGGTCTCCAATCATAGGCCAAGGTTTCTAATCCTAAGTCCAAAAAGTCCAATACTCCATAATGCCAAAGATAGTAACCAAATAGTCCAAGTATCATTAAAAAATTTTAGGGTTTGTGTTGATTATTAGGTATCTTAAGAAAAGAAAAGAAAAAGCTCAAATGAGCAAAATAAAAATGACAAGAAAGTAAATGCTCAAATGAGCAAAGATGAGAATGACATGAAATGTAAATGCTAAAAAAAATAAAAATAAAAAAAATAAAAAAATAAATAGTGCATAAAAATAAAAGGGAATATAAAAGAATAAAGGATAAAGTCAATTATTAGTGATTAGTCGTTAGTTGGATGATCATCTTGAAACTTGAATTTGGAAGTCATTAGAGGATTGGTAGAACCAAAGCCTCCACACAACAAGTTGCATTTGATTTTTGTCAAGTATATCATCCATTTGGAATCCTTATGAGTATCATTTAATGATCAACTATGTTTAAGTGATCTGCGTTGAACAAAGGTGTTGTAGATCCGTTAGAGGATTGGTAGAACCAAAGCCTCCACACAATGAATCTCAAGTTTATTGGATCAAAGAGATCAAATTAACATACTTGTCTTGCAAACATAAGTTTAGGCCACGAATGATCATTTATTCGAATCGGGACAAAATTTAGCGCTATGGTAAGAAATCGTAAGTGGACTTATATATAAGTCGCACCTATTTTAAAGCCGGTCAATAACAATCTATGCACCATTATTTTTGAGACATGATATAGAGATCATACTCCAACAACATCTAGTGCAATAAGAAGGGGATAAGATGAAGAGGGGTATGAGAGAATATACAAACCACTTTTAGATTAAATTTAATCAAACTATTATTAAAATCATTCATCCATTTTTGTGGAGTTAAACTTAACACCGTGGATCCAATGATGTTAATAAAGTTCATGATCAATAATCTAACCCAAGATCAGCCAGAAAATAGTCACAAAATAATATTACATTATAATATATACAAAAAAGGTTTAAAAATAATGTTTAAAAATAGAAATAAAAGAGAAAAATATCTACTATGTTCAAATTAATCAAGAAATAAAAAGTAATACCATAAAAAAAATCAGAAAGGGGCTCAAATGATTTTATAAATTTTTTGGTGATTTTTAAAGTCATAAACTATTTTAAAAAATTAAAAGAAATGGGTAAAATAAACGAAAAATGATAAAAAAATAACAAAGTCAGAAAAGAAAAAAAATAAGGTCACCAATATTTGTCACAATAACATTGGATCATTCCATAATTTTTTCAAAATACAGTGTAAATTTATAAAAAATACCAAAACACAAAATTAAATTGTGAAAAAATAAAAATCAGAAAGAGAATAATCAAAAATATTTTTCATAATTTTTTCAAATTTTTTGGACTGAAAATGAATTTTCTATGATTTTTTAATGTTTAAAACAATTAAATATAAAAATCAGAAAAAAGAAAATATAAGTCAAAAATATGTAGACCATTGGATGAGAGTCAAAACGCGTTAGTAATCAAATCCAAGGGATCTGGCGCATTGTGCATATCATGATCTTTAATGAATAAAACACTGAATCAATTATTAAATCAGAATTCAAAAATAACAAGTGGCGTGCCATCATTGGTTGGAAGATGACACGTTGGTCATCTTCAACCTCCAGCCAACGTGAATTGCAGGTCTCTCAAACTGTAAAATCAGAAGCTCAGACCTATGCCATTCGCTTCATCTCTTCAAGACAAAGACAACTACACCCTCGCGCTAAATTTATATAAACTATAGCTCAAGCAATTTGGAAAAAAGTTTTGAAAATGGATTTTAAATTTCATGGTCAAAACGTGTTTCCAGTGAAAGGTAAGTGTTGCGACTAGAACCAGGGCAATGAGAGAATCACAATGATATCAATGTTTTGAAGAATTGGTGAAGAAATCTACCTATTGAAGTTGAGTTGCAGAGCTCTAAAACAAGACTTCAATGGAGCAATATAGGGCACGATTCTTGAATGTAATTATATGGTTAGCTTTAGGGAAGATCAAGGAAGATGAATTGATGAAAAAATTGGATTGAAAAAGGCTTTAATATGGGTTTCGAAAATGCTGAATTCTGAATTATGGAACAAGTTTGGCATGGTGATTCTGGCTATCTAAGCTTGAGAAAGTGAATGGGATAGTTCATGTATTTATAGGAGAAGAAAATGGGATCAAAAGGAAGAGTGAATGTTGCACTTTGGAGGGAATTCGTGCAAACCTGATGCACGAGTGAAGTGTGATCTAATTTTCACCAAAACTCATCCAACCCTTGCGCTTTGAGGTGCTAAACAATTCTGGAACTTCACTAAACATGTTTAGAGGTAAAAATGCGTGGAAAACTTGTGATTAGAGGCCACATTATGGATTTCAAAATTCTGACTTGGTGAGAAATTCAGTTTCAAAGTGCCAACTTCTGACCAATGGCATTCTCAGCTCAAGGGGTCTTAGGGCATAATACTTGATGCTTTAAAAAGATGAGGTTACATACTTTGAAATGGAACAAGAATGGAATTAAATGGATGCTTGAGCTGAAAGTTGCGTTGAGTCAAAGTTGGAGAAAAAATGTCGACTTTCCATACTTAGAAATATTTCAAATTTTCCTTCAAAAATGACCTATAATGTCTTGCATCCAAACTTAGCCTTCCACTTGGAATTTGCTCTTTACCAAAAAAGATGGCATGAAGTATATCTATTGAATGACATTTTGGGACTTGAAACATTCAAAATCTCCAAAAATTGAGAGAGTTATGAATTGTTGAAGTTGGCAAAAAATCATGAAATGACCAATAATCTTTTGTATCCTTAAGGAAATTTCCATCCATTTTCTCACTTTTCATATAAAAGAAGGCATACAGTTCACACCTTCAATATCATTATGGACAAAGAATGGGCTGAAGGTGATAAAAATTGACCAAGTTATGATCATTTGAAGTCACACATGGAAAATTGGGGATTCATCTAGAGGACTTGTAATCTTTCTTCTTCATCAAGTTTCTTCCACATGAAAACTCCTTGGAACTTTTGAAGTGATTTATTAATAACCATTTGAAGAGAATGATGTCTTTGGAATCACTCAAAAATACCAAAATATGAGCAAGATATACTACTTTGAAGTCCAAAACCCTAGCTCCTAGATTAAGAAACATGCCTTAAGGAACTTTGACAATTTTGAACAAACTTCTTGTACCAAAACAAATGCTTTGTAAATATAAGTTGTTGAGGATGATAATGAGAACTCACAGCAACCATAATCATTTCCATATCTTGATAATTTTTAGAAATATGCACTTGTGACCAAATGGAGTAAAATCTTGTCCAAACATGACTATTTTTTCAATCAACCCCTTGCACTTTTTTGATCAAATTTGATAATCTTGAAATATGGTGAACCAAAATAAGCTTGCCATGCCATTTCCTCCAAAAAAACTTCAATGGTGAGGCTTGAACTTCTCAAGCTTTATTGAATAGGGCATGGAAATAAACTCATGAACCCATGTGGTAACTTGTTAAATCTCATTACCTTTACCTACATGGATAACAAGCAAGACAAACCAACATTGCATTTTATTAATTATAAGAAGAAATCAAGACAAAAAATATTCATGATCACAAAAGAACATAAGTCAAGGTGCTTGGTAATTCCTCAAAGAGCAAAGCTAAATATAGGGAGGGGAACCAAGAATCCTAGTGTGGTCTTATTGTGATGGAATCAACATGGTATGATGAAGCGATCTTAGGGGGAAAATTGGGGTACAACAGCAGCAACCGCCATACTTTCATGGCGAATGCCATGCTCTCAAAATGGGAAAGATTGGTCTTCTGACCATTGATACGTGGATCACTCATGGCCACCTGCATTGTAAACTCCATGGTGGTTGCCTTGAGTGCACAATGCTTTATATTCTTTCGTTTTTCGTTCTAGTTGCTTTGTTTCTTCGCATATGAATCTAAAATGGAAAAATACCTGAAATACACACAAATACCAGCATAATAATGGAAATGTAAAACAAAATGACAATAAAACATGAACAAATTGAGTTGAATAAATGGTGTATTTTGGTGTCATCAAACTTTCCTACACTTGAACCATTGCTTGTCCTCAAGAAAAATGAAAGTAAGCAGTGACACTCGATAGCTACTCTAGGCTTAAAGACTCTACATAGAACAAAGTTATATCAATAGGTACTAAATCACAAAGACAAGTGAATCATGATAACATATTCCACATCTTTACGGGCATAAGTTTCTTTCCTATACAAACCAATCTATATCATGTCATTATGCTTAAGCCTAACTTACTCATCCCATTTTTCATCCTTTTTCATTCAGGAGAAATCACATTAAGCTCATTATCCGAACATACTCATAGTAAGGGGACCGATTACTGATTCTGATTCTTTGAATGGGGTTCTGGTACTTTAAACGGTGTAACCCCTTTGTTTACCCTATTGTAGCTGCGGGGGATCCGACCGTAATTCACTCTACCAAGTTCATCACCAGACTACCTCAAAACCAACTAACAATAGGTTTTATTCTATTTTTGCATGTTCCATAACTATTGGGTTAAGTGACTGGGTGAGGGTCACCTAAATTAAATGGGATTTTTTCCCCACCCTTACACCTTTTTAGTCACCTCTGGAGAAATTCCATTTTTACCCTCAAAATTTGGAGATATATCTCTAAACGCACCACATTTTATTTTTTCTGGGGTATTTTTCGAGATGTATTGTCGAAACACTTTTTTCCCTCAAAACTACGAGTGTTTTGAGATACATCTCCGAATTAGGGCATTACAATAAAAAATATGAACAACCACTCCTCATTCTCATTTGTTCCAAATTCTAACTATCAAACACCCCAAAAACCTCCAAAAACTCTACTTTCAAAACTCATTCAAGTTTGTCTACTCATTTGTACTTGTTACAACTCACTCCAACTCTCAATATCAACACAATTCAACAACTCTAAAAGCTTCAAATTTGAGTAAGTTCTCCAATTCCTTTTAATCTTTACATTTCTACTTTAAGTTGTTTGGATTATGTATAACCTGTAAAAAGATTTCTTTTATGTGTAAAAATTAGATTTTGGTGTAAAATTAATGTTGTTAGGTTGAAGTTTTGGTTATGGAAGTCGCAAGTTTTTTCTGATATACATCTCCGAAAACCCCTCTGTGAGTTTCAGACACGCATCTCCAAAAAAAGGCCTAAGTTTATTTATTTTTTATTTTCAAACATGTTTTTGTTTGTGCGCTTACCTTTGATTTGATTAACGATTATTTGATTATCCAGGAAAATGGAAGAGAACCCCAACAGATTGAGACTTGGTAGGCCTAGCCAAACTGCATCCGCTTGACGAGAGAGAGTTGAGCAGACTACGAGGCGTCAAGGACGCGATCAGGGTACCGCGGGAGAAAGTGGAGGGAACATCGACTTCTGCTCTGAGGAGACGCCTTTCACGTGCGTCCTCTTCTAGGGATTACGAGGAGGACGAACCCGAGCGGGTTCAGTTTATGGAACCCGAAATGGTTGATGTTTCGGAAGTTGAGGATGGGGCTAACCCGAGTTTTGTAGGAGGGCCGTCTGACACCTCCTTCTTGATCTATTACACCAATCATGTTGCACAATCTGTTTTGGAGGGACATGTATATTAATTTTTGTAACACTTTTCATTTTAATGATTTACACATTAAAATGTTAAAATTAATATTAATTATTCATCTTTAAAGGAACGACAACCACTAAAGTGCGTGAACCACGCGCGAAAATATCCAAGCTACATCACCCTGATGAGGTTTGATTCAGAGAGGCCATTTTTGCCTCCAGAGTTGTCGGCCTTTATTGTTCCGGTTATAGCACCATCAGCCACAACATGGACGGGGTATTTGTTGAAAGGTGGCATAAGGAGACGTCATCTTTCCACTTTCCTGTTGGGGAGATGACGATAACACTTGATGACGTCGCCTTCCTGCTACACCTTCCTATCCGAGGGAGGTTACTTAATCACTCCCGGATCAATCGTAGTGATGTGATTAAATGAATGGTTGACTATTTAGGATCCGAACTTATAAAGGCATTCAAGTTGTGTTCCTCCACTAATGGAGCTCATTCCAAGTTCTCATTTGTTAAAAAACTATATTACCAGCACCTATCTGCGATAGCTGATTCCCAGTCAGAGGGAGACGACTTCTTCGTTCTTTATCATCGTCAGTATGCTCTAAGGTGTTACTTCATGTTCTTGGTTGGCACGTCCATTTTTGTGGACAAAAGTGCCAATTACATGGATGTAGCATACCTCAAGTACCTCATGGATTTAGATATAGTGAGGGAGTGGAACTAGGGAACCAAATATTTTGTGTACATGTACCAAAACCTGAATGAAGCCTCTAACTAGAGGATACGGCAACTGGTTTCGATTATGCTCTGGATTATAGTAACAACATGTCGAGGCTTCTTGGTATGCCCCCCATAGAGGGAGCTAGGTTGTGCTGTTGTTCTGGGTGTATCTAGATAGGAATTTCCATGATGGCATCCTATGGACGTCGTTCGAGGATCTCCGAGAGATTATCTAGTTTAACTCCATCTCACTGTACTATGGGTGGGTGACATGTAGGACTAACACTATGGTCATGTATCTGTTGAAGTGATGCATGCGGCAGTTTGGCTATGTTAAGACCACACTCAGATCTCCCTTTCAGGCTGCTCCCGCCAACATTGTCCGTCGGGAGCTCGATGGCATCTTCCAGGATTGAGATAATCATATGGTGCCTGGGGAGGATTGGATGATGCAGGAAACCAGTAGTTGGAACTTTTTTGAGGGATACTTGACATGGTTCTACACAGTGTCACATCCTACCATGACACTGGATGCTCCTAGACGTCCACCTAGGCTAGATTATGAGGAGATCTTAGAGAACCAGCAGGCTAAAGATGACCATGCCATTGATCTCTTCCCGATCTCTCAGCAGATACATATGATGATCGGGAGGCTTTGGACATATGTATCATTAACCAAGGTGGTCCTGAGGCAGTGGCCATTGTAGAGCGGATGTTGGGGAGGCAGAGAGTACGACGTGATACAATAGACAGAGGATGGGCCAGGGAGTGAGGATCAAGCATACGCAGTAGGTTGTGCCTTTTTTTATTTTAAAATAATTTATGAACATTATTTTATTTTTTTATTTTAAATGATTTATTATGTCTATTATGGTTTTTTTATGTCTTATCATTTTTCATTTGCGTTTTTATTATCGTTCTGATCTAATTATTTATCAACACATTGATGATTTTAAAAAAATATCATTGTCCAGGGTTTCAAAGATGCATCTCCGAAAGAACCAAATCAAGGTGTTTCGCAGATGCATCTCCGAAAATATCACTGCATTTTTAACTATAACATCCAAGTCCAAACACATTGTTTTCGGAAATGCATCTCCGAAACACCTGGATTTGGGGTGTGTTCGGAGATGCATCTCCAAAGGGTATTTTCGGGTTTCAAGGGATTTTTCCTCACCCATAAGAGGTGTAAAAATAAACTCTCAAATTAAAAGGCACATTCCCTTTTTTCAATTGATTATAGCATGAAACTTAGGGTTATTCACTTATATTCATCGGCTTCCCTATGTAGAGCATTCTTCAGATGGTGTCGACTACTAAAATAAACTACTTAAGGATTTATTTAGGGATGAGAACTTAAAGCTTAACAATTATCCAGATCGATCTCTATAATTAAGAGACTTACGGTCTTAAGACGATACCGACATTTTAGGATATTTACCAAGTCTCTATAACCCGTCATAAGCTTGTCTAATAGCTCATATATTCAAAACAAACATTGTTTCTTTTTGCTAAATTTTTTGTTATGGCTCGAGAAAAAAGGATATATTCAATAACCAACAAAAATAACATATAAGGACTCAACAACACATGCAACTGACTCAATACAAACATACTAAATCTAAATAAGCTGAAATTATGGCAGCAGATACTCAATGTCACAGTGAATGTTATGACACCGTATCTGACTTTCTATAAGACAGTAAATAAAAACAGTAAAGAACACAGTCAATTGTTTACCCAGTTCAGTGTGAAACAACACCTACTCTGGGGGCTACCAAGCCAGGGAGGAAATCCACTATAAGAGATATTAATTCAGGAATAAACCAACCAGTTTATCTCCTTCACTTAAGACCTACCCAATGCAACTTCAATCTAAGTTCAACTTAAACCCGAGTTCCTACTCACTCCCCCTCAATCACAGCAGTGATACTTAAAACAATTGACTAATGAATTAATGAAGACACTCTTCAGAACATACACTTGATTATGCTTCACAGCTTTTTAATCAAGTAACACAAACACTCGTGCTTCACAACTTTGAGTGATACATAAACCTAACTTGACTTTGCTTCAAAGCTTTAGTCAAGAGACACAAACACTCTTGCTTCAAAGCTTTGAGTGATACAAAAACCCTTACAATCAAAACCTATTCCAAGTCACTTATCACAATGATACTTGCTTGGATTATAGCAGTTAAAACTATACAGCTCCTAATTGATCTTCAGTCAAAAGAGTTACTTTCCAATCAGTAATCCTGTTGAATATATATGCAGCTGTTTCTTCAGTTTAGGGCTTCCACGAAAAGCTAGGGTTAATTAGGGTTAACCTCAAGACTAGGTCATAAGACTTTATCAACCAGATTAGGGTTGAGCTAGGTTAACCCAAAGTCCACGTGAGATTCTGTTCTGGAAAGAATGAGCCATCTTCCTGAAAAATCTCAGAATTAACCAAACTGCATATCTGTTAGATCAGTACAGGATGTCTTAACATTTGTTATGACATCAGAATTCCTGTTTACTGATTTTTGTAGAAGGCAATAAATGTGATCATTGCAAAATGCTCAGATACACACTCATAAACAGTAGCTACTGTATGCCATACTTTTTCTGCATAAAGTACCTAATAATCCAGAATGTTATGACATCCGTCATGACATTTACACACCTGGTTTTACCAAAAATACATGCCAATAACTAAACACTTACAAACTCCCCCTTTGGCAGATTTTTGGCTAAAACCCCTAAGCAATCAGAGAATAGAGAGCAGCAGAATGAATATGACTGCAGAAAAAATATGATGTCTACCAAGTAATTAACACAAAATATATCCGTCATGACATTTACACACCTGGTTTTACCAAAAATACATGCCAATAACTAAACACTTACAAACTCCCCTTTGGAAGATTTTTGGCTAAAACCCCTAAGCAATCAGAGAATAGAGAGCAGCAGAATGAATATGACTGCAGAAAAAATATGATGTCTACCAAGTAATTAACACAAAATATCTCCCCCTCTTTAGCCACAAATAGGCCAAAGATACATGTACTTATATGTTATACAGTCATCCAAAATAAGTAATAAAAACAACAAATAAAATCTGAAAACACTTGCATCAACAGGAACCAGCATCAGGCTTGTCAACTCCACCAAACTTTAAGCACTGTCATCTTCAGAGGAGCTACTTTCTTCAGCATTGAGCTGATCTTCAGAAACACCCTCTTCCCTTCTGTTTCCTTCAGTCTCCTCCTGTTCTAATCTGGCAATTAGGTTTTCTAGAGTCTTTTTCCTTGTCTCCAGCTCTTTGCAGGTCTCTTTCAATACAGCTATAACATCAGATGTCTTGGACTGAGTTTTTACAGATGATGTTTCAGCTGATGTTATGACAATGTCAGGAACATGAGATCCCTGAAATAGCTTGTAGTGTAACCCAAGAGCAGGAGCTCTTTTGCAAGCAGTATCTCTTTCCACCAGGATATCAGGGTACTGAGCAAGGATAATTCCACATAGTAGGGAGGGTAAGGCAATAGGGCCTTTAACAGCATAGCTACCAACATGTTTTAAAGTTTGATCAAAAATATACCTGCCATAGTCAAATTGAGTCTTGGTTCCAACAGCATAAATGAATCTCCCCAATCCTATGGAGATGGTTGATTTATGGTTGGTAGGGACCCAGTTGGCTGCACCAATCTTGTGCAGGATGACAAATTTCATGCTTAGTTTGCTGGCATTCAGCATGCCTTTTAAGGGCCAGCACTTGACTTGTCTTGCTGTGATGGTTTGGCATACTTCATTGTCAGTGACTTCTATTTCAGGGCAAGCCTCATTTGATCTTCCAAGAAATTTGTTAATTTTAGATGGTGAGAAATTAACCCTTCTTCCTCTCACATAGACACATTCAAAGTCAGCTGACCTTCCATCAGCACATTCATCAGACAAATTCACTATGAATTCCTTGACCAGATTTTCATAGCATTTGGTAAATTTTACCACAGTCTTCATTAGTCCAGCAGCTTTGATCAGGTCCATGATTTCCTTATAATCCATGGCACCATTGTTTAGTTCTCTTTCCAAGGCTATTCTCTTCAAGCAAACATACTTCCATCTGTTGGCATTTTCAGGGTGGTGAAATGAAATGTTGTCAGTGGGGACTTCAGGAACTCTAGCCATTTTGCTGGAAGGGAGTTTCCTTCTGAGAGGAATGTCTTCAGCATCAATTTCAAATTCTGATTCCTCATCAGAATCAGAAGGCTCAGGTTCTTTTCTCTTCTTTGTTATTGGTTGTCTCGCAGGCTTTGAGAGACTCCCAGTATGCACTTGGGCTTTCACCTTCCCTTTGGACAGTCCAGTCTTCACAGTTTCTACACCAGTCTTGCCTTCAGACTTGGTTTTCTTATTAGCAGGTTTCTCTTTTGTCAGACATTTTGCAGCATCCTGATTACCCTTTCTGTTCATCATTCTCCTAGCTATGCTAGGGTTGATATTTGCAATTAGGTCATTATCTGAGTATTCCTCATCCACATCAATAACAGGTGGTTCAACATTCTTCTCTGAAGGGTTCTGAATCTCATCAAGGTTTTCAGATGATTTCTGAATGTTGTCATTTGGTGTCTCAACATTCTCAGAGACATCTGGATTTACTTCAACATTTGGGCTTGCTGATTCTTGATTTAATGGAACAGAAATCCTCGGTACAGAGTGGTTCTCACTCAGTATTCTTGTAACAAGCCTAGATATTGCTTGATGTACATAAGCTGATCCTTCCCTATTTGGTACAGAAGATGAAGGTTGAGAGGGATTACCGAATGAAGTAGCTTGAGACCTTCCTGCATGCCTTGTTCTCAGCTTTTTGACCTTGGAGGGGTTATTTGCCATTTCTCTAAGAGGAGTAATCTCCAGGACTTCAGAATCCATGCATGAGGTGATTGCCCGAGAATCTTGATCAGATGATGAAGATGAAACGGTCGTCTTGGATGAGGATGATGTTTGAGACATTTTGATTGACTTAGAAAACCAGTAGCAACTAGAGAGAAAACTTTGATTGAGAGAAAGGGATTTGTTGCAAAGTCGAGAGAGGAAGGAGGAAAATGAGTGTCTATTCAACTTCTTAATAATTTTGAAAGAATTGGGAAAACATATGATTAACCCACTCAAAATAGACTTAACAAAAATAACTCCTTCAACCCTTGTTTTAAGCAAAATTAATTGCTACAATTTCTCATGTTGGCAAATACCCAACTTGCCCCTCAAGTTTTCAATTTGATTTGCATCAAGTGCCTTGGTAAAAATGTCAGCCAGCTGTAGCTCAGTGGCAACATGTTCCAGATTAATTGTTTTCTCCTCTACAAGGTCTCTGATTAAGTGATGTCTAATGTCAATGTGCTTGGTCCTGCTATGCTGAATAGGGTTCTTGGAAATGTTGATTGTACTCAGATTGTCACAGTACAATGTCATAACATCTTGTGTGACATTATACTCAGAGAGCATCTGTGTCATCCAGATAATTTGAGAACAGCTACTACCAGTTGCAATGTATTCAGCTTCAGCACAAAAATGAAAAGGAAGTCTTTTGGCATGTATCATAGCTCTGGTAGATTCCTGTATGGTCCTATTTTTCCTCTCTTCAACTCCATTTTTGTTGAGGAGTTATAGGAGAAGAGAATTCATGACTAATTCCTTCTGAGGAAAAGAACTCATTAAACTTACTGTTTTCAAATTCCTTGCCATGATCACTTCTGATTCTGACAATACACCCTTCTCTTTCTCTTTGAATTCTTTTGCACAGTTCTTTAAAAACTTCAAACACATCAGATTTTTCCCTAATGAAGTTAATCCAGGTGAATCTGGAAAAGTCATCCACCACAACATAGGCATATCTCTTTCCACCAAGACTTTCCACCTGCATTGGTCCCATCAGATCCATATGAAGAAGTTCTAGAACCTTAGAGGTGGTCAGATGTCTTGACTTTGGATGTGACATCCTAGTCTGCTTACCAACCTGGCATTCACCACAAACTCTCCCTTCATCAATTTGCAGTCTTGGAATCCCTCTGACTGCCTCCATGGAGATAATCCTTTTCATTCCTCTTAGATGAAGATGGCCAAGTTTTTGGTGCCACAGTTTCACCTCTTTTTCTTCTTTGGCAATAGAACACACAGTGGAGTAATTAGTGTTCTCAGGCTCCCACAAGTAACAGTTGTCTTTAGATCTGACTCCTTTCATTACAACTTCTTGTTTTTCATTAGTTACAAGACATTCAGATTTTGAGAAGTTGACCTTGAATCCTAGATCACATAATTGACTGATACTAATGAGATTAGCAGTCAGGCCTTTTACCAATAGTACTTCATTTAGATTTGGAACTCCAGGGCAGTCCAAATTACCAACTCCTTTGATTTCACCTTTATCACCATCTCCAAAGGTCACATAACTAGTGGTGTGAGGTTTAACATTATTGAGAAGGTTCTTGATTCCAGTCATGTGTTTAGAACACCCACTGTCAAAGTACCAGTCATCCTTTGCAGAGACTCTCAGGGAAGTGTGGGCTATCAGGGCAGTAGCCTTTTTCTTCCATTGAGGAGTATGTGGTACCCTGTTAGACTTAGGTTTGACACCTGGGTTCTGATTAGGGTATCCATACAATCTGAAGCAGAAAGGCTTTATGTGACCAAACCTCCCACAATGATGACATCTCCATCTTTGGTACTTTTTCTTCATATTTCTCTGTTCCCGATGTTGAGTGTTATGTTGTGACATCTGCTTTGACATTTGTTTATCAGACCTGATCTTCTTGTCTGCACCAGATTTCTTTGATGTCACAAATCCTAGACCAGACTTGTTTCCCACATTTTGTCCAACCTGAAGGATTTCTTCCAATTTGTCAGTTCCATTTGTCAGCATCTTGACAGATTTGGTCATCTGGTTTAGTTTTGAGTTCAGCATTTGAACTTCCCCTTCTAGATGACTTATAGTTTCAAGGTCTGCCCTTTTTTCAGCCTCCAACTTTATGATGAGTTTTGTTTGTCTCTCATTTTGCACACAGACTTCAGCACTTTTGATACACAATTTCTTGTAAGTATCAGCCAGTTCTTCAAATGTCACTTCCTCATCACTAGTGTCACTTTCAGAGGTACAAACACCAGTTAGTGCAGTAACTAGTTTGGCAGATTCTTCTTCAGAATTACTTTCTGAATCACAGTCAGACCAGGTAACAGTCATTCCTTTCTTTTATTTCTTAAGAAAGGTAGGACATTCAGCTCGAATATGCCCATATCCTTCACAACCATGGCATTGAATTCCTCTGCCTTGATTTCCCTTCTCTTCAGACCTTGGTCTTCTGCTGGAGTCATAAGATCTGTTAATGTCAGAGGGGATGTTCTCAACATTTGACCTTGACTTTGGATCCATTCTCTTGATGAGTTTGTTGAATTGTCTTCCAAGCATGGCTATAGCTTCTGAAATATTTTCTTCTTCATCCTCCTTGTTTTCATCTTCAGTGTTGGATACAAGTGCTATGCTCTTGTTTTTCTTGTCAACATTGTCACTGATCCCCATCTCAAAAGTATGAAGAGACCCAATGAGTTCATCCACTTTTAACTTGCTGATATCCTGGGCTTCCTCTATAGCAGTTACCTTCATTGCAAATCTTTTAGGCAGGGACCTGATAATCTTTCTCACCAGTTTTTCTTCAGACATCTTTTCACCCAATGCTCCTGATGTGTTGGCAATCTCCAAGATGTTCATGTGAAACTCATGAATGGTTTCATCTTCCTTCATCCTTAGGTTCTCAAACTTGGTAGTCAGCATCTGAAGCCTTGACATTTTTACTTTGGATGTGCCCTCATGGGTAGTTTTGAGAGTGTCCCACACTTCCTTGGCCAGTTCACATTGATGTACTAGTCTGAATATGTTTCTATCAATTCCATTGAACAAGGCATTTAAAGCTTTGGAATTACCCAGGGCTAACTCATCTTCTTCTTTGCTCCATTCTTCCTCAGGCTTCAGACTGATTGTCCCATCTTTCTCAGTTATGGTGGGATGGTTCCATCCTTTGTCAGCAGCTCTCCAAGCCTTTTTGTCCAGTGATTTTAAGAAGGAAATCATACGAGGTTTCCAGTAGTCATAATTTGTTCCATCCAGAATGGGTGGTCTGTTTCCAAAAAATCCTTCTTTTTCCATAGTGCCAGAAAGTGATATCCCTAGATCTCACCCAGTAATACAGGCAGGGTGCCTGCTCTGATGCCAATTGAAATTCTGGCAACAGATACTCAATGTCATAGTGAATGTTATGACACCGTATCTGACTTTCTATAAGACAGTAAATAAAAACAGTAAAGAACACAGTCAATTGTTTACCCAGTTCAGTGTGAAACAACACCTACTCTGGGGGCTACCAAGCCAGGGAGGAAATCCACTATAAGAGATATTAATTCAGGAATAAACCAACCAGTTTATCTCCTTCACTTAAGACCTACCCAATGCAACTTCAATCTAAGTTCAACTTAAACCTGAGTTCCTACTCACTCCCCCTCAATCACAACAGTGATACTTAAAACAATTGACTAATGAATTAATGAACACACTCTTCAGAACATACACTTGATTAGGCTTCACAGCTTTTTAATCAAGTAACACAAACACTCGTGCTTCACAGCTTTGAGTGATACATAAACCTAACTTAACTTTGCTTCAAAGCTTTAGTCAAGAGACCCAAACACTATTGCTTTAAAGCTTTGAGTGATACAAAAACCCTTACAATCAAAACCTATTCCAAGTCACTTATCACAATGATACTTGCTTGGATTACAACAGTTAAAACTATACAGCTCCTAATTGATCTTCAGTCAAAAGAGTTACTTTCCAATCAGCAATCATGTTGAATATATATGCAGCTGTTTCTTCAGTTTAGGGCTTCCACGAAAAGCTAGGGTTAATTAGGGTTAACCTCAAGACTAGGTCATAAGACTTTACCAACCAGATTAGGGTTGAGCTAGGTTAACCCAAAGTCCACGTGAGATTCTGTTCTGGAAAGAATGAGCCATCTTCCTGAAAAATCTCAGAATTAACCAAACTGCATATCTGTTAGATCAGTACAGGATGTCTTAACATTTGTTATGACATCAGAATTCCTGTTTACGGATTTTGGTAGAAGGCAATAAATGTGATCATTGCAAAATGCTCAGATACACACTCATAAACAGTAGCTACTGTATGCCATACTTTTTCTGCATAAAGTACCTAATAATCCAGAATGTTATGACATCCGTCATGACATTTACACACCTGGTTTTACCAAAAATACATGCCTATAACTAAACACTTACAAACTCCCCCTTTGGCAGATTTTTGGCTAAAACCCCTAAGCAATCAAAGAATAGAGAGCAGCAGAATGAATATGACTGCAGAAAAAATATGATGTTTACCAAGTAATTAACACAAAATATATCCGTCATGACATTTACACACCTGGTTTTACCAAAAATACATGCCAATAACTAAACACTTACAAACTCCCCCTTTGGCAGATTTTTGGCTAAAACCCCTAAGCAATCAGAGAATAGAGAGCAGCAGAATGAATATGACTGCAGAAAAAATATGATGTCTACCAAGTAATTAACACAAAATATCTCCCCCTCTTTAGCCACAAATAGGCCAAAGATACATGTACTTATATGTTATACAATCATCCAAAATAAGTAATAAAAACAACAAATAAAATCTGAAAACACTTGCATCAACAGAAACCAGCATCAGGCTTGTAGACTCCACCAAACTTTAAGCACTGTCATCTTCAGAGGAGCTACTTTCTTCAGCATTGAGCTGATCTTCAGAAGCACCCTCTTCCCTTCTGTTTCCTTCAGTCTCCTCCTGTTCTAATCTGGCAATTAGGTTTTCTAGAGTCTTTTTCCTTGTCTCCAGTTCTTTGCAGGTCTCTTTCAATACAGCTATAACATCAGATGTCTTGGACTGAGTTTTTACAGATGATGTCTCAGCTGATGTTATGACAATGTCAGGAACATGAGATCCCTGAAATAGCTTGTAGTGTAACCCAAGAGCAGGAGCTCTTTTGCAAGCAGTATCTCTTTCCACCAGGATATCAGGGTACTGAGCAAGGATAATTCCACATAGGAGGGAGGGAAAGGCAATAGGGCCTTTAACAGCATAGCTACCAGCATGTTTTAAAGTTTGATCAAAAATATACCTGCCATAGTCAAATTCAGTCTTGGTTCCAACAACATAAATGAATCTCCCCAATCCTGTGGAGATGGTTGATTTATGGTTGGTAGGGACCTAGTTGGCTGCACCAATCTTGTGCAGGATGGCAAATTTCATGCTTAGTTTGCTGGCATTCAGCTTGCCTTTTAAGGGCCAGCACTTGACTTGTCTTGCTGTGATGGTTTGGCATACTTCATTTCCAATGACTTCTAGTTCAGGGAAAGCCTCATTTGATCTTCCAAGAAATTTGTTAATTTCAGATGGAGAGAAATTAACCCTTCTTCCTCTCACATTGACACATTCAAAGTCAGCTGACCTTCCATCAGCACATTCATCAGACAAATTCACTATGAATTCCTTGACCATATTTTCATAGCATTTGGTAAATTTTACCACAGTCTTCATTAGTCCAGCAGCTTTGATCAGGTCCATGATTTCCTTACAATCCATGGCACCATTGTTTAGTTCTCTTTCCAAGGCTATTCTCTTCAAGCAAACATACTTCCATCTGTTGGCATTTTCAGGGTGGTGAAATGAAATGTTGTCAGTGGGGACTTCAGGAACTCTAGCCATTTTGCTGGAAGGGAGTTTCCTTCTGAGAGGAATGTCTTCAGCATCAATTTCAAATTCTGATTCCTCATCAGAATCAGAAGGCTCAGGTTCTTTTCTCTTCTTTGTTATTGGTTGTCTCACAGGCTTTGAGAGACTCCCAGTATGCACTTGGGCTTTCACCTTCCCTTTGGACAGTCCAGTCTTCACAGTTTCTACACCAGTCTTGCCTTCAGACCTGGTTTTCTTATTAGCAGGTTTCTCTTTGGTCAGACATTTTGCAGCATCCTGATTACCCTTTTTGTTCATCATTCTCCTAGCTATGCTAGGGTTGATATTTGCAATTAGGTCATTGTCTGAGTATTCCTCATCCACATCAATAACAGGTGGTTCAACATTCTTCTCTGAAGGGTTCTGAATCTCATCAAGGTTTTCAGACGATTTCTGAATGTTGTCATTTGGTGTCTAAACATTCTCAGAGACATCTGGATTTACTTCAACATTTGGGCTTGCTGATTCTTGATTTAATGGAACAGAAATCCCCGGTACAGAGTGGTTCTCACTCAGTATTCTTGTAACAAGCCTAGCTATTGCTTGATGTACATAAGCTGATCCTTCCCCATTTGGTACAGAAGATGAAGGTTGAGAGGGATTATCGGATGAAGTAGCTTGAGACCTTCATGCATGCCTTGTTCTCAGCTTTTTGACCTTGGAGGGGTTAGTTGCCATTTCTCTAAGAGGAGTAATCTCCAGGACTTCAGAATCCATGCATGAGGTGATTTCCCGAGAATCTTGATCAGATGATGAAGATGAAACAGTCGTCTTGGATGAGGATGATGTTTGAGACATTTTGATCGACTTAGAAAACCAGTAGCAACTAGAGAGAAAACTTTGATTGAGAGAAAGGGATTTGTTGCAAATTCGAGAGAGGAAGGAGGAAAATGAGTGTCTATTCAACTTCTTAATAATTTTGAAAGAATTGGGAAAACATATGATTAACCCACTCAAAATAGACTTAACAAATATAACTCCTTCAACCCTTGTTTTAAGCAAAATTAATTGCTACAATTTCTCATGTTGGCAAATACCCAACTTGCCCCTCAAGTTTTCAATTTGATTTGCATCAAGTGCCTTGGTAAAAATTTCAGCCAGCTGTAGCTCAGTGGCAACATATTCCAGATTAATTGTTTTCTCCTCTACAAGGTCTCTGATTAAGTGATGTCTAATGTCAATGTGCTTGGTCCTGCTATGATGAATAGGGTTCTTGGAAATGTTGATTGTACTCAGATTGTCACAGTACAATGTCATAACATCTTGTGTGACATTATACTCAGAGAGCATCTGTGTCATCCAGATAATTTAAGAACAGCTACTACCAACTGCAATGTATTCAGCTTCAGCACAAAAATGAAAAGGAAGTCTTTTGGCATGTATCATAGCTCTGGTAGATTCCTGTATGGTCCTATTTTTCCTCTCTTCAACTCCATTTTTGTTGAGGAGTTATAGGAGAAGAGAATTCATGACTAATTCCTTCTGAGGAACAGAACTCATTAAACTTACTGTTTTCAAATTCCTTGCCATGATCACTTCTGATTCTGACAATACACCCTTCTTTTTCTCTTTGAATTCTTTTGCACAGTTCTTTAAAAACTTCAAACACATCATATTTTTCCCTAATGAAGTTAATCCAGGTGAATCTGGAAAAGTCATCCACCACAACATAGGCATATCTCTTTCCACCAAGACTTTCCACCTGCATTGGTCCCATCAGATCCATATGAAGAAGTTCTAGAACCTTAGAGGTGGTCAGATGTCTTGACTTTGGATGTGACATCCTAGTCTGCTTACCAACCTGACATTCACCACAAACTCTCCCTTCATCAATTTGCAGTCTTGGAATCCCTCTGACTGCCTCCATGGAGATAATCCTTTTCATTCCTCTTAGATGAAGATGGCCAAGTTTTTGGTGCCACAGTTTCACCTCTTTTTCTTCTTTGGCAATAGAACACACAGTGGAGTAATTAGTGTTCTCAGGCTCCCACAAGTAACAGTTGTCTTTAGATCTGACTCCTTTCATTACAACTTCTTGTTTTTCATTAGTTACAAGACATTCAGATTTTGAGAAGTTGACCTTGAATCCTAGATCACATAATTGACTGATACTAATGAGATTAGAAGTCAGGCCTTTTACCAATAGTACTTCATTTAGATTTGGAACTCCAGGGCAGTCCAAATTACCAACTCCTTTGATTTCACCTTTAGCACCATCTCCAAAGGTCACATAACTAGTGGTGTGAGGTTTAACATTATTGAGAAGGTTCTTGATTCCAGTCATGTGTTTAGAACACCCACTGTCAAAGTACCAGTCATCCTTTGTAGAGACTCTCAGGGAAGTGTGGGATATCAGGGCAGTAGCCTTTTTCTTCCATTAAGGAGTATGTGGTACCCTGTTAGACTTAGGTTTGACACCTGGGTTCTGATTAGGGTATCCATACAATCTGAAGCAGAAAGGCTTTATGTGACCAAACCTCCCACAATGATGACATCTCCATCTTTGGTACTTTTTCTTCATATTTCTCTGTTCCCGATGTTGAGTGTTATGTTGTGACATCTGCTTTGACATTTGTTTATCAGACCTGATCTTCTTGTCTGCACCAGATTTCTTTGCTGTCACAAATCCTAGACTAGACTTGTTTCCCACATTTTGTCCAACCTGAAGGATTTCTTCCAATTTGTCAGTTCCATTTGTCAGCATCTTGACAGATTTGGTCATCTGGTTTAGTTTTGAGTTCAGCATTTGAACTTCCTCTTCTAGATGACTTATAGTTTCAAGGTCTTCCCTTTTTTCAGCCTCCAACTTTATGATGAGTTTTGTTTGTCTCTCATTTTGCACACAGACTTCAGCACTTCTGATACACAATTTCTTGTAAGTATCATCCAATTCTTCAAATGTCACTTCCTCATCACTAGTGTCACTTTCAGAGGTACAAACACCAGTTAGTGCAGTAACTAGTTTGGCAGATTCTTCTTCAGAATTACTTTCTGAATCACAGTCAGACCAGGTAACAGTCATTCCTTTCTTTTATTTCTTAAGAAAGGTAGGACATTCAGCTCGAATATGCCCATATCCTTCACAACCATGGCATTGAATTCCTCTGCCTTGATCTCCCTTCTCTTCAGACCTTGGTCTTCTGCTGGAGTCATAAGATCTGTTAATGTCAGAGGGGATGTTCTCAACATTTGACCTTGACTTTGGATCCATTCTCTTGATGAGTTTGTTGAATTGTCTTCCAAGCATGGCTATAGCTTCTGAAATATTTTCTTCTTCATCCTCCTTGTTTTCATCTTCAGTGTTGGATACAGTGTTATGCTCTTGTTTTTCTTGTCAACATTGTCACTGATCCCCATCTCAAAAGTATGAAGAGACCCAATGAGTTCATCCACTTTTAACTTGCTGATATCCTGGGCTTCCTCTATAGCAGTTACCTTCATTGCAAATCTTTTAGGCAGGGATATGAGAATCTTTCTCACCAGTTTTTCTTCAGACATCTTTTCACCCAATGCTCCTGAGGTGTTGGCAATCTCCAAGATGTTCATGTGAAACTCATGAATGGTTTCATCTTCCTTCATCCTTAGGTTCTCAAACTTGGTAGTCAGCATCTGAAGCCTTGACATTTTTACTTTGGATGTGCCCTCATGGGTAGTTTTGAGAGTGTCCCACACTTCCTTGGCCAGTTCACATTGATGTACTAGTCTGAATATGTTTCTATCAATTCCATTGAACAAGGCATTTAAAGCTTTGGAATTACCCAGGGCTAACTCATCTTCTTCTTTTCTCCATTCTTCCTCAGGCTTCATACTGATTGTCCCATCTTTCTCAGTTATGGTGGGATGGTTCCATCCTTTGTCAGCAACTCTCCAAGCCTTTTTGTCCAGTGATTTTAAGAAGGCAATCATACGAGGTTTCCAGTAGTCATAATTTGTTCCATCCAGAATGGGTGGTCTGTTTCCAAAAACTCCTTCTTTGTCCATAGTGCCAGAAAGTGATATCCCTAGATCTCACCCAGTAATACAGGCAGGGTGCCTGCTCTGATTCCAATTGAAATTCTGGCAGCAGATACTCAATGTCACAGTGAATGTTATGACACCGTATCTGACTTTGTATAAGACAGTAAAAAAAAACAGTAAAGAACACAGTCAATTGTTTACCCAATTCAGTGTGAAACAACACCTACTCTGGGGGCTACCAAGCCAGGGAGGAAATCCACTATAAGAGATATTAATTCAGGAATAAACCAACCAGTTTATCTCCTTCACTTAAGACCTACCCAATGCAACTTCAATCTAAGTTCAACTTAAACCTGAGTTCCTACTCACTCCCCCTCAATCACAGCAGTGATACTTAAAACAATTGACTAATGAATTAATGAAGACACTCTTCAGAATATACACTTGATTATGCTTCACAGCTTTTTAATCAAGTAACACAAACACTCGTGCTTCACAGCTTTGAGTGATACATAAACCTAACTTGACTTTGCTTCAAAGCTTTAGTCAAGAGACCCAAACACTCTTGCTTCAAAGCTTTGAGTGATACAAAAACCCTTACAATCAAAACCTATTCCAAGTCACTTATCACAATGATACTTTCTTGGATTACAGCAGTTAAAACTATACAGCTCCTAATTGATCTTCAGTCAAAAGAGTTACTTTCCAATCAGCAATCCTGTTGAATATATATGCAGTTGTTTCTTCAGTTTAGGGCTTCCATGAAAAGCTAGGGTTAATTAGGGTTAACCTCAAGACTAGGTCATAAGACTTTACCAACCAGATTAGGGTTGAGCTAGGTTAACCCAAAGTCCACGTGAGATTCTGTTCTGGAAAGAATGAGCCATCTTCCTGAAAAATCTCAGAATTAACCAAACTGCATATCTGTTAGATCAGTACAGGATGTCTTAACATTTGTTATGACATCAGAGTTCCTGTTTACTGATTTTGGTAGAAGGCAATAAATGTGATCATTGCAAAATGCTCAGATACACACTCATAAACAGTAGCTACTGTATGCCATACTTTTTCTGCATAAAGTACCTAATAATCCAGAATGTTATGACATCCGTCATGACATTTACACACCTGGTTTTACCAAAAATACATGCCAATAACTAAACACTTACATAAGCAAATGAAAACTAGAAAGCAATAAAGAAAACATAAAAAACTAACTAGAAAACAAGTAAAAGTTCCTCTCCCACACTTAAGTTAAACATTGTCCTTAATGTTTAAATCCAAGGTTAGACAAGAAAGAAAAGAACCGAGTGTGCTCTACTGTGGGCCTGTGGGGCCACCACTAACCTGCCCCAGATCATGTCTTTGAGCTAAATAAAGTCGCTCTACCGGTGCCGTCAAAATGGAATTTGACTCTCTCAGGTCCTAAATGCTACTCAGTATGGATGCATGGTTGACCTATGCAAGGTTGGAAGCGGATGTCATACGTGCAATTGCAACCTATTTGTGCATGCTACTATTGGCCTATGTAAGCTAAGCCTATAGTACCGACTGTATGGACCTGTGTGATGAAGGATACGACTCTCGCATATATGCCATCATATCATGTTGATGTCTATATAACATGGAATAATTTACATCTTGGGGATGTGTCCATCCTGTGTCCCGTGTCCCGAGGTGGTACCTGTAAAATGGTCAGAAACATGTGGTGTAGTGTGTGCATCTGAAAAATAGGGTGGTGGAGAATAACGAGCAGGTGAAACATGATCTTGCCTGTTAAGATCATCGTCAATATCGTTACCTGCTTCTATATAAGCATGAACTACTACGGGTAATGGGGCGGTATATGCGAGAGCATCAATATCATAAGTCCAGTTGGCCCTTACCCACACATTAGTACGTGAAGGACATTGGCAAAACAATACTTTCAACAACTTCATTATGAATCATAAGGTGGTGCCCACATGCCTTTCGTTTTCTACAAAAGCACATGTGTCTGACACTATCAATATCAAGAGTGTGGGGTAGCATAGGCTCTAAGTTAGCCATATATGCATCAAGGACTATTGTATGGGCTAATGAGGTAATCGGGCCTCTAAGCAAGATGGCTCCCCTCTTAGAGGCGTTGTCACTCATATGAGCTATCATAAAAGGTGTTGAATTTATCGGTCTCTTAGTGAGAGCAGCCTACAAGTAAAACAACTCTTTTCCATTTGTTTTGTTGGTATTATCTCAGCTAAAACTAGTGTCTACCAACATTTGGGCGAAAGTAACGGTTGGCCAGGCTATGGATCGCAAAAGCATGGTTTCCCTCAAAAGAGTTAGTTGTAAGACCCGTAATATCTCTCCAAAATACATAAGCCTCATTCCCTCATTCATATTCAAGTAGAGCCTCACAAGGAATTCCATCCGCGTAGGGAAATTCCAATAATTCCATAAGTTGGTTTGTGGTGTATTCATATTCAAAGTTAAACATACATAAATTTATGGTGCCTATGGTACTTGCAGAATCAGGTCTAACTTTGTAAATGAGTGAACTCATAAATTCACGAATCAAAATTTTACAAGTTGAATCTCTTCATTCAAACAAACTCTGTAATCCTAAGTAATCAACCAAGTAATAAACATCATTATAAATTCCTAAAGTAAAAAGACAAGTTTCATCGAAATACCTTATTAGGGAAATGTCCTAGTTTGATAGCAACTCAAACTTACTCTTCTGCGTGTTTCCAACACTTCCCTCTCGAAAAATAATCTTCATGCCTTCTACCATTATTGGAAAAATGAAGGTTTTGATGGCGTGGTGATAAATTTGGGGTTTTTCAAATAATCAAGGGTTTATGGATTTTTGGATGAAGAAAAGGGATTTTTATAGATTGGAGATGGGGAAGTTAATGGAGGATTAAGAGGTTTTGGAAGTTGTGGGGAGTTATGTGAGTAGGTGATGACATGAGAAAATAATGTTTATTTGGCTTGATTTGTGCATGATTTAGTATTGTTTTTCTTTGCAATTTCCTCTTTTATGTTTGTTTTGTTTGCATTTCAGGATTTTGGTCCTAAACAGGTCGCAAGCAGAGAAACAAAGCGAAACGGGTGAAAATTGAGGAAAATGAGCTCTTCTGTATTGATGACGACCCCCATGGTGTTCACCACAGGATGGCCATGGGTGGTCAACGTTCTCTAGGTCAAAAGACCAAGTCTTGGGCATTTTTGAAGCATGGAAGTCACCATGACCTATGGCAGTTGCCATAGGTTACAAATCCTAAACAGTCACAAGCACGTATGACTTGCTCCTCAAGTGTCAAAAATTCCTCTTGCATTTTCGCCCACGATTCCTAGCAGTTATGGGAATAAGGTTTTTCTTGGTTTGGTATAAATAGGCCCCTAGTTCTTTCATTTGAACTATCCAAGCTTAGTGCAATACTTAGACCATATATTTTCCATCTTGTAAGCTTTAACTCTTCACACCGAAGGGTTATCAGATTGTTCGATTGAGTCTATACTTAGTTTGAAGCAGCCTTGTACAAGTTTGATTTTTGCACTTTATCGCTTTGAAGATTATCAGCTTTTGTTCGATGTATTCCTATGTACCATACAAAAGTCTCTTTGGAGCACGTTTTTATTATATTTTTTATTTACTTTTATTGTTTTATTTAACTTACATCCTTCATCTACTTCTTCTACTTTCACACTTTTAATTATGCTTGCCATGTTTTATTCGATTATTGAATTAATCGCGTCTTACGATATTATGTTAACTTAATTTATTTGGTGTTAGAATATGAGGACTTTAATCAAATGTATTTTTATTACATTTGTAGAATTACCTTTGGGGATGTTTTGGTTTTTAAACAATTTTACTAAGGCTTAATTTAGTCAGTCTCTACGAAAGTGAGGCGGTGAAAATACTGGGTAAGATCGAAATCCTTCCTGTACAAAGATTTAAATTGTTAAGTTTTCAGTTAATAAATTCCGTGAAAACCCTTTTATTAATTAATTAAGAAAGTTTAAGGTTTCTAGCAATTTGGTTTTAAAACTATTTACGAACGCGCACGTTTATAGGTTTGGGATCTGGTTCTTAAGCGAAAGCTTAAGAACCCTTTTTAAATTAATCTTTTCAACCAAAAATCACTTTTCAATAAAGAAAGGAGTTTAATTTTTAAAAAATAGGTTTATCACTTTAACGCATTGAGCGCCAGCTGTTGAAATTGGTTTTAACATGAGAGTCACCACCCATAATTTTTATCTTTAGGGAGGGAATATAAAGGATGACCCTAATTTGGTAATATATTCTAAGTTGTTGGACTCGTTCTTAGAAGAAGGGGAGGTGTTAGGCACCCCTCATCTATCTTGTTCAAAAGGATACTAGGGTTTATCAAATAGGGTTTTAATTTTTATTAGGGGAACTCGCCACAATTTTAGTCGTATGCCTATGTATCCTCTTATGAGGAATTAGAGTTCCAATTCGTAGTTCGCAGTTGGTTGGTGTTTTTTATGGATTATGAAGATATTTTGAATTCCCCTTGAACCAAACCTGCGTGTGTGAATAGCAGAATTGTTAGACGAAGTTCGCAGTCGATTTAAAGTATCTCCATGATTCTTTTTGAAAATTTTCTTGGATTTAATTAAGTTTAAAAAAAGATTTGATTTTGTTTAGATATTTTTTAAATATATTAATATATAAATATATTTTTAATGCATGGCAAAAAATAATTTTAACTTTTTTAAAAAAATAATTAAAGAATGAATTAGTAGAAATAAATAAATATTTGAATTTTATAATAATAAAATAATTTCAGGATTTATAAATATATTAAATATAAAATTATAATAATAATATAAATAAAATAATAAAAATAATTTTAATAAAAAAACACAACGGGTATTTTATTTGGGTTGAGTAAATTGGGGGTTGTTGAAAGCAAGGGCTCTGAATTCAGATATTGAATTCAGGCCCAAACACATAGGGGGTGTAGATATGTGCAACACAACAAGAATGGGGGTTCAAGGAGCAAGAGGAAGATCCAAATCCAGATGTTGGACTTGGCCCAGAATACAACAGGGGGGTGTTCTTTCTATTGTAGTAGCAAACTAAAAAAAATAGGGAAGGTGTAATTAGCGATGGGCCAGACCCAAAAGACAATTATAACAGTCTGTTTGGCATGTGTGCGTGTGAGAATAAGAAGCTTATGATGGGCACGTAGTGAGGGACGTTAAATCAATATCATATGGTTGCAAATGAAGGTGCACGGTATGCGCGTTGCAGCGGATATGGGGAAGGTTTATAAAAACCAATTTCCAGGTGTGAGGCACATTTTTCCTCTTCTTTATCTTTCTACCCAAACAACAAAAACCCCTTTTGTTATTTCTAGAGAGAGAGGCTCTACCTTCTCTCTAGAATTCGGCCGTGCTAGAAATTGCCCAGCCCAGAGTGCCACCGACCAGAAATCGCTTCCGTCGACGGCTGCATATGGGCGCCACCGCCTGCCTTCAAACATTCATCCCAACCACCGTGAATCTTCATCTGGATTCTTATGAACCCTAGGAACCCTAAGGGTTCAATATGAACCCTAACCTAAAATACTCAATGTAGCGGTAGAAATGTTTAAGACTAAGCCATTGGATTGAATAGACTTGTATAGATCCAAATAAAAATCTCCTCAACACTTTATTGTTTCCAAAGGAATGGGAAAAGAGCGAGTAACCCAAAAAGAAGGGGAAAGATTCAAGGTAAGGGGGTTGGTTATGCAAAGGGAAGGTATTAGCACCCTAAACATCTACGGTACTCCGCTGGAACCTCTTTGAAAAACAAAATCTGTATATTTTGGCTATAAAATGTTGTACGAAAAATGGATGGTGGAGGTGAGGAAAGAAGTATATTTTTTTTATAATTTTTGCACCCTCCGCGGTTGTGAACCTTTAGTGCCTACGTACCACCTTCCGTGTAATAGGGAATCAGGATACACGTAGTTCACCTTTTAAAAATTTTAAAACACAAGTGTGTTGGTTAATTTTATGAGATAAGACATCATCGTCATTGTCCGTGTGGAAAATATACTTACTACCCACAATCATGAGAAAGGAGAATTTGCATCATCTCAAAGTGGAGGATATGGCTTAGATTTTAAAATCAACAATCCCTCACTCAACACCCAAGTGGAAAATATCTCTCTTCACTACATATTGTAGAAGTATAGTTGTTTGCATCACTACAAGGATTGACAAGAGTATGATCTTTTTGAGAAAGGTTTTGAAGTAAAAAGCCACAGTGGCAAAAATTGTTCAAAATGAGATTGATTGACTTTAAGTCTTCTCTCAAAAAAATGTCAAAGTATTATTAATTTGATTGAAGTTTGTTTATGAAAAGGTTTTGAAAATGCATGGACATAAGTCCGAGTTTATTATGAAACTGATTCAAGTTTAAAAAACAATGAGAGTTTTCAAAAGGAGGAAGAAGATTTTTGAAATTAAAGAAGATGGGAGGAGAAGAAGAGACTATCCTAAAGCATAAGGTAAAAATCTAAGGATAAGAACCATCTAACCAACAAGAAGCCAATACTTGACATTATGAGTCAAGATAGAATTCTCATTCCTTGGATTGAAACCAAACAAGCAAAGATACTAGACCTCTTGAGAGAACCAAACTTTAAGTGTATTAAGTCTTCACAAAAATTGGGCAGAATATCGGCTGTATACGGGTGAATTCCAGATTACAAACAAAGAATGTAATCACAAAAACCTGCACACAAAACAAACAAACAACCCAATGTTTTGAGGTAAACTTCAAGAGCTCCAGAAAAAATATCAATTAACGTTACAAGGTCTCCAACATAGGTCAAGGTTTCTAATCCTAAGTCCCAGAAGTCCAATACTCCATAATGTCAAGGATAGTAACCAAATAGTCTAAGTATAATTAAATCATTTTATGGCTCATGTTGATTATTAGGTGTCTTAAAAGAGAGAAAAAAAGCTCAAGTGAGCAAAATAAAAATAAGAAGAATATAAATGCTCAAGTGAGCAAAAATCAAAATGAAATGAAATGTAATGCTTAAAGTAAATGGTACATAAAGCATAAAAATAAAAGCATAAAGTAAAAAAAATTTAATAATTAGTGGTTAGTTGGATGACCATCTTGAAACTTGCATTTGGAACTCATTAGAGGATTGGTAGAACCAAAGCCTCCACACAACAAGTTGCATTCGATTTTTGTCAAGTATATCATCCATTTGGAATCCTCAGAAGTACCATTTAATGATCAACAATGTTTAAGTGATCTGCATTGATCAAAAGTGTTGTAGACCCATTAGAGGATTGGTAGAACCAAAGCCTCCACACAATGAATCTCAAGGTTATTGGAGCAAAGAGATCAAATTAACATACTTGGGCTTGCAAACATAGGTTTGGGCCATGAATGATTATTTACTCGAATCGGGACAAAGTTTAGCGCTAAGTTAAGCAATCGTAAGTGGATTTATATATAAGTCGCACCTATTTTGAGTCCGGTCAATAGCAATTTATGCACCATTTATTTTGAGACATGATATAGAGATCATGCTCCAATAACACTTAGTGCAATAAGAAAAGGATGAGATGAAGAAGGGTGGGAAAGAATATACAAACCACATTTGAATTAAATTTTAATCAAACTATTGTTAAAATCATTCATCTATTTTTATGGAGTTAAACTCAACACCATGGATCCAATGATGTTAATAAAGTTCTTGATAAAAAATTCAACCCAAGATCAGCTAGAAAATAATCACAAAATAATATTACATTTAATATATATATATTAAAAAGGGTTTAAAAATGTTTTAAAATAGAAATAAGGGATAAAAATATCAACTATGTTCAAATTAATCAAGAAAGATTAAGTAAGACCATAGAAAAATTAAAAACGAACACAAATATTTTTATAAAATTTTTGGTAAAATTTTTTAAAGTCAGAAACTATTTTTTAAAATTAAAAGAAATGAGTAAAATAAACCAAATATGGTAAAAAATATAAAAGTCAGAAATAAAAAATAATTAAGGTCACCAATATTTTGTCCCAATATCATTGGATCATTCCATATTTTTTTCAGAATTTAAAAATGCATAAAATTATTTTTAAACATTTAAAACAATTCAAATAAAGTGAAAATTTGTAAAAAATATCAAAACACAAAATAAAATTGTGAAGTAAAAAATCAGAAAGAGAAAAATTAAAAATATTTTTCATAATTTTTTCAGATTTTTTGGACTTAAAATAAATTTTCTCGGATTTTTTGAAGTTTAAAACAATTAAATAAAAAAAATCAGAAAATAAAATAAAAACCAAAAGGATGTGGACCAATGGATCACTTATTAAATCAGAAATTCAAAAAAACAAGTGGCGCGCCTTCATTGGTTGGAAGGTGACACATTGGTCATCTTCAACCTCCATCCAACGTGAATTGCATGTCTCCCAAACTGTAAAATCAGAAGCTCAGACCCATGTCATTCACTTCGTCTCTTCAAGGCGAAAACAACCACACCTTCACGAAAAATTTATATAAACTGTAGCTCAAGCAATTTGGAAGAAAAGTTTTAAAAAGGGATTTGAAATTTCATGGCAAAATGTGTTTCGAGATAAAATTAAGTGTTGCGACTAGAACTAGGGTAATTAGAGCTTCACAATGATATCAAAGTTTTGAAGAATTGATGGAGAAATCTACCTATTGAAGTTGAGTTGCAGAGCTCTGAAACTGGATTTCTATGGAGCAATATAGGGCAAGATTCTTGATGGTAATTGTATGGTTAACTTTAGGGAATATCAAGGAAGGTGAATTGATGGAAAAATTGGATTGAAAAAGGCTTGAACACTGATTACGAAGTTATAGAAAATTGAGTTATGGAGCACATTTGGCAGCGTGATTCTGAATATCCAAGATTGAGAAAATGAATGGTATAGTTCATGGATTTATAGGAGAAGAAAATGGGATCAAAAGGAAGAGTGAATGATGCATTTTGGAGGGAATTCGTGTGAACCTGATGCATGAGTCAAGTGTGATCTCATTTTCACAAAAACTCATCCAATCTTTGCGTTTTGAGGGGCTAAACTCTTCTGGCAAGTTTGTTAATTAAGTTTAAATCAAAAACACGCACAAATATTGTGATTAGAGGCCACATTATGGATTTCAAAATTCTGACTTGGTGAGAAATTTAGTTCCAAGTTACCAATTTCAAAACAATGGCATTTTCAACCCAAGGGGTCTTAGGGCATGATTCTTGATTCTTTAGAAAGACGAGGTTACAAAATATGCAATGGAAAAAGAATGGAATCAAATGGATTCTTGAGTTGAAAGTTTCATTGAGTCAAAGTTGGAGAAAAAAGGTTGACTTTCCATAATTAGCAATATTTCAATATTTTCGTCAAAAATGACCTATAATGTTTTGCATTCAAACATGGCCTTCCACTTGGAATTTGCTCTTGACCAAAAAAGATGGAATGAAATATGCCTCTTGAGTGACATTTTTAAACTTGAACCATTCAAAATCTCTAAAAATTGAGAGAGTTATGAATTTTTGAAGTTGGCAAAAAATCATGAAATGACCTATAATCTTTTCAACCCTTAGAGCATCTTCCATCCGTTTTCTCACTTTGCATATAAAAGAAGGAATAAAGTTCACCTCTTCAAGATCATTATGGAAAAAGAGTGGGATCAAGGTGATAAAAAGTGACCAAGTTATGATCATTTGAAGTCACACATGAGAAGTTAGGGGTTCATCTGGAGGACTTGTAATCTTTCTTCATCTTCAAGTTTCTTCCACATGAAAACTCCTTGAAACTTTTGAAGTGATTTGTTAATAACCCTTTGAAGAGAAGGATGTCTTTGGAATCACTCAAAAATTCCAAAATATGAGCAATATATACTTCTTTGAAGTTAAAAACCCTAGCTCCTAGATCAAGAAAAATGCTTTGAGGAACTTTGACAATTTTGAACAAGCTTCTTGTATCAACACTCTTGCTTTGTAAATAGAAGTTGTCGAGGATGATAATGAGAACTCATAGCAAACAAAACCACTTCCATATCTTGAGAATTGAGAGAAATATGCACTTGTGGACAATAGGAACAAGACCTTGTCTAACCATGACAACTTCTTCAATCAACCCCTTGTACTTTTGAATCAATTTTATAACTTTGAAATATAGTGAACCAAAATTAACCTTGCCATTCCATTTCTTCCAAAACAACTCCAATGGTGAGGTTTTAATTTCTCAAGCTTTATTGACTAGAGCATGGAAGTAAAGTCATGAACCCCTGGATCAACTTTTTAACCCACATTACCTTTACCTACATTATTAACAAGTAAGACAAACCAACATTGAATTTTTATTAATTATAAGGAAAATCAAGGCAAAATATTCATGATCACAAAAGAAAACAAGTCAAGGTGCTTAGGGATTCCTCAAAGAGCAAAGCTAAAGATAGGGAGAATAACCACAAGCCCTAATGTGATCTTGTTGTGATTGAATCAAAATGGTATGATTAAGGGACCTTAGGGGTAAAAATTGGGTTACAACAGTTGCCCTTATTTAAGTTTCTTCTATCCGAAGATAAAAAGGTTAAAAATCTTCGTGTCGACGCGATCGAAGATACTTAAATATAAAACAAACCCTATTTTTTCCCTAAGATGCCATGCAATGCTTATGAATGCATATGAACAGAATCAAAGAGACGCAAAACACCACTGGGGATGTAACAAAGAAAATAAAGATCAAAAGAGAAACCTAACCAGGAAAATTAAATCACTGGTGAATCAAAGAGACCCGACTCTAATGGTGTAAAATCCAAATAATAGAGAAGGTAGCATCAACTCAACTAAAGAGGAGATATAAGGTCAAAAAGATAATGACTCATAGATGACCGTAAATTACCAACTCATAGTTGAAGGTAGAAGATCAAAAGGATACACCAACTTTTTTACTAAAGGCGAAACTACCAACATTCACTGAAGGTAGAGAGACAAACATTGATGTTCACTAACAATGAACCACCAACTTTCATTGAAGATAGAGAGAAAATAAATATCATAGCACCAACGTTCACTAACGGTGAACTACCAACATTCACTGAAGACAGCAAAAAGATAATAATCACCAACTTTTATTGATGGTGAAGAGAAAGTTTATCATAACATCGTTGTTCACTGAAGATGAACTACCAACGTTCACCGAGGGTAGCAAAAAGATAACAATCACAAAAATTCACTGATGGTGAAGAGAAAATATATCATAACATCGTCGTTCACTGATGATGAACTATCAACGTTCACTGAGGGTAGAAAAAAGATAACAATCACCAACTTTTACTGATGGTGAAGAGAAAATATATCATAACACCGACGTTCACTGACGATGAACTACCAACTTTCACTGAGGGTAGAAAAAAGATAACAATCACTAACTTTCACTGATGGTGAAGAGAAAATATATCATAACATCGTTGTTCACTGACGATGAACTACCAACGTTCACTGAGGGTAGAAAAAAGATAACAATCACCAACTTTCACTAAAGGTAGAGAGATAAGAAATATCATAACACCGCCATCCACTGAAGATGAACTACCAACGTTCACTAAGGGTAGCAAAAAGATAACAATCACCAACTTTTACTGATGGTGACCTACCAACTTTCCCTGAAGGTAGAGAGAGAATATATCATAACATCGTCGTTCACTAACGATAAATTACCAACGTTCACTGAGGGTAGAAAAAAGATTACAATCACCAACTTTCATTGATGGTGAAGAGAAAATATATCATAACACCGCCGTTCACCGATGATGAACTACCAACATTCACTGAAGGTAGCAAAAAGATAACAATCACCAACTTTTATTGATGGTGAAGAGAAAATATATCATAACACTACCGTTCACTGACGATGAACTACCAACATTCACTGAGGGTAGCAAAAAGATAACAATCACCAATTTTCATTGATGGTGAAGAGAAAATATATCATAACATCGTCGTTCACTAACGATGAACTACCAACATTCACTAATGGTAGCAAAAAGATAACAATCACCAACTTTCACTGAAGGTAGAGAGAGAAGAAATATCATAACACCGCCATCCACTGACGATGAACTACCAACGGTCACTAAGGGTAGCAAAAAGATAACAATCACCAACTTTCATTGATGGTGACCTACCAACTTTCATTGAAGGTAGAGAGAGAATATATCATAACATCGTCATTCACTAACGATATACTACCAACGTTCACCGAGGGTAGAAAAAAGATAACAATCACCAACTTTCACTGATGGTGAAGAGAAAATATATCATAACATCGCTGTTCATCAATGATGAACTACCAACGTTCACTGAAGGTAGCAAAAAGATAACAAGTTTCCCCAAAATTCTAGTGTTTCACCTAGAACGGGTCTCAACTTCTTCTTTAACCAAGGCATTTCGCCTAGAAAGGGTAATATATAAGCTGTGTCAAATAAAGAGACTACCACTTGCAAATATTTCACAACAAACTGCAAACTATCCACTCATAGAGAAGATAGAAAAAAAAATAATACCGACTTTTACGGGGAAGTACAATTTGCTCAAATAAAGAGACCTGCTATTTTCTGTTATAGGAAGGATTATAAAAATGACTTTCTGGGGAAGGAAATATGGCTTCCTGGGAATTAGGTTTTTCTTGGTTTGGTATAAATAGGCCCCTAGTTCTTTCATTTGAACAATCCAAGCTTAGTGCAATACTTAGACCATATATTTTCCATCTTGTAAGCTTTAACTCTTCACACCGAAGGGTTATCAGATTGTTCGATTGAGTCTATACTTAGTTTGAAGCAGCCCTGTACAAGTTTTATTTTTGCACTTTATCGCTTTGAAGATTATCAGCTTTTGTTCGATGTATTCCTATGTACCATACAAAAGTCTCTTTGGAGCACGTTTTTATTATATTTTTATTTACTTTTATTGTTTTATTTAACTTACATCCTTCATCTTCTTCTTCTACTTTCACACTTTTAATTATGCTTTCCATGTTTTATTCAATTATTGAATTAATCGCCTCTTACGATATTATGTTAAGTTAATTTATTTGGTGTTAGAATATGAGGACTTTAATCAAACGTATTTTTATTACATTTGTAGAATTACCTTTGGGGATGTTTTGGTTTTTAAACAATTTTAATAAGGCTTAATTTAGTCAGTCTCTACGAAAGTGAGGCGGTGAGAATACTGGGTAAGATCGAAATCCTTCTGGTACAAAGATTTAAATTGTTAAGTTTTCAGTTAATAAATTCCGTGAAAGCCCTTTTATTAATTAATTAAGAAAGTTTAAGGTTTCTAGCAATTTGGTTTTAAAAATATTTACGAACGCGCACGTTTATAGGTTTGGGATCTGGTTCTTAAGCGAAAGCTTAAGAACCCTTTTTAAATTAATCTTTTCAACCAAAAATCACTTTTCAATAAAGAAAGGAGTTTAATTTTTAAAAAATAGGTTTATCACTTTATCGCATTGAGCGCCAGCTGTTGAAATTGGTTTTAACATGAGAGTCGCCACCCATAATTTTTATCTTTAGGGAGGGAATATAAAGGATGACCCTAATTTGGTAATATATTCTAAGTTGTTGGACTCGTTCTTAGAAGAAGGGAAGGTGTTAGGCACCCCTCATCTACCTTGTTCACAAGGATACTAGGGTTTATGAAATAGGGTTTTAATTTTTATTAGGGGAACTCGCCACGATTTTAGTCTTATGCCTATGTATCCTCTTATGAGGAATCAGAGTTCCAATTCGTAGTTCACAGTTAGTTGGTGTTTTTTATGGATTATGAAGATATTTTGAATTCCCCTTGAACCAAACCTGGGTGTGTGAATAGCAGAATTGTTAGACGAAGTTCGCAGTCGATTTAAAGTATCTCCATAATTCTTTTTGAAAATTTTCTTGGATTTAATTAAGTTTAAAAAAAGATTTGATGTTGGTTAGATATTTTTTAAATATATTAATATATAAAAATATTTTTAATGCATGGCAAAAAATAATTTTAACTTTTTTTAAAAATTAATTAAAGAATGAATTAGTAGAAATAAATAAATATTTGAATTTTATAATAATAAAATAATTTCAGAATTTATAAATATATTAAATATAAAATTATAATAATAATATAAATAAAATAATATAAATAATTTTAATAAAAAAACACAAGGGGTATTTTATTTGGGTTGAGTAAATCGGGGGCTGTTGAAAGCAAGGGCTCTGAATTCAGATATTGAATTCAAGCCCAAATGCATAGGGGGTGTAGATATGTGCAACACAACAAGAATGGGGGTTTAAGGAGCAAGAGGAAGATCCAAATCCAGATGTTGGACTTGGACCAGAATGCAACAGGGGGGTGTTCTTTCTATCGTAGTAACAAACTATAAAAAATAGGGAAGGTTAAATTAGCGATGGGCCAGACCCAAAACACAATTATAACAGTCTGTTTGGCATGTGTGCGTGTGAGAATAAGAAGCTTATGATGGGCACATAGTGAGGGACGTTAAATCAATATCATATGGTTGCAAATGAAGGTGCACGGTAAGCGCGTTGCAGCGGATATGGGGAAGGTTTATAAAAACCAATTTCCAGGTGTGAGGCACATTTTTTCCTCTTCTTTATCTTTCTACCCAAACAAAAAAAACCCCTTTTGTTATTTCTAGAGAGAGAGGCTCTGCCTTGTCTCTAGAATTCGGCCGCACTGGAAATTGCCCAGCCCAGAGTGCCACCGACCGGAAATCGCTTCCGCCGACGGCTGCATATGGGCGCCACCGCCTGCCTTCAAACATTCATCCCAACCATCGTGAATCTTCATCTGGATTCTTATGAGCCCTAGGAACCCTAAGGGTTCAAGATGAACCCTAACCTAAAATACCCAATGTAGTGGTAGAAATGGTTAAGACTAAGCCATTAGATTGAATAGACTTGTATAGATCCAAATAAAAATCTCCTCAACACTTTATTGTTTCCAAAGGAATGGGAAAAGAGCGAGTAACCCAAAAAGAATGGGAAAGATTCAAGGTAAGGGGGTTGGTTATGCAAAGGGAAGGTATTAGCACCCTAAACATCTACGGTACTCCGCTGGAACCTCTTTGAAAAACAAAATCTGTATATTTTGGCTATAAAATGTTGTACGAAAAATGGATGGTGGAGGTGAGGAAAGAAGTGTATTTTTTTATAATTTTTGCACCCTCCGCGGTTGTGAACCTTTAGTACCTACGTACCACCTTCCGTGCAATAGGAATCAGGATACACGTAGTTCACCTTTTAAAAATTTTAAAACACAAGTGTGTTGGTTAATTTTATGAGATAAGACATCATCGTCATTGTCCGTGTGGAAAACATACTTACTACCCACAATCATGAGAAAGGAGAATTTGCATCATCTCAAAGTGGAGGATATGGCTTAGATTTTAAAATCAACAATCCCTCACTCAACACCCAAGTGGAAAATATCTCTCTTCACTACATATTGTAGAAGTATAGTTGTTTGCATCACTACAAGGATTGACAAGAGTCTGATCTTTTTTAGAAAGGTTTTGAAGTAAAAAGCCACAGTGGCAAAAATTGTTCAAAATGAGATTGATTGACTTTAAGTCTTCTCTCAAAAAATGACAAAGTATTATTAATTTGATTGAAGTTTATTTATGAAAAGGTTTTGAAAATGCATGGACATAAGTCCAAGTTTATTATGAAACTGATTCAAGTTTAAAAAACAATGAGAGTTTTCAAAAGGAGGAAGAAGATTTTTGAAATTAAAGAAGATGGGAGGAGAAGAAGAGACTATCCTAAAGCATAAGGTAAAAAGCTAAGGATAAGAACCATCTAACCAACAAGAAGACAATACTTGACATTATGAGTAAAGATAGAATTCTCATTCCTTGGATTGAAACCAAACAAGCAAAGATACTAGACCTCTTGAGAGAACCAAACTTTAAGTGTATTAAGTCTTCACAAAAATTGGGCAGAATATCGGCTGTATACGGGTGAATTCCAGATTACAAACAAAGAATGTAATCACAATAACCTGCACACAAAACAAACAAACAACCCAATGTTTTGAGGTAAACTTCAAGAGCTCCAGACAAAATATCAATTAACGTTACAAGGTCTCCAACATAGGTCAAGGTTTCTAATCCTAAGTCCCAGAAGTCCAATACTCCATAATGTCAAGGATAGTAACCAAATAGTCTAAGTATAATTAAAGCATTTTATGGCTCATGTTGATTATTAGGTGTCTTAAAAGAGAAAAAAAAAATCTCAAGTGAGCAAAATAAAAATAAGAAGAATATAAATGCTCAAGTGAGCAAAAATAAAAATGAAATTAAATGTAATGCTTAAAGTAAATGGTACATAAAGCATAAAAATAAAAGCATAAAGTAAAAACAATTTAATAATTAGTGGTTAGTTGGATGATTTTGTACCCAAAAATTTGCCCTCCCATATTCCTCAATACATGTCAAGAATAATCTTCAAGTTGCTCAAGTTGGCTCAAGTGTTGGACAGTCAAATCATCTCCTAAGGCAGTCAGTTCAAAATTAGGGTTTTGTGTTGCATCAAGGTCCTTACATCCAAATGGCCTCAAGTTCTCCCCAATGTCTTAATATGTTCTTAAGTCCATCCATGACAAATTTCAATCCTTGCAGAGAAACTTTGGTCAGTCAATTGCTCAAGAGGCCCAAAAATCGATTGTGTTTGGTCAAAAGTCAACTGTGGCCTACATATAGTCAAAACTCAAGATTTTTTGTCAACATTCTCATTTTGAAGGATAATTAATCATTTTATCAAGGGTTGATCATGATTCATCAAGGATTGCTCAAAATTCATCAAGATTCAAAAGTTGCTAAATTAGGGTTTTGTAGGAAAAGTCAACTCAACTTTGACCAAGCATAACTTTCTCATACTTTATGAGAAATGACCCATCCAAATCTAATTTTGAAGAGGATGCAATTCCCTACAATCCATATTCATACCCCAAGATCAGAAAATGCACTCACAAGAAGTTACAAATTTGGACATTATAGGTCATTTTTGAAAGTCAGCAAAAACACCTTTTGTGCCAAAGCTTATAACTTGATAATGGAAGATAAAAATGAGATGATACCAAAAGGGTTGATTAGAGGACATCACAAGGTTTCTAAAAGGTCAAAGAACACCTCCAAAAGTTCAAAATTGAGGAAGTTATGCATTGTTGAAGTTGGGCATTTTTCCAAATTTGCCAAAAGTCAACTATCCTCAAAATTCCAATTTTTGACAAAAGGGCCCACTTTTTCCTCTTGATTTAGTCTTGTCATGCCACACACGTGTCCCATGCTTAATTTCATGACCAAACATTTATTTTTTCTATTTTATTTTATTTTTATTGATTTAATTCATTATTTATCAATATTAAATCAAATAAAATCCAAAAATTATTGAAAAGGGATCTTTGTGATTTGTACAGCTTGCAAACATCATGTGACAACCAACCAACTCATGCTAAGGCTTATTTGTGCACAAAATCTCAGATTTGGCCTATTTTTGGAAAGGTTAACAATGGTGATAAAATCAAATCCTAAACCTTGAATGTACATGGATATTGGCCTAACTCTTGACCTAAAATCATTGCCTTATACATACACAAGCCACACAAACCTAATTCACGACTGAAGGATTGCAGAAACGGCCATACCAATTTCAAGAAATTTCAAGAAAAATCAAAACTTGTTCTTGCAATCTAGGCCAATTCAAGGTGCCTTGTCCATCCAAACACATTGCAGGAGGTACTAGGAGTGATTTGCAATCAAATTCAAGCACCAAAGCTCAAGGAATCACGAAATACCATCTCACGGTTTGCACTTCTAATTCAAAATCGTATCTCTTAATTCATATGCATTTGACATGTTTTTGTGATTGATTTGCGTTGCTAGAGATTATACAAAGCTAATGGAATGAATTAATTGGACCATAGTGCCCTAAACCGAGAGATGCCATGATCGAATTTCTAGGGTTTTCAAGCTTTCAAATAGGGCTATCCAAACCAGGAAAAATTGGAACCAATGGGATACATGGTTGAATTCGTGAGACCAAGACGATTCCAACACATACCTCGCGAAATATTTCTTTTTGCTCTGTGTCTATTCGCTATTTTTCGTGCAGGAGATAGTGGAGGTTAAAAACCCCCGCTATTTGATTCTATTTTGTGCAGAACCAAGGTTGAAGATGATGACGTGTTTTCATCTGGTTCGCGTGTTTGAATCTTAGCGCGTTTTTTATAATTCCAGCATATTTATTTGTTTGCTAATATATTCATTATTATCTGATTCAATTACAAAAGAGGCATGGTGGTGTAGTGGCAGGGGCGAACGTTCAATGAGCAATGGGACCTGGGTTCGAATCCCAGGTCCCCCAAAACATTTATTCAATTTTTCTTCAGGTGATTCTATGTGACATTCAAAGGGGGATCCACCATACGCTTGCAAATATCAACACGCCAGATGGCCTTCAGGCCAGATCTGGTGGCCAGGAATGAGGGGACCATCATGTTCCCTAGTCAAAGGCGCCCGCTGGATTGAAAAGGTCAACGAGGCTGAAGCATAATGGGCCTGGAAAATTGCTAAGCCAACCCCCTTTCTGGGCCCAGACCCCTTTTTTTTGGTTTGCTTTTTTTTTCTCTATATTTTTTTTACTTGATTTATTCTATTATTTTTATTTAATTAACCAATTAACTAATTAACTTCTTTTCTTTCGTAATAAAAAATCAGAAAACAAAAAAATATATAATATTTTTATTTATTAAATTTAATTTCATTAGTTTATTTTGTAAATAAATATTAACATAATTTGTTTAGTTTTAATTAGGCATAACATTAATATTTTTGTAATAAAATAAAATCAATGTAGAATTAGGTTTTTTAATATATTTAATCATCTTATTTTTATTTCCTTAAACATTTAAAAACCCAAAAAAAAATACATTTTTTTATCTAATTAATTAATTAACTTAGGCTTAATTTCATTTAATTTCATTTAGTTCAAAATAACAAAAAAATCTCCTTCTTTCTTAAAAAAGGGTCAAAACCTCCAAACTCTCCGATTTAATTTTTTCTCGTGCGCATTACTCTTTGATCCATATAATTGTATTTGCTCCGAGGATGTAATAGTTTTGGACTTAGGACTTTTTACCGCTTTCATTTACTTTTCAGCATTTACTTTTTTAAGGGTTTGTTTTTGGCGATGTAAATACCGGACGCCTTGTAATAGCTTAGCTTTATTTTCCGCAACCATTCACTGCTAGATGTATGAATAATAGGCTATGCATGACAAGATCTACCTTAATTTAAAATCAACCGTAGCTCACCATAACATGTACAAAGATAACATAACTGAAAATTGACACATTTGCACATGCCACTCCTAGGGTACGCCTCACTTGGTTGCCTCTAACGTGGTCATTGAGTATAGGAAGTTTTAGAGTTCGCCCTCCTGTCTAAAGATCAAAGTTGCCTCGAAACGGCTGCCTCGATAAAAAATGATCTAAGACATTAGGGTTACCGCTAAGGCGTCCTAACGTTGCTTTAGTGACCACGCGTCCCTTAATCGAATTGACCCGAAAACTCCAACGACGGTGCTACCTACTCCTCAATAGTGGGATAGAACTGTCTAAAGGACATTTACACAGTTTAATTCCTTTTGAGTAGGTAGAGGTTCTTAGGTACTTGCTCTTTCAAAACAAAACAAATTTTTCGCACTTACACTTTTCAAACAATGTTTTTTTAACAACACTTCATACACTCTTGAGGACAGAAACAAGAGTTAAATCGAAGTTTTCAAACAAAACTCTTTTCAAAACCCACGAACACAAGAAAAGCAAAACTTTTTGAAAACACAGCGAGCAAGTACCTAAGAGCCTGTGGATAACCACTGATAGAAAGGGTGCTAATACCTTCCCTTTCTATAATCTACCTCCCGAACCCGAGAAACATCTCGAAAAGGAATTTTTCTGTGCTTTTGTCCTTTCCTTGTATGATAAAATAAAAGACGGTGGCGACTCTTGCTTACCGCGACATTTTGCAAAAACAAACGCAAACGCGAACCAGCATTCCAAAACAGTCAGTTCTATTTCCACCGATCACAGAACTGCCGACTCTGTTGGGGATTTATAAGTGAGGTGTACCTTAGGATTAGATCACTTGTGTTTTCAATCGTATTGCTTTGTATGCTTTAAACTTTGTGGGCTTGTATCAGAGTTTTATAGATCCTAACCCGGATCTGGGGGTACCCTTTTTTAGGTAAGTAACAATAAACTGTGAGGGATTTGTCCAGCGTAGACCGACACGGATGAAGCAGTAGCTACGTTGGTGTGACACCTTGGTCTGTACCGATATCCCTTGTGTTGGAACGAGGAGAATATGGGTCTTCTGAGGAGTCATTAAGCACCAACTGACCTTAGAACCTTAAATTGACCAACTTGGCCATAGAACAGTAGCAGTATGCTACACTCATTGAGACTAAACTCTCGTGATGGTTCCGGCCGCAAGAAAAGGTTTCCAAACTGGAATTATGACCGATTGAGGGTAGTCAGTGATATTGAGATCCTCTAGAACCCGGTTACTATTTTTAGGACAAGTCTTAACCAACTGAAACTGAAAGAGGGTAGTACCTAAACTTCATGCCAGCCTGAAATCTAAGGGCTCTTTTGTGTGACTTGTGTGCCTTTACCATGTTTGCCTTTTGTGAATACTTGTGGTGTGCCTTTACCATGACATCATAACATCATAACATTGCATACATCTTGCATAAGGACTAACCCATTTCAAAGACAAGAAGGTTTCATCTTTGCTCTGTTTTGTAGGACATCATGATGCCCATGCGTAGGAATACTATCCGGCTCAACTTTGTTCAACCACCTACTTTGCTTAAAGAGTTGGTTGTCAGGATTCCAGACACTACTTCCTTTATCAGGAGGCATGGTTCTCTTCTCGGTTTAGTCACCTCAAAGTGGGACCAACAAATGATGAGTGTCCTAGTCCAATTTTATGATCCGCTATACCATTGCTTCACCTTTCAAGACTTCCAGCTGGTCCCTACCATGGAAGAATTCTCTGAGTTGCTTGGTATCTCTGTTTTGGAGCAGACTCCATTTACTGGTTAGGAAAAGACTCTCAGGCCTGAAGAGATTGCTGCAGCCCTTCACTTGACCAAAGAGGAGGTAATGGCTAACTGGGATACTAGAAGTGGAGTTAAGGGCTTTTTGGCTAAGTTTCTGGTTGGCAAAGCTAATTTTTTCTGGGATGACTTAGACTTCAAAGCATACGAGGACATTCTGGCTCTCTTAATCTATGGTCTGGTATTGTTTCCAAATCCTGACACCTTTGTTGATGTTAATGCCATTAGGATCTTCATCTCTCGGAACCATGTACCCACTCTCTTAGGTGATATCCTTCAACAGCTCTATACTCGTACTGCCCGAAAGCGGGGAACTTTGATGTGTTGTGCTCCTTTATTGTCGAGGTGGTTTATTTCGCACCTCCCTAAATCTGTATTGAAGAACAAAGAAGGAAGGGGCTGAGCTCATAGGGTAATGTCTCTCACTAATAATGACATTATTTGGACTCTCAGAGGCTTAGATGAGGTGGCCGTCATTGATCGTTGTGGGGAGTATCCTAATGTTCCATTGATTGGAACCCATGGAGGAATCTCTTATAACCCATGTTTAGCTCTCCGTCAGTTTGGAAGAGCCAAAAGAGAAGGGCCTCATGAGATGTTGATACCTCATATCATCTTTGATTTTCAGGGAGATAGCGACGAGCTGTGTCGTAGATTCATCAGGGCTTGGGATAGAGTTCACAAATCTGACCCACATGAGTTGGGACCAAAAACTTCCCTGCCAATGGAGTCATATTTCAGATGGGTCCTCATCCGTGCCCAGAAGTTAGGTATGCCATACGAAGTTGTCAGGAATATTACTCTTGAAATTGTTGATAAAGACGGGGTTCCTCCAACTATTCTCCATCCTCATACGCCCATTGATGTTGGCACACTGAAGAGGTCTTGGGCGCAACTGCAGGAAGAATGGGATTCTTATCGGGAAAGGTTCAATGAACAAGAACAGAAGATCCAGAAGCTGACTAAGCAATTGGAGAACGAACGGATCCTGAATGATTATATCCGCACTGAGAATAAGAGGCCATGGGAACATTGACGGACCTTTGAGGATTTCTTTTATGGTTCTATTTACTTTTCAGTATTTCCATTCTTGTAACGCCTAAGGGAAATTTGTTGAACAGTTTAAATTCTGAAGTTAAATCTAATAAAGTGTGTTTCCTTTCTTGTCTACAAATTTGAATCCCGATTGTCTTTGAAAACATAAATCATACGCATTTCATCTCATGCACTGCATAAACAGGTACCCTTTTTACAGGTCGCTTATCTTCTTCGCTGTTTATTTCAGCAATCATCATGTCTACTGAACCTTCCACTGAGCAAGCTATCAAGGCCCTCCAGGCCCAAAATACCCAGTTCCAAGAGTTGGTTATGAGCCTAGCCAAGGGTCAACAGGATTTGAAGACCCTGATTCTGAAAGAGAGGAAGAAGAAGAAGAAGAGGACCGTCCTGTTCAACACTGGACGCAGGTTTGGAAATGGACTGCAGAATGAGGTTGATCTGACCACCTCATCTGTAGGGAAAGACAGTCCACAAGAGAGAAGGGTTCTTAGCCCCATAGTCTCCGACAACGAGACGGATTATGATAAAGAACAGTATCCTCCTGTTGAGGATAGGTACAAACAATTGGAGGACCGCTTAAGCGCTATGGAGATACAGAACGTGCCCGGGCTGGACTTCAGAGACCTAGGTCTATCCTCTGGGGTGGTGATTCCCCATAAATTCAAGGCACATGCCTTTTCCAAGTATGACGGAGCTTCCTGTCCAAAGTTGCACCTCCGGTCATATGTAAGGATGATCCAGCCTTACACCGCTGATAAGAATTTGTGGATCCATTTCTTTCAGGACAGTCTTTCAGGGACTCAGCTTGAGTGGTTCTATCAGCTGGATGGAGCCAGTATCCGTAACTGGGAAGATTTGGCTACTGCGTTCTATAAGCAGTATCAGTATAATTCCGACCTCGCTCCTACGCGTACCCAACTCTAGGGTATGTCAATAGGGACGGGTGAAGGATTTAAAGAGTATGCTCAAAAATGGAGAGACCTTGCCGGAAGGGTGCAACCACCTTTAACTGATCGTGAACTGGTTGATATGTTTTTGGGGACCCTGTCTGGTCCATTCTTTAACCATTTGATTGGAAACTCTTCAGCCGGGTTTACAGACCTTATCTTGACTGGCGAGAGGATTGAAGCTGGTATCAAGGCAGGAAAGATACAAAAGGGTGCCTCATCGAGCACTGAGAAAAAACCGTTTAAGAAAGAGTCCAGCGCTGTCTACGGTCCAAGGAGACAGAATAGGTCTGAACACCGCCCAGCTGTCAACGCGGTTGTTATTTCAAAACCTGCTAGTGCTCCTCAGCATCACAACCAACAAAGGGGCGAGAGACCCCGAAGGCAATTCACTCGCCTCAGCATGACCTTGTCTCAGATATTGCCGCAGTTACTGACGACCAATCTGGTGACTCTAAAAGAAGCTCCGAAGATTTCAAACATAACATCCCCAAAGTACAATCCTAACGCCTGCTGCGCTTATCACTCTGACAGCCCGGGGCATAATACAGATGATTGTTGGGCTTTGAAGAATAAGGTTCAGGACCTAATCGATGCAAAGGAGATTGAGTTCGAGGCGCCCGAGAGGCCTAATGTTGTGACTGCTCCCATGCCCAAACATGGAGTAAATGCTGTAGAGGAAGACTTATTTGTAGCCTCTGTGGATGATATTGTTACCCCGCTGATGACTGTCAAGAGGAACCTGTTGCTAGCCGGTTTATTTCCGGGATGTAATGAAGGTTGCCATCTGTGTTCTGTTTCACCTACTGGTTGCCCATCTTTGAAGTCAGGCATCCAAAACCTGATGGATAACAAAGAGATCCTGTTTGAGAAGATTGTTGTTCCTGCCACCCCTACTGAAGAAGTTTCCATTATTACCATTTTCAACAATTCTCCCAAGGCTCCCTCGAGGAAGCCTATCAGAATTACGCCTGTTCAGAAGATTGCACCCATAATCATCACTGTTCCGGGGCCTATTCCCTACACCTCTGACAAAGCTGTCCCTTGGCACTATGGGGCAGATGTTTATGTTCTTGGAGTCAAGCAAGAGTTTGATACTAATACCGGCATCAACAACATTACCGGGCCTGCTAAAGTCACCCGCAGTGGTAGACTTTTCTCACCCGATATTGCGCCACCAACCGTCCGAAGACCTATTGTCATCACACCTGCAAGTGTGCCTAATGCAATTCCTGATCAAGTTCTTAGTTCTACCCCTGTCGCCGAGTCATCTGACGCTCGGGGCAAAGGGATTGCCACTGATATGCCTGCCCAGACGGAGGCACCGAAGACTGTCAATGTTGAAGCTTCCAAACAGGAGATGGAAGAGATTTTGAAGATTATTAAGAAGAGTGATTATAATGTAGTTGAGCAACTGGGGAAAACCCCATCCAAGATTTCTATGTTATCACTGTTGTTGTGTTCAGAGGCCCATGCCAAGGCTCTGATTACCTTCCTGAAGACGACCCACGTGCCACAAGAAACATCCGCTGATCAGTTTACCGATTGTGTGGCCAATTTAACCGCTGATAATGGTTTGGGTTTCTCCGACGCTGATCTGACTGCTAAAGGGAAGAACCATAACGATGCCCTGCATGTCTCCATTGAATGCAGGGGCACTACTCTTGCACATGTGTTGGTTGACAATGGTTCCTCATTGAACGTCTTGCCCAAGAAAGCTCTAGACAGGTTGGATTGCAAAGGGTTGGAGTTAAAGCCAAGTAACATTGTTGTTCGGGCCTTTGATGGGTCTAAAAGGATGGTGCATGGTGAAGTCGATATTCCAATTAGAGTTGGTTCTCAGGTCTTCGATTACACATTCTACGTGATGGACATTCGACCGTCCTATTCTTGTTTGTTGGGTCGTCCATGGATATATAAAGTTGGAGCTGTGACCTCCACACTCCATCAGAAGCTGAAGTACCCGGTCAAAGGGAAGATTGTGACAGTACAGGGGGAGGAAGAGTACATGGTCATCCACCTCAACTCATTCCGGTACATAGATATGGATGAGGAGTTCATTGAGACCCCATTCCAACACTTTGAAGAGGTTCCTCAGACACTGGCATCAGCTGAGACTGTGATTGAAGATTCTCCTTTGAAGATGGCTTCCTTAAAGGATGCTCGGGCTGTTATTGAGAAGGGTGAGTATGCAAACTGGGGCCGACTTCTTGATTTCACTCAGAAGACTAACAAGTTTGGTTTGGGTTTCACTTCAGAAGCTCAGAGGGCTGTTCATAATGCAAGGATTGGAAGACCTCCTGTGTTCATCAGCAACTCGGGAGTAAATGCCATCGAAGATGACGTGGAGGAATCTGAATTCGACAGCTGGATCTACCCTACGACCAACGATGGACCAAGCAACTGGACAGCAAAAGACTTCATCCCTATTACTTTTGTTACTCAGCAATAAACTCTTTTGTTTTGAATTTGTAACAGACAATATTGTGAAACTTTATGGCCCGGTGTCTTACCCGGGGTACCGTGGCTTCATTTGTGAGGGCTTTTGTGTGCCATTTTCATATATCATTAATAAAAGCATTGGACGTTCTTGCATTTCAAATTTTGTGCTCCTTGTCTTTCTTTATTATATATTGCAAAACATCTATTTACACACACTCACATATACAGGTCCCAATCCACTCCGGATCTCACTGGTAACGACTCTGCTACTGCCAGTTATGACTTCGAAAATCTGATCAACTTGGCCGAAGACGAAGGTGAAGATGATTGTGAAGTGTCGGGTGAGCTTGCAAGACTGCTACTTCAGGAGGAGAGGGCCATTCAGCCACATGAAGAGCCGGTGGAAACGGTGAATCTGGGTACTGAGACAGAAAAAAGGGAAGTCAAGATCGGTGCAAATCTGAAGCTTAGTGTGAAACAACGGTTGATTCAGATGCTGCATGACTACGTGGAAATCTTTGCCTAGTCTTACGAAGATATGCCTGGGTTGGATACCGACATTGTGGTTCATCGTTTGCCTACCAAGGAAGAATGCCCTCCGGTAAAACAGAAGGTTCGCCGTATGCGTCCAGAGATGTCCGAGAAAATCAAAGCTGAGGTTATGAAACAATTTGACGCCGGTTTTCTAGAAGTAACTTCTTACCCTCTGTGGGTCGCCAATGTGGTTCCAGTGCCGAAGAAATATGGTAAGGTCAGAATGTGTGTTGACTACAGGGATTTGAACAGGGCGAGCCCTAAGGATGACTTCCTTATGCCTCACATCGACGTTCTGGTTGACAACACTGCTCAGTATAAGGTATTCTCCTTCATGGACGGTTTCTCCGGTTATAATCAGATAAAGATGGCTCCCGAAGACATGGAGAAGACCACTTTTGTTACTCAATGGGGTACCTTTTGCTACAAGGTCATGCCTTTTGGGTTGAAAAATGTTGGGGCAACGTATCAGCGTGCCATGGTCGCTCTGTTTCATGATATGATCCATCATGAGATTGAAGTATACGTCGACGATATGATTGCAAGGTCCCAAACTAAGGAGGAACACCTTGACCATCTACAGAAGCTGTTTGACCGATTGAAGTTGTACAAGCTGAGATTAAACCCGAACAAGTGCACCTTCGGGGTGAGATCTGGAAAACTACTAGGTTTCGTCGTAAGCGACAAAGGTATTCAAGTGGACCCTGCCAAAGTGAAAGCCATACAAGAGATGCCAGCTCCCAAGACAGAGAAAGAAGTCAGAGGCTTTCTAGGACGTCTGAACTACATTGCCCGATTCATCTCGCACCTAACTGCTACTTGTGAGCCAATCTTCAAGCTACTAAAGAAAGATCAAGTGGTACGTTGGAACGATGAATGCCAGGCCGCGTTCGAAAGAATCAAAGAGTATCTCCAGGAGCCACCCATTCTGATGCCACCAGTTGAAGGGAGACCTCTAATCTTATACTTGACAGTACTTGACAACTCAATGGGGTGTGTGTTGGGTCAGCATGACGAGTCTGGCCGAAAAGAGCATGCAATTTATTACCTTAGCAAAAAGTTTACCGACTGTGAGACACGATACTCACTGCTTGGGAAAACTTGATGCGCTTTGGCATGGGCTGCTCGCCGGCTGAGACAGTATATGCTGACTCACACTACTTTATTGATTTCAAAAATGGATCCAATCAAGTATATCTTCGAAAAGCCTGCCTTATCCGGAAGAATAGCAAGATGGCAAATGATCTTGACTGAGTATGAAATCCAGTACACAACTCAAAAAGCAATCAAGGGAAGTGTATTGGCAGACCATTTAGCACATCAGGCAGTAGATGACTACCAGTCTATGAACTTTGAATTCCCGGACGAGACTATCATGTTGATAACTGATTGTGAAATACCCGGACCGGATGAAGGACCTGAGGAAGGATCCCGATGGTCTATGCACTTTGATGGAGCTTCAAACGCTTTAGGTAACGGTATTGGCGCTGTGATCATATCTCCTAAGGGCTCTCATACTCTGCTCACCACCTGACTATGTTTCAACTGCACCAACAATATGGCGGAGTATGAAGCATGCATTCTGGGTCTTCGAGCTGCAATTGACCTAAGAATTAAGTTTCTGAGTGTCTTCGGAGATTCCTCTCTCGTGATCAGTCAGATCAAAGGAGAATGGGATACGAAACACCCAAATCTTATTCCTTACAAGGAGTATGTGCTGACGTTGCTTCCCCACTTCGAGGAAATAACCTTTGAACACTTCCCAAGAGAGGAAAATCAGTTGGCGGATGCGTTAGCTACGATGTCTTCTATGTTCAAAGTCAAGTGGGACAACGAGGCTCCCCGGATCATTATTTGGAAATTGGATAAACCTGCACATTGCTGTGATCTTGAGACCGAAGAGGTAACAAAAAAGCCTTGGTATCATGAAGTAAAGAGGTACCTTGAAGCTCAAGAATACCCCGAAGGTGCATCTGTTAATGACAAGAAGTTTCTGAGAAGATTCGCGGCAAAGTTCTTCGTCAGCAATGGCATTCTTTACAAATGTAACCATGATTCAACCTTACTGCGTTGTGTGGATAAGATTGAAGCAGAAAGGATCATGGCAGAGCTTCATGAAGGTACTTTCGGGACTCACTCCAGTGGACATACCATGGCAAAGAAAATCCTTCGGGCAGGATATTACTGGTCCACGATGGAAGCCGACTGTTATCAGCATTCTCGGACATGTCACAAGTGCCAGGTCTATGCTGATAAGGTGCACATTCCACCAATTCCTTTGAACGTCTTGACAGCACCTTGGCCTTTTGCAATGTGGGGCATTGATATGATCGGCGAGATCAGACCTACAGCATCCAACGGGCATCGTTTCATCCTGGTAGCGATTGATTACTTTACGAAGTGGGTTGAAGGAGCTTCCTTTTCCACCATAACCAAGAATGTCGTGGCACGGTTCATTCGGCACAACCTGATCTGTCGATACGGTGTACCAGAGAGGATCATTACGGATAATGGTACCAATCTTAACAACAAGATGATCATTGAGCTCTGCGAGCAATTCAAGATACATCACCACAACTCTTCTCCCTACCGACCGAAGATGAATGGGGTTGTAGAAGTAGCTGATAAGAACATTAAGAAGATTGTGCAGAAGATGACAGTGACCTACAAAGACTGGCACGAGATGTTACCATTTGCTCTTCATGGGTACCGTACCTCGGCACGGACGTCAACAGGGGCAACACCCTATTCCTTGGTATATGGCATGGAGGCGGTCCTGCCCATTGAAGTTCAGATACCCTCTCTCCGAATCATGAAGGATGCGGGTTTAAGTGAAAACGACTGGATCCAGACCCGACTTGATCAACTGAACCTAATCAACGAAAAGAGACTCACTGCTATTTGTCATGGTCAGACGTACCAAAAACGAATGATCAAGGCATTTAATAAGAAAGTCAGACGACAAGAGTATCAAGTCGGGGACCTGGTAATCAAGCGCATCATTCTACCTCAAGGTGATTCCAAGGGCAAATGGACCCCTACGTACGAAGGTCCATTTGTGGTTAAGAACATTTTCTCAGGAGGAGCGATGATTCTAACCACCATGGATGGTGACGACCTTCCTCACCCCGTCAATGCAGACATAGTAAAAAGATACTATGCATAATTAAAGACCCGCTAGGTCGACTGGCCTAGGCAAAAATAAGGGCTTCCCGGCGAACCAAAAGGGTTCGGGCAAAAATAAGGGATGAAAATAAAATAATGAAAAGAAAAAAAAATCTGTACACCCGGCAAGTCGAAAACCTGAAAAGGCGGCTTGAGCAAAAATTGGTATCCCGGTGGACTGAAAACCCGAAAGGGCGGTCCAGGCAAAAGTTAGGGATAAGCGTAACACTATGTCTCATTGGATCACCCTGCATCCAGACTTTGGTATCAACTATCAGGCTCGGACGGCACCAATCAATCAGATTCATCCACGACTAAGCAGCAAAGTGATGAGATGCTTGAAGATATAAAGGCGATAGCAGAGTTGGAACCCAGTGGGATTATTCACATAGCTGTTTTGTTTTATTTTTACAAATTGTATAAATCCTATTTTTTCGGCGGCGTTCTCTTACTAGGACGTCGGCCTCTTGTACAAAAACGCCTATTTACAAGCAAACGTCAAAATCAATACAAGTTCATTTTTCAGACAAATTGCAAATTGTTTTTTCCTTTATCTGTTTTGTTTTGCAAAGAACGTCCAATGTTCATTTTTTTATATATGCATTTGACATTAATTGCTTCTCATAAATATTTGCATGCGAAACAAAGGACTAATTACGGGTGATATCAAAAGTAGGGGCAATAAGAATTGTCTGAGAGGTCTAGTTGCTCTGTCCACCAAGGTACCAAGGTAGGTTCAGCTGAAGAATATGACCAAGATATCGTCACTACCCGCAGAGTAAGACAGTAAGGGAAGCTCTCCCCACTGAGACCTGCAATCATGGACGAATCAGCAATACGTTTCCCTAAGCAGAGTTGGCCTATCATCAGCCCTCAAAAGGCTTGGTATTCCCAGAAGGTCTTAATATTCCCCAGTGGAGTATAAAGATATTCCCCAGCAAGCGTAAAGAGCATCCCCGACAGTCTTAATATTCCTCAACGAAATATAAGAATGTTCCCCGGCGGAATACAAGATACCCCTAGTGGAGCCATTTCCCTAGCGCAGTCCAAAAAGTTTCCCCAATAGAGAATTGAATCATCTTACCCAGTAGATTCTGGAAGCTTGTCCCCTGCAGAATACAAATGCATCTCCTCAGCCAAATTCAGAGGTTATCCCCACAAAAGTCTAACTGGGTTATCCTCAGCAAGTTGCAACTGAAAGGTCATCCCCAGCGAAGTTCTTTCTATCCCCAGCGGAATTCATCATCAAAATCCCCAACAGAGCTTATCGACGGAATCCCCATCGGAGTTATAGTTAAAATCTTAGCACAGCATCTCTTCCCCACAGAGTAATTCCCCTCGGAGTAATCTCTTCATCGCTTTATTCCCCAACGGAGTCATCTTCTCCTACAGGTTTATTCTTGCAACCATCTTCGTGCATCATCCCCAGTGGAAACGAAGAATTCAACCATACTCTTCAACATCAGCCCAGGATTTAACAAACTCCCCGGAATTTGTCAAGGATTTATTTTCCCAGACGAAAATACATTCATAAACATTTCACATTCCATACCTCCTATTTACATACATGATAAAGTGCATACGACACGATCTCATTTATTTTGAGAACATCATGCATTTCATACATCATGACATTGCATACAACTAATGTTTTGCCTTTTCAGGAAAAGGTCAATCAAAGGATGATTACCATTAACCTTTGCAGTTCCAGATCAATAACTGTAACAAGCTAGGAAAATATCTGTGAACGACTGATTGTAGAGCAATACCTGCAACAAGCCAGGAAAATTATCTACATGAAGAGATTGAAGATCAATACCTGTAACAAGCCAGGAAGACCATCTTTCCTTCTCAGGTCAGAGATTAATACCTGAAACCAGCCAGGACAACTATCTCCTCGACCAACCTTTCTTAAGTTCCAGATGAATACCTGTAACAAGCCAGGGAAACATCTGTGGACGACTGATTGTAGGTTAATACCTGAAACCAGCCAGGAAAACCACCTACACGAAGAGATTGAAAGTTAATACCTGTAACAAGCCAGGAAAACTATTTTTCTTTCTCAAGTCAGAGATCAATACCTGTAACTAGCCAGGACAACTATCTCGTCGGCCAACCTTTTCAAGTTCCAGATTAATACCGGTAACAAGCCAGGAAAATTCTGTGGACGACTGATTGTAGGTTAATACCTGAAACCAGACAGGACAATTATCTACTTGACCATCATGAAGCAACCCTACACAGGTTTCCTTCCTTCCAAGATGCAGTTTCACACGGACTCATCATCAGGCAACCCTACACAGGTTTCTTCCTTACAAGATGCAGTTTCACACGGACTCATCATCAGGCAACCCTACACAGGTTCCTTCCTTCCAAGATGCAGTTTCACGCGGACTCATCATCAGGCAACCCTACACAGGTTCCTTCTTTCAACTTACAAAATTACAATTCAACAAACAATCTTCAGATGGTATCTATAATCCCATCCTCCTACCAACAATCTCCAAATGGAATATGTAAGCCCATTCCCGACATCACAAGGCTGATACTACACCATGCGAGTGCAAATTTCCGGGCACTCTAGTGTTCAATTATCTTCCACCTTCGGATCACGAAAGGCTAGAAAGCGAATCCTTATTCTCAGGTTTAAGAAAATTGAACAGGGGAAACTGTTGTACCCCAAAATTTTCCCTCCCATATTCCTCAAGATATGTCAAGAATAATCTTCAAGTTGCTCAAGTTGGCTCAAGTGTTGGACAGTCAAATCATCTCCTAAGGCAGTCAGTTCAAAATTAGGGTTTTGTGTTGCATCAAGTTACTTACATCCAAATGGCCTCAAGTGCTCCCCAATGTCTTAATATGTTCTTAAGTCCATCCATGACAAATTTCAAGCCTTGCAGAGAAACTTTGGTCAGTCAATTGCTCAAGAGGCCCAAAAATCGACTATGTTGGGTCAAAAGTCAACTGTGGCCTACATATAGTCAAACCTCAATATTTTTTGTCAAAATTCTAATTTTGAAGGATAATTAATCATTTTATCAAGGGTTGATCATGATTCATCAAGGATTGCTCAAAATTCATCAAGATTCAAAAGTTGCTAAATTAGGGTTTTGTAGGAAAAGTCAACTCAACTTTGACCAAGCATAACTTTCTCATACTTTATGAGAAATGACCCATCCAAAGCTCATTTAGAAGAGTATGCAATTCCCTAAAATCCATCTCCATACCCCAAGATCAGAAAATGCACTCACAAGAAGTTACAAATTTGGACATTATAGGTCATTTTTGAAAGTCAACAAAAACACCTTTTGTGAAAAAGCTTATAACTTGAGAATGGAAGATCAAAATGAGATTATACCAAATGGGTTGATTATAGGACATCTCAAGGTTTCTAAAAAGTCAAAGAACACCTCCAAAAGTTCAAAATTGAGGAAGTTATGCATTGTTGAAGTTGGGCATTTTTCCAAATTTGCCAAAAGTCAACTATCCTCAAAATTCCAATTTTTGACAAAAGGGCCCACTTTTTCCACTTGATTTAGTCTTTTCATGCAACACACGTGTCCCAGGCTTAATTTCATGACAAAAAATTTATTTTTTCTATTTGATTTCATTTTTATTGATTTAATTCATTATTAATCAATATTAAATCAAATAAAATCCAAAAATTATTGAAAAGGGATCTTTGTGATTTGTACAGCTTGCAAACATCATGTGACAACCAACCAACTCGTGCTAAGGCTTATTTGTGCACAAAATCTCAGATTTGGCCTATTTTTGGAAAGGTTAACAATGGTGATAAAATCAAATCCTAAACCTTGAATGTACATTGATATTGGCCCAACTCTTGACCTAAAATCATTGCCTTATACATACACAAGCCACACAAACCTAATTCACGACTGAAGGATTGCAGAAACGGCCATACCAATTTCAAGAAATTTCAAGAAAAATCAAAACTTGTTCTTGAAATCTAGGCCAATTCAAGGTGCCTTGTCCATCCAAACACATTGCAGGAGGTACCAGGAGTGATTTGCAATCAAATTCAAGCACCAAAGCTCAAGGAATCACTAAATAACATCTCACGGTTTGCACTTCTAATTCAAAATCGTATCTCTTAATTCATATGCATTTGACATGTTTTTGTGATTGATTTGCGTTGCTAGAGGTTATACAAAGCTAATAGAATGAATTAATTGGACCATAGTGCCCTAAACCGAGAGATGACATGATCGAATTTCTAGGGTTTTCAAGCTTTCAAATAGGGCTATCCAAACCAGGAAAAATTGGAACCAATGGGATACATGGTTGAATTCGTGAAACCAAGACGATTCCAACACATACCTCGCGAAATATTTCTTTTTGCTCTGTGTCTATTCGCTATTTTTCGTGCAGGAGATAGTGGAGGTTAAAAACCCCCGCTATTTGATTCTATTTTGTGCAGAACCAAGGTTGAAGATGATGACGTGTTGTCTTCTGGTTCGCGTGTTTGAATCTTAGCGCGTTTTTTATAATTCCAGCATATTTATTTGTTTGCTAATATATTCATTATTATCTGATTCAATTACAAAAGAGGCATGGTGGTGTAGTGGCAGGGGCGAACGTCCAATGAGCAATGGGACCTGGGTTCGAATCTCAGGTCCCCCAAAACATTTATTCAATTTTTCTTCAGGTGATTCTATGTGACATTCAAAGGGGGATCCACCATACGCTTGCAAATATCAACACGCCAGATGGCCTTCAGGCCAGATCTAGTGGCCAGGAATGAGGGGACCATCATGTTCCCTAGTCAAAGGCGCCCGCTGGGTTGAAAAGGTCAACGAGGCTGAAGCATAATGGGCCTGGAAAATTGCTGAGCCAACCCCCTTTCTGGGCCCAGACCCCTTTTTTTTGGTTTGCTTTTTTTTTTTCTCTATATTTCTTTTACTTGATTTATTCTATTATTTTTATTTAATTAACCAATTAACTAATTAACTTCTTTTCTTTCGTAATAAAAAATCAGAAAACAAAAAAATATATAATATTTTTATTTATTAAATTTAATTTCATTAGTTTATTTTGTAAATAAATATTAACATAATTTGTTTAGTTTTAATTAGGCATAACATTAATATTTTTGTAATAAAATAAAATCAATGTAGAATTAGGTTTTTTAATATATTTAATCATCTTATTTTTATTTCCTTAAACGTTAAAAAACCCAAAAAAAAACATTTTTTTATCTAATTAATTAATTAACTTAGGCTTAATTTCATTTAATTTCATTTAGTTCAAAATAACAAAAAAATCTCCTTCTTTCTTAAAAAAGGGTCAAAACCTCCAAACTCTCCGATTTAATTTTTTCTCGCGCGCATTACTCTTTGATCCATATAATTGTATTTGCTCCGAGGATGTAATAGTTTTGGACTTAGGACTTTTTACCGCTTTCATTTACTTTTCCGCATTTACTTTTTCAAGGGTTTGTTTTTGGCGATGTAAATACCCGACGCCTTGTAATAGCTTAGCTTTATTTTCTGCAACCATTAACTGCTAGATGTATGAATAATAGGCTATGCATGACAAGAGCTACCTTAATTTAAAATCAACTGTATCTAACCATAACATGTACAAAGATAACATAACTGAAAATTGACACATTTGCACATGCCACTCCTAGGGAACGCCTCACTTGGTTGCCTCGAACGTGGTCATTGAGTATAGGAAGTTTTAGAGGTCGCCCTCCTGTATAAAGATCAAAGTTGCCTCGAAACGGTTGCCTCGATAAAAAATGATCTAAGACATTAGGGTTACCGCTAAGGCGTCCTAATGTTGCTTTAGTGACCACACGTCCCTTAATCGAATTGACCCGAAATCTCCAACGACGGTGCTACCTACTCCTCAATAGTGGGATAGCACTGTCTAAAGGAAATTTACACAGTTTAATTCCTTTTTAGTAGGTAGAGGTTCTTAGGTACTTGCTCTTTCAAAACAAAACAAATTTTTCGCACTTACACTTTTGAAACAAAGTTTTTTCAACAACACTTCATACACTCTTGAGGACAACAACAAGAGTTAAATCGAAGTTTTCAAACAAAACTCTTTTCAAAACCCACGAACACAAGAAAAGCAAAACTTTTTGAAAACACATCGAGCAAGTACCTAAGAGCCCGTGGATAACCACAGATAGAAAGGGTGCTAATACCTTCCCTTTCTATAATCTACCTCCTGAACCCGAGAAACATCTCGAAAAGGAATTTTTCTGTGCTTTTGTCCTTTCCTTATTGGATAAAATAAAAGACAGTGGCGACTCTTGCGTACCGCGACATTTTGCGAAAACAAACGCAAACGCGAACCAGCATTCCAAAACAGTCAGTTCTATTTCCACCGATCACAGATGACCATCTTGAAACTTGCATTTGGAACTCATTAGAGGATTGGTAGAACCAAAGCCTCCACACAACAAGTTGCATTCGATTTTTGTCAAGTATATCATCCATTTGGAATCCTCAAAAGTACCATTTAATGATCAACAATGTTTAAGTGATCTGCATTGACCAAAAGTGTTGTAGACCCATTAGAGGATTGGTAGAACCAAAGCCTCCACACAAGAATCTCAAGGTTATTGGAGCAAAGATATTAAATTAACATACTTGGGCTTGCAAACATAGGTTTGGGCCATGAATGATTATTTACTCGAATCGGGACAAAGTTTAGCGCTAAGTTAAGCAATCGTAAGTGGATTTATATATAAGTCGCACCTATTTTGAGGCCGGTCAATAGCAATTTATGCACCATTTATTTTGAGACATGATATAGAGATCATGCTCCAATAACACTTAGTGCAATAAGAAAAGGATGAGATGAAGAAGGGTGGGAAAGAATATACAAACCACATTTGAATTAAATTTTAATCAAACTATTATTAAAATCATTCATCTATTTTTATGGAGTTAAACTCAACACCATGGATCCAATGACGTTAATAAAGTTCTTGATAAAAAATTCAACCCAAGATCAGCTAGAAAATAATCACAAAATAATATTACATTTAATATATATATATACATTAAAAAGGGTTTAAAAATGTTTTAAAATAGAAATAAGGGATAAAAATATCAACTATGTTCAAATTAATCAAGAAAGATTAAGTAAGACCATAGAAAAATTAAAAACGAACACAAATATTTTTATAAAATTTTTGGTAAAAATTTTTAAAGTCAGAAACTATTTTTTAAAATTAAAAGAAATGAGTAAAATAACCCAAATATGGTAAAAAATATCAAAGTCAGAAATAAAAAATAATTAAGGTCACCAATATTTTGTCCCATCGTCATTGGATCATTCCATATTTTTTTCAGAATTTAAAAATGCATAAAATTATTTTTAAACTTTTAAAACAATTCAAATAAAGTGAAAATTTGTAAAAAATATCAAAACACAAAATAAAATTGTGAAGAAAAAAATCAGAAAGAGAAAAATTAAAAATATTTTTCATAATTTTTTCAGATTTTTTGGACTTAAAATAAATTTTCTAGGATTTTTTGAAGTTTAAAACAATTAAATAAAAAAATCAGAAAATAAAATAAAAACCAAAAGGATGTGGACCAATGGATCACTTATTAAATCAGAAATTCAAAAAAACCAGTGGCGCGCCTTCATTGGTTGGAAGGTGACACATTGGTCATCTTCAACCTCCATCCAACGTGAATTGCATGTCTCCCAAACTGTAAAATCAGAAGCTCAGACCCATGTCATTCACTTCGTCTCTTCAAGGCGAAAACAACCACACCTTCACGAAAAATTTATATAAACTGTAGCTCAAGCAATTTGGAAGAAAAGTTTTAAAAAGGGATTTGAAATTTCATGGTAAAACGTGTTTCGAGATAAAATTAAGTGTTGCGACTAGAACTAGGGTAATTAGAGCTTCACAATGATATCAAAGTTTTGAAGAATTGATGGAGAAATCTACCTATTGAAGTTGAGTTGCAGAGCTCTGAAACTGGATTTCTATGGAGCAATATAGGGCAAGATTCTTGATGGTAATTGTATGGTTAACTTCAGGGAAGATCAAGGAAGGTGAATTGATGGAAAAATTGGATTGAAAAAGGCTTGAACACTGATTACGAAGTTATAGAAAATTGAGTTATGGAGCAAGTTTGGCAGGGTGATTCTGAATATCCAAGATTGAGAAAATGAATGGTATAGTTCATGGATTTATAGGAGAAGAAAATGGGATCAAAAGGAAGAGTGAATGATGCATTTTGGAGGGAATTCGTGTGAACCTGATGCATGAGTCAAGTGTGATCTCATTTTCACCAAAACTCATCCAATCTTTGCGTTTTGAGGGGCTAAACTCTTCTGGCAAGTTTGTTAATCAAGTTTAAATCAAAAACACGCACAAATATTGTGATTAGAGGCCACATTATGGATTTCAAAATTCTGACTTGGTGAGAAATTTAGTTCCAAGTTACCAATTTCAAAACAATGGCATTTTCAACCCAAGGGGTCTTAGGGCATGATTCTTGATTCTTTAGAAAGATGAGGTTACCAGATATGCAATGGAAAAAGAATGGAATCAAATGGATTCTTGAGTTGAAAGTTTCATTGAGTCAAAGTTGGAGAAAAAAGGTTGACTTTCCATAAATAGCAATATTTCAATATTTTCTTCAAAAATGACCTATAATGTTTTGCATTCAAACATGGCCTTCCACTTGGAATTTGCTCTTGACCAAAAAAGATGGAATGAATTATGCCTCTTGAATGACATTTTTAAACTTGAACCATTCAAAATCTCTAAAAATTGAGAGAGTTATGAATTTTTGGAGTTGGCAAAAAATCATGAAATGACCTATAATCTTTTCTACCCTTAGAGCATCTTCCATCCATTTTCTCACTTTGCATATAAAAGAAGGAATAAAGTTCACCTCTTCAAGATCATTATGGAAAAAGAGTGGGATCAAGGTGATAAAAAGTGACCAAGTTATGATCATTTGAAGTCACACATGAGAAGTTTGGAGTTCATCTGAAGGACTTGTAATCTTTCTTCATCATCAAGTTTCTTCCACATGAAAACTCCTTGAAACTTTTGAAGTGATTTGTTAATAACCCTTTGAAGAGAAGGATGTCTTTGGAATCACTCAAAAATTCCAAAATATGAGCAAGATATACTTCTTTGAAGTTCAAAACCCTAGCTCCTAGATCAAGAAAAATGCTTTGAGGAACTTTGACAATTTTGAACAACCTTCTTGTATCAACACTCTTGCTTTGTAAATAGAAGTTGTCGAGGATGATAATGAGAACTCATAGCAAACAAAACCACTTCCATATCTTGAGAATTGAGAGAAATATGTACTTGTGGACAATAGGAACAAAACCTTGTCTAACCATGACAACTTCTTCAATCAACCCCTTGTACTTTTGAATCAATTTGATAACTTTGAAATATAGTGAACCAAAATTAACCTTGCCATTCCATTTCTTCCAAAACAACTCCAATGGTGAGGTTTTAATTTCTCAAGCTTTATTGACTAGAGCATGGAAGTAAAGTCATGAACCCCTGGATCAAGTTTTTAACCCACATTACCTTTACCTACATTATTAACAAGTAAGACAAACCAACATTGAATTTTTATTAATTATAAGTAAAATCAAGGCAAAATATTCATGATCACAAAAGAAAACAAGTCAAGGTGCTTAGGGATTCCTCAAAGAGCAAAGCTAAAGATAGGGAGAATAACCACAAGCCCTAATGTGATCTTGTTGTGATTGAATCAAAATGGTATGATTAAGGGATCTTAGGCGCAAAAATTGGGGTACAACAACTACCCTTATTTAAGTTTCTTCTATCCGAAGATAAAAAGGTTAAAAATCTTCGTGTCGACGCGATCGAAGATACTTAAATATAAAACAAACCCTATTTTTTCCCTAAGATGCCATGCAATGCTTATGAATTCATATGAACAGAATCAAAGAGACGCAAAACACCACTGGGGATGTAACAAAGGAAATAAAGATCAAAAGAGAAACCCAACCAGGAAAATTAAATCACTGGTGAATCAAAGAGACTTGACTCTAATGGTGTAAAATCCAAATAAGAGAGAAGGTAGCATCAACTCAACTAAAGAGGAGATAGAAGGTCAAAAAGATAATGACTCATAGATGACAGTAAACTACCAACTCATAGTTGAAGGTAGAAGATCAAAAGGATACACCAACTTTTTTACTGAAGGCGAAACTACCAACATTCACTGAAGGTAGAGAGACAAACATCAATGTTCACTAACGATGAACCACCAACTTTCATTGAAGGTAGAGAGAAAATAAATATCATAGCACCAATGTTCACTAACGGTGAACTACCAACGTTCACTGAAGACAGCAAAAAGATAACAATCACCAACTTTTATTGATGGTGAAGAGAAAGTTTATCATAACATCGTCGTTCACTGACGATGAACTACCAACGTTCACCAAGGGTAGCAAAAAGATAACAATCACAAAAATTCACTGATGATGAAGAGAAAATATATCATAACATCGTCGTTCACTGATGATGAACTATCAGCATTCACTGAGGGTAGCAAAAAGATAACAATCACCAACTTTTACAGATGGTGAAGAGAAAATATATCATAACACCGCCGTTCACTGACGATGAACTACCAACTTTCACTGAGGGTAGCAAAAAGATAACAATCACCAACTTTCACTGATGGTGAAGAGAAAATATATCATAACATCGCTGTTCACTGACGATGAACTACCAACATTCACTGAGGGTAGAAAAAAGATAATAATCACCAACTTTCACTAAAGGTAGAGAGATAAGAAATATCATAACACCGCCATCCACTGAAGATGAACTACCAACGTTCACTAAGGGTAGCAAAAAGATATCAATCACCAACTTTTACTGATGGTGACCTACCAACTTTCCCTGAAGGTAGAGAGAGAATATATCATAACATCGTCGTTCACTAACGATAAATTACCAACGTTCACCGAGGGTAGAAAAAAGATTACAATCACCAACTTTCACTGATGGTGAAGAGAAAATATATCATAACACTGTCGTTCACCGATGATGAACTACCAACATTCACTGAAGGTAGCAAAAAGATAACAATCACCAACTTTTATTGATGGTGAATAGAAAATATATCATAACACCACCGTTCACTGACGATGAACTACCAACATTCACTGAGGGTAGCAAAAAGATAACAATCACCAATTTTCATTGATGGTGAAGAGAAAATATATCATAACATCGCCGTTCACTAACGATGAACTACCAACGTTCACTGAGGGTAGCAAAAAGATAACAATCACCAACTTTCACTGAAGGTAGAGAGAGAAGAAATATCATAACACCGCCATCCACTGACGATGAACTACCAACGGTCACTAAGGGTAGCAAAAAGATAACAATCACCAAATTTCACTGATGGTGACTGTGATCGGTGGATCTGGAACTGACTGTTTAACGCTGGTTCGCGAAATGTCGCGGAAGCAAGAGTCGCCACCGTCTTTTATTTTCTCCAATAGGAAAGGACAAAAGCACAGAAAAATTCCTTTAAGAGATTGCTCTCGGTTCGGGAGGTAGGTTATAGAAAGGGAAGGTATTAGCACCCTTTCTATCCATGGTTATCCATGGGCTCTTAGATACTTGCTCATTTGTGTTTTCAAAAATGGTTTGTTTGCTTTTCAATGTGGGTTTTAAAAAGTTTCTTTGAAAAATTTCAGATCGACTCGTACGTCAGAGTGTTTGAAAAGTTTGCCTTGAAAGCTTTTGAAAATGTGTCAGTGTGAAAAGTATTTTTGATTTGTTTTGAAATTAGAGCAAGTATCCTTGAGAACCTACCTACCCTAAGGAATTCGTCTGTGTAAGAGTCCTTAAAAGTAGTGCCATCCCACCATTGAGAGGTAGGTAGCACCACCATTGGAGGTGTTCGGGTCAATTCGATTTTTAGGGACATGGTGATCACCAGAGCAATGGGAAGACACCTTAGAAGCTACCCTCATGCCAGGTTCCCGGATCATGAGGACTTACTAAGACGTTTTCTACTCGACGACCACCTTTCGAAAGGCAACAGTGAGGCGTACCCTAGGGGTGGTGTGTGCGAATTGTGTGTCATGTTTCAGTTATTTGTCTTGTCATTTTTGTTGTGATCTACGCTTGATTTTAATTTGTCCATTCATTCTTGCATGCTTGGTTAACAGTTATAAAGTTTGCAGAAAAATAAATCTACAGCTATTACAAATGGCGCGGGTCCACATCACCAAAATTAAACTGGACCCGATTTAGCGGAAAATAAATAAAGCGAATAAAAGTGCGATAAATAAAATTACATGGCTTAGGGACAATTACATAATTATATAAACGATAAAAGTAAATGCGCGAAATAAAGAAATTAACAAAATTAGGGCGTTGGACCCTTGTGCAAACAATTAAAATTAATAATGAATTACAAATTAAATGATTAAATGTTTTTTGGTATTTTGTGTTTTTTTAGATTCAATAAGGAAAAGAAGTCAATTAATTTAAGCGGCGAACCCTAATTCTAATATTTTTTAATTATTAAGAAAGAATTAAAATATGACCTAAATTAAACCTAATTCATTTATGTATAATTTAAATAGGAAAATAAATAAATAAATAATAATTATTATTGTGGAAAAAAGGGAAATAAAAAGAATTAACAATTAAAACCTAAATTCTACATTTTTGGATTTTTATTAAAAAAGGAATTAAAATTAAAACCTAATTACACTACATAATTTACATTCTAATTTATTTATGAAAATAATTATAATAAAATAAATATTTTATTTTCTGTATTTTCTGATTTTTATAATGTTTTTATATTTTATAGAAAAAATAAATTAATTGAATTAAGACAATAAAATAATTAAATCAAAAATAAAAGTGAGAAGAAAAAATATAAAATGCAAACCAGGGTGGGGTGCTGCCCCAAATAAAGAGGTATAGGCCTGGAAATTCTGGCCCAATTGACTTTGCCATATGCTGACTTTTTGGATTGTGTGTGATGCTTTGACTCATGCCTAGGGTGTACCCCCATCTTCTGCCTTGAGTGAGAGGTCCTGGACACGTGGGCTGCCTGATGGTGAGGAAATATAGTGTACCTGAACGTTAGCGTAGCATAGGAACAATTATTGAAAAATAGCATTGGAATTTTGCCAGACCTGGGACTTGAACCCAGGTCTTGAAGGTTACAAGCGTAGCACTTAACCACTGAGCCATCACGTTCACATTTAACATATAATATAACATAAATAATATAAAAAGAACACGCTAACGCCTTTGGAAATTCGCGCGAAATTCAAAAGAGCCAATGGCTGATGGACACGACGCCTTCGTCTTCCTCACCCTGTAAAACAAAACTCAAAGGGAACGGTTTTTGAAGCGTGGTTTTAGAGGGGCTAGCAGAAAATAGCGAATAGCTCCCTATGGACCATAAATTGTTCGCGAGGTATGTGTCTTGTTCAGAGGAACACGCTGAGTGCAATGGTCATAATCTCAAGTTCCAATTGTTCCTTGGGTGAGAAACCCCAAATCAAGAACCCTGCAACCCTAAATATCATTCATGGCCAAATCGCATGTATTGCTCAAAAATGAAATCAATTAGTATGGTTAGCTTTAGAACATCATGAGAAACAAGAATTCATAAACAAAATATGCAAAAGATGTATGATTCGTGCTATGCGATTTCAGAAAATTCACTTTGCAGTTTGAGTTCTAACCAACGATTCTTTGTGCTTTAGTTGATGTTAATGATTGAGAAAGGTTCAAGAATGTCTCAGGATGCTATATCAATGAAACTTGAGGCTTGAAACGACCTAAAAGCTAGTTTTCAGTCTTGAGTTTTTTGTGAAAAAATTCAATGTGCAATGCTTGTTTTTGGGTGCAGCTTGCAGTCTCTTTGGCTTAGGGTTGTGATGCTGAGTATGTATAGAGCATGTTAGGTCAAAAAGATTGAATAAAATCCATTGAATTCATTGTTTGAAGATTTGATTTGCTTAAGGATCTTTTCTAATCTTTTTTCATGGTTTTTTGTGTCAATTAGTTCCAATCAAGCCAAAACCTTCTATATTTGCATGTGCACGAAATCTCAAGTTCAAATCATGCATAAAAAGATTTGTTTAGGTTAAGGTTATATTTTTCATGGATTAAAATGATTTAAATGAATATAAATTAATATAAATTCAAATAAATAATTAAAAAACATGAAAATACTTCCCTTTGGGCCTAGTGGTCGTGCATAGGCTTGGCATGAAGAAACTTGGAAGAAAAATGGGCCCATTTGCATTTTTAGGCCTTTTGCATCAATGTTGACTTTTCAAAATTCCTAAAAATTTCCCAACTTCCACAAGGCATAACTTGGTCAATTTTTAAGCTTTTCACATGTTCTTGGACATTTTGGAAAGGTCTTTGAGTCCTTTAACCAATGCCTTTGGTCCCATGTCATTTTGATTTACCAATCTCAAGTTATGGCCTTTGACTTAAAGTCCCTTTTTGTTGACTTTTAAAAATGACCTATAATGTTGAAATTGATAACTTTTTGTGAGAGCATTTCTTGGACTTGGAACATGAAGATGAATTGTAGGAAATGTCTTTCTCTTCAAAATGAGCTTTGGATGGAATTTTTCTGATAATCCATGTGGAAGTTATGCCCTGGTCAATTTCAGTTGACTTTTTCAGCTGTCCAAATATAGCAACTTTTGTATCTTGATGATTTTCTGAGCCAAATTTTGAGAATCATGATCAAGCATTGATCAAATGATGTTTGTGGCTTCAAAATGATGTGTTGACCAAAAATTTGAACTTTTGACTGTCAAATGACCATTTTGCCCCTACAGTTGACTGTAGTGCAATCTAGGGTTTTGGCTGTGCAATTTTGAGCTGAATGCCTTGAAACTTGACATGAGGATGCTTGACCACATTTGTAGGCATATGAGACTTGATTGGGCCCTTGAAAAGTTCATTTGCTTGACCAGAACTCAAACCCTAGTTTTGACTGTATAGGAGCCAGTTGAGCTGCACAACCCTGGGGAAATTTGTGACCTTGATTTGGCAATTTCTTGATGAATATGGGAGGGCAAATTTTGGGGTACAACAGTTGCCCCTGTTCAATCTTCTTAGACCTGAGGATGCAGATTGGCTGACGTGCCTTTCGTAATCCGAGGGTAGAAGATGATTGGACACTAGAGTGCCCAGAAATTTGCGCTCACATAGTAGCAATGATGATGAGGGAATGGGCTTATAGATGCCATTTTAGAGGTTGCTGGATAGGATGATGGGCTTATAGATGCCATCTGGACGTTGATCGCGTGGGAGATTCCTTAGCGAGAACCTGCATACCTGCAAAACAGAAAAATGAGTACCTGACACGTCGCAGGAGCTGATTTTAGATGCTTGGTATAGATGTATCCTGACTGGTTACAGGAGCTGAATCTGGAGCTTCAAACGCTGATGAATGAACCAGGGATGGTTACTGCCTTAGCATGAATGGTAAGAGAATCCTGAATGATTTCAATCTCAACAACGCTCGTCGAGAAAATCTTGGTGAGAATTACCATCTTCGTAGCGTCAGGAAGAGAACCAAAGGACATTATAATCTCAAAGGGAGTCACCTCACTCACCGTTGGAGAGGGAACTATTGGAAATTATAATCTGGAAGGAAATGTCACCTCACTCGCCGTTGGAGAGGGGACCATAAGAGAATATTACCTCACGCTCATGCCGGAGAGGGAAACATCTGAAGAAGGAATTACCACCTCACACGCCGTTGGAGAGGGGACCATAAGAGAATATTACCTCACGCTCATGCCGGAGAGGGAAACATCTGAAGAAGGAATTACCACCTCACACACCGTTGGAGAGGGGACCATAAGAGAATATCACCTCACGCTCATGCCGGAGAGGGAAACATCTGTAGAAGGAATTACCACCTCACACGCCGTTGGAGAGGGGACCATAAGAGAATATCACCTCACGCTCATGCCGGAGAGGGAAACATCTGAAGAAGGAATTACCACCTCACACGCCGTTGGAGAGGGGACCATAAGAGAATATCACCTCACGCTCATGCCGGAGAGGGAAACATCTGAAAAAGGAATTACCACCTCACACGCCGCTGGAGAGGGGACCATAAGAGAATATCACCTCACGCTCATGCTGGAGAGGGAAACATCTGTAGAAGGAATTACCACCTCACACGCCGTTGGAGAGGGGACCATAAGAGAATATCACCTCACGCTCATGCCGGAGAGGGAAACATCTGAAGAAGGAATTACCACCTCACACGCCGTTGGAGAGGGAAACATCTGAAAAAGGAATTACCACCTCACACGCCGCTGGAGAGGGAACCATAAGAGAATATCACCTCACGCTCATGCCGGAGAGGGAAACATCTGAAGAAGGAATTACCACCTCACACGCCGTTGGAGAGGGAAACATCTGAAAAAGGAATTACCACCTCACACGCTGCTGGAGAGGGGACCATAAGAGAATATCACCTCACGCTCATGCCGGAGAGGGAAACATCTGAAGAAGGAATTACCACCTCACACGCCGCTGGAGAGGGGACCATAAGAGAACTTCTACTGAGTCTTTATCAGAAAAATCTGTTTGGAGTCGATTTAACTGGACTAGAGAAGTCTTTGAAATATGTTTGAGAATTTCAACTGCATCTTTCCTGAAAGGTAAAGGTCAGTTATATGCAATGCATGATATGGATCAAGCAATGATGTTCTCCATATGGATGCGATTTATATGATATGATGCGTACATGCATGCTATAATGATGTATGTGATGATTTATGTATGTTTTCGTCTAGGAAAATAAATCCTTGACGGGTGCCGGGAAGTTATATCCTGGGCTGATGTTGAGGAAGAGATTTTGCTTCCGTTGTGGATGATTCGTTGCGAGAATACCGGTAGGAGGAGATAACTCCGTTGAGGAATGAAATAATTCTGCGGGAGAAAAGATACTCTAGCGATCATGCTGGGGAGTGCTACTCTGTGGGGATAGCGATGCTTTGCTGAGTTGATGAAGATAACTCCGCTGGGGATACCATTGATGAGTTATGCTGGGGATATCCTTGTTGTGCTGGAAATGTTGATAGACTTCGCTGGGGGTAGGAAGATATTTTGCCGAGGACGCTCTTTCCGTGGCTTTTGGCTGAGGATAACCCAGTTATATCCTGTTACGGAAATAACTCTTTAAATCAAGCCGGGACGACGCGTTCGTGCTCTGCGAGGGGATAAGCTTCCAGAATCTACTGGGGATAAGCTTATTGCTTGGGGATATGACTTCCAATTTTGCTGGTGAAGCTGGATTGGACTCTTCTGGGGGAAGTTTGATATGCTGGGGAAGTGATTCCGTTGAATATTGAGATACCGCCGGGGAACAATCTTTAGATCAAGACTGCCGGGGATGCTTGTTAAGAATGCGTGCTGCTGGGGAGGTATTGAGATCTACAGGAGGATACTCAATTTCCTTGATATTTGATGATTTGCTTGGAGAGACATGTATTGTTTTACTGAACTACTCTCTGGGGAATTAAGATACTCGGTCATGTTCTTTAGCTGAACCTACCTTGGTACCTTGGAGGATAGAACAATTAGACTGCTCAGACAACTCTTTTATTGCCCCTGTTTCCAGTGTCACCTGCAATTAATTCCTTTGTTTCGTATGCAAATATTCATGAGTTAGCAAATTATTGTCAATGCATACATCACAAATTGAACCTTGGACGTTCTTCGCAAAACAAAACAGAAAAAAGAAAAACACTTGGCACGTTTAACTGAAGATATATTTTTATTGATTTTTGAATTGCCTGTGAATAGGCGTTTTGTATACAAGAGGCTGACGTCCTAGTAAGAGGTACGTCGCCGATCAAAAGAGTTTATACAAGTTTTGTACAAAAGAAAATGAAACAGCTGTGTGAAAGATGAATGATCCACTGGGTTTCAACTCTGCTATTGCCTTTATAACTCCGAGCGTCTCATCACTTGATGACCTTGGTTGAAGGTGAAGCTGACTGATCGATGCCATCTGAACTTGATGTAGGTACCGGATTCTGGATGCAAAGTGATCAATGAGACATAGTTTTACGCTTTTATCCCTAATTTTTGCCTGGACCGCCCTTTTGGGTTTTCAGTCCACCGGGATACCCATTTTTGCCCAAGCCGCCTTTTCAGGTTTTCGACTTGCCGGGTGTACAGATTTTTTTCATTTTCATCCCTACATTTTGCCCGAACCCTTTTGGTTCGACGGGAAGCCCTAATTTTTGCCTAGGCATGTCAGCCTAGCGGGTCTTTTTCATGCGTAGTATCTTTTGACTATGTCTGCATTGGCGGGGTGAGGAAGGTCGTCACCATCCATATTGGTTAAGATCATTGCTCCTCCTGAGAACACATGTTTAACCACAAATGGCCCTTCATATGTAGGGGTCCATTTGCCCCTTGGATCACTCTGAGGAAGGATGATTCTCTTGATAACCAGATCCCCAACTTGATATTCCTGTGGTCTGACCTTTTTATTAAATGCCCTGATCATTCGTTTCTGATACGTCTGACCATGGCAGATAGCAGCAAGTCTCTTTTCGTCAATAAGGTTGAGCTGATCAAGTCGTGTCCGGATCCAATCATCTTCATTCAGATTTGCATCCTTCATTATCCGGAGAGAGGGAATTTGCACTTCGATCGGCAAGACTGCCTCCATACCATAAACCAGAGAGAAAGGAGTTGCCCCGGTTGACGTCCTAGCTGAGGTACGGTACCCATGCAGAGCGAACGGTAACATCTCGTGCCAATCTTTGTACGTCACTGTCATTTTCTGCACGATCTTCTTGATGTTCTTGTTAGCTGCTTCTACAGCCCCATTCATCTTCGGTCTGTAAGGAGAAGAATTGTGGTGCTGTATCTTGAACTGTTCGCAAAGCTCAGCAATCATCTTATTGTTTAGATTGGTACCGTTGTCCGTAATAATCCGCTCAGGGACGCCGTATCGACAGATCAGGTTGTGCAGAATGAACCGTGCCACAACAGTTTTGGTTACCGTAGCATAGGATGCTGCTTCAACCCACTTCGTAAAATAATCAATCGCTACCAGGATGAAGCGATGTCCATTGGATGCTGTAGGTTTTATCTCGCCGATCATGTCTATGCCCCACATCGCAAACGGCCAAGGCGCAGTCAGAACATTCAGGGGAACCGGAGGAACATGCACCTTGTCTGCATATATCTGGCACTTGTGGCATGTCCTGGAGTGTTGGTAGCAGTCAGCTTCCATTGTGGACCAGTAGTATCCTGCCCGTAGGATTTTCTTAGCCATAGTATGTCCACTGGAATGCGTACCAAAGGTCCCTTCATGTAACTCTTCCATGATTCTTTCTGCTTCAATTTTGTCCACACAACGCAGTAAGGTTGAATCATGGTTCCTCTTGTACAAGATGCCGTTGCTTAGGAAGAACTTGGCTGCGAACCTCCTCAGGAATTTCTTATCGTTGATAGAGGCACCTTCAGGGTATTCCTGAGCTTCCAGATATCTCTTCACTTCGTGGTACCACGGCTTCTCAGTTACCAATTCAGTTTCGAGGTCACAACAGTATGCCGGTTCGTCCAGTTTCCAGATGATGATCTGGGGAGCTTCATTATCCCACTTAACCTTGAACATTGAAGACATTGTAGCTAACGCGTCCGCTAACTGATTCTCTTCTCTCGGAAAGTGCTCGAAGGTTATCTCTGTAAAGTGGGGAATCAGGGTCAACACACATTCTCTGTAAGGAATCAAGTTTGGATGTTTCGTATCCCACTCTCCGTTGATCTGATTGATCACAAGAGCGGAATCTCCGAAGACACTGAGGAACTTGATCCTTAAATCGATCGCAGCTTGAAGACCCATGATGCACGCCTCATACTCCGCCATGTTGTTGGTACAGTTGAAACACAGCCGGGCAGTGAGTGGAGTATGAGTACCTTGTGGAGATATGATTATGGCGCCGATACCATTTCCCAAAGCATTGGAGGCTCCGTCAAAGTGCATAGACCATCGGGATCCTGGCTCAGGTCCTTCATCCGGTCCAGGTACTTCACAATCTGTTACTATCATGATGCTTTCATCCGGAAACTCGAAGTTCATTGATTGGTAGTCATCTACAGCTTGATGAGCTAAATGGTCTGCCAGTACACTCCCCTTGATGGCTTTCTGGGTTGTGTACTGAATGTCGTATTCCGTCAAGATCATCTGCCATCTTGCAATTCTCCCGGACAGAGCAGGCTTTTCGAATATGTACTTTATAGGATCCATTTTTGAGATCAACAAGGTAGTGTGAGTCAGCATATACTGTCTCAGCCGGCGAGCAGCCCATACCAAAGCGCAGCAAGTTTTCTCAAGCAGTGAGTATCGGGTCTCACAGTCGGTAAACTTTTTGCTAAGGTAATAAATGGCATGCTCTTTTCGGCCAGACTCGTCATGCTGCCCCAGCACACACCCCATTGAGTTGTCTAGCACTGTTAAGTATAGGATCAGAGGTCTCCCTTCAACCGGTGGCATAAGGATAGGTGGTTCCTGGAGATACTCTTTGATTCTGTCGAAGGCAGCCTGACATTCATCATTCCAACGCACTACCTGATCTTTCTTCAGCAGCTTGAAGATTGGCTCACAGGTAGCAGTCAGATGGGAGATGAATCGAGCGATGTAATTCAGGCGCCCTAAAAAGCCTCTGACCTCCTTCTCTGTGTTAGGAACTGGCATCTCTTGAATAGCCTTGACCTTAGCAGGGTCCACTTGAATACCTTTATCACTGACCACGAAGCCTAGCAACTTCCCAGATCTTACCCCGAAGGTGCACTTGTTCGGGTTCAATCTTAGCTTGTACAGTTTCAACCGGTCAAATAACTTCTGCAGATGATCTAGGTGCTCTTCCTCAGTCTGGGACCTAGCAATCATGTCGTCCACATACACTTCAATCTCGTGATGGATCATATCATGAAACAAGGCAACCATGGCACGTTGGTAGGTTGCCCCAGCATTCTTTAATCCGAACGGCATGACCTTGTAACAGAAGGTGCCCCACTGAGTAACAAATGTAGTCTTTTCCATGTCCTCAGGTGCCATCTTGATCTGATTATAACCTGAAAAGCCATCCATGAAAGAGAATACCTTGTGCTGAGCTGTATTATCAACGAGGACATCAATGTGAGGTAAGGGGAAGTCATCCTTGGGGCTGGCCCTGTTTAGATCCCTGTAATCGACACACATTCTGACCTTACCGTCCTTTTTAGGTACCGGCACCACATTAGCAACCCACTGAGGGTAAGAAGTCACTGCAAGAAACCCGGCATCAAACTATTTCATGACCTCGGCTTTAATCTTCTCGGACATCTCTGGACGCATCCGACGAACCTTTTGTTTAACTGGAGGGCAGTCTTCCCTAGTCGGCAAATGATGAACGACAATATCGGTATCCAACCCTGGCATGTCTTCGTAGGACCAGGCAAAGATCTCCATATAGTCATGTAACATCTTGGTTAACCGTTGCTTCACGCTGAGCTCTAGGTTGGCACCAATCTTTACCTCTTTTCTATCTGCCTCAGTACCCAGGTTTATGGTTTCCACTGGCTCTTCATGGGGTTGAATTGCCCTCTCTTCCTGAAGAAACAGTCTAGCGAGCTCGTCAGGCACTTCGCAATCATCTTCACCTTCGTCTTCGGCTAAGTTGATCGGATTTTCGAAGTCATAATTGGCATTAGCAGAGTTGTTGTCAGTAAGATCCAGAGTGGATTGGAACCTGTATGAGTGAGTGTGTGTGTAAATACAGCTGTTTTGAAAATCATGTAAAGGAAAGATAGAAAAGGAACACAATATTTGCAATGCGAAAAACGTCCAAGATTTGCATTCATGATGTATAAAATGACAGTTCATATGCCCTCACAAATAGAACCACGGTGCCTCGGGTAAGACACCGGGCCATAGAGTTTATCATTGTTTATTACAAAATAACAAAACAAAGAAATTTATTACTTAGTAACCAAAGAAACATGGAGGTTGTCCTTTGCGCTCCAATTGTTGGGTCCACCATCAGTTGCCGGGTAAATCCAGCTATCGAACTCAGCTTCATCCACTTCCTCTTCATCACCAATAGCATTAACTCCATGAGCAGGCAGGGGAGCTGTCACCACATTAGGTTTGTCAGATGCCTCGAACTGTACCTCCTTAGCGTCAATGAGGTCCTGCAGCTTGTTTCTTAGTGCCCAACAGTCGTCAGTGGCATGCCCCGGGCTGTCTGAATGGTAAGCACAACGGGCATTCGGGTTGTACTTAGGAGAGGTAGTGTTTGAGAACTTTGGCGCCTCCTTGACGGTCACCAAATTGGTGGCTAGTAACTGTGGCAGGATTTGCGATAGGGTCATGCTTAACCGGGTAAACTCTCTCCGGGGTCTATCAGCCCTTTGAGGATTGTTTGGCCGGGGAGCGGCAGCAGGCGTATCAATCATGACCGCACTGACAGATTGGCGGCGATCAGGTCTTTCTGATTTCCTAGAACCATACACGGCACTAGACTCCTTTTTAAACGGCTTCTTTTCTGCACTAGATGATGCACCCTTTGCAATCTTCCCAGATTTCAGCCCAGCTTCGACTCTCTCTCCAGTCAAGATTAAATCAGTGAAACCAGCAGAAGAATTCCCAATGAGATGGTTAAAAAATGGCCCCGATAGGGTCCCCAAGAACATGTCCACTAACTCTCGATCAGTCAAAGGTGGCTGCACCCTGCCAGCCAGGTCTCTCCACTTCTGCGCGTACTCTTTAAAACCTTCACTTGCACCTAACGACATACCCTGGAGTTGGGTACGGGTGGGGGAAAGGTCGGCATTATACTGATACTGCTTATAGAAAGCAGTAGCCAGCTCCTCCCAGTTACGAACTTTGGTCCCATCCAGCTGATAGAACCATTCGAGATGAGTCCCTGAAAGACTCTCCTGGAAGAAGTGGATCCATAGATTCTTGTCCGCAGAGTACGGCTGAATCTTCTGAACATAGGACCTCAAATGCAGCTTGGGACAGGATGCCCCGTCATACTTAGAAAAAGTTGGAGCTTTGAACTTGTGCGGGATAATTACACCAGTCGACAAACCCAGATCTCCAAAATCCAGCCCAGGTACCTGTTGAACTTCCATGGCCTTCAACCTGTCTTCCAGTTGTTTGTACCTGTCATCTGCAGGAGGATACTGTTCCTCATCAAAATCTGTCTCGTTGTCGGAGACTTCTGGAGTAGGAAGCTTTACTTCTGCCTGAGAAGGACTCTTGCCAACAGAAGAAACAGCCTCTTCTTGGTGCAGAGTATTACCCAACCTTCGGCCCGAGTTGAATAGAACAGTTCTTCTTTTCTTCTTCTTCTCCTTCTTCAGGAGCATAGTCTTCAATTCCTCTTGGCCCTTAGCTAGACCCAGGATTAGTTCTTGAAACTGCGCATTCTGCGCCTGGAGAGCCTTGATTGATGTCTCTGTTGATTCAGATCCGGGATTCATGATGCTGAAATAAACAGCGAAGAACTGTAAGCAACCTGAAAAAGGGAAAAACCTGCTATGCACATGATGTATGAAATGCGTATGAATTATGTTTTCAAAGATAATCGGGAATCAACTTTGTAAACAAAAAAGTAACACACTTTATTAGATTCAACTTTGTAACTGAAATTATTCAACAAGTTGCCCTTAGGCGTTTACATGAAAGGAAACAACTGGAAAGGAAATAAAAACTGTAAAGGCACATTCAGAATTCCTCATTGATCCCATGGTCTCCTCTTCTCAGTACGGAGGTAGGCATTCAGAGCTCTCTCATTCTCCAACTGCTTTGTCAGCTTCTGGATCTTTGATTCCTGCTCGTTGAACTTTTCCCAGTAAGAATCCCGTTCTTCTTGCAGTTGCGACCAAGATCTCTTCAATGTCTCATAATCAGTAGGTATCTGAGGAGGAAGGACAGTTGGAGGAACACCATCTTTATCAGGACACTCAAGGATGACGGGTCTGACAGCTTCATACGGCATACCTAACTTCTGAGCACGGATGCGGACCCATTTGTAGTAGGCTTCCATAGGTAGAGAAGTCTTTGGCCCTAGCTCTTGTGGGTCAGCTTTATGAACCTTCTCCCAAGCCTTGATGAACCTACGACGTAGCTCGTCACTATCCACCTGAAACTCGAAACTGATGTGAGGCACCAACATCTCATGGGGGCCTGCTCTTCTTGCTCTTCCAAACTGACGGAGTGCTAGACATGGATTGTAAGAGATCCCTCCTTGAGTACCAATCAGAGGAACATTAGGATACTCCCCGCATCGATCAATAATAGCTATCTCATCCAAACCTCTGCAAGTCCAAATAATGTCTTTATCGGTGAGAGACATTAACCTGTGAGCCCAACCTCTTCCTTCTTGGTTCTTCAGTACGGACTTAGGGAGGTGCGAAATAAACCACCTCACCAACAAAGGGATACAACACCATAGGGTTCCTCGTCTTCGGGTAGTACGGGCATGAAGTTGTTGCAAGATGTCACCCAAGAGAGTGGGCACAGGGTTCTGAGACATAAAGATCCTAATGGAAGTGACATTGATGAAGTTGTCAGGATTAGGAAACAGGACTAACCCATAGATTAGGAGGGCTAAGATGTCTTCATATGCCCTAAAGTCCAAGTCATTCCAGAAGTTGTTAGCTTTACCAATCAGAAACTTGGCCAAGAAACCCTTAACTCCGCTTCTAGTTACCCAATTGTCTGTTACCTCTTGATGGGTCAAAGGAAGAGCTGCAGCAATGTCCTCATGCCTGAGGGTCTTTTCCCAACCAGTAAAGGGGGTCTGATCCAAGATAGGGATACCAAGCAGATTAGAGAACTCTTCCAGGGTAGGGACCAGCTGGAAGTCTTGGAAGGTAAAGCACTGGTACTGAGGGTCATAGAACTGGATCAGAACACTCATCAACTGTTGATCCCGCTTTGCAGTGACTAAACTGAGAAGAGAACCATGCCTCTGAATGAAGGAAGTGGTGTTTGGAATTCTGCTAACCAACTCATCAATCAACTCAGGTGAACGAACAAAGTTGAATCGGATAGTATTCCTTCGCACAGGCATCATAATGTCCTACAAAACAGAGCAAAGATGAAACCCTCTTGTCTTTGAAATGGTCAGTTCTTATGCAGGATGCAATGCTTATGATGTTATGATGTTATGATAAAGCACACCACATACAGATACAAAGGCAAACATAGTAAGGCACACAAGTCACACAAGGCAAGCCCCTAAAGTTTAGGCCAGCATGAGGTCTAGGTACTACCCTCTTTCAGTTTGTTGGTTCATACCTGTCCTAATCAAAAGTAACCGGGTTCTTAGGGGATCCCAATATCATTGACTACCCTCAATCGGTCATAACTCCAGCATCGCAATCTTTTCTTGCGGCCAGAACCATCACGAGAGTTTAGCCTCAATGGGCGTAGCATACTGCTACTGTTCTAAAGGCCAAGTTGTGTCAATTAAGGTTCTAAGGTTGTTGGTGCTTAATGACTCCTTAGAAGACCCATATTCTCCTCGTTGCGACACAAGGGATATCGGTACAGACTAAGGTGCCACACCAACGTAGCCACTGCTTCACCTGTGTCGGTCTACGCCGGACAGGTCCCTCACAGCTTATGCTACCTAAACAGGGTATCCCCAGATCCGGGTTAGGATCTATGTAACTCCGATGCAACCCACAATAGTAAAACAAGCAAAACAATACAAGTGAAAACACAGTTATGACCTAGCCCTAAGGTACACCTCACTTTAAGTTAGTTCCCCAACAGAGTCGCCAGTTCTGTGATCGGTGGATCTGGAACTGACTGTTTAACGCTGGTTCGCGAAATGTCGCGGAAGCAAGAGTCGCCACCGTCTTTTATTTTCTCCAATAGGAAAGGACAAAAGCACAGAAAAATTCCTTTAAGAGATTGCTCTCGGTTCGGGAGGTAGGTTATAGAAAGGGAAGGTATTAGCACCCTTTCTATCCATGGTTATCCATGGGCTCTTAGATACTTGCTCATTTGTGTTTTCAAAAATGGTTTGTTTGCTTTTCAATGTGGGTTTTAAAAAGTTTCTTTGAAAAATTTCAGATCGACTCGTACGTCAGAGTGTTTGAAAAGTTTGCCTTGAAAGCTTTTGAAAATGTGTCAGTGTGAAAAGTATTTTTGATTTGTTTTGAAATTAGAGCAAGTATCCTTGAGAACCTACCTACCCTAAGGAATTCGTCTGTGTAAGAGTCCTTAAAAGTAGTGCCATCCCACCATTGAGAGGTAGGTAGCACCACCATTGGAGGTGTTCGGGTCAATTCGATTTTTAGGGACATGGTGATCACCAGAGCAATGGGAAGACACCTTAGAAGCTACCCTCATGCCAGGTTCCCGGATCATGAGGACTTACTAAGACGTTTTCTACTCGACGACCACCTTTCGAAAGGCAACAGTGAGGCGTACCCTAGGGGTGGTGTGTGCGAATTGTGTGTCATGTTTCAGTTATTTGTCTTGTCATTTTTGTTGTGATCTACGCTTGATTTTAATTTGTCCATTCATTCTTGCATGCTTGGTTAACAGTTATAAAGTTTGCAGAAAAATAAATCTACAGCTATTACAAATGGCGCGGGTCCACATCACCAAAATTAAACCGGACCCGATTTAGCGGAAAATAAATAAAGCGAATAAAAGTGCGATAAATAAAATTACATGGCTTAGGGACAATTACATAATTATATAAACGATAAAAGTAAATGCGCGAAATAAAGAAATTAACAAAATTAGGGCGTTGGACCCTTGTGCAAACAATTAAAATTAATAATGAATTACAAATTAAATGATTAAATGTTTTTTGGTATTTTGTGTTTTTTTAGATTCAATAAGGAAAAGAAGTCAATTAATTTAAGCGGCGAACCCTAATTCTAATATTTTTTAATTATTAAGAAAGAATTAAAATATGACCTAAATTAAACCTAATTCATTTATGTATAATTTAAATAGGAAAATAAATAAATAAATAATAATTATTATTGTGGAAAAAAGGGAAATAAAAAGAATTAACAATTAAAACCTAAATTCTACATTTTTGGATTTTTATTAAAAAAGGAATTAAAATTAAAACCTAATTACACTACATAATTTACATTCTAATTTATTTATGAAAATAATTATAATAAAATAAATATTTTATTTTCTGTATTTTCTGATTTTTATAATGTTTTTATATTTTATAGAAAAAATAAATTAATTGAATTAAGACAATAAAATAAATAAATCAAAAATAAAAGTGAGAAGAAAAAATATAAAATGCAAACCAGGGTGGGGTGCTGCCCCAAATAAAGAGGTATAGGCCTGGAAATTCTGGCCCAATTGACTTTGCCATATGCTGACTTTTTGGATTGTGTGTGATGCTTTGACTCATGCCTAGGGTGTACCCCCATCTTCTGCCTTGAGTGAGAGGTCCTGGACACGTGGGCTGCCTGATGGTGAGGAAATATAGTGTACCTGAACGTTAGCGTAGCATAGGAACAATTATTGAAAAATAGCATTGGAATTTTGCCAGACCTGGGACTTGAACCCAGGTCTTGAAGGTTACAAGCGTAGCACTTAACCACTGAGCCATCACGTTCACATTTAACATATAATATAACATAAATAATATAAAAAGAACACGCTAACGCCTTTGGAAATTCGCGCGAAATTCAAAAGAGCCAATGGCTGATGGACACGACGCCTTCGTCTTCCTCACCCTGTAAAACAAAACTCAAAGGGAACGGTTTTTGAAGCGTGGTTTTAGAGGGGCTAGCAGAAAATAGCGAATAGCTCCCTATGGACCATAAATTGTTCGCGAGGTATGTGTCTTGTTCAGAGGAACACGCTGAGTGCAATGGTCATAATCTCAAGTTCCAATTGTTCCTTGGGTGAGAAACCCCAAATCAAGAACCCTGCAACCCTAAATATCATTCATGGCCAAATCGCATGTATTGCTCAAAAATGAAATCAATTAGTATGGTTAGCTTTAGAACATCATGAGAAACAAGAATTCATAAACAAAATATGCAAAAGATGTATGATTCGTGCTATGCGATTTCAGAAAATTCACTTTGCAGTTTGAGTTCTAACCAACGATTCTTTGTGCTTTAGTTGATGTTAATGATTGAGAAAGGTTCAAGAATGTCTCAGGATGCTATATCAATGAAACTTGAGGCTTGAAACGACCTAAAAGCTAGTTTTCAGTCTTGAGTTTTTTGTGAAAAAATTCAATGTGCAATGCTTGTTTTTGGGCGCAGCTTGCAGTCTCTTTGGCTTAGGGTTGTGATGCTGAGTATGTATAGAGCATGTTAGGTCAAAAAGATTGAATAAAATCCATTGAATTCATTGTTTGAAGATTTGATTTGCTTAAGGATCTTTTCTAATCTTTTTTCATGGTTTTTTGTGTCAATTAGTTCCAATCAAGCCAAAACCTTCTATATTTGCATGTGCACGAAATCTCAAGTTCAAATCATGCATAAAAAGATTTGTTTAGGTTAAGGTTATATTTTTCATGGATTAAAATGATTTAAATGAATATAAATTAATATAAATTCAAATAAATAATTAAAAAACATGAAAATACTTCCCTTTGGGCCTAGTGGTCGTGCATAGGCTTGGCATGAAGAAACTTGGAAGAAAAATGGGCCCATTTGCATTTTTAGGCCTTTTGCATCAATGTTGACTTTTCAAAATTCCTAAAAATTTCCCAACTTCCACAAGGCATAACTTGGTCAATTTTTAAGCTTTTCACATGTTCTTGGACATTTTGGAAAGGTCTTTGAGTCCTTTAACCAATGCCTTTGGTCCCATGTCATTTTGATTTACCAATCTCAAGTTATGGCCTTTGACTTAAAGTCCCTTTTTGTTGACTTTTAAAAATGACCTATAATGTTGAAATTGATAACTTTTTGTGAGAGCATTTCTTGGACTTGGAACATGAAGATGAATTGTAGGAAATGTCTTTCTCTTCAAAATGAGCTTTGGATGGAATTTTTCTGATAATCCATGTGGAAGTTATGCCCTGGTCAATTTCAGTTGACTTTTTCAGCTGTCCAAATATAGCAACTTTTGTATCTTGATGATTTTCTGAGCCAAATTTTGAGAATCATGATCAAGCATTGATCAAATGATGTTTGTGGCTTCAAAATGATGTGTTGACCAAAAATTTGAACTTTTGACTGTCAAATGACCATTTTGCCCCTACAGTTGACTGTAGTGCAATCTAGGGTTTTGACTGTGCAATTTTGAGCTGAATGCCTTGAAACTTGACATGAGGATGCTTGACCACATTTGTAGGCATATGAGACTTGATTGGGCCCTTGAAAAGTTCATTTGCTTGACCAGAACTCAAACCCTAGTTTTGACTGTATAGGAGCCAGTTGAGCTGCACAACCCTGGGGAAATTTGTGACCTTGATTTGGCAATTTCTTGATGAATATGGGAGGGCAAATTTTGGGGTACAACAGTGACCTACCAACTTTCATTGAAGGTAGAGAGAGAATATATCATAACATCGTCGTTTATTAACGATATACTACCAACGTTCACCGAGGGTAGAAAAAAGATAACAATCACCAACTTTCACTGATGGTGAAGAGAAAATATATCATAACATCACCGTTCATCGATGATGAACTACCAACGTTCACTGAAGGTAGCAAAAAGATAACAAGTTTCCCCAAAATTCTAGCGTTTCACCTAGAACGGGTCTCAACTTCTTCTTTAACCAAGGCATTTCGCCTAGAAAGGGTAGTATATAAGTTGTGTCAAATAAAGAGACTACCACTTGCAAATATTTCACAACAAACTGCAAACTATCCACTCATAGAGAAAATAGAAAAAAAATAATGTCGACTTTTACGGGGAAGTACAATTTGCTCAAATAAAGAGACCTGCTATTTTCTGTTATAGGAAGGATTGTAAAAATGACTTTCTGGGGAAGGAAATATGGCTTCCTGGGGAAAGAAATATGACTTCCCGGGGAAATGCCAACATATTCCTACTGAGGAGATAAAGTCTTCTTGTGCAAAATAAATGCAAATTCTCGGACCAAAACTTAAACCTTGCAGAAATCCAAAGTAATAATATTGCTGGGAAACAAAGATTCAAACCAAAAATAAACTGGAGTAAAACAGTCTACCAAAATACATTCTTTGAGAAATAAACTCAAGAGAGAAACCCAAATCATCCAGACAAAGAGTTGTGTAGGAAGGCTAAAGCAAAAATCTTCCACAAGGGATAACTCTGGGGAAATTGAAATAATATACACTTTCCGCTTAAGGACAACACTCTATTGGGGGGAGGATAACACAACTCTGCAAAACAGGGTAATATGTCAACAAAATAATAACGAATGTTAATGAGCAACGATTTGCTAAATTTAACTATACATGATGTATGTATGAATGTATGAGTATTATCATGTATATGCTGACAAAACAGACATATAATACTGGGAATAAACAAACAAAACCAATTCGAGCGCACACAACACTCGTCCAAAACGATCATCCCAAAAGGCAATAAGCATCAACTAAGGAACAACGTCCTACTGCATGGCTTAACTTTACCGGGGAGAAACATAATATAGCGAAAAAACAATACAGATACAGGGATATAACATCCTTCTCCAGGCTTCACCAGGGAGTAGTACTCAGACTTCAACGGGGAAATAAATATTTTCAAGTGTAGCACTTCTACTGGAGATTCGCAAAACTGATTTCAAATAAGGCAGATGGAAACCACATCTTTAACACATTCATTGGGGAATTTAGGCCCACCTTAAAGGAGAAAAATCATACATACTTTACTAAGGGAGATAATTCTTCATCATCGAGACATCAACTAGGGATTTCTTGCTAACTTCATTGGGGAGGTCAACACCATATCCCCGAGGGGAAACCAATATACGTTCTTCACTGGGGGAACCAGAGATACGTTATTCTTCGAGAGTAATTATTGCACCAACTTCCTTGGGGAGAAAGGAATTTTAGCAAGTGAGTGAAGCCTTTACTGAAGAATCTTGAATTGAGTCTTCATATCATGCAAACTCAAGAATGAAAAGTGAACCAAGAATTGACTGGGGACACAGGAGTCACAAACCCAATACAGCAAAAACGTCTTGAGAAAACCTTCCCAGGGGAAACAAAACTTCCCGAAATTACTAGAGTTCGCCCATTACTGGGATCACGACTTTTGTTTTCCTCTCAAATCAAAAAATCTAAAGTAAAAAGTAAATTGTAAATTCTTTTTGAAAAACAATTTTGTTACTTAATCTTTTCTCTTTGAAAATTATTATCAATAATAAATGGAGTCTTTTCAAGCTAAATAAAATTAGAAAGACAAAGAATTGGGTAAAATCTCAAATTTTATTGATAGAATGGTAGTCTGCGAATGGAGAGAATCGATGGATAATTACCAAGTTCAGAAAGTGGTAATATATAATGGAAAAGATACATTAAGATACAATGACCACTATTCCCTCTAACAACTTTTAAAATCCTGAGAATCAGCTTCTATCGAAGTATGGTGAGGATCCATGGAGATTGTTGCTTCAATGATCAAGTCTTGTCTGATGTAGTTACTTGCCAAGAAAGTCCCTAACTTTTGCCTAAGCTTCCCTTGCGGGTTTTCAACTTAGTGGGAAATTTTATTTTGTTTATGTCTCTAATTTTTGCTTAGACCTCCCTGTGATGCCATGGGAGAACTGACTTAAGGTTTTGCGTTTGTGTTTGCAAATGTTGCGGTTTAGCAAGAGTCACCACCGACTTTTCTTTTATCCAAAAAGGAAAGGTGAAAAAGCACAGGAAAGACCTTTAAAGATATTTTCTTGAGTTCGGGGGGTAGATTATGAAAAGGGAAGGTATTAGCACCCTTTTCATCCATGGTTTTCCATGGGCTTTTAGTTACTTGCTAGATCACTTGCTTTTATTTTGAAATTATGCTTTGGGTGTTTTTGAAAGTATTTTGTAAAAGAGGCCATTGTTTAGGCAATCTTTGTAATAATTCTCGTTCGTAAGAATGTATACAAAGATGTTTGTCTTTTTGAAAATGTTTTCAATGTTTGTAAGATGTTTGGAAATGTGTGTGTTTGTTTTGAAAATAGCAAGGATATTTGTTTTTGAGAGTGAGCAAGTAACTAAAAGTAATCTACCTACTCAAAAGGTCTTAGATGTGCTTTTCCTCTTCCTTTAGATGTTGCTACCTTACCATTGATTTTGCAAGAAGCCCCATCGTTGGATTTGAAGGGACGAACATTATGACGTTTGAATAGTAATAGAAGGCAACCTATGAGACGTTTTAGCAATGTCGTTTAGGGACTAGATCATTTTACCGAATTCAACATCGAGGGTCATCGAGGGACTACGATATTTTTTCATCGAAGGATCTTTGCTAAAACGTCCCATGTTCGAGGGACATGACTATTTTCCGAAAGGCCACAAAAATGGGATTACCCTAGAGGTGTTAGTGTGAAATTGTGTTAGTTTTCATACATTTTATCTTGTATTTGAAAGTCATATATTCGTCGATTTTATCTTTCCATGCATCCTATTCACTAGCAATATATAAAAGGCAAGTAAAATACGGAAAGTAAAATCTAAGCTATTACATCACTTTAGGGGGATGGGGGTACAATTTAACAATGGGGATGAAGTAGAAACTAAAATATTACAACCATATCTAATAATAATGAAAACAATGTAAAAGCAGTGCAAAACAAAGGGAAAATTCATTTTGAACTGCTATGTGTCGACCCATGCTGCTATGCATCGACACATAGATTTTCCTTGCTCTTGTAAAACTAAATGTGTTCAGTATGAGTCGACACATAATGGGATGTATCGACTCATAAACCTTCTTGTATCGATGCGAAACGCATATGTATGGACTCATAGGCTTTTCCAGCTTCTGCTTTGTGACCTGAACTCAGTATGGGTCGATGCATGAGGGTTATGTGTCGACTCATACCCTGTTTTTTCACTAGGGTGGGTCGACACATGAGGATATGTGTCGATACATGCTGCATTTTTCTGCCTTAAACATTGCTTTACTAACTGTACATGTTAGTTTATGGCATATGATGGATAAATGTAAATAACACATGATTGAAGAAGCCTAAACCATAAGCAAATGATTAATTCTTAGGGATAATAAAATACTACATCTTGTCCTCAAAGAACAACAGATTATTAATGATGTAATGACAAGATATCAAGTCAAGAGGATTTACCTTTGGGCTGCACTGGTTGTTTTAGATCTAAATGCTTTACCAAATGCTGTGATGACCTTGTGAGTCTTCAGAAAGCTGCTCTGGACTGCTGGAATTGAGCTGGAATGTACTGTAATATTTTTGGTATCTTTGATGGTAAAGGTGAATATCACTACAAGGACTGTTTTTATGTTTGGCCAAACTTTGTATATGATGAAGTGTTTGCCTTACGGAGAGTTTGTATGGTGGAGTAATGGGTTGGGGTTCTGTTTTGAATAGGAGTTGGTGCTGATTTTGAATGAATCAGTCAAGTTTACAAGGGATACTGTTTTTCTGGTCAACAAAAACTCTCTATGCTCTCTCCAGAATTTTACTCTGAAATCTAACTCTAAAAACCAACCTCGAAAATCTTATGAGACAGTCCTCTTTTGTAGCCCCTTGACTGTGGTTTAGGGGGGAAACCACATAAATTATTTTGAATTTTTTTGCTTACTACTTTGACACTTTCTTCACACAATTTTCCTTTGCCATTTTGGTGCAATTTTTGGGGCTGTTGTGATGCAAGCTTGAGCAGACTGCATAGAGTAGTTTTTGGACTGCATTGGGCAACATGCATCCTTGGGGTGCAACATAGCACAAGCTCTCTTTCAGGGCAGCATGGGGTGTTTTGGCAATGTGGCTCATCACATTTTGTTCAACTTGGACAACATGGTTTGTAGCATGTCACAATTTTGGTCTAGTGGAATATTTCAAGCACATTATATTAAGGGCCAAAACATTGTTACAAGGTCTTTTGAGAAAATTCAATCAAGGCATAGTTTTAGAATTTGTAATTTTGTAATAATGCCACTTTACAATAACTTGAATTACTTGCATCATCTCGAATTATTTGGAATTATAATAAAATGCCATGAAGCAAAAAATGAAATTTACCAAGTATAGGAAATACTTAGAAAATTTTCAAAGTCTTGCAAAGTTGGATTTTTGATCCTCTTGATTTTTGGTGATCAAATTTCATATTTTGGATGTCTTGATGAAATATGATTTTTGGGACTCAAGTTTGGTCAAAAAGTCAAAGTTTGACTTTTTAGTATACAGTTGACTTTTCTCACCAGTTGACTGAATTTGTCTATCAATCCACTGATCTCAGGAGATGAATTGAAATATGAAATTAGGTCAAAATGAGGCGCTCGGATCCTTGAGATCATGCTTCCAACCAATAAGCCAGTTATTAGGTAAAAAATCAAAGTTCGGTCATTTTTCAATCAAAACCCTAATTTCGCCCATTTTGCCCCCTTTTCGTAATTTCAATGACTTTCTTGGAAAATTATGATCCCAAACTTGAAACTTGACAAAAATAATCCTAAGGGTCCATAATGATTCATTAAAGTCATTCGAAACATTATCAATCCAACTGCCTTTGTACAAACCCAAACCCTAATTTGAGGTATCAGTGTTGGGAAAATTGTTTGACCTAGTCGATACTTGCGCAAACTATATGTATTAGAGATCTTTATAGGAAATATCTTGATAAATGAGAGGGCAAATTTTGGGGTACAACATCTGCCCCTGTTCAATATTCTTAAGCCTGAAGAGTTAGATTGGCATGTTTTGCCATTCGTGACTCGAAGGTGGAAGATGATTGGACACTAGAGTGCCCAGAAATTTGCACTCGGTGATGTGATGGTAGAGGTAATGGGATTGAAGATTCCATTTGGAGAGGTGGTAGAAATTTATAGGAGATGGGCTTAAAGATGCCATCCAAAGATGATTGTTTGTGTTGTAATTTGTAAGTTGAAAGAATGAGTATCAGAATGGCGTCCGTGTCTGGAGCGTATCTAAACTGTATCTGAAAGTTGAATCTGAATGAGTATCAGAATGACATCTGTGTCTAGAGCGTATCTGAACTGTATCTGAGAGTTGAGTCTGAATAAGTATCAGGATGGCATCCGTATCTGGAGCGTATCCGAACTGTATCAAAAGGTTGAATCTGAATGAGTATCAGGATGGCATCCGTATCTGGAGCGTATCTGAACTGTATCAAAAGGTTGAATCTGAATGAGTATAAGGATGGCATCCGTATCTGGAGCGTATCTGAACTGTATCAAAAGTTTGAATCTGAATGAGTATTAGGATGGCATCTGTATCTAGAGCGTATCTGAACTGTATCATGATTGCATATTGTTAATGGTAGCTGTTAATCTTATCCTGAAAAGGGTAAAATGTTAGCTAAAATACAAAGTTATGTTTGCATGAAATGTATGATGCAATGTATTGCTTTATCAATATTTATGATATGTGGATGCAATGTATGCGCATGTAAGTTGATTTGCTGTTTGATTGAGGAAAATAAATCCTTGAATACCGCTGAGGATATGTTGAATTTCCATTTCTTGAAGTTGAAGTACTGACGAACTCTTGTTGAGAGAAGTGAGTTCTGTTGTAAGGGCAATGCCATGTACTGCTTGTAAGATCTGCTTGGGGAATCCTGAGAATTTGACGATTTCTACTGGGGATTAAAAATTTGAAATTTGTTCCGCTGGGGATCTAGATGACGTACTGTGGGGATTACTTATGGAATAGCCTAGAGACGTTTTCCTGTCCTTTCAACCTATCAGTAATTGTCTTTCTCATTTTGTTTATTTATAAACAGTAATTATGTTCAAACGCATATGTTCATCAATGAATCATTGGATGTCTTTGCAAATAAAACACAAGTGTAAAGAAAATGACAAATAGTTTTCTGTACTTTCAAAGAGATATCTTTGTATTGGATTTGAATAAGTATTTTGTTCAAAGGAGACAAACATTCTAGTAAGAGAATGGTGCCATAAAACAAGAAAAATTTATACAAAGAAAGATAGCTATGTGTAATAATCTCATGGGGTTCCCATTCTTCTATAGCCTTAATATCTCTGAATATCTTATATATTTGTTGCTTTATCCGAAGATAATTGAATTGATTAGAAACTCCGAATTTGTCAGTGGAGGTCAAAGGTTGTCCGTAAGTGATCCGACGGGACATAGTCATACGCTTTAATTCCCTAACTTTTGCCTGGACCGCCCTTTCGAGTTTTCAGTCCACCGGGAAACCCTTTTTTGCCGAAGTCGCCCTTTCGGATTTTTAACTTGCCGGGTGTACAACTTTTTTTTAAATATTTTATCTCTAATTTTTGCCTGAACCTTTTTGGTTCGCCGGGATGCCCTTTTTTTGCCTAGGTGTGTCAACCTAGTGGATCTCTTATGTGTAGTATCTTTTGACTATGTCTGCGTTCGCAGGGTGTGGAAGGTCGTTGCCATCCATGGTGGTCAAGATCATCGCCCCACCAGAGAATATATTCTAGATTACAAATTGTCCTTCATAGGTAGGAGTCCATTTTCCCCTGGAATCACTTTGTGGCAAGATGATACGTTTGATCACTAGATCCCTAACTTGATATACTTGGCGTATGACTTTCTTGTTGAAAGCCTTGATCATCAGTTTTTGATACATCTGACCATGGCAAACAGCAGTAAGTCTCTTTTCATCAATCAAGTTTAGTTGATCAAGTCGAGTTTGGATCCAATCTTCTTCACTCAAACCTGCATCCTTCATAATCCTCAGAGAGGGGATTTGGACCTTGATAGGCAAAACAACTTCCATGCCATATACCAAAGAATAGGGTGTTGCCCCAGTTGATGTGCAAGTTGTGGTACAGTACCCATGGAGAGCGAAAGGTAACATCTCATGCCAGTCTTTGTACGTGACTGTCATCTTTTGTATGATCTTTTTAATGTTTTTATTTGCATCTTCAACAACACCATTCATCTTTGGCTGGTAGGGAGAAGAATTGTGATGTTGAATTTTGAATTGCTCGCACAATGCGGTGATCATAGTGTTGTTGAGATTTGTACCATTGTCAGTGATGATCCTTTCCGGGATACCGTACCGGCAAATGAGATTTTGCTTGATGAAGTGGGAAACAACATTCTTGGTGACGGAAGCGAAGGAAGCTGCCTCGACCCACTTTGTAAAATAGTCAATGGCCACTAGGATGAAGCGGTGTCCATTGGAGGCTGTCAGTTTGATTTCCCCAATCATGTCTATTCCCCACATAGCAAAGGGCCAAGGAGCCATCAAGACATTAAGAGGAACCGGAGGTACGTGCACCTTGTCAGCATAAATTTGACACTTATGACAGGTCCGAGAGTGTTGATAACAATCTGCTTCCATGGTAGACCAATAATAGCCTGACCGTAGGATTTTCTTCGCCATCGTATGCCCACTGGAGCGGGTGCCAAAAGTACCTTCGTGTAATTCAGCCATGATCCTTTCCGCTTCAACCTTATCCACACACCAAAGCAGAATGGAGTTATGATTACGTTTGTACAGGATACCATTACTCAGAAAGAACTTAGCAGAGAATCTCCTTAAGAACTTCTTATCATTGATTAAAGCTCCTTCTGGATATTCTTGAGCATCGAGATACCTCTTGACTTCATGAAACCAAGGCTGGTCCACTACCTCTTCAGTATTAATCTCGTGACAGTGTGCCGGTTCGTCCATTCATTCGATGGTGATTTGGGGAGCTTCGTTATCCTAATTAAGTTTAAACATAGATGACATTGTGGCTAGAGCGTCTGCTAGCTGATTTTCTTCTCGCGGGAAATGCTCGAAGGTAATCTTCTCAAAATATGGTAGAAATGTCAAAACATGTTCTTTGTAAGGGATAAGGTTTGGGTGCTTAGTGTCCCATTCCCCTTTGATCTGACTGATAACCAAAGCTGAATCTCCAAATACGTCTAAGGATTTGATTCCCAAGTCTATGGCAGCTCTGAGACCAAAGATGTATGCTTCGTATTCCGCCATGTTGTTTGTACAATTGAAGCAAAGTCTGGCAGTAAATGGAGTATGTCACCCTTCTGGAGATATGAGTACAGCGTCAATACCATTACCAAGTGCATTGGATGCCCCATCAAAGAACAGGGTCCATCGGGATCCTTGTTCAGGTCTGTCATATGGCCTGATTTCTTCACAGTTGTCTAATGTCATGATGTCTTCATCCGTGAATTCAAACTTCATGGACTGATAATCTTCTACAGCTTGATGAGCAAGATGATCAGCTAGCACACTTCCCTTTATAGCTTTTTGGGTAGTATACTGTATGTCATATTCTGTTAGGATCATCTGCCATCTAGCTATTCTCCCTGAAAGAGCAGGCTTCTCAAAGATGTATTTTATCGGATCCATCTTAGATATCAACAAGGTAGTATGAGTCAGCATATACTATCTTAGCCGGCGTGCAACCCATGCCAGAGCACAACAAGTTTTCTTGAGCAGTGAATATCTGGTTTCATAGTCAGTAAACTTTTTGCTTAGGTAGTAAATAGCATGCTCTTTTCGGCCAGACTCGTCATGCTGCCCCAATACACACCCCATTGAGTTCTCTAAAACGGTCAGATACATGATCAGTGGTCTTCCCTTGACAGGTGGCATCAAAACATGAGGCTCTTGTAAGTACTCCTTGATCTTGTCAAAAGCAACCTGACATTCATCATTCCATATGACTACTTGATCTTTCTTCAATAGTTTGAAGATTGGCTCACAAGTAGCCGTTATGTGAGAAATGAATTTGGCAATATAGTTTAGGCGTCCCAAGAATTCTCTTACTTCCTTCTCAGTACGAGGAGCAGACATTTCTTGTATTGCTTTAACCTTGGTAGGATCAACCTCAATGCCTTTGTTACTGACGATAAAACCTAAAAGTTTACCGGACCGTACTCCGAATGTGCACTTGTTTGGATTCAACCTCAGCTTGTATTCCTTCAATCTCTCAAACAACTTTTGCAAGTGATCAAGGTGCTCTTCTTCAGTTGGTGATCGTGCTATCATATCGTCTGCGTAGACCTCTATTTCATGATGTATCATGTCATGAAACAAAGATACCATGGCGCACTAATAGGTTGCCCCAGCATTCTTCAGTCCGAATGGCATCACTTTGTAGCAGAATGTGCCCCACTGTGTGACAAATGTAGTTTTCTCCATGTCTTCAGGTGCCATTTTGATTTGGTTGTAACCTGAGAATCCGTCCATGAATGAAAACACTTTGTGCTGGGCCGTATTGTCAACCAAGATATCTATGTGGGGAGTGAAAAATCATCTTTAGGGCTGGCCCTATTCAAATCTCTATAATCCACGCACATTCGTACTTTGTCGTCCTTTTTAGGCACATGAACAATGTTGGCAACCCATTGGGGATAAGAAGTGACATCCAAGAATCCAACATTGAATTGTTTCATGACTTCCGCTTTGATCTTCTCTGACATGTCAGGTCTCATGCGGTGGACTTTTTGTTTTATTGGTGGACAGTCCTCTCTTGTAGGTAGACGATGTACCATGATGTATGTATCAAGTCCTGGCATGTCTTTATATGACCAGGCAAAGATCTCAACATAATCATGCAACAGCTGAATCAAATGCTCCTTGACACCGGGCTCCAGATTGGCACCCATCTTGACCTCTTTTTTATCCTCCTCGGTACCCAGATTGATTGTATCCACAGGTTCCTCATGAGGCTGAATAGCTCTTTCCTCTTGTTGTAGTAGTCTGGCCAGTTGGTACTTCACAATCTTCCTCACCTTCTTCTTCGGCTTGGTAGATTAGATCCTGAGAGTCATAAAAGGCCATAGCAGTATCGTTACCCGCGGGATCCGGAATGGAGGGTTACCTACATTTGTGAGTGTGGGTGTGTGTAAGGGTATAGCCATCTTTTAAAAAAAATAAAATGTAAAAGAAAAATAATGAGCACAAAAGTTTGTATGTGAAAAACGTTCATGATTCATTGAATGTCATATGAAGATGAAATAAAAACCCTTACAAATGGACCATTTTGCCTCGGGCAAGACACGAGGTTTTAAATGTGCGAATTGTTTGTGAATATTATAAGTCTAATAGAAATGTAAAGATAAATTACTCAGGGATGAAAGTTATTGGGACAAATTCTCTGGCTTCCCAATTGTGAAGTCCTCCGTTGATAGTAGGAAAGATCCAATTCTCTGAGCTGCAATCCTCTTCACTATCTTCCACCGCGTTGACCTCTCGGTTGCTAATCTTCAAGGGTGGCCCTCCAGCACAGGCACGGTGCACAACCTTCTGAGCACTTGAAGTGAAACCTAAACCAAACTTGTTAGATTTATACAAAATATCCGGAAGTTTCCCCCAGATGGTGCATCCACTCTCCTCTACTACTGCCTTGGCATCCTTCAAAGATGACATCTGGAGTGGAGGTCTTGTAATCTTAGGAATCTGGGATGCAGTCTTGGTCACTGCTACCTCTTGGGGGACCTCTTTGAAATGTTGAAAAGAAGTTTCAATAAACTCGCCATCCAATTCCACATACCGGAAAGAATTTAGGTGGCTAATCATATACTCTTCCTCTCCATGGACAGTGATAATCTTTCCCTGGACCGGATATTTCAGCATCTGGTGTAGTGTAGAGGTGACAACACTGGCATTATGGATCCACGACCTTCCTAGCATACAAGAGTAAGAGGTGCAGATGTCCATTACATAGAAGGTTGAGTTGAAAGTTTGAGTCCCAACCTTTATGGGGATATCCACCTCCCCGTGCACCATCCTCTTTGAGCCATCAAAGGCTCTCATGACTATGTTACTGGGTTTCAACGTCAGTTATTCGCAGTCTAGTCTTTCGAGGGCTTTCTTTGGTAAAACATTAAAAGATAAACCAGTGTCCACTAAGACATGGGCCAGAGTTGTTCCTCTATATTCCACAGAGACATGCAATGCCTCGTTGTGCTTTCTTCCCCTTGGTGTCAGATCAGCATCCGAGAAGCCTAGGCCTTTATCCGCCGTCAAACTAGCCACACAATCTTGAAATTAGTCAGCAGACGTCTCTTGAGGCACATGGGTTGTCTTCAGAAACTTCACCAGGGCTTTCGCATGTGCCTCGGAGCACAGTAACAATTCTAACATGGAGATTTTGGAGGGAGTTTTCCCTAACTATTCAACTACGTTGTAGTCTCTCTTCTTTATTATTCTCAGGATCTCCTCCATTTCCTTCTTGGAGGTTTCGGGGATAGTCAGCGGTTGAGCCTTCGTCCGGACAGGCTCTTCTTGAATACTTTTTCCTCGAGTTTCAACAGTAGGAGTGTTGGTAGGGATAACAGTAGGGGTTGTGTCTTCTTTGTCAATAGGAGCACTTGCAGATATTATTATTGGTATGGAGGTAACCTTTGGAGCAGCCATGGGTCCAAAAACTACCTTTAGAGGGGCAATTTCTGGAGAGAAGATTTTACCGCTTCGGGTAATCTTACTGGTTCCGGCAATATTGCTAATGTCAGAGTCTTCTTCTTAGGAGTTTATTTCTTCGACAGCCAGCCCATCTTATTTGATACCATGGTAGTAGATGTCCCCACCCTAATTCCACGACACTATTTTGTCTGATTCATACGGGACTGGCCCATGCATTGTGATTATAAGAGAATTAGTTTTTGGAACTGATGTAATCCTAACGGGTCTTTTAGGGACCCTGGAAGAATTGGCGGAGATGGTGATGATTGAAACGTCTTGGACAAGAACAGGTGAAACAGGAGTACTTTCAAACAGAATCTCTTTGTTGTCTATCAAGTGTTGAATGCCTGTTTTCAACAACGGGAAAACAGTTGGTAAGGATAAGCAGAGATGGCAGTCTTTATTACAACCCGGGAATACACCGGCTTTCAACAAGTTTATCTTAATGATTGGGAGTGGAGTCAAGAGTTCATCGATTATGGTGACAAACAAACCTTCTTCAACATAATTAGTGTGGTGATCATGTCTAGGCATAGGAGCAGAAATGACGTTTGGCTTCTCGGGCGCATCAAACTCAATCTCTTTTGCCTCTATAAGGTCTTGAATCTTGTTTTTCAGGGCCCAACAGTTGTTAGTGTCATGACCCGGACATTCAGAATGATATGCGCATCTGGCATTTGGGTGATAATGAGGGGACGCTGTGTTGGCGTTCTTTGGAGCTTCTTTTAAAGTTACCAAATTGGATTTCAGAAGGTGCGGTAAAACCTAGGCTAGAGTCATATTGATTCTGATGAATTGTCGGACTGGCCTCTCCACCCTCAGTTGATTACTTCTTGGTTGATCGAATGTAGGTTTTGGGATCATAACAGCCCCTACCATTGGTTGGCGTTCAGCTCTCCCTTGGTTCCTTTATGGATAAACAGCATATACCTCCTTCTTCCCAGTGAAAGGCTTTCTCACAGCTGTAGAGGTAGATAAATCCTTCTGAATCTTTCCACTTTTTATGCCAGCTTCCACCCTCTCTCTAGTTAGTATTAACTCAGTAAATCCTGCAGATGAGCTTCCAATCAGATGGTTGAAGAAAGGGCCTGAAAGATTGCCTAAGAACATATCCACCAACTCCCTTTCAGACAGAGGGGGTTGTACTCTCCCAACTAGATCTCTCCATTTCTGCGCGTAATCCTTGAAACCCTCGTTTGAAGCCATGGCCATTCTCTGAAGTTGAGTATGGGTAGGCGCCAAATCTGCATTATATTGGTATTGCTTATAGAAAGTTACGACAAGATCTTCCCAGTTGTGGACGTTGGCCCTTTCCAATTGGTAAAACCAATCGAGTTATGTTCCAGATAGGATATCTTGGAAAAAATGCACCCACAGGTCTTTATCAGTGGAGTGTGGTTGGATCTTTCTCACATAAGATCGGAGGTGCATCTTAGGACATGACACCCCATCATATTTTACAAACAACGACACTTTGAACTTTGGTGGGATCACAATTCCCGACACTAGTCCCAACTCTTCAAAGTCTAGACCTAGCACCTTTTGTATTTCCATAGCACTCAAACACTCTTCGAGATGTCTGTACTTATCATCTGCTGGAGGATACTGTTCCTCGGAGTAGTCTTCCTCTTCTTCCTCCTCTTCAGATTCTGACGGAACCGCTGTTTCCTTTCCTTTCCCTTCTCATTCCCCGGGAGTGGTTGCAAAATTCAAGGTTCTTCTAGTTTGTCCCTGAAACCTTCTCCCCATGTTCAAAACCCCAGTGGCTTTCTTTGTTTTCTTTTTTCTTTCTTCAGCTAACAGGGTCTTCAACTCTTCTTTCCCCTTGGATAAGGTCATGAGTAACTGTTGAAACTACGTGTTTTGAACTTGAAGATCTTTGACTGTCTGTTCGAGATCCATCTTACTGAAATAAACAGTAGAGAGATGACGAAACTCGTTGCAAAAGACCTGTTTATGTCATGATGAATGATATGTGCATATGTAATGTTTTCAAGGATTTTTAAAGATTCAAGTTCGTTTTAGACAAAAAAGAAACATATGTTATATTAATAAGATAGAGTTTGAGTACATCAATGCCCCTTGGGAAAAATAATACAACACTCTAAGATAAAAAAGTAGTGCGCATCCTCTTTGGTGCAATGTAGGCATTTAAAGTCTGCTCCTCATGAAGTAGCCTAGTGAGTTCCAAAACCTTCTTCTTGCTTGCGTAGAATTGGGCTTCGAAAGTATCTCGCTCTCCTTTGATTTGTATCCAATCCCTTTGTAGGTCTTCAAGAGATGTGGGCATGTCAGGATGTAGGATAGTGTATGGAACATCTCTCTCCTTAACAGGCTCAATGATCACTGAGAGAATTGAAGGATAAGGCATCATAAGACATTGAGCGCGGGTTCGTACCCACTTGAGGTAAGGCTCAAGAGGGATGGAATTCTTGTGTCCCAAAGTCTTGCTATCCACCTTGTTTAGCATCCTCCAAGCTCGGATGAATCATTGGCGAAGACCTTGATGGTCGTTGTCGTAGTCGAATACCAAGCCTTGAATCAGCATCTCATGCGGGCCATCCCTTTGGGCGTAACCAAACTGTCTTAGAGCTAAGCATGGATTGTAGGTGATGCCTCCCCTAATGCCAAGTAGAGGAACATTAGGGAATTCCCCACAACGGTTAACAATGATAACATTCTCTTTGGATCGAGAGCACCAATGAATATCTGAATGTTTGAGCGTCATTAACCTTTGTGACCACCTTAATCCTTGCTCATTCTCTAAGACTAATTGGGGAAGATGAGAAGTAAACCATCTTTCCAGGAGAGGAGTGCAACACATAAGGACACCTCTTTTCCTCATTGTGCGAGTGTGAAAAGAGTGTAGGATATCCCCTAGCAATGTAGGCACCGGATTGCGTGACGAAGATTTTGACGGCACTCACATCTATGAGTTGGTCAGGATTGGGAAACAAGACCATCCCATAGATAAGAAGAGCCACAATTTCCTCAAATTCTTGCAAGTCTAAGGAATTCAAACAGCTTTGGGCTTTCTCAAATAGGAACTTTGCTAAGAAGCCTTTGACACCACTTCTAATTTCCCAATGAGTTGTGACATCAGATGAGTGCAAGTGCAGAGCTTGAGAAATCTCTTTTGGCTTTGGGTCTCTTTCCGTACCGTTGAAAGGTAGTTGATTGAGAATGGGAATCCTCAAGAGTTGAGAGAATTCTTCCAAAGTAGGCATAAGCTGATAGTCGGGAAATGTGAAGCAATGGTGCAAAGGGTCAAAGAACTGGAAGAGCACCTTCATCATATCCTCATCTGTGTTGGAGGTGACCAAGTTGAGTAGACAACCATGCCTCTCGGTGAATGGAGAGTTCTCAGGGATCCTTGAAGCTAGCTCCTTGAGTTGTGGAGGAATTCTTACAAGGTTGACTTGGATAGTTTTCCTGCGAAGTGAATCCATATCCTACAAAACAAGAACAAAGATGAATCTCCAAAACCCTTGAAATGGTTAGTGAATACATATGATGTCCATGATGTCCATGATGTTATGTACAAGTATGCATATACAAGAAAAACAAACAAGTTCTTAGTTTAGGCTTGCATGGGGTTTTATAGGTAAGTACCCTCTTGAAGTTTAGTTGGCTTAAACTTGTCCTAGTAATAGTAACCGGGTTCTAAGGAGCTCAATATCACCGGATTGTTTCCTTGGTCATTGTTTCAGCTCAATCCTCTTTAATGGCGACCAAAATATCCCAAGAAACCAAACCTTAATGAGTGTAGTATCGAGTATATACCAACTTTGGACTGCACCAAAGTCGGTCATCTGACTACATCCTAAAGGCCAAGTTGGTCAAGTAAAGGGTTCTAAAAGTACATTAGTGCTTCATGACATCACTCAGCGGCCCCGTATTCTCTTTGATTAACTCAAAGGCTACCGGTACCCATAAATATGTCACACTAACATAGCTATTGCTTAGACCATGTCGGTATACCCCGCACATTTTCCATAATGTATTGCTATTTACCTATAATGTATCCCAAATCCGGGTAGAGGATTTCAAACCCAAACAAAGAAACATAATGTAAAGCATACAAGTCAAACAATGTAAGCAAATAAATATGATCTAGCCCTAAGGTAACCCCACTTTTATAATTTTCCCCAACAGAGTCGCCAGTTCTGTGATACGGTGGGAGAACTGACTTGAGGTTTTGCATTTGTGTTCGCAAATGTTACGGTTTAGCAAGAGTCGCCACCTACTTTTCTTTTATCCAAAAAGGAAAGGTGAAAAAGCACAGGAAAGACCTTTAGAGATATTTTCTTGAGTTCGGGGGGTAGATTATGAAAAGGGAAGGTATTAACACTCTTTTCATCCATGGTTTTCCATGGGCTCTTAGTTACTTGCTAGATCACTTGCTTTTGTTTTGAAATTGTGCTTTGTGTGGTTTTGAAAGTATTTTGTAAAAGAGGCCATTGTTTAGGCAATCTTTGTAATGATTCTCGTTCGTAAGAATGTATACAAAGATGTTTGTCTTTTTGAAAATGTTTTTAATGTTTGTAAGATGTTTGGAAATGTGTGTGTTTGTTTTGAAAATAGCTAGGATATTTGTTTTTGAGAGTGAGCAAGTAACTAAAAGTAATCTACCTACTCAAAAGGTCTTAGATGTGCTTTTCCTCCTCCTTTAGATGTTTCTACCATACCATTGATTTGGCAAGAAGCCCCATAATTGGATGTGAAGGGACGAACGTTGGGACGTTTGAATAGTCATAGAAGGCAACCTATGAGATGTTTTAGTAATGTTGTTTAGGGACTAGATCGTTTTACCGAAGGAAACATCGAGGGTCATCTAGGGACTACGATCTTTTTTCATCGAAGGATCTTTTCTAAAACGTCCCATGTTCGAGGGACATGACTATTTTCCGAAAGGCCACGAAAATGGGATTACCCTAGAGGTGTTAGTGTGCAAGTGTGTTAGTTTTCATACAATTTATCTTGTATTTGAAAGTCATCTATTCGTCGATTTTATCTTGCCATGCATCCTATTCACTAGCAATATATGAAAGGCAAGTAAAATGCGGAAAGTAAAATCTAAGCTATTACATCACTTTAGGGGGATGGGGGTACAATTTAACAATGGGGATGAAGTAGAAACTAAAATATTACAACCATATCAAATAATAATGAAAACAATGTAAAAGCAGTGCAAAACAAAGGAAAAATGCATTTTGAACTACTATGTGTCGACCCATGCTTCTATACATCGACACATAGCTTTTCCTTGCTCCTGTAAAACTAAATATGTTAAGTATGAGTCGACACATAATGGGATGTATCGACTCATACATCTTCTTGTATCGACGTGAAACGCGTATGTATCGACTCATAGGCTTTTCCAGCTTATGCTTTGTGACCTGAACTCAGTATGGGTCGATGCATGAGGGTTATGTGTCGACTCATACCCTGTTTTTTCACTAGGATGGTTCGACACATGAGGATATGTGTCGATACATGCTGCATTTTTCTGCCTTAAACATTGCTTTACTGACTGTACAGGTTAGTTTATGGCATATGATGGATAAATGTAAATAACACATGATTGAAGAAGCCTAAACCATAAGCAAATGATTAATTCAAAGGGATAATAAAATAATACATCTTATCCTCAAAGAACAACAAATTGTTAATGATGTAATGACAAGATATCAAGTCAAGAGGACTTACCTTTGGGCTGCACTGGTTGTTTTAGATATGAATGCTTTTCCAAATGCTGTGATGACCTTGTGAGTCTTCAGAAAGCTGCTTTGGACTGCTGGAACTGATTTGGACTGTACTGTAATATTTTTGGTATCTTTGATGGTGAAGGTGAATAGCACTACAAGGACTATTTTTATGTTTGGCCAAACTTTGTATATGATGAAGTGTTTGGCTTATGGAGAGTTTGTATGGTGGAGTAATGGGTTGGGGTTCTGTTTTGAATAGGAGCTGGTGCTGATTTTGAATGAATCAGTCAAGTTTACAAGGGATACTGTTTTTCTGGTCAACAAAAACCCTCTATGCTCTCTCCATAATTTTACCTCTGAAATCTAACTCTAAAAACCAACCTCTAAAATCTTATGAGACAGTCCTCTTTTGTAGCCCCTTGACTGTGGTTTAGGGGGGAAACCACATAAGTTATTTTGAATTGTTTTTGCTTACTGCTTTGACACTTTCTTCACACAATTTTCCTTTTCCATTTTGGTGTAATTTTTGGGGCTGTTGTGATGCAAGCTTGGGCAGACTGCATAGAGCAGTTTTTGGACTGCATTGGGCAGCATGCATCCTTGGGGTGCAGCATAGCACAAGCTTTCTTGTAGGGCAGCATGGGGTGTTATAGCAATGTGGCTCATCACATTTTGTTCAACTTGGACATCATGGTTTGTAGCATGTCACAATTTTGGTCTTGTGGAATATTTCAAGCACATTATATCAAGGGCCAAAACATTGTGACAAGGTCTTTTAAGAAAATTCAATCAAGGCATAGTTTTAGAATTTGTAATTTTTTAAGAATGCCACTTTACAATAACTTGAATTACTTGCATCATCTCTAATTATTTCGAATTATAATAAAATGCCATGAAGCAAAAAATGAAATTAACCAAGTATAGGAAATACTTAGAAAAATTTCAAAGTCTTGCAAAGTTGGATTTTTGATCCTCTTGATTTTTGGTGATCAAATTTCATATTTTGGATGTCTTGATGAAATATGATTTTTGGTATTCAACTTTGGTCATAAAGTCAAAGTTTGACTTTTTAGTGTATAGTTTGACTTTTTAGTGTACAGTTGACTTTTCTCACCAGTTGACTGGATTTGTCTATCAATCCACTGATCTCAAGAGATGAATTGAAATATGAAATTAGGTCAAAATTACGCGCTCGGATCCTTGAGATCATGCTTCCAACCAATAAGCCAATTTTTAGGTAAAAAATCAAAGTTCGGTCATTTTTCAGTCAAAACCATGATTTCGCCCATTTTGCCCCCTTTTGGTAATTTGAATGACTTTCTTGGAAAATTGTGATCCAAAAATTGAAACTTGACAAAAATAATCCAGAGGTTCCATAATGATTCATGAAAGTCATTCAAAACTTTAGCAATCCAACTGCCTTTGTACAAACCCAAACCCTAATTTGAGGTATCAATGTTGGGAAAATTGTTTGACCTAGTCGATACTTGCGCAAACTTGAGGTATTGGAGATCTTTATAGGAAATATCTTGATAAATAAGAGGGAAAATTTTGGGGTACAACACTCCCTTTCGGGTTTTCAGCCTACCGAGACGCTCTTTTTTGCCTAAGCCGCCCTTTCGGGTTTTCAACTTAGCGAGTTATTCTTTTATTTCTTTAGGCAAAGTATTTCTTGACGGCATCAGCATTCATGGGACGTGGGAACTCCTCGCCATCCATAGTTTCAAGAATTAATGCGCCGCCAGAGAAGGCTTTCTTGACAACATATAAGCCTTCAAAATTGGGAATCCACTTGCCCCTAGAATCAGCGCTAAAAGACGTGATCTTCCTGAGCACGAGGTCGCCTTTTCTGAATTCATGAGGTTTGACCTTCTTATCAAAAGCTTTCTTCATTCTCTTCTGATATAACTGCACATGACACAAAGTTGTCATTCTCTTTTCTTTGGTCAAATTCAATTGGTCAAATCTGTTCTGGACCCATTCAGCCTCTGATAACTTGGTTTCCATTATCACACGTAAAGAGGAAATCTCAACCTCGATTGGGAGTACCTCTTCCATTCCATACACAAGGGAGAACGGGGTTGCTCCTGTTGAAGTGCGGACATATGTCTGATATCCATGTAAAGCAAAAGGGAGCATTTCATGCAAATCTTTATAAGTAACAACCATTTTCTGGATGATCTTCTTGATATTCTTATTAGCAGCTTCAACATCCCCATTCATCTTTGGCCTGTGCAGAGATGAGTTATGATGGACAATCTTGAATTCCTCACAAAGTTCTGTCATCATCTTGTTGTTCAGATTCGGGCCATTGTCAGTGATAATTCTTCTCGGCACCCCATACCGACATATAAGATTATTCTTAATGAAGCGCACAACCACCTGCTTGGTAACATTAGCATATAAAGAATCTTCCACCCATTTGGTGAAGTAATCAATTACTACCAAAATAAAACGGTGTCCATTCGAAGCTTTGGGTTCTGTCATTCCAATCATGTAAATACCCCACATAGAGAAAGTCCATGGAGAAGAGATCACATTGAGAAGTGTCGGAGGCACATGAACCTTATCCGCATAAATCTGGCATTTATGGAACTTCTTTGCAAATTGGTAACAGTCAGATTCCATTGTTAGCCAATAGTAACATTCCCTTAGCATCTTTTTAGCCATCGAATGTCCATTGGCATGAGTGCCAAATGAACCTTCATGAATCTCATGCATCAACATGTCTGCTTTGTGTCTATCCACGCATCTAAGCAAGACCATGTCATAATTTATCTTGTACAACACATTTTCACTGAGGAAGAAGCTTCCATCCAATCTTCTCAATGTCTTTCTATCTTTATTTGATGCACCAATTGGGTATTCCCGAGTCTGAAGAAAATGCTTGATATCATAATACCAAGTTTTCTCATCTGCTACCTCCTCTATTGTAAACACATGAGCGGGCCTATCCAGTCACTGAACTATAATTCAAGGTATATCATTCCAAGTATTTACTTGATACATAGAAGCTAGAGTTGCCAGAGCATCCGCCATTTAATTTTCATCTCTAGGGATGTGATGGAATTTAACTTTATTAAAGAAGGGTAACAATCTTCTAGCATAATATTTGTAAGGGATCAAGCCGGGGTGACGAGTATCCCACTCTCCTTTAATCTGATTTATTACCAAAGCTGAATCTCCATACACATCTAGAATTTTAATTCTGAGATCAATAGCTTCCTCGAGACCCATGATGCAAGCCTCATATTCTGCCATATTATTAGTACAATCAAATGTCAACCTTGTAGTAAAAGGAGTGTGTGATCCATGTGGAGTGACAATCACAACACCAATTCCTTTGCTGCCCAGGCCAAAGCCCAACATGTCTTTTCCAGCATGGAATAACGCGATTCACAATCAGTAAACTTTTTACTGAGATAATAAATGGCATACTCTTTCTTCCCTGTTTCATCTTGTTGTCCCAGAAAACAGCCCATGGAATTATCTAACACTGTCAGATACATAATCAATGGTCTTCCTTCAACAGGAGGGAGCAAGATAGGAGGTTCAAGCAGATATTCTTTAATACTTTCAAATTCCCTTTGGCAGTCATCTGTCCACACATAACCTTGATCTTTCTTTAACAACTTAAAAATCGGTTCACATGTTGCAGTCATGTGGGAAATGAATCTGGAGATGTAATTCAAACGCCCAAGGAAAACTCTGACTTGCTTTTCAGTTCTCGGTGCTGGGATCTCTTGAATTTCTTTGACTTTATTAGGGTCAACTTCAATCCCTTTCTGGCTAATAATGTAACCCAACAATTTTACTGATCGAACATCGAAGGTACATTTATTTGGATTCAAGCAGAGACGATACTTCCTCAAACGCTGAAACAACTTCAACAAATCTTCTACAGACCCTTCTTCGGTATGGGATTTAGCAATCATATCATCAACATATACCTCAATTTCCTTGTGCATCAGATCATGGAATAGGGTTGTCATAGCCCTCTGGTACGTTGCACCAGCGTTCTTCAACCCTAAGGGTATCACTCTATAACAAAATGTTCCCCAGGGTGTGATAAAAATTGTTTTTTCCATGTCCTCGGGAGCCACCCGGAAGATCCATCCATGAACGAGAAAACCTTGAATTTTGTTGTGCTATCCACTAACATATCAATGTGTGGCAATGGAAAATCTTCTTTTGGACTAGATTTGTTTAGATCTCTGTAACTTACGCACATGAAAACATTTCCGTCTTTCTTCGGTACTGGGACAATATTGGCAATCTACTGAGGATACATTGATGTCACAAGAAAACCGACATTAATCTGCTTTAGATCTTCTTCTTTGATCTTTACTACCATATCGGGGTGAGTTCTTCGCAACTTCTATTTGATTGGCGGGCACTCTGGCTTCAGTGGCAAGTGGTGTTCTACAATATCTGTGTCTAGACCAGGCATATCTTGGTAATACCAAGCAAAAATATCCATGTACTCTTTCAACAACTCAATCAACCCGCTCTTCACATCAGGATGTAGTAATGCTCCGATCTTGACTTCTTTTGGATCTTCTTCTGAACCCAAATTGATCACTTCTAATGGATCTTTATATGGCTGAATGGCATTCTCCTCGCGCTCAAGCAACCGTGAGACCTCTTCTAGAATATCATCATAGTATTCTTCTTCGTCCCCATACACATGACATTCAAAGTTGGGAGAGGGTGTAGGGTCATTGTATTCAATGGGTTTTTTAATTAATCTGCACATATGATTTATGATTGTTTTTAGAAACTGACACATATAACAAGTGATCATGCAGATTGAATTTCAGTTATCATTTATTTTGAAAGGTTTTTTTCTGATTACCATTTTCCAAGAAAAATAAAAAAATAAAAACACAATTTGGGAAACAAAGAAAACTTTTATTATTAATTTTAAATATCAAAGCAAACAGATAAGCCCATACAATATCAATACTTTCACCTTGGGAAGATCAAAAGATTTTCAAAAATATTAACACAAACAAATTACATGGAAACATGTATGCAAGAGGGAACATCAATGGTGATCTAGTTCTGAACCCTAACTAAGTGTGTCACATAATTTGGCATTTTTGGCTCTGCTTCATCTTCCACAATGGCATTAATCCCGGAAATAGTTGGATGAAGATAACCCCCGCTACAGAAGATGTCTTGATACTTGCCTGCAGCAGACTTCATCCTCATGCCCTTACCTTTATCATTCTTCACAGAGAACCCTAAGCCAACTCTATTCTTGTTTACAGGTGGATTCATAATCTGTCCCCAAACTTCACTATAGCCATTATGCACAACCTGCTGCGCATCCTTAAGCGAAACCATAAAATTATCATTTCCTCTTATGTTATCAATGGATAAAGCTTGGAAATGAGTTCCAACAGCAGCTTCATCCGCCTCCACAATGCTAAAAGAGGACAAATGACATGTCAATAATGCATGTTCTCCATTTATAATTACCACTTTTCCTTCACGTACAAACTTCAACTTCTGGTGTAAAGTCGAAGTGACAGCCCCTGCCTCATGTATCCACGACCTTCCCAGCAAGCAACTATAAGCAAGTACAATATCCATGACCTGGAAAGTAATATGAAACAAATGTGGGCCTATATGAATAGGCAAGTCCACTTCACCAATAACAGATTTCCTTGATCCATCAAACGCTTTTACAATAATGCCACTTGGGCGCATGGGCGTCCCTTAATATTTCAAGTTCATAAGCGTGCTCCTTGGTATAATGTTCAATGCAGATCCATTATCAATCAACACATTGGATGGTGAATCATTCTTGCAGTTCATAGAGATGTGGAGGGCCATGTTGTGATTCCTCCCTTCTTCGGGCAGTTCATTATTGCAGAAACTCAAGTTATTACATGACGTAATGTTCCCCACTACACTGCTGAATTAGTCTATAGGCATATCACTCTCCACAGAAGCTTGGTCCAATACCCTCATCAAAGATTCTCTGTGGGCAGAGGAGTTCATCAATAAAGCCAAGATGGATATGTTTGAAGGAGTCTGCAGTAGCTGATATACAATTCTGTAGTCGCTTATCTTGATTATCTTCAAAATATCATCCACCTCTTTCTCTAGTGTAGCTCCACTACATTCACCCACTGCCTTCTTGGGTTCAATATCTTCAACAATTTTCTTTCCAGCGCTAACATCTCCACGAACAACTGGTGCAAATACACGGTTGTTGTGGGTCACTCTACTAGTCTCAACAATATTTCCCATGTTAGGCATTGGATGGACGGGAACTTCCACACCATAATCTAAAATTGTAGCATTATATTTGAAGGGTACAACCTTGTCTGACTTGTAGGGGACAGGACCCGACAAACTAATCACCAATGGAGTAATAGTTGGCTTGCTATGATACTCAACTTCAAAATGGGCAGGTGCACCAAAACAAGGCACAATGACGTTTTCTCCTTCTTCAACATAATCAGTCATTATAGAGTCATCTCTGGAAAACAAATCCTCATCTGAGGAGAAATACTCATCCGCAGAGGCTTACTCATCATCTGATTCTTCTTCAACCAAACAAACCTCAATCACATCAACTTCATGGTAATCATCCCTTTGACCTGTAACCTTGATGGTTCCATTATCCAACAACAACTAAACACCTTTCCTTACAATTGAACATCCCCGGGAGTCCCGGCAGCAAATTCGGCAAGATCCATACTGATGTTCCACCTGACAAGCCATGTGGAAGAAAGTAGCATGCAATTGCACCAGGTCTTCATTCATGTACTCCACATCAAAAATTCTGAACTCTCCAGGACATTTAGAAACCATGTTTACTTCCTCTTCATACTCTTCCCTATGCTTGATTATGTGGATGAGGCCTTCATCCATTATCTCTTGCAAAACAGCCTTTGTCTTGTCGCAACTTTGTATGTCTATACTGCAAATAACATAACCGACATGGTCATGCATATAGTAGCTAAATTCATAGAGGTCTTCATGCATTTTCACCAAATCTCCCCTAACCTAGATTAACATTAAAAATACCGGAAGTTGCCTGGACAACCGGCCACCATATTCAAAGCATTTTCTCCTCCATGCTTGGGCAGAGGATTTTCTTTCACATTAGGGCCCACATCTTTAAAAGATAGGATACCAGACTTCACCAATTTATGTACCTCAGCCTTCAAAGGATAAAAATTCTCAACATTATACCCCGGTGCTCCCTGATGAAAAGCACATGTTTGGTCTGCCTTGTAATACCAAGGCAACAATGATGGTACAACGGGAGGTGGTCGGGTCTGAACCAACTTCTTCTGAATTAACGCTGGTAGTAACTCTGTATAACTCATAGGGATAAGGTCATAACTCTCCCTTCTCTGATTATACCCTTGATTCCCATGCCGGGATGGTCTCTGATAAGCAACGGTAGTTGGAGCTACACCAACAACGCGAGTAATTGAGGCGACTTATTGACGATGCTGATAATTTATTCTAGGAGGATTAACCCTCCTATATTGCATAACAACATTTGTATCTCCTTCATTATTTTTGGAAAACCCATAGGATGGCTTCTTCGTATTTCCAGAACTTTCACCCTTCGTTAGACGGCCTTCTCTTACAGCCGCTTCTAAGCGGATACCCATGCCTACCATTTCGGTAAACTCACTTGGCGCACTTGCTACCATCCTCTCATAGTAGAAAGCACCCAGAGTCTTCAAGAAAATCTTAGTCATCTCCTTCTCTTCCATGGGGGGAATCACTTGAGCAGCTACCTCACACCATCTTTATGCATATTCTTTGAATGATTCCTTGTCTTTCTGGAACATGGCCTTGAGTTGATCACGGTCAGGTGCCATGTCCACGTTGTATTTGTATTGTCTGATAAATGCTCCTCCCAAGTCATTGAAAGTATGGATATTGACGCTATCCAAACTCATATACCACTTCAGCGCAACACCGGTCAAACCATCCCGAAAAATGTGAATCAGCAGACGCTGATCATCAGTATGGGTAGACATTCTCCTTACATACATCACAAGATGAGCACGAGGACAAGTGTTTCCCTTGTACTTCTCCAATTCTGGGACCTTAAACTTCGCAGGTATCTTAACATTCGGGACCAAGCATAAATCATTCACACTCTGCACGAACAATTCCTTTCCCCTGAGGGCTTTCATCTCCCTCTGCATCTTGTCAAATTGCTCTTGAAAATCATTCATTCAATCATAAAGACCCAAGTCTTCACTTGGTGGAGGAAAAGGACGACACATATCATTATTAACAAATGGAACCAAATTCACCGAAGGAGGTGTAGCAGGAGAAACATGCACCACAAGAGGTACGGGAGTAACAGTAGTCCGAATAACTGGAGCTTCTTGAGGACCAAGATTGAAACTTTCAGGCGTAAAGTTCTCTGGAATTCCCCATGGATAACCTTGAGGCATGCGATTCTGAACAACAGTTGGAGTAGCAGACACAGGAACAGTCGGAGCTTCAGTAGTAACCCTTGTTGGTTGAGGTTGAACACTCGATGGCTGATTCTGAGCAGCCACCAGAGATTCCATCAGAGCAGTAAGATTGTCCATGCCGGCCTTCAAAGCAGAAACTTCCTCGCGCAGCTCGTGATTCTCTTGTTCTAAGTTGTCCATCTTTCTTCTGAAATTAGCTCGAGTGTTATAGTGGTGAGACAACTTGCTGAACAAAGTAAAGAAGCTTGGTAAGACACATGGATATGCATAACAAATGCAAGAAATATATGCAATATGATGCATGATGTGCAATGCATATGATTTATTTTTATTCTTAATATTTCAAGGGACTTAACGATTTATGGACACATTGCAAATATCAAAGTAATAACACATTTGAAATACTGAAATTTTTTATTATAATAACTTCAAAATGGATTACAAGTTTCAATAATCCCAAGTACAAGATGAAAATAAAGTCTAAAACCCTAAGAAGCAAAGCTGATGGAGATCACTCTATACGCTGGCGCTTCCCTGTAAGCCTGAAAATCTGAGCCTTCAACCTCTGGTTTTCTTCCACATATCTGGTGGCAACCTCCTTCCAATCACCTGAATCAGGAAGTGAGCAAACAACATCTAACTGAGGCTTAGGAGAAAATAAATCCCCTTACCTCTCCATCATCTCTACAGCGCGACTCTCGAGAATATCAATCAAGTTGCCTTTCTCCTTCAAGTCTGCTCTATAGGAAATCTCTAAAGTTTGGCACTTATTCTTCCAAGCATCCTTTTCCTTCTGCATCCTGGCCAAAGCAAGCTGTAGCGCTTCCACATCATCCAATAGGGGAGGAGTGGTCTTCAGAAACAAATCAGACATAGGTGTTTCCCGGGAATACATCATCTTCAACTGAATAGCTCTCGTTTGGATCCACTGAAGATATGGCTCCAAAGAAACAGCCCCTCTCGGTCCCAAATCTTTCCTACTCTTCTTATGGATGTGACGCCAGGCCTTCGCAAGCTGCTCCCTAGATTCTATATGGTCTTCTCCCTCCTTCAGAAAGAAACTACTCAAATGAATACTATTTGGTTTATCCCTCATCGGATGACCAAGTTGTCTTCGTGCAAGAATAGGGTTGTAGTTAATTCCTCTTTTTGTACCAAGAAGAGGTACATTGGGGAAACTACCACAACTTTCAACAATCTCTATATCTTGGTAAGCTCGATGATACCAATCAATATCCGAGTGATTAAGTTCCATGATCTTGGGATCCCAACGGGGTTCCTTCCTGACATCCCAAAAAGCATCATACTGAGGCATATGAGAGATAAACCACCGGTACAACAGAGGCGTGCACCAGATAATCACCCCCTCATGATAAGAATTCTGAAGATGAATAGAGTAATAAAAATCACCCAGCAATTTAGGAACTGGGTTTCCAATCATGAAGATCCTGATAGCATTAACGTCGACAAACTTGTCCACATTAGAAAATAAGAACAACCTGTAAGTAAGTAGAGAAAAGAGGGCTTCTAAAGTGATTGTACTCTTCATCCTGGCAAAGTAACGAGCTTTCTCCAATAAGAACTGAGCTGGTAATCCTCTAATCCCTCCTTTAGTAGTCATATGGGCTTGAACCTCAGACTTCCCCAGATGAATCAAAGCAACAATCTCATGGGATTTTGGCTCACCCTCCAAACCAGTGAAAGGAACACGATCGGTAATAGGTAAATCTAACAAATTAGAATACTCTTCCTTAATAGGAATCAACTGATTATCAAGGAAAGTAAATCAATGATACATCGGATAATAGAACTGGACCAAGGTCGAGAGAATACCCTCCTACATCCTAAGCTTCATGAGAGGAATGATAGATCCATACTTCTTCCAAAAATCTGCAGAACACTAAATTTCGGGAATTAGACTGATCAACTTATCTATCTTGGGATCTTTGAAATTGTATTTTTCTGTCTTTCTTTTTCCAGAATCCATGGCCAACGGGTACCTGAGATATTCACAAATGGTCAACCTTTTAAGTCCCTTGAAATGAAATTCCTTCAAAAGATGCTTATGGGTGCATGGATGCATGATGCAACAATCACACACAAGATCGCAAATATAGAGTTCATAGGTTCAACGTCACGAGCATGAGGTTAAAGGTACTACCCATAAGGTATGGTCTAAAAGTTATCACCTGCCAAACAAGGTTCTAGAGGTTCCCAGAGTCTACATCCTTCCTTCGGATATTACCAACTTCCTGATTAACTCGGTAATTAGTAATATTCTAAAGAAAAACTCGTCCGAGCGTAGTATCGCGTGAAAGCTATTTCTGGATTACTCCATCATAACTTCCTCACTACACCTAAAAGGCCAAGATGGGTTAGGTATTCTACGATCCTCAGCTTCAGCAGGCTCCCAGATCAAAAACACTACATCTTCCGGATTACTCGGTAAACGATAATACAGTCAAAGGGGCCTCCATTGAGTGGGGGATCTCATGCCTCCTTTTTTGGGATTACTCCCTCAAAGTTAACATGACTATACCGCCCGTCTTATCTTAAAGTTTGCCCAAGTCCGGGTATAGGACTTATAAGTAATCACCAAGCACCCTGAAAACCAGGAAAATCCAGACAAGCATATATAAAGCATATAACATATAAACAACAATAGCACATATGTAAATATAAACAAAGATAGGTTTAACCCACTTAAGGATGGACCAGCAAGAGGTCAATCTTTCCCCAGTGAAGTCGCCATTTTTTTGTAGGGGTAGAAGTTTTTAAGACTAAGCCATTGGATTGACTAGACTTGTATAGATCAAAATAAAAATCGCCACTGTGCTTTATTGTTTCCAAAGGAATGGGAAAAGAGCGAGTAACCTAAAAAGAAGGGGAAAGATTCAAGGTAAGGGGGTTGGTTATGTAAAGGGAAGATATTAGCACCCTAAACATCTATAATACTCCACAGGAACCTCTTTGTAAAAACAAATCTATATATTTTGGCTATAAAATGTTGTACGAAAATTGGATGGTGGAGGTGAGGAAAGAAGTATATTTTTTAATGATTTTTTCACTTGTCGCGGTTGTGAACCTTTAGTGCCTACTTACCACCTTCCGTGCAATAGGGGATCAGGGTACAAGTAGTTCACCTTTTAAAAATTTTAAAACACAAGTGTGTTGGTTAATTTTATGATATAAGACATCATTGTCATTGTCCGTGTGGAAAACATACTTACTACCCACAATCATGAGAAAGGAGAATTTGCATCATCTCAAAGTGGGGGATATGGATTGGATTTTAAAATCAACACTGCCTCACTCAACACCCAAGTGGAAAAAATCTTTCTTCACTACATCTTGTAGAAGTATAGTTGTTTGCATCACTATAAGGATTGACAAGAGTCTAATATTTTTGAGAAATGTTTTGAAGTAAAAATCCAAAGTGGAAAAAATGGTTTGAAATGAGATTGATTGACTTTTAGTCTTCTCTCAAAAAAATGTCAAAGTATTATTAAGTTGATTGAAGTTTGTTTATGAAAAGGTTTTGAAAATGCATGGACATAAGTCCAAGTTTATTAATAAAGTGATTCAAGTTTAAAAAACAAGAAGAGTTTTCAAAAGGAGAAAGAAGATTTTTGAAATTAAAGAAGATGGGAGGAGAAGAAGAGACTATCCTAAAGCATAAGGTAAAAAGCTAAGGATAAGAACCATATAACCAACAAGAAGCCAATACTTGACATTATGTTTCAAGATAGAATTCACATTCCTTGGATTGAAACCAAACAAGCAAAGATACTAGACCTCTTGAGAGAACCAAACTTCAAGTGTATTAAGTCTTCACAAAAATTGGGCAGAATATCCGTTTTATACGGGTGAATTCTAGATTACAGACAAAGAATGTAATCACAATAACTTGCACACAAAACAAACAAACAAACAACCCAATGTCCTGAGGTAAACCTCAAGAACTCCAGACAAAATATCAATTAAGGTTACAAGGTCTCCAACATAGGTCAAGATTTCTAATCCTAAGTCCAAGAAGTCCAATAATCCATAATGCCAAGGATATTAACCAAATAGTCTAAGTATCATTAAAGTATTTTATGGTCCATGTTGATTATTAGGTGTCTTAAAAGAGAAAATAAAAGCTCAAGTGAGCAAAATAAAAATAACAACAATATAAATGCTCAAGTGAGCAAAAATAAAAATGGCATGAAATGTAATTCTTAAAGTAAATGGTACATAAAGTATAAAAATAAAAGCATAAAGTAAAAACAATTTAATAATTAGTGGTTAGTTGGATGACCATCTTGAAACATGCATTTGGAACTCATTAGAGGATTGTTAGAACCAAAGCCTCCACATAACAAGTTTCATTTGTTTTTTGTCACATATATCATCCATTTGGAATCCTCAAAAGTACCATTCAATGATCAACGATGTTTAAGTGATCCGCATTGACCAAAAGTGTTGTAGACCCATTAGAGTATTGGTAGAACCAAAGCCTCCACACAATGAATCTCAAAGTTATTGGATCAAAGAGATAAAAAATAACATACTTGGGCTTGCAAACATAGGTTTGGGCCATGAATGATCATTTATTTGAATCGGAACAAAATTTAGTGCTATGTTAAGCAATCGTAAGTGGACTTATATAGAAGTCGCACCTATTTTGAGATTGGTCAATAGCAATCTATGCACTATTTGTTTTGAGACATGATATAGAGATCGTGCTCCAATAACACTTAGTGCAATAAGAAAGGGATGAGATGAAGAAAGGTGGGAAAGAATATACAAACCACATTTGAATTAAATTTTAATCAAACTATTATTAAAATCATTCATCCATTTTTATGGAATTAAACTCAACACCATGGATCCAATGATGTTAATAAAGTTCATGATCAAAAATTCAACCCAAGATCAGCCAGAAAATAATCACAAAATAATATTGCATTTAATATATAGACATTAAAAAGGGTTTAAAAATGTTTTCAAATAGAAATAAGGGATAAAAATATCAACTATGTTCAAATTAATCAAGAAATATTAAGTAAGACAATAGAAAAATCAGAAATGAACTCAAGTATTTTTATAAATTTTTTGGTAAAGTTTTTAAAGTCAGAAACTATTTTTTAAAATTAAAATAAATGAATAAAATAAACCAAAAATGATAAAAAAATAGAAAAGTCAAAAATAAAAAATAAACGAGGTCACCAATATTTGTCCCAATATCATTGGATCATTCCATAATTTTTTCAGAATTTAAAAATGCATAAAAGTATTTTTAAACATTTAAAAAAATCAAATAAAGTGAAAATTTGTAAAAAATATCAAAACACAATAAAATTGTGAAAAAGTTAAAATCAGAAAGAAAAATCAAATAAAAATTTCATAATTTTTTCAGATTTTTTGGACTTAAAGTGATTTTTCTAGGATTTTTTGAAGTTTAAAACAATTAAATATAAAAAATAAAAAAAAGATGTGGACCAATGGATGAGAGTTAAAACGCGTTAGTAATCAAATCTAAGGGATCTGGTGCGCTGTGCATATCATGTCCATTAGTGAATAAAACATTAGATCACTTATTAAATCAGAAATTAAAAAAAACAAGTGGTGCGCCTTCATTGGTTGGAAGATGATACGTTGGTCATCTTCAACCTCCAGCCAACGTGAATTTCAGGTTTCCCAAACTGTAAAATCAAAAACTCATACCTATGCCATTTGCTTCGTCTCTTCAAGAAGAAGACAACCACACCTTCGCGAAAAATTCATATAAACTGTAACTCAAACAATTTGGAAGGAAAGTTTTGAAAATGGATTTGAAATTTCATGGTCAAAACGTGTTTCCAGATAAAAGTAAGTGTTACAAGTAGAACCAGGGTAATGAGAGCTTCACAATGATATCAAAGTTTTGAAGAATTAATAGAGAAATCTACCTATTGAAGTTGAGTTGTAGAGCTCTGAAACTGGACTTCTATGGAGCAATATAGGGCACGATTCTTGAAGGTAATTGTATGGTTAACTTCAGGGAAGATCAAGGAAGGTGAATTGATAGAAAAATTGGATTGAAAAAGGCTTGAACACTGATTATGAAGTTACAGAAAATTGAGTTATGGAGCAAGTTTTACAGGGTGATTCTGGCTATCCAAGCTTGATAAAATGAATGGGGTAGTTCATGTATTTATAGGAGAAGCAAATGGGATCACAAGGAAGAGTGAATGATGCATTTTGGAGGGAATTCATATGAACTTGATGCACGAGTAAAGTGTGATCTCATTTTCACCAAAACTCATCCAATTTTTGCGTTTTGAGGTGATAAACACTTATGGAAAGTTTGTTAATCAAGTTTAGATCAAAAACACGCACAAATCTTGTGATTACAGGCCACATTATGGATTTCAAAATTCTGACTTGGTGAGAAATTAAGTTCCAAGTTACCAATTTTAAAACAATGGCATTTTCAACTCAAGGGGTCTTAGGGCATGATTCTTGATGCTTTAGAAAGATGAGGTTACAAGATTTTCAATGGAAAAATAATGGAATCAAATGGATGCTTGAGCTGAAAGTTGCATTGAGTCAAAGTTGGAGAAAAAGGTTGACTTTGCATACTTAGCAATATTTCAAATTTTTCTTCAAAAATGACCTATAATGTTTTTCATCCAAACATGGACTTCCACTTGGAAATTTCTCTTGACTAAAAAAGATGGCCTGAAATAAACCTCTTGAATGAAATTTTGAAACTTCAACCATTCAAAATCTCCAAAAAATAAGAGAGTTATGAATTGTTGAAGTTGGAAAAAAATCATGAAATGACCTTTAATCTTTTGCATCCTTAGGGAATCTTGCATCCATTTTCTCACTTTGCATATAAAAGAAGGAATAAAGTTAACATCTTCAAGATAATTATGGAAAAAGAGTGGGCTCAAGGTGATAATAATTGACCAAGTTATTATCATGTTAAGTCACACATGAGAAGTTGGGGGTTCATCTGGAGGACTTGTAATCTTTCTTCATCATCAAGTTTCTTGCACATGAAAATCCTTGAATCTTTTGAAGTGATTTGTTAATAACCCTTTGAAGAGAAGGATGTCTTTAGAATCACTTAAAAATACCAAAAGATGACCAAGATATACTTATTTGAAGTTCAAAACCCTAGCTCCTAGATCAAGAAAATGCTTTGAGGAACTTTGACAATTTTGAACAACCTTCTTGTATCAACACTCTTGATTTGTAAATATAAGTTGTTGAGGATGATAATGAGAACTCATAGCAAACAAAACCACTTCCATATCTTGAGATTTGAGAGAAATATACACTTGTGACAAATGGGAACAAGACCTTGTCTAACCATGACAACTTCTTCAATCAACACCTTGTACTTTTGAATCAATTTGATAACTTTGAAATGTAGTGAACCAAAATAAACCTTGCCATGCCATTTCTTCCAAAACAACTCCAATGGGGAGGTTTGAATTTCTCAAGCTTTATTGACTAGAGCATAGAAATAAACTCATGAACCCTGGGATCAACTTGTTAAGCCACATTACCTTTACCTACATTATTAACAAGTAAGACAGACCAACATTGCATTTTTATTAATTAGAAGGAAAATCATGGCAAAATATTCATGATCAAAAAAGAAAACAAGTCAAGGTGCTTGGGGATTCCTCAAAGAGAAAATCTAAAGATAGGGAGAAGAACCATAAGCCCTAATGTGATCTTGTTGTGATTGAATTAAAATGGTATGATGAAGGGATCTTAGGGGGGAAATTGGGGTACAAATCCAAACAACCTTCAACCTCGATGAACTCTAACCCTAGTCTGATGAACCCTAACCCTAACCTAACCCTAGAAACACCAGAAACCCCAAATTAAACACCATTCACATAGTTAAACATCAATCATCATAAAATCAAAACCCTAAAATCTAAGTGGTTTCAGGCTTACCTCTTCTTGCTTTGATTCTTAATTCTATGGTTTTATGATTCTCCCTTCTAATTTCTTTCTCCTCCCTTTCTGTTTGACAGGTGCGATGATGATGGCTTGAAGGTGATGGTGGCGCAACACAGATCTAGGGTTTCAAAAGTTGAAACTCAGATCTCAAGCAAGAAGATTGATGCGCTTGATTATGCTTCTCCTCTTCTTTTTTGTTATATTTTCCTCCCTTCCCTTCTTTTGAATTTTTAGGTTTATTTATAGTCTTAGATTTTAGATGAACTAGGAAATATTAGGTTAATTGTCGTTATTAATTGTTGATTAGGAATTTAGAATCTGTAATTGATTTGTATTTTTTATAAGAATCTCATATTTGATTTGATTAGGAACTAAAGATTGTATTCTTAGGGTTTATGTATTCATCAATGTATGCAGGCGATTTTACTTGTATATTCTTATCAATCATCATCAATAAAAAAATATTCAAATTGATTTGTTTTAATTCAATCCGGAATTATGGATCCGGGCCTCTTTTTGAGTTGTCTTAGTGAAGAAGAAAAAATGGTGAATCAGGGCGCCTCTTGTGTTATTTTAGAAATTAGGGTTTCTCTTCTAATCTTGACCCAAAAGTCAACAAAATAATTATTTCTAATATTAATAATGAATAAAAATAATAATAGAAATAATAATAATACTAATTTAATAACAATAATTAGCCAGACAATCATAACGATCAAATGAGCTAAAGAAGTAAATGGGCCAGCTTTTAATAATTCTCCAAAAACGCTCAAAAACAGTTAAAATGGGCTTTCAAAAAATGATATGCGTTTATCCGACAAAAATGCACCCCTCCTATTACAAGAACAAACATTGGGCCATCGATTTCAGAAGATAAAAACACCCCTTGTTTATTCTAAACGGGTCTGACAGCATTCTAATGGGTTATGCACACCCCTATTTATATTTCTTCATTAACTTCTAAATGGGCTGAAAAATATCCAACAAATACACCTTCCTTCTTAATTGTAAGAACCAACTTAATGGGCCATCAGATTTTGATGGTCCATTATGAAATAATACACCCCTCTATAAACTTAAGCCCCTAAAATAATTTGACAACAATCTAAACCTTTATAATAATGATGACATTAATAGGGAATAAATTGATAGAAATCTATAGGGCAAATTTGGCGTATGACACCAACCATGTGTGATGATAGAAGGTATAAATTAGAGGATAAACTTGGTTTTAAATACGCGAGAGCAACAATTCCAATTAAATTAATCCTTTTCTTAATACAAAATATTGGCCCACTAGGAATCCTACTTAGAAACAAATAAGAATACTATTGATTAACGAAATCTACATTCCAACATTGTTTCCTAAGTTATGTATTACTTCTATTTTATTGCAATTCCATTATTCACCTTTATTTATTGATTTCGCATACAAATTCCTTCTTTTAATCAATCGCCTTAAATAAGCACCGTAACAATTAGTAACGATAGATTTTGACCATTGGTCTCTGTGGTTCGATATCTTTTAAAACTACACGATAGCCTGTGCGCTTGCAATTAGATTTTATACTCACATAAATAGCCGATCAGTGGGTGGAGTTATGATGGGTGTTAATGGAGGAAAAAATTGGGTAATGGATGAAGAATATGAAGAAAAAGTGAGAAAGAATGGGTATGTTTCGCTTATGTCCGTGTTTTGGCAATTCTGAAGTCACGGTGTTCGCCACAAGATCCATGGTGATCGTAATGCTTGGAATTTCGCTAATGGGCCTCTTTGTGAAGCTTTTGGGCTTTTGTTTGATTATTTGGAATGTAAACCCCCTTTTCACTGGCAAAACTAACATTATAAAAAATAATGATAATATATATTGCTAAGGGTTAGTTGCAAAATAATAATAAATAATTTTAAGAAAACTTTTCAAAAATTAAATAAAAGCTAAATTTTAATAATCCCAAAAAATATTGAAAAAGAATGCGAGTAAGGTTTATGCGAGAAAATAAATCTAATAATGGTCAGAAAATATAATGAGGGAAATAGGATAATAGTGAAATAAATTTAGTAAACGACTAAATGGACTGAGATGCATGGAAGCTCGTGCCGAAGGCAGAGAATCTCCCTAGAAAGGTAGTCTGCCTCCTCGGTATGAGTGGCATTAGCTATCTCCATATGATGTGTAAGATTGTCAAAATCTTGATGGAGTATTTTGCAAGTGCACGAAAAGTGTCAAAGTAATACAAATAGTATCGAACCCACATAGCCCTAATAGTCAAGTTATTGTTATCATTTGCTACAATATCTATCTAATCCGAATAAAATTAAGTTTTTTGAGATGTGAAAACAAGGAAGAATAATAATAAACTTGAAATAATAGTAATAACAATTAGAATACGGATGAATTAAGAATGAAAAGAAAATGAATTCGGACTAGTGATGCTAGAATGTGATTCTCATTAGTTAACGTTAAACTTATCATTTCTATATAGGATTTTTAACGGGGAAATATTTTCTAATTTGAAAAGAATTAATTAAACTGGAACTATCACTTTCACGTGTTCAGAACCAAATTTTACTCTCTAAACTTTACCATCCTCTGTCACGATGGTAGGAACTTTATGCGTAAAAGTAGTAAAATCTATTTTAAGATATTACATTCTTTTGCTCTGATGAAAAGTAATTTAGGCCAGAAAGTTTAACTTAAAAGGGTTTAATGCTTTTTCTTAGGTAACCAGATCTTATACCCATAAATTTGTAAAAAGTTTTAAAATCACTTTCTACAAATATTAGAATTTCCTAATTAATTAATAAAATGCATTCGCAGTATTTATTAACCAAAAATAAACCAATTTTATACTTTAGTGCCAGACAACTTTCAATCTTACCTGGTGTTTTTACTGCCCCACTTCCGTAATGACAGATTAAAATTAAGTGCGTAAAAATTTCATTCAAATTAAAACAACCAACAATTGAAATTCTAAATAAGTAACCAACAAGGTATCATTGAATGATGATCTTCACATCCTAACATTAAAAAATTAGTCGGACATAGTCACGGTAAACAAGTAAACCATTGATCAGAATACATGATTAAACATAATGGAAGATTTGATAAAAGAGGTTTTGAAATATAATTTGGAGGAATGTAAGGGCAGGAAAATAAAAGCGAGGTAAATAAGACGGAAAAATAGAGGCAAGATAAATAAAGCGTAAATTACTGAATAAAATAAGAACCTGCTTCAATCGGAGGCTTTAATCTGGTGCAACTGGAAATAACTTGAAATATAAATTGATGACAAGATTAACGTGCTTCAGATAAAAGTGCTTTGAACTCAACAACAACAACAAAAGCTCGAACAATGCTATAACCCCTCGATATGACGAGTTATAACATTTAATCGATAAATTGATGCCTAAGGTTGTGCTAAGGATGGATGGTAGAAAAAGAGTAACTAGGGACTATTTATAATGAAAAATAAATCTTAAAAGGGTGGTTGAAACCGCTAATTTCGTGTGTTGAAAAATAAGAGAAGATGAAGGGAGTGGGAAGACTTGACCAGACCTAATTCAACTGCAGCGATTTTCTAACGTGTGGCGACCGCCACGCCTCCATGGAGAACTCCATGCTCTCAAAATGAGAAAGAATTGGTCTTCTGACTGTTGAGACATGGACCACTCATGGCCACCTGCATGGTGAACGCCATGGTGGTCGCCTTAAGTTCATAATGCTCCATTTTCTTCCATTTTTCGTCCGTTTTGCTTCATTTCTTCGCACATGACCCTAAAATGGAAAAATACCTGAAACACACACAACTGCCAGCATAATAATGGAAATTTAAAATAAAATGAAAATAAAACATGCACAAATCGAATCGAATAAATGGTGTAATTTGGTGTCATCACCCCTTCATGTGTTAAAAAGCTCAGATAATCTGCTTCTGAATCATCTCTAAGTACAACATCAACCTCTCGATGAATTAGATTAATGAAGTCTCCACTATGGAACACTTCTTCAATTAGAGGCAAAGCAAGCTCTGTCTTCACAATAATTTATGATGCAGGAGAAAATTTCAAGTCGACATGGTGCTCATTCTATGGAATATTCAAAACATGGCCCCATCCCTCAGTAGGACCATCTTGAACTACTTACTGCATATCCTTCAGAGAAGAAATGTATGTTCCACTCTTCTTAACACAATCAACAGAAAAAGCTTAGAATGAAGTCCCAACATTTTCACCTGCATCAATATAACTGAATGAGGATAAGTGACTCACCAATATTTCCTGCTCACCTCCTATAATCACAAGTTTTCCATTCCTGACATACTTCAGCTTCTGGTGAAGGGTAGAGGTAACTGCCCCGACTTCATGGATCCATGGACGACCTGAAAAGAAACTATAAGGATGGATATCCATCACCTAGAAAGTAATCTAGAAAGAGTGAGGTTCAATCTTCATGGGGAGATCAACTTCCCCAACCACAGATCTCCTCGATCCGTTGAAAGCTTTCAAAACTACCCCATTGAATCTCATAGGGGTTCCCTGGTATGCCAATCTTGACAAACTTGACTTAGGCATCACATTCAACGTTGAACCATTATCAAACAACACATTTGATAAAGCATCATTCTGACAGTTCATAGATATATACAAAGACAAATTGTGGTTTCTACCCTGCTTAGGTAACTCCTCATCATTGAAGCTCAAATTATTGCATGCAATAATATTACCGACAATGCCATCAAACTGGTCAATAATAACATCATGATCAATAAATTCTTGATCCAAAACCTTTATCAAGGCCTCTATGTGAGCATATGAATTCATCAGCAAGGATATAACAAATATTTTGGAGGGAGTTTGAAGGAGTTGATCAAAAATCTTATACCTGCTCTTCTTGATTAGCTTCAAAACTTTATCAACATTTGAATTCACACGACTAGACATACCTATCACCAATCGAGATCCAGACTACACAACGCGTCCTTCAACTTGAACTTGCTTACCAAGAGAAACATCTTTAAAACCCCTTTGAGGCACATAAGCAAACACACGACCACTACGGGTCACTCTACTAACATCAACAATGTTAATAACAGAAGGGAGAGACAAAATACTGACTTCTTTACTATCTTCAATCATGGTCGCATTATACTTGTACAATTTTTCTTTATCACTACTGTAAAGGGCATGCCCTGGCAGATTGATAACCAAATGGGAAACACCAGACTTATGACTGCTGTAAGAGATTTCGACAGGTTCAGGCATGTTGAAATAAGAAAAAATCACATTAAATTTGCCAACATCAGCCCTTGCTCTCGTAATATAGATGATCCTTTGATCCAACATCTCTTGGAGATCTCTCTTAACAATATAAAAACCACAATGATTTCTCAAACAAATTCTACAAGAAACATGATCATGCTTGTTGTATCCCAATTTTTGCCCCTAAGATCCCTTCATCATACCATATTGATTCAATCACAGCAATATCACATTTGGGCTTTTGGTTCTCTTCCATATCTTTAGCTTTGCTCTTTGAGGAATCACCAAGCACCTTGACTTGTTTTTATTTTGTGATCATGCATTTTTTGTTGTGACCTTCATTTTAATTAATAAAATGCAATGTTGGTTTGTCTCACTTATTAATAATGTAGGTAAAGGCAACGTGGCTTAGCAAGTTGATCCATGGGTACATGAGTTTATTTCCATGCCCTAGTCAATAAAGCTTGAGAAATTAAAAACTCTCCATTGAAGTTGTTTTTGTAAGAAATGGCATGGCAAGGTTTATTTTGGTTCACCATATTTCAAAGTTATCAAGATTGATTCAAAAGTACAAGGGGTTGATTGAAGAAGTTGTCATGGTTGGACAAGGCCTTGTTCCCGTTGGTCCCAAGTGCATATTCCTCTCAATTCTCAAGATATGGAAGTGTTTTTGGTTGCTATAAGTTCTCATTATCATCCTCAACAACTTCTATCTACAAATAAAAAGTGTTGGTACAAGAAGGTTGTTTAAAATTGTCAAAGTTCGTCAAAGCATTTTCTTGATCTATGAGCTAGGGTTTTGAACTTCAAAGAAGTATATCTTGCTCATATTTTGGTATTTTTGAGTGATTCAAAAAACATCCTTCTCTTAAAATGGTTATTAACAAATCACTTCAAAAGTTTCAAGGAGTTTTCACATGGAAGAAACTTAATGATGAAGAAATATTACAAGTCCTACAGATGAACCCCCAACTTCCCATGTGTGACTTCAAATGATCATAACTTGGTCAATTGTTATCACCTTGATCCCACTATTTTTCCAAAATTATCTTGAGTATGTGAACTTTATTCCTTATTTTATGTTCCAAGTGATAAAATGGATGGAGGATGCCTTAAGGATACAAAAGATTATAGGTCATTTCATGATTTTTTGCCAACTTCAACAATTCATAACTCTCTCAATTTTTTGATATTTTGAATGGTTCAAGTTTGAAAATGTCATTCAAGAGGTCTATTTCATGCCATATTTTTTTGTCAAGAGCAAATTCCAAGAGGAAGGCCATGTTTGGATGCAAAACATTATAGGTTACTTTTGAAGAAAAACTTGAAATATTTCTAAGTATGGAAAGTCAACCTCTTTTTCCCAACTTTGACTCATTGCAACTTTCAGCTCAAACAACCATTTGAATCCATTATTTTACCATTGCAAAGCTTGTAATATCATCTTTATAAAGCATCAAGAACCATGCCTTAAAACCCCTTGAGCTGAGAATGCCATTGTTTCAAAAGTGGTAACTTGGAGTTGAGATTTCTCCAAAAGTCAGAATTTGAAATCCTTAATTTGGCTTCCAAACACAAAATTGTTGCGTGTTTTTGCTTCTATACATGTTTAGTGAACTTCTAGAAGTGATTAGCATAACAAAACGTGCGTTTTGGATGAGTTTTGACAAAAAAGAAGTCACACTTTCTTCATGATGCAGACCCATACAAATTCCCTCAAAATTGCATCATTCACCCTTCCTTTTGATCCCATTTTCTTCTCTTATAAATACATGAGCTATCCCATTCGTTTTCTCAAGCTTGAAAAACCAAAATCACCCTGTCAAACTCGCTCCTTAACTCACTTTTCTGCAACTTTAAAATCATTGTTCAAGCCTTTTTTAATCCATTTTTCTATCAATTCACCTTCCTTGATCTTCCCTGAAGCTAACAAAAGAAGAATTGAGCTTTGAAACCTTCTGAATTGATCTGACCAAGTCCATTTACAGAGCTCTGTAACTGAACTTCATTAGGTAGATTTCTCCATAAATTCCTCTAAACTCTAATATCATTGTGAAGCTCTTATTGCCCTGGTTCTAGTCGCAACACTTTCTTTTTACTGGAAACACGTTTTGGCCATGAATTTTCAAATTCCTTTTCTAAACTTTTCTTCCAAATTTCTTGAGCTACATTTTATATAAATTTTTGGCGACGGTGTGGTTGTCTTTATCTTGATGAGACGAAGCGAATTGCATAGGTCTGAGCTTCTAATTTTACAATTTGAGGGACCTGTGTTTCACGTTGGCTGGAGGTTGAAGATGACCAACGTGTCATCTTCCAACCAATGATGGCGTGTCATTTGTATTTTTTGAAAATCTGATTTTATATATGATTCAGTGCTTTCTTCAGTAATGACCATGATATGCACAACGCGTCAGATTCCTTGGATTTGATTACTAACGCGTTTTGACTCTAGTCCAATGATCCACATATTTTTTACTTTATTTCATTTTCTGATTTTTATATTTAAATTGTCTTAAACTTCAAAAAATCATAGAAAATTCATTTTAAGTCCAAAAAATCTGAAAAAATTATGAAAAATATTTTTGATTTTTCTCTTTCTGATTTTTTATTTTTTACAATTTTATTTTGTGTTTTGATATTTTTTTTAATAAATTTTCACTTTATTTGAATTGTTTTAAATATTTAAAAATACTTTTATGCATTTTTAAATTCTAAATAAAATGTAATGATCCAGTGATATTGTGACAAATATTAGTGACCTCATTCTTTTTATTTCTGACTTTATTATTTTTTTTAATCATTTTTGGTTTATTTTAATCATTTCTTTTAATTTTTAAAAATAGTTTCTGACTTTAAAAAATTACCAAAATTTTTATAAAATATTTGAGTCTATTTCTGATTTTTCTATGACCTTATTTCTTTTTTATGAATGAATTTGAATATAGTTGATATTTTTTATTTTATTTTCATTTTTATTCATTTTTAAACCCTTTTCAACACATATATTAAATGTAATATTATTTTGTGATTATTTTCTGGCTGATCTTGGGTTGAATTTTTTATCATGAAATTTATTAACATCATTGGATCCATGGTATTGAGTCTAACTCCATAAAAATGGATGAATGATTTTAATAATAGTTTGATTAAATTTTAATTCAAATATGGTTTATATTCTTTCCCACCCTTCTTCATCTCATCCCTTTCTTATTGCACTAAGTGTTATTGGAGCATGATCTCTATATCATGTCTGAAAACAAGTGGTGCATAGATTGCTATTGACCGACCTCAAAATAGGTGAGACTTCTATATGAGTCCACTTACGATTGCTTAACATAGCGCTAAATTTTGTCCTGATTCGAATAAATGATCATTCGTGGCCCAAACCTATGTTTGCAAGCCCAAGTATGTTAATTTGATCTCTTTGATCCAATAACCTTGAGATTCATTGTGTGGAGGCTTTGGTTCTACCAATCCTTTAATGGTTCTACAACACTTTTGGTCAATGCGGATCACTTAAACATCATTGTTCATTGAATGGTACTTTTGAGGATTCCAAATGGATGATATACTTGACAAAAAGAAAATGCAACTTGCTGTGTGGAGGCTTTGGTTCTACCAATCCTCTAATGAGTTCCAAATGCAATTTTCAAGATGGTCATCCAACTAACCACTAATTACTAATAATTGACTTTATTTTTTGTTTTATTTTATGCTCTTTTATTTATGCACCATTTACTATTAGCATTTACATTTCATGCTATTTTTCATCTTTGCTCACTTGAGCCCCTTTATATTCTTGTCATTTTTATTTTTCTCACTTGAGCTTTTCTTTTCCCTTTTTAAGACACCTAATAATCAACATGAACCATAAAAAACTTTAATGATACTTGGACTATTTGGTTACTATCCTTGGCATTATGGAGTATTGAATTTCTTGGACTTAGGATTAGAAACATTGGCTTATGTTGGAGACCTTGTGATCTTAATTAATATTTTTTCTAGAGCTCTTGAGGTTTACTCCAAGACATTGGGTTGTTTGTTTGTTTTGTGTGCAGGTTATAATGGTTACATAGTTTGTTTGTAATATGGAATTCACCCGTATACAGCTATTACTCTGCCCAAATTTTATGAAGACTTAATACACTTGAAGTTTGGTTCCCTCAAGAGGTCTAGTATCTTTGCTTTCTTGGTTTCAATCCAAAGAATGGGAATTCTATCTTGACTCATAATGTTAAGTATTGGCTTCTTGTTGGTTAGATGGTTCTTATCCCTATCTTTTACCTCATGCTTTAGGATAGTCTCTTCTTCTCCTCCCTTCTTCTATAATTTCAAAAATCTTCTCCCTCCTTTTGAAAACTCTTCTTGTTTTTAAACTTGAACCACTTTCATAATGAACTTGGACTTAGGTCCATGCATTTTCAATAACCTTTTCATAAATAAACTTCAATCAATTTAATAATATCTTGACATTTTTTGTGAGAAGACTAAAAGTCAATTAATCTCATTTCAAACCACTTTGCCATTTTGGCTTTTTATTTTAAAACCTTTCTCAAAAGATTAGACTCTTGTAAATCCTTGTAGTGATGCAAACAACTATACTTCTACAATATGTAGTGAAGAGAGATATTTTCCACTTGGGTGTTGAGTGAGGCATTGTTGATTTTAAAATCCAAGCCATATCCTCCACTTTGAGATGATGCAAATTCTCCTTTCTCATGATTGTGGGTAGTAAGCATGTTTTCTACACGGACAATGACAATGATGTCTTATTTCATAAAATTAACCAACACACTTGTGTTTTAAATTTTTTGTAAAAGGTGAACTACGAGTACCCTGATCCCCTATTGCACGGAAGATGGTACGTAGGCACTAAAAGTTCGCAACCGCGGCGGATGCAAAAATCATAAAAAAATACTTCTTTTATCACCTCCACCATCTATTTTTTATACAACATTTTATAGCCAAAATATACAGATTTTTCAAAGAGGTTCCTACGGAGTACCGTAGATGTTTAGGGTGCTAATACATTCCCTTTACATAACCAACCCCCTTACCTTGAATCTTTCCCACTCTTTTGGGTTACTCGCTCTTTTCCCATTCCTTTGGAAACAATAAAGCGTGGTGGCGATTTTTATTTTGATCTGTAAAAGTCAAGTCAATCCAATGGCTTAGTCTTAAACATTTCTACCGCTAAAGAAAAAAATGGCGACTTCACTGGGGAAAGATTGACCTCTTGCTGGTCCATCCCTAAGTGGGTTGAGCCTATCTTTTTTATATTTGTATATGTGTGTGATACGGTGGGAGAATTGACTTGGTTGTTTTGCGTTTGATCGCAAATGTTGCAGTTAGCAAGAGTTGCCACCAACTTTTATTTTATCCAAAAGGAAAGGTGAAAAAGCACATGAAAGACCTTTGAGATTGTTTCTTGAGTTCAGGGGATAGATTATGAAAAGGGAATGTATTAGCACCCTTTTCATCCATGGTTTTCCACGGGCTCTTACTTACTTGCTAGATCACTTGCTTTTGTTTGAAATTATGCTTTGTGTGGTTTTGAAAGTTTTTTTGAAAAGAGGCCATTGTTTAGGGAAACTTTGTAATGATTCTTGTTCGTAAGAATGTATACAAAGTGTTTGATCTTTTGAAAATGTTTTCAAGTTTTGAAAGATGTTTTGAAAGGGTTGGTGTTTGTTTTGAAAATAGAAAGGATGTTTTTAATTTGAAATGGATCAAGTAACTAGGAACATTCTACCTACTCAAAAGTATTTCATGTTCATTTCCTTTTTCCTTTGACATTGTTATCTTACCATTGATTTGGTAAGTAACCATATCTTTGGATGTAAAAGGGACGGGTGTGGGTCATCGTATAACCATGATTAGCAATGTTGCAAGATATCTTAGCATTTTCTTTAGGGACTAATATTATTTTGAGAGGCAACATAGATAGCGTCATCGAGGGACTATGATCTTGTATTTTTGCTTGTCTTTGCTAAGATACCTCACATGCGTAATATGGACATTTTTATAAGGAAACCAAGTGGATTTACCCTAGGGTTGCTTGTGTGCAAGTGTATTGATTTTCATGATTTGTTTTTGTCTTGATTAGGGTTTTCTATTCATTTATTTTATCTTTCTATACAAACCCTAATTACTAGCATTTGTATATAATGTATTAAATTGCGGAAAATAGAAATACTAAGCTATTACAATGCTTTAGGAGATGGGGGTACAAATTTATGAATGGGGATTACAAGAAATTAAAGTCCTAATTATCTATTACAACCATATTGAAATAATATACAAGAATTGAAATGGACTTGTCTTATTTTTTTGTTAAGAAATTAGTTTACTTAAGAAAATATTTTTGATCTTTTTTATTCTAAAAGAAATAAAAATAAAATGTGTGAATAAGAAATATTTTTGGTGTTTTTGGTTATTAAAAGCAAAAATAAGATAAGTAAGAAAAAAAGGAGTCAGAATCAGCACATTGCTGAAACGAGGAGGAACAGAAGTTCTGACTTTGATACGCTGCAAGAGAGAAAATGTTAGTAGGGAAGTAGAGGGTAAGAAGTTCTATGCCTGGGTACACCAAGTTCTGAGGTTGCTGGGAATAAAGGAAAACCTAGAAGTTCTGATTGTTGAAGGGATTCAGAAGCTGCAGTGTAGTTAGGAACCTAGAAGTTCATATATCACTGGCAAGTCAGAAGTTCTGGCTATTTGAGAGAGTGTGGTGATAATGCTGTTGGATAAGGTTGTTTGGAAGTTTTGATCTAGGAGTATCGTCTGACAGATAAATGGGTGAAAATGTCAATAAATAAGCCTAAAAAGATGCTTCTGGGGTTAGAACTCAGGACCTTTAGCACTAATGTCTTATGCACACACACTGTCTGCCACTGGGTGGCTGTACATCTGATATTAGAAGCAAAAGCATAAACATGTATCACAAAGTAAACTCTGATGATGAACTCCAATTCTTTCTTCATGCTAATCAGAGCATCTGCAACTTAGTTAAATCTCAATAGAACAGAAAACACAAACATAGCAATTATGGAAGTTTTTCCATCATGGTTTCAGAAGCATAAAAAATGACAAGACTATAAATCAGAAACAAACATGTATTTGCTAGTCCTAGTTTCCTTAAGAAGTTCTGAACTGATGTTATTCCTATTTAGGCAGGCAAATATATGAAACCTCATAATATGTACATCATCAGAATCAGGATGTCTACATTATATTTTGAACATGCAAGTCTAACAATTCTTAAATGATATGATGAGGGTTAGCAGAAGCTTACCTTGTAGCTGAAAAATATTTTGTGAGCTGGAGTCTAGTTCTGACTTCTTGTAATGTCCTGATCAGCTTCCTCACGTATTCAGCAGGCTGGAACAACCTTTAACTTTGGTTATGAATGGTGAATGGAAGATTCAGAAGCTGTATGAATGATTTGGTCAAGAAACACTTGAGGGAAGTTGGAGGTTGAATGCAAGAATCAAAAACTAGCAGGTTTTGTATTTGTGTTTACAGTTTTGGATTTCTGGAATTTTAACAAGGTTTCAAAGCTTTTCCTTTCAATTTTTCTGATCGGCCCCTTCACATTTGCAAATGCAGTTCAATTTATAGGCAAGAACTTTGTAGCTTGGAGAAGTCAAAAGTACTCACATCATGCTAGCGTACTGACTTGTTCTTGAAGCAAGATAAAAAGTATGGTGGTTAGAAGCTTTTAGTCGTGCCTAAGCTGGATTTATAAGCATAAATTAAGGGCAAGTAACCTTAGAGGCAAAAGAAAATCATGGGCCCAACTTAAACTTGTACAAAAGTTTGCTTTTCCAGGACAATAATGGTACTTCTATCTCACACGTGGGGAAATCCTTTGGATAAAAACTAAAAAGTGGTTGTGAGCATTAAATGATGATGAGATTTATCAAACCAGAAATCCTAAGCTAAAAGATTGTGCATCATAGCTTAGATGTGGGCCAGAAGTTCAACATCAGCACAACTTAGAACAAAACATCCAACTTCTGATCCTTTAATCTTTTCGCTCCAGCATGTTCTGAAGGAGTTCTCATACTTTTCTGAAAGCTTGTAACACGCTTTGTAGACTTTCTTTGAATTAATTTTGCAAACTCTGGATGAACATTCGTAAAAACTGGCCCAAAAGTTCTAACCAAACTCTGTCTTGAAAATGTCCAGAATTTGCTGAGTGCTTCAGTTTCATGGACGTGTCTTTGAACATTTATAACTTGAAATTCCAGCATTTCTAGGAGAAGTTTTGTTCTGAAATGTTTTGGGTATTCATGAGATCTAAAACTCTTTTGTTAGAAGTTCTTCCAGAATCAACTTGCATTATGGTGATAATCTGGCCAGAAGTTCTGAGCTTGTCACATTTCTTAAACACTTAGAAAAATTCTAAGTATTTAGAATTTTGACTTTTGAATTTCTTGATGAAACAAACTTCATATTTCAACATGTCTTGATGAAATATGATCCTTGAAACTTGATTTTGATCCAAAAGTCAATGTTTGACTTTTCAGTATGTAAATGACCATTTTTCCCTTATGAATGACTTTCTTGAAAAATTTGTAATTCAAGGCTTAGAATTGGAAGGAAGCAAACTTGAGGGTCCAGGGTGATCCTTTGAGAAATGAGAGGGCAAATTTTGGGGTACAACAGCTGCCCCTGTTCAATCTTCTTACGCTTGAAGAGTTATATTGGTGAATCTGCCTTTCGTGACTTGAAGGTGGAAGATGATTGAACACTAGAGTGCCCAGAAATTTGCACTTGATGATGTGGTGGTTGATTGTGTAGGGAATGTTCTAAAAGATGCCATTTGGAGAAATGATGGATAGTTATTGGATATGGGCTTAAAGAGGCCATCCGAACATGATTATATCTGGACTATATTTGAGTGACAGAATGACATCTGAATCTGGATCGTATCTGCACTGTATTTGAATGAGTGACAGAATGACATCCGAATATGGATCGTATCTGGATTATATTTGAATGAGTGACAAAATAACATCCGAATCTGGATCGTATCTGAATTGTATCTAGTAGCTGGACCTGAATGAGTATCAGGATGGCACCCGTATCTGGAGCATATCTGAACTATATCTGAAAGTTGTATCTGAATGAGTATCAGGATGGCGTCCGTATCTGGAGCGTAACTGAACTGTATCTAGAAGCTGAATCTAAATGAGTATCAGGATGGCATCCGTATCTTGAGCGTATCTAAACTGTATCTGAAAGCTGAATCTGAATGGGTATCAGATTGGCATCCGTATCTGGAGCGTATCTGATCTGTATCTAGAAGTTGAATCTGAATGAGTATCAAAATGGCGTTCATATCTGGAGCGTATCTGAACTATATCTAGAAGCTGAATCTGAATGAGTATCAGGATGGCATCCATATCTGGAGCGTATCTGAACTGTATCTGAAAGCTCAGCAGGATGATGAAGGAATCTTGGATGATTACTACCTCAGCAGAATGATGATGACCTTTATCTGTTGATTGATCTTTCCTGAAAAGGTAAAGAGTTAGTTGTATGCAATGTCAAGATGTATGCATTGCGTAATGATGAGATTTGTGTTATATGTATTTTGCATGCATATGCTATGAATGTTGGTCAGATGTAATTTTGTCTTAGAGAATAAATCCTTGACAAGTGCTGGGGAGTCATTAAATCCCGGACTATTGTTGAAGAAGGGTGTGTCTTCAAACTTTGCTTAGAATGTTTCCACCGGGGATTCGTGTTTTGTCGTTTGAGAAAGTGAACTACTATCTGGTTGAATTCCAGGCTTCACAACACCTTATATTGTTATATGGTTGACATCCAAGCTTCACAGTGTTTTTGAAGAAGGGAACCACTATCTGGTCAAAATCCAGGCTTCACATCACCTTATACTATTATCTAGTCGAAATCCAGGTTTCACAGTATTTTTGGAGAAGAGAACTACTATTTGGTCGAAATCCAGGCTTCGCAGCACCTTTAATCTTTTCGCTCCAGCATGTTCTGAAAGAGTTTTCAGACTTTTCTGAAAGCTTGTAACACGCTTTGTAGACTTTCTTTGAATTACTTTTGCAAACTCTGGCTGAATGTTCGTGAAAACTAGCCCAGAAGTTCTAACCAAACTCTGTCTTGAAAATGTCCAGAATTTGCTGAGTGCTTCAGTTTCATGGACGTGTCTTTGAACATTTATAACTTGAAATTCCAGCATTTCTAGGAGAAGTTTTGTTCTGCAATGTTTTGGGTCTCATTGAGATCTAAAACTCTTGTGTTAGAAGTTCTTCCAGAATCAGCTTGCATTATGGTGATAATCTGGCCAGAAGTATTTAGAATTTTGAATTTTGAATTTCTTAATGAAACAAACTTCATATTTCAACATGTCTTGATGAAATATGATCCTTGAAACTTGATTTTGATCCAAAAGTCAAAGTTTGACTTTTTAGTATGCAAACGACCATTTTGCCCTTGTGAATGACTTTCTTGAAAAATTTGTTATTCAAGGCTTGGAATTGGATGGAAGCAAACTTGAGGGTCCAGGGTGATCCTTAGAGAAATGAGAGGGAAAATTTTGGGGTACAACAATGTGCTATTGTTGTTTATTTGTTATATGTTGTATATATGTTTGTCTGGATTTTCCTGGTGTTCAGGGTACTTGGTGATTACTTATAAGTCTTATACCCGAACTTGGGCAAACTTTAAGATAGGACGGGTGGTATAGTCATGTTAACTTTGACGGAGTAATCCTTAAAAAGGAGGCATGAGATCCCCCACTCAGTGGAGGCCCCTTTGACTGTAGTGTCGTTTATCGAGTAATAGGGAAGACGTACTGCTTTCGACCTGGGAGCCTGTTGAAGTTGAGGACTATAGAATACCTAACCTATCTTGGCCTTTTAGGTGTAGTGCGGAAGCTATGACGGAGTAATCCAAAAATAGTTGTCATGCGATACTACGCTCGGGAGAGTTTTTCTTGAGAATATTACTAATTACCGAGTTAATTGGGAAGTTGGTAATATCCGAAGGAAGGATGTAGACTCTGGGAACCTCTAGAACCTTGTTAGATAAGTGATAACTTTTAGACCATAGCTTATGGGTATACCTTCGACCTCATGCTTGTGACATTGAACCTATGAAGCCTATGTTTGTGATCTTGTGTGTGATTGTTGCATCATGCATCTGTGCACTCATAAGCATCTTTTGAAGAAATTTCATTTCAAGGGACTTGAAAAGTGACCATTTCTGAATATCTCAGGAACCTTTTGACCATGGATTCTGGAAAAAGAAAGACCGGAAAATACAGTTTCAAAGACCCTAAGATAGATGAGTTGATCAATCTAATTCTCGAGATTGAGTGTTCTGCAAATTTTCGGAAGAAGTATGGATCCATCATTCCTCTCATGAAGCTTAGGATGAAGGAGTGTATTCTCTCAATCTTGGTTCAGTTCTATGATTTGATGTGTCATTTCTTTACTTTCCCTAACTATCAGTTGATTCCTACATTAGAGGAGTATTCTTATCTGTTGGATTTACCTATTACCGATCGTGTTCCTTTTACTGGTTTGGAGGGTGAGCCAAAACCACACGAGATTGCTGCTTTGATCCATCTGGAGAAGTCTGAGGTTGAAGCCCATATGACTACTAAAGGGGGGATTAGAGGATTACCAGCTCAGTTCTTATTGTAGAAAGCTCGTTACTTGGCCGGGATGAAGAGTACAGTCGCTTTAGAGACCATCTTTGCTCTACTTGCTTACGGGTTGTTTTTATTTCCTAATGTGGACAAGTTTCGTGACATTAATGCTATCAGGATATTCATGATTTGAAACCCAATTCCCATATTGTTGTGTGATGCTTATTACTCTATTCATCTTCGAAATTCGTATCATGGGGGATGATTATATGTTGCACGCCTCTGTTGTAGCGGTGGTTTATTTCTCATATGCTTTGGTCTGATGCTTTATGAGATGTCAGGAAGGAACCCCGTTGGGCTCCTAAGATCATGGCACTTACTCAATCAAATATTGATTGGTATCATCAGGCTTATCATGATGTAGATATTGTAGACAGTTGTGGTAGTTTCCCCAATGTACCTCTTCTTGGTACAAAGGAAGGAATTAACTACAACCCTGTTCTTGCACGACGACAACTTGGTTATCCGATGAGGGATAAACCAAACAGTATTCATTTGAGTAGTTTCTTCCTGAAGGAGGGAGAAGACCATAAGGAGGCTAGGGAGTAGATTGCGAAGGCTCGTCACATTCATAGGAAGAGTAGGAAATACTTGGGACCTAGGGGGGTTGTTTCTTTGAAGCCTTATCTTCAGTGGTTCTAAACGAGAGTTATTCAGTTGAAGATGCAATATTCTCAAGAAGCACCAATGTCTGACTTGTTTGTGAAGAAAACTCTTCCCTTATTGGATGAAGTGGAAGAGCTACAACTTGCTTTGGTCAGGATGCAACAGGAAAAGGATGCTTGGAAGAATAAGTTCCAAACTTTAGAGATTTCCTATAGAGTAAACTTGAAGGAGAAAGACAACTTGATGGAAATTCTTGAGAGTCCGGCTGTAGAGACAATGGAGAGGCAAGGGGATTTATTTTCTCCTAAGCCTCAGTCAGATGTTAGTTGCTCACTTCTTGATTCAGGTGGTTGGAAGGAGGTTGCCACTAGATATGCGAAATAAAACCAGAGGTTGAAGGCTCAGATTTCCAGGCTTACAGGGAAGTGCCAGCGTATAGAGTGATCTCCATCAACTTTACTTCTTAGCGTTTTAGACTTTATTTTCATCTTGTACTTGGGATTATTGAAACTTGTAATATATTCTGAAGTTATTATAATAAAAAAATTCAGTATTTCAAATGTGTTATTACTTTGATATTTGCAATGTGTCTATAAATCTTTACGTCCCTTGAAGTATTCATAAAATAAATCATGTGCATTGCATATCATGCATTATATTACACATATTTCTTGCATTTGTTATGCATATCCAGGTGTCTTACTAAGCTTCTTTACTTTGTTCAGCAAGTTGTCTCACCACTACAATACTCAAGCTAATTTCAGAAGGAAGATGGACAACTTAGAACAAGAGAATTGCGAGTTGCGCGAGGAAGTTTCTGCTCTGAAGGCCGACATGGCCAATCTAACTGATCTGATGGAATCTCTGGTGGCTGCTCAGAATCAGCCACCGAGTGTTCAACCTCAACAGAGAAATGTTACTACCGAAGCTCCGACAGTTCTTGTGTCTTCCACTCCAACTGTTGTTTAGAATCGCATGCCTCAAGATTGTCCATGGGGAATTCCAGAGAACTTTGTGCCTGAAGGTTTCAATCTTGGTCCTCAAGTTACTCCAGTTTTTCAGACTACCACTACTCCTGCACCTCTTGTGGTTCATGCTACTCTTGTTGCACCTCCTTCGAGGAATATAGTCCCATTTTCTAATGATGATATGTATCGTCCTTTTCCTCCACAAAGTGAAGGCTTGGGTCTCTATGATAGAATGGATGATTTTCAAGATCAGTTTGACAAGATGCATAGGGAGATGAAGGCTCTCAGGGGAAAGGAATTGTTCGGGAAGAATGTGAATAATTTATGCCTGGTCCCGAATGTCAAGATACTTTTGAAGTTTAAAGTCCCGGAATTTGAGAAGTACAAGGGAAACACTTATCCTCGTGCTCATCTTGTAATGTATGTAAGAAGAATGCCTACCCACACTGATGATCAACGTCTGTTGATTCACTTTTTTCAGGATAGTTTGACTGGTGTTGTGTTGAAGTGGTATATGAGTTTGGACAGCGTCAATATCCATACTCTCAACGACTTAAGAGAAGCATTTATCAGACAATAAAAATACAACATAGACATGGCGCCTGACCATGATCAACTCAGGGCCATGGTCCATAAGGACAGGGAATCATTAAAATAATATGCATAGAGATGGCGTGAGGTAGCCGCCCAAGTGATTCCTCCCATGGAAGAGAAGGAGATGACTAATATTTTCCTGAATACTCTGGGTGCTTTCTACTATGAGAGGATGGTAGCGAGTGCGCCAAGTGACTTTACTGAAATGGTGGGCATGGGTATCCGTTTAGAAGAGGCTGTAAGAGAGGGCCGTTTAACAAAAAGTGAAAGTTCCGGAAGTACAAAGAAGCCATCCTTTAGGTTTTCCAAAAAGAAGGAAGGAGATACAAATGTTGTTATGCAATAGAGAAGGGTTAATCCTCCTAGAAGAAATTATCAGGGTCATCAACAAGTCGCCTTAGTAACTCCAATTGTTGGTGTAGATCCAACCACCATTGCTTATCAGATACCATCCCATAAAGGGAATCAAGGTTATAATCACAGAAGGGATAGTTATGACCTTATCCCTATGAACTATACAGAATTACTCCCGACGTTAATTCAGAAGAAGATGGTTCATACCAGACCACCTCCTGTTATACCATCACCGTTGCCTTGGTATTACAAGGCAGACCAAACATATGATTTTCATCATGGAGCACCAGGGCACAATGTTGAGAACTGCTATACTTTGAAAACTGAAGTACAAAAATTCGTGAAGTCTGGTATCTTGTCTTTCAAGGATGTTGGCCCTAATGTGAAAGATAATCCTTTTCCCAAGCATGGAGGAGAAAATGTTGTGAACATGGTGGCTGGTTGTCCAGGCGACTTCCAGATTTTTGATATTAAATTGGTTAGAGGAGATTTGGAAAAAATGCATGCAGACCTCTGTGAGTTTAGCTATTATACGCATGACCATGCTAGTTGTGTTATTTTCAATACAAATATATAGGGTTGTGACAAGATAAAGGTTGATTTACATGAGATGATGGATGAGGGCCTCATCCACATAATCAGGCCTAGGGAAGAGTATGAATAGGAAGTAAACATGGTTTTTGGATGTCCTAGAGAGTTTAGAATATTTGATGTGGAACATATGAATGAGGATCTTGTACAATTGCATACTACTTTCTGCCACATGGCTGTTAAGTTAGAACATCAGTATGGATCTTGCTGAATTTGCTACCGGGACTCCTGAGGATGTTAAATTGTAAGGGAAGGTATTTAGTTGATATTGGATAATGAAGTTATCAAGGTTACAGGCCAAAGGGATGATTACCATTAGGTTAATGAGATTGGGGTTTGTTTGGCTGAAGAAGAGTCAGATGATGAGTATGCCTCTGCGGATGAGTTCTTCTCCTCAGATGAAGATATGTTTTCTAGAGATGACTCTGTAATGAATGAATGTGTTGAAGAAGGAGTAAATGTTATTGTTCCTTGTTTTGGTGCGCCCACCCCTTTTGAAGTTGAGTATCATAGCAAGCCAGCTATTACCCCATTGGTGATTAGTTTGCCGAGTCCTGTCCCCTACAAGTCAGACAAGGCTGTACCCTACAAATATAATGCTACAATTTTAGAGGATGGTGTGGAAGTTCCCATCCATCCAATTCCTAATGTTGGAAATATTTCTGAGACTAGCAGAGTGACGCGCAGTGGTCGTGTATTTGCACTAGTTGTTCATGGAGATGTTAGTACTGGAAAGAAAATTGTTGAAAATGTTGAACCCAAGAAGGCAGTGGGTGAATCTAGTGGAGCTACGCTAGAAAAGGAGGTGGATGATATTTTGAAGATAATCAAGATAATCAAGATGAGCGACTACATAATTTTAGATCAGCTACTGCAAACTCCTTCAAAAATATCTATCTTGGCTTTATTGATGAACTTTGCTGCTCACAGAGAATCTTTGATGAGGGTATTGGACCAAGCTTTCATGGAAAGTGATATTCCTGTAGACCAATTCAGCAGTGTGGTATGGAATATTACATCATGTAATAATTTGAGTTTCTGCGACGATGAACTGCCCGATGAAGGAAGGAATCACAATCTGGCCCTCCACATCTCTATGAACTGCAAGAATGATTTATTATGGAATGTGCTGATTGATAATGGATCCGCATTGAATGTTATACCAAGGAGCACACTAATGAAGTTGAAATATCAAGGAACACCCATGCGCCCAAGTGGCATTATTGTGAAAGCGTTTGATGGATCAAGGAAATCTGTTATTGGTGACGTGGATTTTCCTATTCATATAGGCCCACATTTGTTTCAGATTACTTTCCAGGTCATGGATATTGTACCCACTTATAGTTACTTGCTAGGATGGCCGTGGATACATCAGGCAGGGGTTGTCACTTCGAATTTACACCAGAAGTTAAAGTTTGTGCGTGAAGGAAAAGTGGTAATTATAAATGGAGAACAGGCATTATTTATATCTCATTTTTCCTCTTTTAGCATTGTGGAGGCGGATGAAGTTGCTGTTGGAACCCATATCCAAGATTTATCCATTGATAATATAAGAGGAAATAAGAATCATATAGCCTCGTTTAAGGATGCTCAGCAGGTTGTGCGTAATGGCCATAGTGAAGTATGGGGACAAATTGTTGATCCACCTGTAAACAAGAATAGAGCTGGCTTGGGGTTCTCTGTGAAGAATGATCAAGGTAAGAGCATGAAGCTGAAGTCTTCTCCAGGCAAGTATAAAGACATCTTTTGTAGCGGAGGTTATCTTCATGCAACGGTTTCCGGGATTAATGATATTGTGGAAAATGAAGCACAACCGGAAATGCCAAATTATGTGACGCACGGAGTTAAGGTTAAGAACTGGATCACAATTGATGTTCCCTCTTGCATACATGTTTCAAAGTAATTTGTTTTTGTTAATCTTTTTGAAAAAATTTCACTCTGCCCAAGGTAAAAGTATTAATATTGTATGGGCTTATCGGTTTTCTTTGATTTTTAAAATCAATAATAAAAGTTGTCTTTGTTTACCAAATTGTGTCTTTATTTTTTGCTTTTTCTTGGAAAATGGTAATCAGAAAAAACCTTTCAAAATAAATAATAACTGAAATTCAATCTGCATGATCACTTGTTATATGTGTCAGTTTCTAAAAGTAATCATAAATCATATGTGCGGATTAATTAAAAAACCCGTTGAATACAATGACCCTGCACCCTCTCCCAACTTTGAATGTATTGTGTATGGGGCCGAAGAAGAAGACTATGATGAGATTCCAGAAGAGGTCTCACGGTTGGTTGAGCGCGAGGAGAATGCCATTCATCCATATAAAGAGCCATTAGAAGTAATCAATTTGGGTTCAGAAGAAGATCCAAAGGAAGTCAAGATTGGAGCCTTACTGCATCCTGGTGTGAAGAGCATATTGATTGAGATGTTAAAAGAGTATGTGGATATTTTTTCTTGGTCTTACCAAGATATGCCTAGTCTAGATACAGATATTATAGAGCATCGTTTGCCGCTGAAGCCAGAGTGCCCGCCAATCAAACAGAAGTTGCAAAGAACTCACCCAGATATGGCAGTGAAGATCAAAGAATAAGTTCTAAAGCAGATTAATTTTGGTTTCCTTGTGACATCAGTGTACCCTCAGTGGATTGCCAATATTGTCCCAATACCAAAGAAAGACAGAAAAGTTTGCATGTGCGTAGATTACAGAGATCTAAATAAAGCTAGTCCAAAAGATGATTTTCCATTGCCACACATTGATATGTTAGTGGATAGAACAACAAAATTCAAAGTTTTCTCGTTCATGGACGAAATTTCCTGGTATAATCATATAAAGATGGCTCTGGAGGACATGGAAAAAACAACGTTTATCACACCCTGGGGAATATTCTGTTACAGAGTGATGCCCTTCGTGTTGAAGAATGCTGGTACAACGTACCAGAGGGCTATGACAACCCTATTCCATGATCTGATGCACAAGGAAATTGAGTTATATGTTGATGATATGTTTGCTAAATCCCAGACTGGAAAAGGGAAAATAGAAGATTTGTTGAAGTTTTTTCAGCGTTTGAGGAAGTATCATTTCTGCTTGAATCCAAATAAATGTACCTTCAGCATTCGGTCAGGGAAATTATTGGGTTTCATTGTCATCCAAAGAGGGATTGAAGTTGACCTTGATAAAGTCAAAGAAATTCAAGAAATTCCAGCGCCGAGAACTGAAAAGCAAGTTAGAGGGTTCCTCGGGCGTTTGAATTATTTTTCCATATTCATTTCCCACATGACTACAACGTGTGAACCGATCTTTATGTTGTTAAAGAAAGATCAAGTTTTTGTATGGATAGATGACTGCCAAAGGGCATTTGAAAGTATTAAAGAATATCTGCTTGAACCTCCTATCTTTCTCCCTCCTGTTGAAGGGAGACCATTGATTATGTATCTGACAGTGTTAGATAATTCCATGGGCTGTATTCTGGGACAACAAGATGAAACAGGGAAGAAAGAGTATGCCATTTATTATCTCAGTAAAAAGTTTACTGATTGTGAGTCGAGGTGTTCCATGCTAGAAAAGACATGTTGTGCTCTGGCCTGGGTAGCAAAACTTTTGCGGTAGTATATGTTGAATCACACTACTTGGTTGATCTCCAAAATGGATCCAATCAAGTACGTTTTTGAAAAGCCTGCTCTTACTGGGAGAATTTCCCGCTGGAAAATGCTGTTATCTGAATATGACATTAAATACCGCACTCAAAAAGCTATTAAAAGTAGCGTGTAGGAAGATTATATGGCTCACCAACCAGTTGATGATTATCAGTCTGTGATGTATGACTTCCCCGATGAGGATGTGATGTTTCTGAAAGTGAAAGATTGTGATGAGCCATTTTCTGAGGAAGGTCCTGATCCTGAATCTCGCTGGAGGATGATATTTGATGGAGCTATGAATGCTTATGGTAAAGGAATTGGTGTTGTGATTGTCACTCCACATAGATCACACATTCCTTTTACTACAAGGTTGACATTTGATTGTAATAATAATATGGCAGAATATGAGGCTTGCATCATGGGTCTCGAGGAAGCTATTGATCTCAGAATTAAAATTCTAGATGTGTATGGTGATTCAGCTTTGGTAATAAATCAGATTAAAAGAGAGTGGGATACTCGTCACCCAGGCTTGATCCCTTGCAAAGATTATGCTAGAAGATTGTTACCCTTCTTTATTAAAGTTGAATTCCATCATATCCCCAAAGACGAAAATCAAATGGCGGATGCTATGGTAACTCTGGCTTCTATGTATCAAGTGAATACTTGGAATGATATACCTCGAATTATGGTTCGACGACTGGATAGGCTCGCTCATGTGTTTACAACAGAAGAGATAGCAGATGAGAAACCATGGTATTATGATATCAAGCATTTTCTCCAAACTCAGGAATACCCGATTGGTGCATCGAATAAAGATAGAAAGACATTGAGAATATTGGCTGGCAGCTTCTTCCTCAGTTAAAATGTGTTGTACAAGAGAAATTATGACATGGTCTTGCTCAAATGCATGGATAGACATGAAGCAGACTTGTTGATGCATGAGATTCATGAAGGTTCATTTAGCACTCATGCCAACGGACATTTAATGGCTAAAAAGATGCTAAGGGAAGGTTACTATTGGCTGACAATGGAATTAGACTGTTACAGATTTGCGAAGAAGTGCCATAAATATCAGATTTATGCGAACAAGATTCATGTGCCTCCGACACTTCTCAATGTTATATCTTCCCCGTGGCCTTTCTCTATGTGGGGTATTGACATGATAGGAATGATAGAACCCAAAGCTTCGAATGGACACCGTTTTATCTTGTTAGAAATTGATTACTTCACCAAATGGGTGGAAGCTGCTTCATATGCTAATGTTACTAAGTAGGTGGTAGTGTGATTCATTAAGAATAATCTCATATGTCGGTATAGTGTGCCGAGCAGAATTATCACCGATAATGGCTCGAATCTGAACAACAAGATGATGACAAAACTTTGTGAAGAATTTAAGATTGTCCATCACAATTCATCTTCGTACAAGTCGAAGATGAATGTGGCTGTTGAAGTTGCTAATAAGAATATCAATAAGATCATCCAGAAGATGGTTTTTACTTATAAAGATTGGCATGAAATGCTCCCTTTTTCTTTACATGGATATCGGACATCTGTCCGCACTTCAACGGGAGAAACCCTGTTCTCCCTTGTGTATGGAATGGAAGCAGTGCTCCCAATCGAGGTTGAGATTCCCTCTTTGCGCGTGATAATGGAAACCAAATTGTCAGAAGCTGAATGGGTCCAGAACAGGTTTGACCAATTGAATTTGATCGAAGAGAAGAGAATGACTGATTTGTATCATGGGAAGTTATACCAGAAGAGAATGAAGAGATCTTTTGATAAGAAGGTCAAACCTCGTGAATTCATAGAAGTCGACCTCGTGCTCAAGAATATCATGTCTTTTAACGTCGATTCTAGGGGCAAGTGGACTCCCAATTTTGAAGGCCCATATGTTGTCAAGAAAGCCTTCTCTGGTGGTGCATTAATTCATGAAACTATGGATGGAGAGGAGTTCCCACGTCCCATGAATGCTGATGCAGTCTAGAAATACTTTGCCTAAAGAAATAAGAGAACAACTCGCTAAGTCAAAAACCCGAAAGGGAGGTCTAGACAAAAATTAGAGACATAAACAGAATAAAATTTCCCGCTAAGTTGAAAACCCGCGAGGGCATCTTAGGCAAAAGTTAGGGACTTTATTGGCAAGTAACTACATCTGACAAGACTTGATCATTGAACCAACAATCTTCTTGGATCCTCACCATAATTCAACAAAAGTTGCTGCTCAGAATTTTAAAGTTGTTAGAGGGAATAGTGGTCATTGTATCTTAATGTATCTTTTCAATTATATATTACCATTTTATGAACTTTGTAATCATCTGTGGAGTCTCGCCATTCACAGACTACCATTCTATCAATAAAATTTGAGCTTTTACCTAATTCTTTGTATTTCTTATTTTTATTCAGCTTACAAAGACTCCATTTATTATTGATAATAATTTCAAAAGCAAGAAGATTAAATAACAAAATTATTTTTTCAAAAGGAATTTACAACTTACTTTTACTTTAGATTTTGTGATTCAAGAGGAAAACAAAAGTGGTGATCCCAGGAATGGACGAACTCCAGTAATTTTGGGAAGTTTTATTTCCCCCAAGAAGGTTTTCTCAGGTCACTTTCGCTGTTATGCGTGTGATTTTTGTATATTGAAGACAATACCAATTAGCGTAAGGTGTTGTATTGGGTTTGTGCTCCCATTTTCTCCAGCCAAGTATTGGTTCATTATAATTTCAGGTTTGCATGGTCTGACGCCTCTATCCCAGGTTCCCCAGCGAAGTCTCCCCTCATATGACGAAAGGTCTTGTTCCCTTGGTATGTTGAGATGGAACTATTTGCAAAATGCCGCTCTTTCTGCAGTATTGGCATTATTGTTGGTATTTATTTCCCAAATAACTAGACCAGGGCAATATCTTTTCTGAGAAGTGATGAAATGGTTATCGTCTTTTTGGGTTTTCTCCCACCAAGTTTTGGGTTTGACTTAAAATCCCCATAAGTTTGACCTCATGTTATGATGTTTACCTCTTGATTCCCCAAGAAGGCTATCCCTGGGCATCTTTTGTTGGAATAAGTTTGCATGATATGAAGACTTAATCCAAGATTCCCCAGTGAATGCTTCGCCATTTGATAGAAGTCTTTTCTCCCCGTGCATGCTGAGTTGGACTCATTTGCGAATTATCTCCCTTTCGGTAGTACTTGCATTTTGTTTGATTTCCCAGTAATCAGGCAAGGGCAATGTTTTATTTAATAAGTGTTGAGGCATTTATCCATTTTTTGGGTTTTCACCCTCCAAGTGCTGGGTTTGATTTAAAATCCCCATAAGATTGATTTCTTGCTGTAATGTTTGACTTCTTAACTCTCCAATTTGTTATCCCCATGAGGTTTCATACTTTTATCCCCAGAGAAGTTGGTGCAAAACTCATGCTCAATATTGAAGAGCGTATCTTTGTTTCCTCTTTTTGATGTGGTGTTGGCCTCCCCAACAAAGTCAGAACGAGGTCCTCAGTTGATATCTCGATGATGAGGCATTATCCCCTCTAGTGAAGTCTGTATGATGTTCCCCCAATGAAGTCAGCACGAGATCCTCAGTTGATGTTTTGCTGATATGGTTTTCATCTGCCTATTGAAATCAGTATTGCCATTCCCAGTGGAAGTGAGAACCATGAAACATTTGTCTCCCCATTGAAGTCTGAGTGTTATTCCCTGGTGAAGCCTGGAGAAGGATGTTATATCCCTGTATCTGTATTGTTTTGTCATTATGATTTGATTACTTCCGGATTATGTTCCTTCCTAGTGAAGCTAAGCCGCGAAATAGGATTCTGTTTCCTCGTTTGGTGCTTATTTTCTTATGGAATGTTCATCTTGGATGTGATTTAGCCGAGTGTTAATTGTGCCTGAGTTGGTTTTCCTGGTTATTACCAGTGTTATATGTCCATTTTGCCAGCATATACATGATAATACTCATACGTTCATACATACATCATGCATAGTTAAATTTAGCAAATCATAGCTCATTCACATTCGTTAATATTTTGTTGACATATTACCATGTTATATAAAGTTGTGTTGTTCTCTCTCCAATAGAGTGTCGGCCTTAAGCAGAAAGTGTATATTCTTTCAATTTCCCCACTGAGTTATCCCTCATGGAAGATTTTTGCTTTAGCCTTCCTATACAACTCTTTTTCTGGATGATTTGGATTTTACTCTTGAATTTATTTCTCAAAGAATGTATTTTGGTTGACTATTTTACTCCAATTTATTTCTGGTTTGAATCTTTGTTTCCCAGCAATATTATTAATTTGGATTTCTGCAACCTTCGAGCATTGGTTTGAGAATGTGCATTTATTTTGCACGAGAAGACTTTTATCTCCTCAGCAGGAATATGTTGGCATTTCCCCAGGAAGTTGTATTTAATTCCCCAGGAAGTCATGATTCATTCCTCAGGAAGTCATATTTCTTTTCGCAGGAAGCCATATTACTCTCCCCCAGAAAGTCATTTTTACAATCCTTCCTATAACAGCAAGTAGTAGGTCTCTTTATTTGAGAAACTTATACTTCCCCGTAAAAGTCAATGTTACTTTTTTGCTATCTTCTCTATGTGTGGATAGTTTGCAGTTCGTTGTCAAATTACTCCAGTGGACAGGAAGTCTTTCAATATCACAGAGACAGTTCGTTGTGAAATCCTTGCAAGTGGTAGTCTCTTTATTTGACAACTTATATACTACCCTTTCCAGGCGGAATTCCTTGGTTAAAGAGGAAGTTGAGACCCGTTCTAAGTGAATTCCCGAAATTTTGGGGAACTTGTTATCTTTTTTATACCTTCATGGAACGTTGGTAGTTCACCGTCATTGAACTTCGGTGCTATGATATTTCTTTTCTCTCTACCTTCAGTGAAAGTTGGTAGTTCACCATCAGTGAACGTTGGTGATTGTTATCTTTTTTCTACCTTCAGTGAACGTCGGTGCTATGATATTTCTTTTCTCTCTACCTTCGGTGAAAGTTGGTAGTTCACCATCAGTGAACGTTGGTGATTGTTTACTTTTTACTACCTTCAGTGAACGTTGGTAGTTCACGGTCAGTGAACGTCGGTGCTATGATATTTCTTTTCTCTCTACCTTCTGTGAAAGTTGGTAGTTCACCATCAGTGAACGTTGGTGATTGTCATCTTTTTGCTACCCTCAGTGAACATTGGTAGTTCACCATCAGTGAGCGTCAGTGCTATGATATTTATTTTCTCTCCACCTTCAGTGAAAGTTGGTACTTCACCATCAGTGAATGTTGGTGATTGTTATCTTTTTGCTACCTTCAATGAACGTTGGTAGTTCACCGTCAGTGAACGTTAGTGCTATGATATTTCTTTTCTCTCTACCTTCAGTGAAAGTTGGTAGTTCACCATCAGTGAACGTTTGTGATTGTTATTGTTTTGCTACCTTCAGTGAACGTTGGTAGTTCACCGTCAGTGAACGTCGGTGTATGATATTTATTTTCTCTCTACCTTCAGTGAAAGTTGGTAGTTCACCATCAGTGAACGTTGGTGATTGTTATCTTTTTGCTACCTTCAGTGAACGTTGGTAGTTCAGCGTCGGTGAACGCCGGTGCTATGGTATTTCTTCTCTCTCTACCTTCAGTGAAAGTTGGTAGTTCACCATCAGTGAATGTTGGTGATTGTTATCTTTTTTGTACCCTTAGTGAATGTTGGTAGTTCACCGTCAGTGAGCGTCGGTGCTATGATATTTCTTTTCTCTCTACCTTCAATGAAAGTTGGTAGTTCACCATGAGTGAATGTTGGTGATTGTTATCTTTTTGCTACCCTCACTGAATGTTAGTAGTTCACCGTCAGTGAATGTCGATGCTATGATATTTATTTTCTCTCTACCTTCAGTGAAAGTTGGTAGTTCACCATCAGTGAATGTTGGCGATTGTTATCTTTTTGCTTCCCTCAGTTAAAGTTGGTAGTTCACCGTCAGTGAACGTCAGTGCTATGGTATTTCTTTTCTCTATACCTTAAGTAAATGTTGGTAGTTCACCATCTGTGAATGTTGGTGATTGTTATCTTTTGCTACCTTCAGTGAACGTTGGTAGTTCAACGTCAGTGAATGTCGGTGCTATGATATTTCTTTTCTCTCTACCTTCAGTGAACGTTGGTAGTTCACTGTCAGTGAATGTCAGTGCTATGATATTTCTTTTCTCTCTACCTTTAGTGAAAGTTGGTAGTTCACCATCAGTGGACGTTGGTGATCGTTATCTTTTTTCTACCTTCAGTAAAAGTTGGTAGTTCATCATCAGTGAACGTAGATGTTTGTCTTACTACCCTCAGTGAAAGTTGGTAGTTCACCATCAGTGAACATCGGTGTTGTTATTCTTTTCTCTTTCTTCCTTCAGTGAACGTAGGTAGTTTCGCCTTCAGTAAAAGTTGGCGTATCCTTTTGATCTTCTACCTTCAACTATGAGTTGGTAGTTTACTGTCATCCATGAGTCATTATCTTTTTGATCTTCTACGTCCGACTATTGAGTTTGGTAGGTCACAGTTGGTTGTCAATCACTTTTATCCTGTACTATCTCCTCTTTAGTTGAGTTGATGCTACCTTATCTCTTCTTTGGGTGTTACACCAATAGAGTCGGGTCTTTTTGATTCACCAGTGATTTATTTTCTTGGTCGGGTTTATCTTTTGATCCTTATTTCCTTTGCTACATCCTCAATGGTGATTTGTGTTCCTTGGAAGTTGTTTATATGCATTCATACTCATAAGCATTGCATGGCATCTTAGGGCCAAAAATAGGGTTTGTTTTATATTTAAGTATCTTCGATCACGTCGACCAGGAGATTTTTACCCTTCGTATCTCCGGATAGAAGAAACTTAAATAAGGGAAGCTGTTGTACCCCAATTTTTGCCCCTAAGATCCCTTCATCATACCATATTGATTCAATCACAACAAGATCACATTAGGGCTTTTGGTTCTCCTTCCTATCTTTAGCTTTGCTCTTTGAGGAATCACCAAGCACCTTTACTTGTTTTTCTTTTATGATCATGCATGTTTTTTGTGACCTCCCTTTTAATTAATAAAATTCAATGTTGGTTTGTCTCACTTGTTAATAATGTAGGTAAAGGCAACGTGGCTTAGCAAGTTGATCCATGGGTTCATGAGTTTATTTCCACGCCCTAGTCAATAAAGCTTGAGAAATTCAAACCTCACCATTGAAGTTGTTTTGGAAGAAATGGCATGGAAAGGTTTATTTTGGTTCACCACATTTCAAAGTTATCAAGATTGATTCAAAAGTACAAGGGGTTGATTGAAGAAGTTGTCATGGTTGGACAAAGCCTTGTTCACATTGGTCCCAGGTGCATATTTTTCTTAATTCTCAATATATGGAAGTGGTTTTGGTTGCTATGAGTTCTCATTATCATCCTAAACAACTTCTATCTACAAATAAAAAGTGTTGGTACAAGAAGGTTGTTTAAAATAGTCAAAGTTCTTCAATGCATTTTCTTGATCTAGGAGCTAGGGTTTTGAACTTCAAAGAAGTATATCTTGCTCATCTTTTGGTATGTTTGAGTGATTCCAAAAACATCCTTCTCTTCAAAGGGTTATTAAAAAATCACTTCAAAATTTTTAAGGAGTTTTCATATGGAAGAAACTTGATGATGAAGAAAGATTACAAGTCCTCCAGAAGAACCCCCAACTTCCCATGTGTGACTTCAAATGATCATAACTTGGTCAATTTTTATCAACTTGAGCCAACTCCTTTTCCATAATGATATTTAGGATATGAACTTTATTCCTTCTTTTATGTTAAAAGTTATAAAATGGATGGAGGATGCCTTAAGGATACAAAAGTTTATAGGTCATTTCATGATTTTTTTTCCAACTTCAACAATTCATAACTCTCTCAATTTTTTGAGATTTTGAATGGTTGAAGTTTAAAAATGTCATGCAAGAGGTCTATTTCATTCCATCTTTTTTGGTTAATAGAAAATTCCAAGAGGAAGGCCATGTTTGGATGCAAAACATTATAGGTCACTTTTGAAGAAAAACTTGAAATATTTCTAAGTATGGAAAGTCAACCTCTTTTACCCAACTTTGACTCATTGCAACTTTCAGCTCAAATATCCATTTGATTCCATTATTTTGCCATTTCAAAGCTTGTAATATCATCTTTCTAAAGAATCAAGAACCATGACTTAAGACCCCTTGAGTTGAGAATGCCATTGTTTCAAAAGTGGTAACTTAGAGTTGAGATTTCTCCAAAAGTCAGAATTTTAAATCCTTAATTTGGCTTCTAAACACAAAATTGCTCAGCGTTTTTGCTTCTAAACATGTTTAGTGAACTTCCAGAAGTGATTAGCATAGCAAAACGCGCGCTTTGGATGAGTTTTAACAAAAAAGAAGTCACATTTTCTTCATGATGCAGACCCACGCGAATTCCTTCTAAATTGCATCATTCACCCTTCCTTTTGATCCCATTTGCTTCTCCTATAAATACATGAGCTATCCCATTTGTTTTCTCAAACTTGAACAACCAAAATCACCCTGCCAAAGTCGCTCCATAACTCACTTTTCTGCAACTTTGAAATCATTGTTCAAGCCTTTTTCAATCCATTTTTTCTATCAATTCACCTTCCTTGATCTTCCCTGAAGCTAACAGAAGAAGAATTAAGCCTTGAAACCTTATGAATTGATCTGACCAAGTCCATTTACAGAGCTCTGCGACTGAAATTCAATAGGTAGATTTCTCCATCAATTCTTCCAAACTCTGATATCATTGTGAAGCTCTCATTGCCCTTGTTCTAGTCGTGACACTTTCTTTTAACTGGAAACACGTTTTGTCCATGAATTTTCAAATTCCTTTTCAAAAATTTCCTTCCAAATTGTTTGAGCTACAGTTTATATAAATTTTTCGCGAAGGTGTGGTTGTCTTCTTCTTGATGAGACAAAGCGAATGGCATAGGTCTGAGCTTCTGATTTTACAGTTTGAGGGACCTGAGTTTCACGTTGGCTGGAGGTTGAAGATGACCAACGTGTCATCTTCCAACCAATGATGGCGTGCCATTTGTATTTTTTAAAATCTGATTTTATATATGATTCAGTGCTTTATTCAGTAATGACCATGATATGCACAGCGCATCAGATCCCTTGGTTTTGATTACTAACATGTTTTGACTCTCATCCAATGGTCCACATATTTTTTACTTTATTTCATTTTCTGATTTTTATATTTAAATTGTCTTAATCTTCAAAAAATCATAGAAAATTAATTTTAAGTCTAAAAAATCTGAAAAAATTATGAAAAATATTTTTGATTTTTCTCTTTCTGATTTTTTATTTTGTGTTTTGATATTTTTTATAAATTTTCACTTTATTTGAATTGTTTTAAATATTTAAAAAAACTTTTATGCATTTTTAAATTATAAAAAAATACGGAATGATCTAATGATATTGTGACAAATATTGGTGACCTCATTTATTTTTTATTTGTGACTTTTTTATTTTTATCATTTTTGCTTTATTTGACTCATTTCTTTTAATTTTTAAAAATAGTTTCTGACTTTAAAAAATTACCAAAAATTTTATAAAAATATTTGAGTCTATTTCTGCTTTTTCTATGACCTTATTTCTTTTTTATGAATCAATTTAAATATAGTTGATATTGTTTTCTTTTATTTTCAATTTTATTCATTTTTAAACCCTTTTCAACACATATATTAAATGTAATATTATTTTGTGATTATTTTCTGGCTGATCTTGGGTTGAATTTTTGATCATGAACTTTGTTAACATCATTGGATCCATGGTGTTCAGTCTAACTTCATAAAAATAGATGAATGATTTTAATAATAGTTTTCTTAAATTTTAATTCAAATGTGGTTTATATTCTTTCCCACCCTTATTCATCTCATCCCTTTCTTATTTCACTAAGTGTTATTGGAGCATGATCTTTATATCATGTCTCAAAATAAATGGTGCATAGATTGCTATTGACCGGCCTCAAAATAGGTGTGAGTTCTATATAAGTTCACTTACGATTGCTTAACATAGCGCTAAATTTTGTCCTGATTCGAATAAATAATCATTTGTGGCCCAAACCTATGTTTGCAAGCCCAAGTATGTTAATTTGATCTCTTTGATCCAATAACCTTGAGATTCATTGTGTGAAGGCTTTGGTTCTACCAATCCTCTAATGGATCTAAATCACTTTTGATCAACGCGGATCACTTAAACATCGTTGATCATTAAATGTTACTTTTGAGAACTCCAAAATGGATGATATACTTGACAAGAAGCAAATGCAACTTGTTGTGTGGAGGCTTTGGTTCTATCAATCCTCTAATGAGTTCCAAATGCAAGTTTCAAGATGGTTATCCAACTAAGCATTAATTACTAATAATTGACTTTATTTTGTGTTTTATTTTATGCTCTTTTATTTTATGCACCATTTACTTTTAGCATTTACATTTAATGCTATTTTTCATCTTTGCTCACTTTAGCCCCTTTATATTATTGTCATTTTTATTTTGCTCACTTGAGCTTTTCTTTTCATTTTTTAATATACCTAATAATCAACATGAACCATAAAAAACTTTAATGATACTTGGACTATTTGGTTACTATCCTTGGCATTATGGATTATTGGACTTCTTGGACTTAGGATTAGAAACCTTGGCCTATGTTGGAGACCTTGTTATCTTAATTGATATTTTGTCTGGAGCTCTTGAGGTTTACTCCAAGATATTGGGTTGTTTGTTTGTTATGTGTGCAGGTTATTATGGTTACATACTTTGTTTATAATCTGGAATTCACACGTATATAGCCGTTACTCGGCCCAATTTTTGTGAAGACTTAATACACCTGAATTTTGGTTCCCTCAAGAGGTCTAGTATCTTTGCTTGCTTGGTTTCAATCCAAAGAATGGGAATTCTATCTTGACTCATAATGTCAAGTATTGACTTCTTGTTGGTTAGATGGTTCTTATACCTATCTTTTACCTCATGCTTTAGGATAGTCTCTTCTTCTCCTCTCATCTTCTTTAATTTCAAAAATATTCTCCCTCCTTTTGAAAACTCTTCTTGTTTTTAAACTTGAACTACTTTCATAATAAACTTGGACTTAGGTCCACGCATTTTCAAAAACCTTTTCATAAATAAACTTCAATCAAGTTAATAATACCTTGACATTTTTTGTGAGAAGACTAAAAGTCAATTAATCTCATTTCAAACCACTTTTCCATTTTGGCTTTTTATTTTAAAACCTTTCTCAAAAGATTAGACTCTTGTCAATCTTTGTAGTGATGCAAACAATTATACTTCTACAATATGTAGTGAAGAGAGATATTTTCCACTTGGGTGTTGAGTGATGCATTGTTGATTTTAAAATCCAAGCCATATCCTCCACTTTGAGATGACGCAAATTCTCCTTTCTCATGATTGTGGGTAGTAAGTATGTTTTCCACACGGACAATGACAATGATGTCTTATCTCATAAAATTAACCAACACACTTGTGTTTTAGATATTTTTAAAAGGTGAACTATGTGTACCCTTATCCCCTATTGCACAGAAGGTGGTACGTAGGAACTAAAGGTTCGCAACCGCGGCGGGTGAAAAATCATAAAAAATACTTCTTTTCTCAGCTCCACCATGTATTTTTTATACAACATTTTATAGTCAAAATATACAGATTTTTCAAAGAGGTTCCTATGGAGTATTGTAGATGTTTAGGGTGCTAATACCTTCCCTTTGTGTAACCAACCCCCTTACCTTGAATCTTTCCCCATCTTTTGGGTTACTCGCTCTTTTCTCATTCCTTTGGAAACAATAAAGCGCGGTGGAGATTTTTATTTTGATTTATACAAGTCAAGTCAATCCAATGGCTTAGTCTTAAACATTTCTACCGCTACAATGCTCATATTAACTAAGGTCCCACAAAGTCCTATGCATTTAAACCAAAGACCTCATTAATAAATTGACATCAAAGATATGGTAGTCCCCATAATAACCATCCACCATATTCACAGCAGCACCTCCATGATTGGGAAATGGGCTAGATTGGACATTGGGTCTCATATCCTTGAAAGATAGAATATCGCTTCGAACTAACTTTTGCACATCAGACTTCAAACTAAAATAATTCTCTATATTGTGACCAGGTGCTCCTTAATGGTATGCACAAAATTGGTCAACCTGGTATCACCAAGGAAGTTCCTTTGAAATAGCAAGTGAAGACCTGGTTTGAACAAGATTCTTCTGTACTAAATCAGGGAGGAATTATGCATATGCCATAGGAATTGGGTCAAACTGCACCTTCTTCTGAACATGATTCTGCTGATTATTCGGATGATGATTTCATTGTTGTTAGAATTGAGGTTGATAAGCAGAAGTTTCCTAAGCAACAAGAACAAGATTAAAAATAGGTGCAACCACTACTACAAAAAACCCATTTAACAACGGTTGAAAAACACATATAATCACGCGGGTCCAGGCATTGTTGTGTAGATTGTTGTTGTAAATGTGTAACTTACAATCATGATTCTGGGACCGTTATAGTATATTCGAAAGTCTGCGTGATACCACAACAGTTATTTAACTTAATTGTTGTTGTATGTCTTTTAATAAAATATAAAAAATAGCAGTAGAACAACAATAGCAGTAAGAACATTAAGAACAGCAACAAGAACAACATGAACAACATGAAAAACAATAAGAACAACAAGAACAATAACAAGAACAAGAAGAAGAACAACAAGAACAAAAAAAACAAGAAGAATAACAACAAGAACAACAAAAACAAGAACAATAACAACAAAAACAAGAAGAAGAAGAAGAAGAACAACAATAATAACAACAACAACAATAATAACAATATCAACAACAAGAACAACAATAATAAGAACAAGAACACCAAGGACAACAACAACAGTAACTAAATAAAGAACAATAAGAACAACAACAATTAATGTTGCTAACTTAAATCCATAATTTCTTTGTCTCATTCAAGATGGAGAATAAATGACGGAGTTCTGAAATTTAGAAATTAAAGAAATGCTGCTTTCGACTTTTTCTTATGGAAGAAATGATATTTTTGAGCTTAGTTTATTGGAAAAATAGAGTGTCATAAATGAAAGATGATGTTTGAAGGTAGAAGATGAAGTTTGTATAAGTTGTAAGTTTGTCTAAATTTTAGGTTTCACACGGATCACTAACAGTGGTGTCCTGAGCGTTGATAGTAACTGTAACGGATGGTTGAGATTTATTTTTGAGGGTGAAGAAACTCAATAAATACGCTACATACAACAACGGTTGTATTAAATAAACGTTGTTAAATGTATTTAAATAAAATATAAAAAATACAACACTAGAAAAATAACATTAACAAGATTCAAACTCATGACCATGCGCGCTACATATAACAACAGTTGTATTAAATAATAGCTGTTGTACGTCTTTTAATAAAATATAAAAAATACAGCAATAGAATAACAACAACATCAAGATTCAAACTAATGACCATGTGCCACTTTTTACTACGGTTGGAACTTCCAATCGTGGTGAAAAGTGGCTTAAATATGAAAATAAATAAAAAACGCGCCTAGTTTAATAGATCTACCATGGTGTATCCTTTGACGTGATGAATTGGGTGTTGTTGTTTGTGTGTTCTGTAGTAGTGGACAAACGCCACCTATTGATGATTATTCCTCCCTCTAGGCTTCCTATGCTTTTCCTGAGAAACTGCATTAGCATCAAGTTCTTTTTTCTTAGAAAAATCACTTCCAAACTTCTTCGAACCACCAGAAGAACTACCTTCTTTAGTCAAATGTCCCTCATGGACTCCCTCTTCAAGACGTATTCCCATATTTACCATCTTGGGAAAATCACTAGACGCGGTAGCTACCATCCTTTCGTAATAAAAGGAGCTCAAATTTTTCAAAGAGAGCATAGTCAATTATTTCTCTTCTAGAGGAGGACTGATTTGTGTAGTAATCTCACGCCACCTCTGGGCATATTCCTTGAAAGTTTCTTTATCCTTCTGAGACATGGCCTGGATTTTATCCTTGACAGGCGCCATATCAACATTATATTTATATTTACAGACAATGGCTTCACCGAAGCATTAAAAGTACGAATATGGAAGCTATCCAATCTCATGTAACACTTAAGAGTTGTGCCTGTGAGTATGTCTTGAAACTAGTGTATTAAAAGCTGATGGTTATCTGTCTGAGTAGACATTTTCCTAGCATACATCACAAGATGGGTTTGAGGTTCAGAATTGCCCTTGTATTTCTCAAAGTCAAGAAACTTGAACCTAACATGTATCTTCATATTAGGCACAAGACAAAGTTCATGGGCATTCTTCCCAAAGAGCTTTTTCCCTCACAGAGCATTGATCTCTTTCTGCATTACCTAGAAATGATATTGGAATTCATCCATCCTATCATTAACACCCAAGCTCTCACTTGAAGAAACAACCTGATACATTATTTCATCAACATGTGGAACAATATGCATCACGGGAGGAGGAACAATCATAACTGGTTGCACATCATGAATCTCAATGGTAGGTTGATAACCTTTTGGAGTAAAGTTAAAAGGCATGCCCCAGGGAAAACCAGGCGGTATATGATGTTGTGGAACACTAACCGGAGCCACGTAAATAGGAGTTGAGAAGATATAAGAGATAACAGTAACATGTGGTTGAGTCTGAGTTGCATGAGGAGAAGGAAGAGGATGAGGTGATGGCTGATTCTGAGCAGCCACCAAAGATTCCTCCAAAGCAGCCAACCTTTCCATTCCAGATCTCAAAGTAGTTAACTCTTTGTGGATTTTCCGATTCTCTTGCTCAAGATGATCCATCTTCCTTTGATAATTAGCTCGAGTATTGTACTGATGCGACAACTTGACTGAACGAAGTTACAAAAGATAAGACTCCAAAAAACTCTCAAAAGCAAGACTAATACGTGGAATGATGCATGATATGCAATGAAAATTATTTTATTTATTTTATACAAGTTTCAAGGAACTTTTAAGAAACATTATAAACAAATTGCAAATATCATAAATAACATATTAGGGAATATAAAAAAAAACTCATTTGATTAATAATGGAAGGATTACAACATGAAGTACATTGCCTCAATAATCTTATACAAAAGAAAAAGAAAACTAAATCCTAGGGTCCAAAGGAACCAAATATGAAGAAGACCTAACACTAGGATGCAACATTTTCTTAAGCTTCCCGGTCTTGACTTCACTGTCCTTCTGTATCTGAGCTTTCTTAATCACCAGTTTATCAACAATACCTTTCCAAGAACTGGATGTGGGAAGAATACCATAATACTCATGAACAGGTAAAGTGCTAGAGGAAAATAAATCCTCCTGCACTCTTCTTGATTTCTTTCTCTTCTTCACCCTCCTGGAAAATTAGCTCATCCGTCTCCTTCAAGTACTTTTGCAACTCTGAATTCTCCATGGATGAAACTTGATACTTGTTCTTCCAAGCATAACTTTCTTGTTTCATCTTGGTCAAATAAAATTGAAGATCTTCTATATCGATTAAAGGCATGGAAGAAGGTTTCGGAGGAGCCAACATTAAAGGTTCCTGACGAGGATAAGGCATTTTGAGAGCAATTAATCTAGCTTGTACCAATTGAAGATAAGGTTCCAAAGAAACACAATCTTTTCTTCATAACTCTCCTCTTCCCTTTCTGTGAATATTATTCCAAGAATGAATAATCTTATCTTTGAGAATTTTTATATTATCACTTTCCTTGAAAAAGAAACCACTTAATAGGATGTTATTTGGTTTATCTCTCATGGGATACCCAAGTTGACGACGTGCTAAAGTCGGATTGTAGTTAATGCCTCTCTTTGTACCAAGAAGAGGTACATTAGCAAACTCACCACAACTTTCAATAATCTTCACACCCTCATAAATATGGTTATACCAAACAATATCAAGATGCATGAGAGACATAATCTTATGCGACCACCTTAACCCATCTGTAAGATCCCAAAAAGAAGCAGACTACAACAAGTGAGAAATAAACCACTTGTACAACAAAGGTGCACAACAGATAATCATTCCCTCATCCTTAAAGTTCTTGTGATGAATAGAATGGTAACCATCTTATAGCAAGGTTGGAACTGGATTTCTAGTTAGAAATATACAGATGGCGTTAATTTAAACAACAATGTCAACATTAGGGAATAAGACCAATCCATAAATGAGAAAGGTGAGAATAGCCTCAAAAGCATCCTTACTACCCATCATATCAGAGACAACAACTTTCCTCATAAAAAACTTTGAGGTAATCAAATAATTCCATTCTTAGAGTCAAGACTAGCCTCAACCTCATCTTTCTTTAGACGAATAACACCGAAAATAATGTGAGGCTCAGGACTCTTCTCTAAATAGGTAACTGAAATCTGATCAAAAACTGGCAAACCAACAAGATAAGAATATTCCTTTAACGTGGGTGCAAGCTGATAATCTGGAAAAGTGAAACACTGATAGAGAGGATCATAAAACAGGACCAAATTAGTAAGAATCCCATCCTTCATATTGGTATCCAATAAAGACAAAAGTCTTCCATATTTTCCCTTGAAATCCTCAAGACTAGCAACTAAAGATCCTAGATTTTTCAATTCCTTCAAATGAAGATTCTTGAAATTGTACTTCTGAGTTTTCTTCCTCCCAAAATCCATTGTCAAAATCCATGTGATGTTTTCAAAGAGAATCTCTAAGTTCCTTGAAAACTTTGTCAAAAGGATGTTTATGGATACATGGATGCATCATTATACAACAATCATAAACAAGATCACAAACAAAGGAGGTTCATAGGTTCAACGTCACGAGCATGGAGTCAAAGGTACTACCCACAAGGTGTGAACTAAGGTTAAACAATATGAATAAGAACCATTTTCTACAAAAGTTACAAGAGTGTACAATTCATCTTTTAGATATTATCGCTTCCAATTATTCAGGGACTAACAATATTCTCAAGAGAAATTCGTCTGAGGGCAGTATCGCGTATCAACTAAGTCAAGTTTACACTTGGTTATCCACCGCACTACATCCTAAAATGGCTATGATAGGTAAAGGGATTCTAAGGTCCTCAGCTTCTCAGGCTCTCAGGTCAAAAGCAACAACATTTTCACTACCACCCTCCTAATCATAAGTTTGCCCAAGTCTATGTATACGACTTCCAAGAGAAGACCAAGCACCCTGAAAACCATAAATATTCAGATAAACAAGAAAACAACAACAATAATAACACAAACACATATACATAAGATATGCTCAACCCACTTGAGGAGTCATCCCTAACAGAGTTGCCAAATTTCTGTAGTGGTGAAAAATTGAGATTATGTAATTTATTAACTTAACTCACAAAGAAAGAGTCGCCACCACACTTTATTGTTTCCAAAGGAATGGGAAAAGAGTGAATAAAATTCATAAAAGTTTTAAAACAAAACTAATAAAACAAAGAGAATAATGTTCGGGGTTGATTATGCAAAGGGAAGGTGTTAACACCCTAAAATTACATGGTACTCCATGGAACCTCTTGAAAATATGTGTTAAAGGCTAAAGTTGGTTGTTCATAAAAAGATTATAGAGATGAGAAAAGAAATGGTTTTTATAATTTTTGTTTCTGCAAAACTTCGAGAGTTATGTGCCTACGTACTTCCAATGTACAATGGAGAAATCAGAATCACATTGTTCTTCTAAAAAAACAAATTTGTTTGTTGTTTCATTTTAAATGAAGATACATTTTGTCATAATAAGGAGAATACTACTATAATCATCCTTGAACATGAGAAAGATGAACCTTTATATCACAATCAAAGAAGGGCTCAAACTTGGATAAAAATTAACAAGTATTGCACTAACTCTTTCAAGTGGAAAAGAATCAACATCATATCAATCAATATTGTGAAGATAGGAGTATTACATATCAATTGTGAAGAGGATTCGTGTCTAATCTTTGAGAAAATATTTTAAAATGAAAATCCAAGTAGCAAAAAGATTTGAATGAGTGTAACTTCATGTGTTCCAAAACTTCACTAAACCTTGCATTTTGAGTGTCATTTAGCTTCAGGACATGTCACTAAACAAGTTTAGATGGAAAACAAGCTTCAATTTTGTCAATGAATCAAGTTTAGTGAATGTTAAAATATGACTTCATGTGAAAATTCAGTTTCAAGTACCCAACTTCAAGCTCGTATGCCCACCTGTACAATTAGCTTTTTAATTCAATTCTTTTTGTAATGTAGTATCTTCATTGCAAAGAGTATAATGTACCAAGAAGGTTTACTTTTGATGCTTGAGTAATAATTTATGGCATATGAAAGTTGGTACAAAAACCTTTAAATGGAAGTCTTAAAATTTCTAAGTCCAAAATGACCTGTAATATTTCAATACTTTTCATGGCCTTCCAAGCATAATTGGATTTTTAACCTTGAAGCAAATTTGTAGAGGGAATTGGAAATGATAAGTAGCAAAGTGAATCACTAAAAAAATTTGAAAATTGAGAGAGTTATGATCTTGGAAAGTTGAGCAAAATTCACTTGAAATTAGGTCAAATTTCACTAAGTCTACAGTGTGACCTCTAATGTTTCCAATATTTTGATGATCTTCCAAACATAATTAGCTCTTGAATTGTAAAACAAAGTTGTTTATGATGTCAAGGAGAGTCATATGCCTAAAGGATCACTAAAAAATGTTTAAAAAAAGAAGGAGTTATGATATTTTGAACTTGGACTTGAAATGTTGACTTTTTGGTCAAACCACCTTGATCAAACTTGAACCTTTTGAGCTTTTCTTGAAATTCAAGGCATATGGATGCATATGCAGACTTAAAATGATGAAGTCTTGATTGAACTTTGATAAAACTTGGAAAAACATGAGGTTACTCGATGATGAAGGCATGGAAATAAACATATGAACCTTTGACATTTCCTTGAGACACAAGCTATCAATCCTTGAGGTATTTTTGAACAAGATGAGATTGAATGATGCTTGAGACCGTGTGCTTTGATATTAGAAGCCATGCTTTTATGATCAAGCCCTTGGGAGTCAATGATTGGCCACACTTTGACTTTGAAGAAGCAAATTCTAATTGAGGGGATCATGCTTGATGTTCTTTATTCAAGACCTACCTTACACTATAAACAAGAGGAAACAAAACTTTTTTTTTTGTATTTTACTTAGTGTTTAGTATAACATAAAATATATAACCACAAAAAAAGATAAATATACACAAAAGGGTGCTTGAAGATCTCTAAAAAGGAAATACTTAGAGATGTGAGGGATAAAAGGAAACCAAGTTTCTGATATTAGTGATATGTAATACTGTAAAATGATATGGGATCTCAGGGGTAGAAATTAGGTTATGACACAAAGACATCAGTTAGACCTTATTTTGGTTGTTGGCCTTTTAGGTAATGAGTCATATTCTTGAAGAGTGCTAATGTGTTGATATATTGAGTGTGAAATAATTAGCACTCGTTGGCTTAATTCATTTATTTTTCATTAATAATCCTCAGTGTACATTGTGTATAACTTACGTATTATTGTAAATATTGTGTTATTATGTAAATATCATTGAGTTTGATGGTTTTTTATCTCATTTTTGTAGGTATTCCAGCAATTATATTTATTAATTGTATTATAGAGCATTGAATAAAATTTCCAACACTTCAAACCATGCGAAAATCAGAGTTACAGTTATCAAGTTATGGCAAAAGCAAAAGTTGGTTTTTTCTCGACTCAGTTGAGTGCGCTTATCGGGCTCTGCTACCGGTAAGCGGGATTTGCAGGTTTTAAAGTGTATAAATAGAGTTACAAACCCATTTTTAGGGTATGATTTAGTTATTTTTTCTCCCAACTCCGTCACCAACATTCTTTCAGATTTTAGGCTTAGAAATTAAAATTTGGAGGTTGCAAATGGATGATCCAGGGTTGAAGCTTCTTTGATCGTGATTGACACTGCGGAAGATTTTGTTTTCTTATCCATTCTAATCTTTGTAGGCTTCATTTTTTTGGATTTGTTTATAATTATACTTGTTTTGTATGTATGTTTGTTGCTCATGGTGTTGTATAAAACCTCTTTTAGAAATCAATGTTGATATCTTCCTTAATCTTTTTTCTTTATGTTTGAATTTGTGTTGTTATAGACATATACCTCACAAATATTGGTCGAGGATTTATATCTATTAGTTTATAGATTCTAGAGATAGATTTAGAGATAATATTCATCACGGGTATCGAAGCTTAATGCTTATGTGTTGTTTGAATTGTGCGAGACATCACCGATGCGAGTAATATGGTTGTTCTCACAACTTTGCGTTAGACATAACCTTTATTGTGATATATCTCATAGGTATTTCAGAATTAAACATTGATGTAAGAGATACGTGATGATTTTGATGAGTAGAGTAGATTGAGTACAACAGATCAATAGTTTTAAGTTTGTCATGAGTAGTTTAAATTCATGCCTGATAAGTTTCTTCTCTCTTAAGAATTAATTTAATTTCTTGTTTATATGTTTTAATTTTAAACCCATTCAAACCAAGCTCAAAAATGTAGAAAATGTTGAATCACATTCTTTCCTTCACACTGACCCCTGAGGATACTGTAGCGGTAGAAATGTTTAAGACTAAGCTATTGGATTGACTAGACTTATACAGATCAAAATAAAAATCGCCACCACGCTTTATTGTTTCCAAAGGAATGAGAAAAGAGCGAGTAACCCAAAAAGAGGGGGAAAGATTCTAGGTAAGGGGGTTGGTTATGCAAAGGAAAGGTATTATCACCCTAAACATCCGCGGTACTCCACATGAACCTCTTTGAAAAATCTGTAAATTTTGGCTATAAAATGTTGCATGAAAAATAGATGGTGGAAGTGAGAAAAGAAGTATATTTTTTATAATTTTTGCACCCGCCGCGGTTGTGAACATTTAGTGCCTACGTACCACCTTTCATGCAATAGGGGATCAGGGTACACGTAGTTCTCCTTTAAAAAATTAAAAAAAAATGCAAATGTGTTGGTTAATTTTATGAGATAAGACATCATCGTCATTGTCCGTATGGAAAACATACTTACTACCCACAATCATGAGAAAGGAGAATTTGCATCATCTCAAAGTGGAGGATATGGCTTGGATTTTAAAATCAACAATGCCTCACTTAACACCAAAGTGGAAAATATCTCACTTCACTGCATATTATAGAAGTATAGTGGTTTGCATCACTACAAGGATTGACAAGAGTCTAATCTTTTGAGAAAGGTTTTAAAATTAAAAGCCAAAGTGGCAAAATAGTTTGAAATGAGATTGATTGACTTTTATTCTTCTCACAAAAAAAAGTCAAAGTATTATTAAGTTGATTGAAGTTTGTTTATGAAAAGGTTTTGAAAATGCATGGACCTAAGTCCAAGTTTATTATGAAAGTGGTTCAAGTTTAAAAACATGAAGAGTTTTCAAAAGGAGGAAGAAGATTTTTTAAATTCAAGAAGACGGGAGGAGAAGAAGAGACTATCCTAAAGCATAAGGTAAAAAGCTAAGGACAAGAACCATCTAACCAACAAGAAGCCAATACTTGACATTATGAGTCAAGATAGAATTCCCATTCCTTGGATTGGAACCAAGCAAGAAAAGATACTAGACCTCTTGAGAGAACTAAACTTCAAGTGTATTAAGTCATCACAAAAATTGGGCAGAGTAACGGTTGTATATGGGTGAATTTCAGGTTACGAACAAAGTATGTAATCACAATAACCTGCACACAAAACAAACAAACAACCCAATGTCTTGAGGTAAACCTCAAGAATTCCATAGAAAATATCAATTAAGGTCACAAGGTCTCCAACATAGGTCAAGGCCTCTAATCCTAAATCCAAGAAGTCTAATACTCCACAATGCCAAGGATAATAACCAAATAGTCCAAGTATCATTAAAGCATTTTATGGTTCATGTTGATTATTAGGTGTCTTAAAAGAGAAAAGAAAAGCTTAAGTGAGCAAAATAAAAATAAAAAGAATTGGTAGAACCAAAGCCTCTACACAACGAGTTGCATTTGCTTTTTGTCAAGTATATCATCCATTTGGAATTCTCAAAAGTACTATTTAATGATCAACGATGTTTAAGTGATCCGCGTTGACCAAAAATGTTGTAGATCCATTAAAGGATTGGTAGAACCAAAGCCTCCACACAATGAATCTCGAGGTTATTGGATCAAAGAGATCAAACTAACATGCTTGGGCTTGCAAACATAGGTTTGGGCCATGAATGGTCATTTATTCGAATTGGGACAAAATTTAGCGCTATGTTAAGCAATCGTAAGTGGACTTATATAAAAGTCGCACATATTTTGAGGCCGGTCAATAGCAATCTATGCACCATTTATTTTGAGACATGATATAGAGATCATGTTCCAATAAGACTTAGTGCAATAATAAAGGGATAAGATGAAGAGGGGCGGGGAAGAATGTATAAACCATATTTGAATTAAATTTTAATCACACTATTATTAAAATCATTCATCCATTTTTATGGAGTTAAACTCAACACCATGGATCCAATGATGTTAACAAAGTTCATCATCAAGAATTCAACCCAAGATCAGCCATAAAATAATCACAACATAATATTACATTTAATATATACATTAAAAAAAGGTTTAAAAATGTTTTAAAATAGAAATAAAAGAGAAAAATATCAACTATGTTCAAATTAATCAAGAAATATTAAGTAAGACCATAGAAAAATTAGAAAAGGACTCAAATATTTTTATGAAATTTTTGGTAATTTTTTAAAGTCAGAAACCATTTTTAAAATTAAAAGAAATGAGTAAAATGAACCAAAAATGATAAAAAAATAACAAAATCAGAAACAAAAAATAAATGAGGTCACCAATATTTGTCACAATAACATTGGATCATTCCATATTTTTTTCAGAATTTAAAAATGCATAAAAGTATTTTTAAACATTTAAAACAATTCAAATAAAGTGAAAATTCATAAAAAATATCAAGGCACAAAATAAAATTGTGAAAAAATAAAAAGCAGAAAGAAAAAAATCAAAAATATTTTTCATAATTTTATCAAAATTTTTGAACTAAAAATGAATTTTCGATGATTTTTTTAAATTTAAAACAATTAAAATAAAAATCAGAAAATAAAATATCAAACCCAAAAAATATGGGCCATCTGATCAATGTTAAAACGCATTGGTAAACAGATCAAGAGGACCTGCCGCGATGTGCATGTTATGGACTTTAGTGAATAAAGCACTGAATCATTAATTAAATCAGATTTCAAAAAAAACAAGTGGCGCGCCTTCATTGGTTGGAAGATGACACATTGGTCATTTTCAACTAATGTGAATTGTAGGTCTCTCAAACTGTAAAATCAGAAGCTCAAACCTATGTCATTCGCTTCGTCTCTTCAAGACGAAGACAACCACACCTTCGCGACAAATTTATATAAAATGTAGCTCAAGTAAATTGGAAGGAAAGTTTTGAAAAGGAAATTGAAATTTCATGGTCAAAACGTGTTTCCAGATAAAAGCAAGTGTTGCAACTAGAACCAGGGCAATGAGAGCTTCACAATGATATCAAAGTTTTGAAGAATTGATGGAGAAATATACCTGTTGCAGTTGAGTTGCAAAGCTCTGAAACTGGACTTCTATGGAGCAATATAGGGCACGATTCTTGAAGGTGATTGTATGGTTAGCTTCAGGGAAGATCAAGGAAGGTGAATTGATAGAAAAATGGGATTGAAAAAGGCTTGAACACTGATTTCGAAGTTACAGAAAATTGAGTTATGGAGCAAGTTTGGCAGGGTGATTCTGGCTATCCAAGCTTGAGGAAATGAATGGGGGATGACCCTCTATTTATAGGAGAATGAATGGGATCCTTAAGCGTGTGAAATGTTGAAGTTTGGAGGGAAATCGTGGGGGGGTCCGCAGCATGAACAAAGTGTGACTTGTTTAGCATCAAAACTCAGCCAAAACGTGCATTTCATGATACTAAACACCTTTGGAAAGTTGCTAAACATGATTAGAAGCAAAAACGAGTGGAAAGCTTGTGATTAGAGGCCAAAACAAAGATTTCAAAATCTGACTTGTGATGAAACTTCAGTTTCAAGCTACCAATTTTAAAACAATGGCATTTTCAACTCAATGGGTCTTAGGACATGATCCTTTATGCTTTAGAAAGATGAGGTTACAAGCTTTGCAATGGAAAAATAATGGAATCAAATGGATGCTTGAGCTGAAAGTTGCATTGAGTCAAAGTTAGAGAAAAAAGGTTGACTTTCCATACTTAGAAATATTTTAAAAATTTTCTTCAAATGTGACCTATAATATTTTGCATCCAAACATGGCCTTCCACTTGGAATTTTCTTTTGACCAAAAAAGATGGAATGAAATAGACCTCTTGAATGTAATTTTGAAACTTGAACCATTCAAAATCTCCAAAAATTGAGAGAGTTATGAATTGTTGAAGTTGGCAAAAAATCATGAAATGACCTATAATCTTTTGCATCCTTAGGGCAACTTCCATCCATTTTCTCATTTTTCATATAAAAGAAGGAATAAAGTTCACATCTTGAAGATCATCATGGAAAATGAGTGGGCTCAAGGTGATAAAAATTTACCAAGTTATGATCATTTGAACTCACACATGAGAAATTGGGGGTTCATCTAGAGGACTTGTAATCTTTCTTCATCATCAAGTTTCTTCCACATGAAAACTCCTTGAAACTCTTGAAGTGATTTGTTAATACCCATTTGAAGAGAAGTATATCTTTGGAATCACTCAAAAATACCAAAAGATGAGGCAAGATATACTTCTTTGAAGTTCAAAACCCTAGCTCCTAGATCAACAAAATGCTTTGAGGAACTTTGACAATTTTGAACAACCTTCTTGTACCAACACTCTTGCTTTGTAAATAGAAGTTGTTGAGGATGATAATGAGAACTCATAGAAACCAAAAAAAACTTCCATATCTTGAGAATTGAGGGAAATATGCACTTGTGACCAATGGGAACAAGACCTTGTCTAACCATGACAACTTCTTCAATCAACCCCTTGTACTTTTGAATCAATTTTGATAACTTTGAAATATGGTGAACCAAAATAAACCTTGCCATTCCATTTATTCCAAAACAACTTCAATGGTGAGGTTTGTATTTCTCAAGCTTTATTGAATAGGGCATGGAAATAAACTCATGAACCCATGGATCAACTTGTTAAACCTCATTGCCTTTACCTACATTATTAAAAAGTAAGACAAACCAACATTGCATTTTATTAATTAGAAGGAAAATCAAGGAAAAATATTCATGATCACAAAAGAAAACAAGTCAAGGTTCTTGTGGATTCCTCAAAGAGCAAAGCTAAAGATAGGGAGAAGAACCAAAAGCCCTAATGTGATCTTGTTGTGATTGAATCAAAATAGTATGATGAAGGGATCTTAGGGGAAAATTGGGGTACGACAGCTGCCCTTATTTAAGTTTCTTCTATCCGGAGATACGAAGGTTAAAAATCTTCGTGTCTACGCGGTCGAAGATACTTAAATATAAAACAAACCCTATTATTGGCCCTAAGATGCCATTCAATGCTTATGAATGCATATGAACAGAATCAAAGAGACGCAAAACACTAATGGGGATGTAAAAAAGGAAACAAAGAAACAAAAGAAAAACCCGACCAGGAAAATAAATCACTGGTGGATCAAAAGACCTAACTCATAGAGGGTGATAAAAAGTCAATGAATACACCAACTTTTACCGAATGCGAAACTACCAATGTTCACTAATGGTAGAAAGAGGAAAGAAATAACAACACTGACGTTTACTAACGGTGAGCTACCAATGTTTACTGAAGGTGGAAGGAAAAAAGATATCATAGCATCATCGTTCACTGACGATGAACTACCAATGTTCACTGAGGGTAGCAAAAAGATAACAATCACCAACTTTCACTTAAGGTGACCTACCAACTTACACTGAAGGTAGAGAGGAAATATATCAAAGCATCTCTGTTCGCTGATGATGAACTACCAACGTTCACTGAGGGTAGAAAAAAGATAACAATCATTGACGTTCACTGAAGGTGACTTACCAACTTTCACTGAAGGTAGAGAGGAAATATATCAAAGCATCGTCGTTCACTGACGATGAACTACCAACGTTCACTGAGGTTAGAAAAAAGATAACAATCATCGACGTTCACTGCCGATGGCCTACCAACTTTCACTGAAGGTAGAGAGAGAATATATCAAAGCATCGTCGTTCATTGACGATGAAATACCAACGTTCATTGAGGGTAGTAAAAATATAATAATCACTAACTTCCACTGAAGGTGACCTACTAACTTTCACTGAAGGTAGAGAGAGAATATATCAAAGCATCTTCGTTCATTAACGATGAACTACCAACATTCACTAAGGGTAGAAAAAATATAACAATCACCAACTTTCACCGAAGGTAGAGAGGAAATATATCAAAGCATCGCCATTCACTGATGATGTACTACCAACGTTCACTGAGGGTAGCAAAAAGATAACAATCACAAACTTTCACTGACGGGGACCTACCAACTTTCACTGAAGGTAGAGAGGTAATATATTAAAGCATTGTCGTTCACTGACGACAAACTACCAACATTCACTGAGGGTAGCAAAAAGATAACAATTGCCAACTTTCACTGAAGGTGACCTACCAACTTTCAGTGAAGGTAGAGAGGAAATATAACAAAGCATCCCCGTTCACTGACGATGAACTACCAACGTTCACTGAGGGTAGCAAAAAGATAAAAATCACCAACTTTCACTGAAGGTGACCTACCAACTTTCACTAAATGTAGAGAGGAAATATATCAAAGCATCTTCGTTCACTGACAATGAACTACCAACGTTCAGTGAGGGTAGAAAAAAGATAAAAATCACCAAATTTCACTGAAGGTGACCTACCAAATTTCACTGAAGGTAGAGAATAAATATATCAAAGCATTGCCGTTCACTGACGATGAACTACCAACATTCACTGAGGGTAGCGAAAAGATAACAAGTTTCTCCAAAATTTGGGCGTTTCACCTAGAACGGGTCTTAACTTCTTCCTTAACCAAGGCATTCTGCCTGGAAAGGGTAATGTATAAGCTGTCTCAAATAAAGAGACTATCACTTATAAAGATTTATTATCGAACTGTCTCTATGATATTGAACGACTGGCTATCCACTGGAGTAATTTGACAACGAACTGCAAACTATCCACTCGTAGAGAAGATAGCAAAAAAAAGTAATGTCGACATTTACGGGGAAGTGTGAGTTTCTCAAATAAAGAGACCTGCTACTTGTTGTTATAGGAAGGATTTTAAAATGACTCCTTGGGGAAAACAATATGGCTTCCTGGGAAAAGAGATATGACTTCCTGGGGAAATGCCACTATATTCCTGCTGAGGAGATAAAATCTTCTCGTGCAAAATAAATGCACACTCTCAAACCAAAACTTGAAGCTTGCAGAAATCCAAAGTAATAATATTGCTGAGGATCAAGGATTCAAACCAGAAATAAACTGGAGTAGAACAGTCCACCAAAATAAATTCTTTGAGAAATAAACTCAAGAGGGAAACCCAAATCATCCAGACAAAGAGTTGTGTAGGAAGGCTAATGCAAAAATCTTCCACGAGGGATAACTCAGTGGGGAAATTGAAAGAATATACACTTTCTGCTTATGGATGACACTCTATTGGGGAGAGGATAACACAACTTTGCAAAATAGGGTAATATGTCAACAAAATATTAACGAATGTGAATTAGAAATGATTTGCTAAATTTAACTATGTATGATGTATGTATGAATGTATGAGTGTTATTATGTATATGCTGACAAAACAGACATATAATACTAGGGATAAACAAAAAAAATCAACTCGAGCGCACACAACACTCGGCCAAATCACATCCAAGACGATCACCCCAAAAGAAAAATAAGCACCAACTAAAGAAACAAAGTCGTACTGCATGGCTTAACTTTACTGCGGAGAAACAAAATATAGCGAAAAAATAGACCAGATACAGGGATATAACATCCTTCTTTAGGATTCACCAGGGAGTAGCACTCAGACTTCAACGGGGAAATAAATGTTTTCAAGTGTAGCACTTCTACTGGGGATTGCAAAACTGATTTCGAAAAAGGCAGATGGAAACCAAATCATCAAAACATTCACTAGGGAATTCCGGATAACTTAAAAGGAGAAAAAAACATACAGACTTCACTAAGGGAGATAATGCTTCATCATCAAGACATGCACTGGGGACTTCGTGCTGACTTCATTGGGGAGGTCAACACCATATTATCGAGGAGAGTCCAATATACGTTCTTCACTAGGGAAACCGGAAATACGTGTTCTTCGAGAGTAATTATTGCACCAACTTATCAGGGGAGAAAAGACTTCTATCAAATGAGCAAAGCCTTCACTGGAGAATCTAGGATTGAGTCTTCATATCATGCAAACTTAAAAAGAAGAAAAATAAACCAAGACTTGACTGGGGACACTGGAGTGACAAACCCAATACAACGAAAATGTCCTGAGAAAACCTTTCTGGGGGAAACAAAACTTCTCAAAACTACTGGAGTTCGTCCATTCCTGTGATCACAACTTTTGTTTTCCTCTTGAATCACAAAATCTAAAGTAAAAGTAAATTGTAAATTCTTTTTGAAAAACAATTTTTTTATTTAATCTTTTCGCTTTGAAAATTATTATCAATAATAAATGGAATCTTTGCAAGCTAAATAAAATAAGAAATACAAATAATTAGGTAAAAGCTCAAATTTTATTGATAGAATGGTAGTCTGCGAATGGAGAGACTCCATGGATGATTACAAAGTTTCGAAAATGGTAATATATAATGGAAAAGATACATTGAGATACAATGACCACTATCCCCTCTGACAACTTTTGAAATCCTGAGCAGCAGCTTCCGTTGAAGTATGGTGAGGATCCAAGAAGATTGTTGCTTCAATGATCAAGTCTTATCTGATGTAGTTACTTGCCAAGAAAGTCCCTAACTTTTTCCTAAGATGCCCTTGCGAGTTTTCAACTTAGAGGGAAATTTTATTCTGTTTACGTCTATAATTTTTGCCTAGACCGCCCTTTCGGGTTTTCGGCCTACTGAGACGCTCCTTTTTACCTAAGCCGCCCTTTCGGGTTTTCAACTTAGCGAGCTGTTCTTTTATTTCTTTAGGCGATGTATTTCTTGAATGCATCAGCATTCATGGGACGTGGGAACTCCTCACCATCCATAGTTTCAAGAATTAAGGCACCTCTAGAGAAGGCTTTCTTGACAATATATGGGCCTTCAAAATTGGGATTCCACTTGCCCCTAGAATCAGCACTAAAAGACACGATCTTCCTAAGAACGAGGTCGCCTTCTCTCAATTCATGATGTTTGACCTTCTTATGAAAAGCTTTCTTCATTCTCTTCTGATATAACTGCCCATAACACAAAGCTGTCATTCTCTTTTCTTCGATCAAATTCAATTGGTAAAACCTGTTCTGGACCCATTCAGCCTCTGACAATTTGGTTTCCATTATCACACGCAAAGAGGGAATCTCAACCTCGATTGGGAGTACCGCTTCCATTCCATACACAAGGGAGAATGGGGTTTCTCTTGTTGAAGTGCGGACAGATGTCTGATATCCATTCAAAGAAAAAGGGAGTATTTCATGCCAATCTTTATAAGTAACAACCATCTTCTGGATGATCTTCTTGATATTATTATTAGCAGCTTCAACGGCCCCTTTCATCTCCGGACTGTACGGAGATGAGTTGTGATGGACAATCTTGAATTCCTCACAAAGTTATATCATTATCTTGTTGTTCAGATTCAAGCCATTGTCGGTGATAATTCTGCTCGACACACCATACCGACATATAAGATTATTCTTAGTGAAGCGCACAACCACCTGCTTAGCAACATTAGCATATGAAGCTGCTTTCATCCATTTGCTAAAGTAATCAATTGCTACCAAAATAAAACGGTATTCATTCGAAACTTTGGATTCTATCATTCCAATCATGTCAATACCCCATATAGAGAAAGGCCATGGGGAAGAAATCCCATTGAGAAGTGTCGGAGGCACATGAACCTTGTCTGCATAAATCTGGCATTTATGACATTTCTTTGCAAATTTGTAACAGTCAGATTCCATTGTCAGCCAATAGTAACCTGCCCTTAGCATCTTCTTAGCCATCAAATGTCCATTGGCATGAGTTCCAAATGAACCTTCTTGGATCTAATGCATCAACATGTATGCTTCGTGTCTATCCACGCATCTGAGCAGGACCATGTCATAATTTCTCTTGTACAACACATTTTCACTGAGGAAGAAACCTCCTTCCAATCTTCTCAATGTCTTTTTATCTTTATTTGATGCACCAATCGGGTATTCCTGAGTCTGAAGAAAATGCTTGATATCATAATACCAAGGTTTCTCATCTGCTACCTCCTCTGTTGTAAACACATGAGCGGGCCTATCCAGTCGCCGAACTATAATTCGAGGTATATCATTCTGAGTATTTAATTGATACATAGAATCCAGAGTTGCCAGAGCATCTGGCATTTGATTTTCATCTCTGGGGATGTGATGGAATTCAACTTTATTAAAGAAGGGTAACAATCTTCTAGCATAATCTTTGTAAGGGATCAAGCCAGAGTGACGAGTATCCCACTCTCCTTTAATTTGATTTATTACCAAAGCTGGATCTCTATATACATCTAGAAATTTAATTTTGAGATCAATAGCTTCTTCGAGACCCATGATGCAAGCCTCATATTCTGCCATATTATTAGTACAATCAAATGTCAACCTTGTAGTAAAAATAATGTGTGATCCATGTGGAGTGACAATCACAACACCAATTCCTTTATCATAAGCATTCACTTCTCCATAAAATATCATACTCCAACGAGACTCAGGATCAGGACCTTCCTCAGGAAATGGTTCATCATAATCTTTCACTTTCAGAAACATCACTTCCTCATCGGGGAAGTCATACTTCACATACTGATAATCGTCAACTGGCTGGTGAGCAACATAATCTGCTAACACGCTGCTTTTAATAGCTTTTTGAGTGCGGTATTTGATATCATGTTCAGATAACAACATCTGCCAGCGGGAAATTCTCCCAGTAAGAGCAGGTTTCTCAAAAATGTACTTGATTGGATCCATTTTGGAGATCAACCAAGTAGTGTGATTCAACATATACTACCACAAACGTTTTTCTGCCCAGGCCAGAGCACAACATGTCTTTTCCAGCATGGAATACCGCGATTCACAATTAGTAAACTTTTTACTGAGATAATAAATGGCATACTCTTTCTTCCTTGTTTCATCTTGTTGTCCCAGAATGCAGCCCATGGAATTATCTAACACTGTCAGATACATAATCAATGGTCTTCCTTCAACAGGAGGGAGCAAGATAGGAGGTTCAAGCAGATATTCTTTAATACTTTCAAATGCCCTTTGGAAGTCATTTGTCCACTCACAACCTTGATCTTTCTTTAACAACTTAAAGATTGGTTCACACGTTGCAGTCATGTGGGAAATGAATCTGGAGATATAATTCGAATGCCCCAAGAACCCTCTGACTTGCTTTTCAGTTCTCGGTGCTGGCATCTCTTTAATTGCTTTGAATTTATCAGGGTCAACCTCAATCCCTTTCTGGCTAACAATGAAACCCAATAATTTCCCTGATCGAACACCGAAGGTACATTTATTTGGATTCAAGTGGAGACGATACTTCCTCAAACGCTGAAAAAACTTCTACATGCCCTTCTTCTGTCTGGGATTTAGCAATCATATCATCAACATATACCTCAATTTCCTTGGGCATTAGATCATGGAATAGGGTTGTTATAGCCATCTGGTACGTTGCACCAGCGTTCTTCAACCCGAAGGGCATCACTATGTAACAGAAGGTTCCCTAGGGTGTGATAAACATTGTTTTTTCCATGTCCTCAAGAGCCATTCTTATTTGATTATACCCGGAAAATCCGTCCATGAACGAGAAAAACTTGAATTTTATTGTGCTATCTACTAACATATCAATGTGTGGTAATGGAAAATCATCTTTTGGATTAGCTTTATTTAGATCTCTGTAATCTACGCACATGTGAAAATTTTCCGTCTTTCTTCGGTACTGGGACAATATTGACAATCCATTGAGGGTACACTGATGTCACAAGAAAATCGACATTAATCTGCTTTAGAACTTCTTCTTTGATCTTAACTGCCATATCTGGGTGAGTTCTTCGCGACTTTTGTTTGATTTGCGGGCACTCTAGCTTCAGCGGTAAGTGGTGTTCTACAATATCCATATCTAGACCAGGCATATATTGGTAGGACCAAGAAAAAATGTCCACATACTCTTTCAACAACTCAATCAACCTGCTCTTCACATCAGGATGCAACAATGCTCTGATCTTGACTTTTTTCGGATATTCTTCTGAACCCAAATTGATTACTTCCAATGGATCTTTATATGGCTGAATGGCATTCTCCTCGCGCTCAAGCAATCTTGAGACCTCTTCTGGAATATCATCATAGTATTCTTCTTCGGCCCCATACACAGGACATTCAAAGTTGGGAGAGGGTGCAGGGTCATTGTATTCAATGAGTTTTTTAATTAATTTGCACATATGATTTATGATTGCTTTTAGAAACTGACACATATAACAAGTGATCATGCAGATTGAACTTCAGTTATTATTTATTTTGAAAGGTTTTTTTTATTACCATTTTCCAAGAAAAAGCAGAAAATAAAGACACAACTTGGGAAATAAAGACAACTTTTATTATTGACTTAAAAAAATCACAGCAAACAGATAAGCCCATACAATATTAATACTTTTCACCTTGGGCAGAGTGAGAGCTTTTCAAAAATATTAACAAAACAAATTACTTTGAAACATGTATGCAAGAGGGAACATCAATGGTGATCCAGTTCTAAACCCTAACTCCGTGCGTGACATAATTTGGCATTTCTGGCTCTGCTTCATCTTCCACAATGACATTAATTCTAGAAACGGTTGGATAAAGATAACCCCTGCTACAGAAGATGTCTTGATACTTGCCTGCAGCAAACTTCAGTTTCATGCCCTTACCTTTATCATTCTTCACAGAGAACCCCAAACCAGCTTTATTCTTGTTTACAGGTGGATCCACAATATGTCCCCAAACTTCACTATGGCAATTACGCATAACCTGCTGTGCATCCTTAAGCGAAACCATAGAATTCTCATTTCCTCTTATGTCGTCAATGGATACAGCTTGGAAATAGGTCCCAACAACAACTTCATTCGCCTCCACAATGCTGAAAGAGGACAAATGAGATATCAATAATGCATGTTCTCCATTTATAATTACCACTTTTCCTTCATGTACAAAGTTCATCTTCTGGTGTAAAGTCGAAGTGACAGCCCCTGCCTTATGTATCCACGACCGTCCCAACAAATAGATATAAGCTGGTATAATATCCATGACCTGGAAAGTAATCTGAAACAAATGTGGGCCTATATGAATAGGCAAGTCCACTTCACCAATAACAGATTTCCTTGATCCATCAAACGCTTTCACAATAATGCCACTTAGGCGCATGGGCATTCCTTTATATTTCAACTTCATAAGTGTGATCCTCGGTATAACGTTCAATGCAGATCCATTATCAATCAGCACATTGGATAGTGAATCATTCTTGCAGTTCATAGAGATGTGGAGGGCCAGGTTGTGATTCCTTCCTTCATCGGGCAATTCATCATTGCAGAAACTCAGGTTATTACATGACGTAATGTTCCCTACTACATTGCTGAATTGGTCTACTGACATATCACTCTCCATAAAAACTTGGTCCAAGAACCTCATCAAAGATTCTCTATGAGCAGAGGAGTTCATCAATAAAGCCAAGATAGATATTTTTGAAGGAGTCTGCAGTAGCTGATCCATAATTCTGTAGTCGCTCATCTTGATTATCTTCAAAATATCATCCACCTCTTTCTCTAGCGTAGCTCCACTAGATTTATCCACTGCCTTCTTGGGTTCAATATTTTCAACAATTTTCTTTCCAGTACTAACATCCCCATGAACAACTGGTGCAAATACACGACCACTATGGGTCACTCTGCTAGTCTCAGCCATATTTCTAACATCAGGCATTGTCTGGATGGGAACTTCTACACCATCCTCTAAGATTGTAGAATTATATTTGTAGGGTACAGCCTTATCTGACTTATAGGGGACGGGACCCGACAAACTAATCACGAACAGAGTAATAGCTGGCTTGCAATGATATTCAACTTCAAAATGGGCGGGTACACCAAAACAAGGCACAATGACGTTTACCCCTTCTTCAACACAATCATTCATTATGGAGTCATCTCTGGAAAACAAATCCTCATCTGAAAAGAAATACTCATCTGTAGAGGCATACTCATCATCTGATTCCTCTTTAGCCAAACAGACCTCAATCACATCAACTTCATAGTAATCATCCCTTTGACGTGTAACCTTGATAGTTCCATTGTCTAACAACAACTGAACACCTTTTCTCACAATTGAACATCCGCGGGAGTACCGGCAACAAATTCGACAAGATCCATATTGATGTTCTACCTGACCATCTGTGTGGCAGAAAATAGCATGCAACTACACAAGGTCCTCATTCTTATACTCCACATAAAAAATTATGAACTCTCCAGGAAATCTAGAAACCATGTTTACTTCCTCTTCATACTCTGCCCTAGGCCTGATTATGTGGATCAGGCCCTCATCCATCATCTCCTGCAAATCAACCTTTATCTTGTCACAACCCTGTATGTCTGTACTGCAAATAGCACAACCGACATGGTCATGCATATAGTAGCTAAGTTCATATAGGTCTTCATGCATTTTCACCAAATCTCCTTTAACCAGATTAACATCAAAAATCTAGAAGTCGTCTGGACAACCGGCCACCATATTCACAGCATTTTCTCCTCCATGCTTGGGCAGAGGATTGTATTTCACATTAGGGCCCAAATCTTTGAAAGATAAAATACTGGACTTCACCAATTTCTGTACCTCATTCTTCAAAGGATAGCAGTTTTCAACATTATGCCCTGGTGCTCCCTGATGAAAAGCACATGTTTGGTTTGCCTTGTAATACCAAGGCAACGGTGATGGTACAACGGGAGGTGGTCGGGTCTGAACCAACTTCTTTTGAACTAACGCCTGGAGTAATTCTGTATAACTCATAGGGGTAGGGTCATAACTCTCCCTTCTATGATTATACCCTTGATTCCTCTGATGGGATGGTCTCTGATAAGCAACGATGGTTGGAGCTACACCAACAACTGGAGTAACTGAGGCGACTTACTGATGACGCTGATAATTTTTTCTAGGAGGATTAACCCTCCTCTCTTGCATAACAACATTTGTATCTCCTTCCTTCTTCTTGGAATACCCATAGGATGGCTTTTTAGTACTTCCGGAACTTTCACCCTTTGTTAGACGACCCTCTCTTACAGCCTCTTCTAAGCGGATACCCATTCCTACCATTTTAGTAAAGTCACTTGGCGCACTTGCTACCATCCTCTCATAGTAGAAAGCATCCAGAGTCTTCAAGAAAATCTTGGTCATCTCCTTCTCTTCCATGGGAGGAATCACTTGGGCGGCTACCTCACGCCATCTCTGTGCATATTCTTTGAATGATTCCTTGTCTTTCTGGACCATGGCTCTGAGTTGATCACGGTCAAGCGCCATGTCCATATTGTATTTGTATTATATGATAAATTCTTCTCCCAAGTCATTGAAAGTATGGATATTGACGCTATCCAAACTCATATACCACTTCAGTGCAACACCAGCCAAACTATCCTGAAAAAAGTGAATCAGCAGACGTTGATCATCAGTATGGGTAGACATTCTTCTTACATACATCACAACATGAGCACGAGGGCAAGTGTTTCCCTTGTACTTCTCAAATTCTAGGACCTTTAACTTTGTCGGTATCTTAACATTCGGGACCAAGCATAAATCATTCACATTCTGCCCAAACAATTCCTTTCCCCTGAGGGCCTTCATATCCATCTGCATCTTGTCAAACTACTCTTGAAAATCATCCATTATGTCATAAAGACCCAAATCTTCAATTGGTGGAGGAAAAGGACGACACATATCATCATTAACAAATGGAACCATATTCACCGAAGGAGGTGCAGCAGGAGCAACATGGACCATAGGAGGTGCAGGAGTAACAGTAGTCTAAATAACTGGAGCTTCTTGAGGACCAAGATTGAAACTTTCAGGCGTAAAGTTCTCTGGCATTCCCCATGGATAACCTTGAGGCATGTGATTCTGAACAACAACTGGAGTAGCAGACATAGGAGCAGTCAGAGCTTCAGTAGTAATCCTTGTTGGTTGAGGTTGAACACTCGGTGGCTGATTCTGAGCAGCCACCAGAGATTCCATCAGAGCAGTAAGATTGGCCATACCGGCCTTCAAAGCAGAAACTTCCTCGCACAGCTCACGATTCTCTTGTTCTAAGTTATCCATCTTCCTTCTAAAATTAGTTCGAGTGTTGTAGTGGTGAGACAGCTTGCTGAACGAAGTAAAGAAGCTCAGTAAGACCATTGGATATGCATAACAAATGCAAGAAATATGTGCAATATGATGCATGATATGCAATGCACATGATTTATTTTTTATTAATATTTCAAGGGACTTAAAGATTTATAGACACGTTGTAAATATCAAAGTAATAACACGTTTGAGATACTGAAATTTTTTATTATAATAACTTCAAAATAGATTATAAGTTTCAATAATTCCAAGTACAAGATGAAAATAAAGTCTAAACCCTAAGAAGTAAAGTTGATGGAGATCACTCTATACGTTGGCGCTTCTGTGTAAGCCTAGTAATCTGAGCCTTCAACCTCTGGTTTTCTTTCGCATATCTGGTGGCAACCTCCATCCAATCTCCTGAATCAGGAAGTTAGCAACCAGCATCTGATTGAGGCTTAGAGGAAAATAAATCCCCTTACCTCTCCATTGTCTCTATAGCCCGACTCCCAAGAATCTCAATCAAGTCGTCTTTCTCCTTCAAGTATGCTCTATAGGAAATCTCTAAAGTTTGGAACTTATTCTTCCAAGCATCCTTTTCCTGTTGCATCCTAACCAAAGCAAGTTGTAGCTCTTCCACATCATCCAATAAGGGAGGAGTGGTCTTCACAAACAAATCAGGCATAGTTGTTTCCCAGGAATATAGCATCTTCAACTGAATAGCTGTCGCTTGGATGCACTGAAGATATGGCTCCAAAGATAAAGCCCCTCTCGGTCCCAAATCTTTCCTACTCTTCTTATGAATGTGCCGCCAGGCCTTCATAATATGATCCCTAGCTTCCTTATGGTCTTCTCTTTCCTTCATAAAGGAATTACTCAAATGAATATTATTTGGTTTATCCCTCATCGAATAACCAAGCTTTCATCGTGCAAGAATAGCGTTGTAGTTAATTCCTCCTTTTGTACCAAGAAGAGGTACATTGGGGAAACTACCACAACTGTCAACAATCTATATATCCTGGTAAGCTCGACGATACCAATCAATATCCGAGTGAGTAAGTGCCATGATCTTAGGAGCCCAACGGGGTTCCTTCCTGACATCCCAAAAAGCATCAGACTGAGGCATATGAGAGATAAACCACTGGTATAAAAGAGGTGTGCAACAGATAATCATCCCCCCGTGATAAGAATTCCGAAGATGAATATAGTAATAAGCATCTCCCAACAATGTAGAAACTAGGTTTTGAATCATGAAAATCTTGATAGCATTAACATCAACAAACTCGTCCACATTAGGAAATAAAAATAACCCGTTGACAAGTAGAGAAAAGATGGCCTCAAAAGCGATTGTACTCTTCATCCCGACAAAGTAACGAGATTTCTCCAATAAGAACTGAGTTGGTAATACTCTAATCCCTCCTTTAGTAGTCATATGGGCTTCAACCTCAGACTTCCCCAGATGAATCAAAGCAACAATCTCATGTGATTTTTGCTCACCCTTCAAACCAGTAAAAGGAACACGATTGGTAATAGGTAAGTCCAACAGATAAGAATACTCCTCCAGTGTAGGCATCAACTGATAATCAGGAAAAGTACTGCAATGACACATCAAATCATAGAACTGGACCAAGGTCGAGAGAATACCCTCCTTCATCTTAAGCTTCATGAGAGGAATGTTGGATTCATACTTCTTATGAAAATCTGCAGAACACTCAATCTCGGGAATTAGACTGACCAACTCATCTATCTTGGGATCTTTGAAACTGTGTTTTTCGGTCTTTCTTTTTCCAGAATCCATGGCCAAAGGGTACCTGAGATACTCACAAATGGTAAACCTTTTAAGTACCTTGAAATAAAATTCCTTCAAAATATGCTTATGGGTGCATGGACGCATGATGCAACAATCACACACAAGATCACAAATGTAGGGTTCATAGGTTTAATGTCACGAGCATGAGGTTGAAGGTACTACCCATAAGGTATGGTCTAAAAGTTATCACCTATCGAACAAGGTTCTAGAGGTTCCCAACTTCCCGATTAACTCGATAATTAGTAATATTCTTAAGAAAAACTCGTCCGAGCATAGTATCGTGTGACAACTATTTCCGGATTACTCCGTCATAACTTCCGCACTACACCTAAAAGGCCAAGATGGGTTAGGTTTTCTACGGTCCTCAGCTTCAGCAGGCTCCCAGGTCGAAAGCAGTACGTCTTCCCGATTACTCGGTAAACGACACTACAGTCAAAGGGGCCTCCACTGAGTGAGGGATCTCATGCCTCATTTTTTGGGATTACTTCCTCAAAGTTAACTTGACTATACCGCCTGTTCTATCTTAACGCTTTCCCAAGTCCGGGTATAGGACTTATAAGTAATCACCAAGCACCCTGAAAACCAGGAAAATCCAGGCAAACATATATATAACATATAACACATAAACAACAATAGCACATTAACAGATACAAATAAAGATAGGTTTAACCAACTTAGGGATGGACCAGTAAGAGGTCAGTTTTTCCCCAGTGAAGTCGCCATTTTTCTATAGCGGTTGAAATGTTTAAGACTAAGCCATTGGAATTGACTAGACTTATACAGATCAAAATAAAAATCACCACCGCGCTTTATTGTTTCCATAGGAATGGGAAAAGAGCGAGTAACCAAAAAAGAGGGGGAAAGATTCTAGGTAAAGGTTTTGAAAATGCATGGACATATGTCCAAGTTTATTATGAAAGTGGTTCAAGTTTAAAAACAAGAAGAGTTTTAAAAAGGAGGAAGAAGATTTTTGAAAATTAAAGAAGATGGGAGGAGAAGAAGAGACTATCCTAAAGTATAATGTAAAAAGCTAAGGATAAGAACAATCTAACCAACAAGAAGCCAATACTTGGCATTATGAGTCAAGATAGAATTCACATTCCTTGGATTGGAACCAAGCAAGAAAAGATACTATACCTCTTGAGAGAACTAAACTTCAAGTGTATTAAGTCTTCATAAAAATTGGGCAGAGTAATGGCTGTATACAGGTGAATTCTAGGTTACAAACAAAGTATGTAATCACAATAACCTGCATACAAAACAAACAAACAACCCAATGTCTTGAGGTAAACCTCAAGAACTCCAGACAAAATATCAATTAAGGTCACAAGGTCTCCAACATAGATAAAGGTCTCTAATCCTAAGTTCAAGAAGTCCAATACTCCACGATGCCAAGGATAGTAACCAAATAGTCCAAGTATCATTAAAGCATTTTATGGTTCATGTTGATTATTAGGTGTCTTAAAAGAGAAAAGAAAAGCTCAAGTGAGCAAAATAAAAATAACAAGAATATAAATGCTCAAGTGAGCAAAATGAAAATGGCATGAAATGTAATTCTAAAAGTAAAAGGTAAATAAAGCATAAAAATAAAAGCATATAAAAACAATTTAATAATTAGTGGTTAGTTGGATGACCATCTTGAAACTTTCATTTGGAACTCATTAGAGGATTGGTAGATTCAAATCCTCCATACAACAATTTGCATTTACTTTTTGTCAAGTATATCATCCATTTGGAATTCTAAAAAGTACCATTTAATGATCAATGATGTTTAAGTGATCCGCGTTGACCAAAAGTATTGTAGATCCATTAGAGGATTGGTAGAACCAAAGCCTCCACACAAGAATCTCAAGATTATTGGATCAAAGAGATCAAATTAACATGCTTGGGCTTGCAAACTTAGGTTTGGGCCACGAATGATCATTTATTCAAATCGGCACAAAATTTAGCGCTATGTTAAGCAATCGTGAGTGGACTTATATAAAAGTCGCACCTATTTTGAGGCCGGTCAATAGCAATCTATGCACTATTTGTTTTGAGACATGATATAGAGATCATGCTCCAATAACACTTAGTGCAATAAGAAAAGGATAAGATGAAGAGGGGTGAGGAAGAATATATAAACCATATTTGAATTAAATTTTAATCAAACTATTATTAAAATCATTCATCCATTTTTGTGGAGTTAAACTCAACACCATGAATCCAATGATGTTAACAAAGTTCATGATCAAGAATTCAACCCAAGATCATCCAGAAAATAATCACAACATAATATTACATTTAATATATACATTAAAAAAAGGTTTAAAAATGTTTTAAAATAGAAATAAAAGAGAAAAATATCAACCATGTTCAAATTAATCAAGAAATATTAAGTAAGACCATAGAAAAATCAGAAAAGGACTCAAATATTTTTATGAAATTTTTGGTAATTTTGTAAAGTCAGAAACTATTTTTAAAATTAAAAGAGATGAGTAAAATAAACAAAAAATGATAAAAAATAACAAATTCAGAAATAAAAAATAAATGAGGTCACCAATATTTGTCACAATATCATTGGATCATTCCATATTTTTTTCAGAATTTAAAAATGCATAAAAGTATTTTTAAACATTTAAAACAATTCAAATAAAGTGAAAATTTATAAAAAAATATCAAAACACAAAATAAAATTGTGAAAAAATAAAAATCAGAAAGAGAAAAATCAAAAATATTTTTCATAATTTTTTCAGATTTTTTGGACTAAAAATGAATTTTCTATGATTTTTTAAAATTTAAAACAATTAAAATAAAAATCAGAAAATAAAATATCAAACCAAAAAAATATAGGCCATCTGATCAATGTCCAAACGCGTTAGTAAACAGATCAAGTGGACCTGGCGCGTTGGGCATGTTATGGACTTTAGTTAATAAAGCACTGAATCATTAATTAAATCAGATTTTAAAAAAATAAGTGGCGCGCCTTTAATGGTTGGAAGATGACATGTTGGTCATCTACAACCTCCAACCAACGAGAATTGCAGGTCTCTCAAACTATAAAATCAGAAGCTCAGACATATGTCATTCGCTTCGTCTCTTCAAGATGAAGACAATTACACCTTCGCGACAAATTTATATAAATTGTAGCTCAAGCAAATTGGAAAGAAATTTTTGAAAAGGGATTTGAAATTTCATGGTCAAAATGTGTTTCTAGATAAAGCAAGTGTTGCAACTAGAACCAGGGCAATGAGAGCTTCACAATGATATCAAAGTTTTGAAGAATTGATGAAGAAATCTACCTATTGAAGTAAAGTTGCAAAGCTCTGAAACTGGACTTCTATGGAGCAATATAGGACACGATTCTTGAAGGTAATTATATGGTTAGCTTCAGAGAAGATCAAGGAAGGTGAATTGATAGAAAAATTAGTTTGAAAAAGGCTTGAACACTGATTTCGAAGTTACAGAAAATTTAGTTATGGAGCAAGTTTGGAAGGGCGATTCTGGCTATCCAAGATTGAGGAAATGAATGGGGGATGACCCTCTATTTATAAGAGAATGAATGGGATCCTTAAGCGTGTGAAATGATGAAGTTTAGGGGGAAATCACGGGGGTTTGTAGCATGAACAAAGTGTGACTTGTTTAGCATCAACACTCAGCTGAATCGTGTGTTTCATGATGCTAAACACCTTTTCAAAGTTGTTAAACATGATTATAAGAAAAAACGTGTGGAAAACTTGTGATTATAAGCCAAAACAAAGATTTCAAAATCTGACTTGTGATGAAACTTCAGTTTCAAGCTACCAATTTCAAAAAAAATGGCATTTTCAACTCAAGGGGTCTTAGGACCTGATTCTTGATGCTTTATAAAGATGAGGTTACAAGCTTTGCAATGGAAAAAGAATGGAATCAAATGGATGCTTGAGATGAAAGTTGCATTGAGTAAAAGTTGGAGAACAAAGGTTGACTTTCCATACTTAGAAATATTTCAATTTTTTCTTCAAAAGTGACCTATAATGTTTTGCATCCAAACATGGCCTTCCACTTGGAATTTTCTCTTGAGCAAAAAAGATGGCATGAGATAAACCTCTTGAATGACATTTTGAAACTTGAACCATTCAAAATCTCCAAAAATTGAGAGAGTTATGAATTGTTGAAGTTGGAAAACAAATCATGAAATGACCTATAATCTTTTGCATCCTTAGGGCAACTTACATCCATTTTCTCATTTTTCATATAAAAGAAGGAATAAAGTTCACATTTTCAATATCATCATGGAAAAACAGTGGGCTCAAGGTGATAAAAATTGACCAAGTTATGATCATTTTAAGTCACACGCGAGAAATTGGGGGTTCATCTGAAGGACTTGTAATCTTTCTTCATCATCAAGTTTCTTCCACATGAAAACTCCTTGAAACTCTTGAAGTGATTTGTTAATACCAATTTTAAGAGAAGTATGTCTTTTTAATCACTCAAAAATACCAAAAGATGAGCAATATATACTTCTTTGAAGTTCAAAACCCTAGCTCCTAGATCAAGAAAATGCTTTGATGAACTTTGACAATTTTGAACAACCTTCTTGTACCAACACTCTTGATTTGTAAATATAAGTTGTTGAGGATGATAATGAGAACTCATAGAAACCAAAACCACTTCCGTATCTTGAGAATTGAGGGAAATATGAACTTGTGACCAATGGGAATAAGACCTTGTCTAACTATTGCAACTTCTTCAATCAACCCCTTGTACTTTTGAATCAATTTTGATAACTTTGAAATGTGGTGAACCAAAATAAACCTTGCCATGCCATTTCTTCCAAAACAACTTCAATGGTGAGGTTTGGATTTCTCAATCTTTATTGAATAGGGCATGGAAATAAACTCATGAACCCATAGATCAACTTGCTAAACCTCATTGCCTTTACCTACATTATTAACAAGACAAACCAACATTTCATTTTATTAATTAGAAATAAAATAAAGGCAAAATATTCATGATCATAAAATAAAACAAGCCAAGGGGCTTTGGGATTCCTCAAAGAGCAAAGCTAAAGATAGGGAGAAGAACCAAAAGCCCTAATGTGATCTTGTTGTGATTGAATCAAAATGGTATGATGAAGGGATCTTAGGGGCAAAAGTTTGGGTACAATAGATACGATAAAACCTGGAATACTTCCAATCTTTTTGGTTGTCGCTTTACTGTGTGAACAAAATGGCGCCATTGTTAGAGGTTGGTGTTTTGATATTGAATTGCATCGCAATAGTTTCTATGGTTTTTAGCTTTGTATATATATATATATATATATATATATATATATATATATATATATATATATATATATATATATATATATATATATATATATATATATATATATATATATATATATATATATATATATATATATATATATATATATATATATATATATATATCATATATATTGTATATTTTCACTTGTATATTTTTATTCAAGTGTATATATATATATATATTTTTATTCAAGTGTATATATATATGTGTGTGTGTGTGTGTGTGTGTGTGTGTGTGTGTGTGTGTGTGTGTGTGTGTGTGTGTGTGTGTGTGTGTGTGTGTGTGTGTGTGTGTGTGTGTGTGTGTGTGTGTGTGTGTGTGTGTGTGTGTGTGTGTGTGTGTGTGTGTGTGTGTGTGTGTGTGTGTGTGTGTGTGTGTGTGTGTGTGTGTGTGTGTGTGTGTGTGTGTGTGTGTGTGTGTGTGTGTGTGTGTGTGTGTGTGTGTGTGTGTGTGTGTGTGTGTGTGTGTGTGTGTGTGTGTGTGTGTGTGTGTGTGTGTGTGTGTGTGTGTGTGTGTGTGTGTGTGTGTGTGTGTGTGTGTGTGTGTGTGTGTGTGTGTGTGTGTGTGTGTGTGTGTGTGTGTGTGTGTGTGTGTGTGTGTGTGTGTGTGTGTGTGTGTGTGTGTGTGTGTGTGTGTGTGTGTGTGTGTGTGTGTGTGTGTGTGTGTGTGTGTGTGTGTGTGTGTGTGTGTGTGTGTGTGTGTGTGTGTGTGTGTGTGTGTGTGTGTGTGTGTGTGTGTGTGTGTGTGTGTGTGTGTGTGTGTGTGTGTGTGTGTGTGTGTGTGTGTGTGTGTGTGTGTGTGTGTGTGTGTGTGTGTGTGTGTGTGTGTGTGTGTGTGTGTGTGTGTGTGTGTGTGTGTGTGTGTGTGTGTGTGTGTATGTTGTTTATCATGTGTTAAAGTGTTGTTGTAAGTTTTCTTGTTTTTGTAACGTTTGTTCAAGTGTTCGGTTAGGACACTTGCTTTCGGTCACGCATTGAAGAAAAGAATCGAGTTACAATAGGAAGTGACTAGCTAAGAACAATAAAGTCGTCGAGATAACAATATAAAACAAGCGCGTATTGGGAGGCACCCCAACACTTGTAAATTTTATACATTTTTGTAGTTGAGTTGTGTAGGTGTTAGTGGAGGTTTGGCATGGAGATTCAGAGCTTGTTCTAATTTTTTTTGTGCTTTCCTGCTACTGTTAAGCGCGGTCTATCCCTCTTAGTGCGCTTCGCTGTATTGGCCAATGATATTTTTGTTCACTTGGCCCTTTTTCCCACTTTCATCACAGCTTTTTAGACTAGTAAATAGTAGTACTTTGTAATGTTTTTATTTATTGTTTTCCTTAAAACATCAATCTTTTGGGTTGAAGTCGCATGAGGTGATTTTTCAAGTTTAAGTGTTTCAACAATGCAATTGTTTTCTTCAAACATCAATCTATTTGTTGTTTCACTTATTTTTGAATGGATTTTGATTTTTGTTTCTTGAACCCTCAACCATTACTTGTGGTTTAAATATTTACCTTTCCTTAGAAAGTTAGGAGTATTCAGACTAGGATATTTTGTTGAATTCAAGTTGAAGATAAAAATGATTGCTAGCTTATTTATTAGTTGCTTTGAGGTTGAAGAAAAAAAAGAAAAAAAGTTGAAAAAGAAAAAGAAAATAAAATTTAAAAAAAAAAGAAAAAGAAAATCTTTGAAAAAGGAAAGAAAAAAGAAAAGGTATCAAATAATTGTGCTAAATAAATTGTGTGATTGGTGTGACAAATTGGGAAAAGATAAGAAGTGTGATTGAAATTTTGGTGCTTGAGACTTTGTGAATTGATCACTCTCTTAGATTGAGACAAGTTTTTGTTTCAATTACCTTTAGAAATTAGTCTTTCTTTGTTAACCAAGTCACGTTACAACCTTGAAAAGCCCTTGTGATTCTTACTTTTATGTTTTCAATATGAGTTTTTGAATGAATGCATAATTTAGTATTTTGTTTCCAAGATTGTTAGATGAGTTTCAAGTCCCTCATGTTTGTGTGTTTTTCATCCTTTGATGAATTTTTGTTAGTTGTGATTCATGAATGAGCTTGTTTTATTTTAGAAAGTTTGGTATAATTTTTGTACGTAGGATTTGTTTTGTTTTCATGTTATCATTGTAGTGTACTGGTAAACATTCTTTTGCGTGAACATTATTGATTCTTGAACCATACATTTGTTTTCGTTTTTCAAAACTTGTTGATTCATTATTCTTGGTAATTGCTTATGTTCCTTTAGGTTGATTGATTCTTGTTTGAGGACGAACAAGTCTAAGTTGGGGGGAGTTTGATGAGTGCTAAAGTTTTGATATTTTATTGTGAAATAATTAGCACTCATCAACTTAATTCATATGTTTTTCATTAATAATACCCATTTTTGTGTACATTGTGTATAATTTACGTATTAGTGTAAATATTGTATTATAATGTAAATACATTGAGTTTGATGGTTTTTTATCTCATTTTTGTAGGTAATCAAACAATGATAATTAGTAATTATAATATAGAGCATTGAATAAAATTTCCAACACTTTAAGTTGTACGTAAATCGGAGTTACGGTTCTCAAGTTATGGCAAAAATAAGGGCTAATTTTTTTCTCAACTCACCAGAGTGTGCTTAGCAGGCTCTGCTACTGCTAAGCGGGATTTGCATGTTTAAAAGTGTATAAATGGAGCTCGAAACACATTTTAGGGCATGGTTTGAGTGTTTTTTGCTCTCAACTTCATCACCAACATTCTTTGAGATTTTAGGCTTAGAAAACAATATTTGGAGGTTGTAAATGGATGATCCGAGATTAAAGCTCTTTGATCGTGATTGACACCGTGAAAAATTTGGTTTTCTTCTCTATTCTTCTCTATGTAAGCTTCATTTGTTGGAGTTTTTGTAACTATACTTGTTTTGTATGTATATTTTTTGCTCATGGTGTTGTATAAAACCTCTTTTAGAAATCAATGTTGATATCTTCCTTGATCTTTTTACTTTATGTTTGGATTTGTGTTGTTATAGACATATAGCTTACAAATATTGGTTGAGGATGGATATCTATTAGTTACTAGATTCTAGAGATAGATTTAGAGCTACTATTCACTGTGGGTATCAAAGCTAAATGCTTATGTGTTGTTTGAGTTGTGCAAGACATCACCGATGCGAGTAATACGATTGTTCTCACAACTTTGTGTTAGACATAACCTCTATTGTGGTACATCTCATAAGTGTTTCAGAAATGAACACTGGTGTGAGAGATACGTGATAATTTTGACGAGTACGGTAGATTTAGTACAACTAATCGATAGGTTTAAGTTTATGACGAGTAGTTTAAATTCATGCCCGATAAGTTTCTTCTCTCTTAAGAATTAATTTAATTTATTATTCATATGTTTTAATTTAAACCCATTCAAACCAATATTAGAAACGTAGAAAATATTGAATGACATTCTCTCCCTTGCACTGATCCATATGGATACGATAAAACCCAGAATACTTCTAATCTTTTGATTGCCACTTTACCGTGTCAATAAAATGGCACCGTTGTCAGAGAATAATGTTTTGATATTGAATTGCATCCAATAGTTTCTATGGTTTTGAGCTTTGTATACATATCGTATATATTGTATATTTTCACTTGTATATTTTTACTTGTTTATATTTTTGTATATATTTACATACTTGTATATTTTTGTTTGTTTTTTACACTTGTTTATGTATATATTTTTGTTATGTTCAAGTGTGTTTGGTTGAGAGAAGAAGTTGAAAAGAGAGAAAGATGTGAGAAAGAAGGTGAAAAGAGAGAAAAAGAAAAGAAATATAATAGATTTGATGTATTGTTTGGTATAAAAGAAAGAAGAGACAAATATAGGAGAAAGAGATGTATATAATTTTTGAAAAGACACAAATACCCTTAGATAAAAAAATACAATATGATATAAAATTTATTCACAAAAATAATTAATTAAGCTAGTTCAATTTAATAAATACATTAATTTTCTTTATATTTTTTAAAACAAGTACAAATGAGTTATTCAATAATTTATAATATTAGTTAATTTAATTATTACAAAACAAAAGCAATATTGCATGTTGTTTACCGTGAAATTGGATAAACAACCGCTAGTCTTCCAAAACAAAGGTTTTTGGTTACTCACAAAATCGACTAAATTGATCGTAGGACATGTGTCTAGTTTTGATGACTTATGGTTGTTGAATTTCTCATACTTTCGACAATGATTTTGTAATTGGTAAGTGTTTGTGAAACTTAAACAAAATGATAACTAAAAAGTATGGATAAAATGAAAAAATGGCAAGATAAAGGTAAAAAGGTTTGAAGGTAAAGACTGGAACGTAAAGGAATTCGACTTAAATGTTAAGTGAAATGTAAAAGAATTAATTTAAAAGTAAATGACTTGAATATAAATTTGTTTTTCAATACATACATTCTCAATGAGTCTTTTCTCTAACACTGTTACTTTGAGTTTATTTGAGTAATTTGTACAAAAAAATGAACACACTAAATCCCAACACGCAGGCTCTAATTTTTACTAATTCGACTCTAACAGTCTTTCTCTACAAGAGTGCCATATTCGAGTCTTGCATGCTTCTTCAAATCTTCAGGCTTCCACACGCCTTTCTGGATAAGATCAAACCATTTGAATTCAAATCATTCTTCAATTCAAAGCGCCAAAACCATAACATGATTTGGCGAAACATTAAAATTCGAAACTTGAATTTTCTTTAAGTCTCCTATATTCTGCAAAAATAAGTCTTTCGCCATTATTTAATATAATCAAACTATCTATAATTTGGTCAATTGAAATCCCTTATAAATTTTCTCATATTTCTTTCAATATCATATGTCGTCGAAATTCTCAGCTAACAAATTTCCCCCCAAAAATGTTTATTTCAAAACATCTGAAGAAATGGACATTTTTGTAAACCTTCAATTACGACGCATAAGTTTCTTCATGATGACCATTATTGTTGTGACATCATGGTCATGATGAACATATTATCAAACTTTTTATTGAGACGTGTGACATTCAGTTTCCATCATTGTTATACTAAAGTAGGTTCAGATCGCGTCTTTCTTGGGAAAAAAAACCATCTTGTCAGCTTATTAAACACCAACACGTGTCCCACTATCTCTTTCATTTGATAAAATAAAAGTGAACCATTTGTTTACTTTCCACTATAAATACTCTTTTTCTCTTCAAAAACACTTTTATACTCTCATTTGCTCTTATTTTCTCAGAAAAAACTACGATATTCTTCCATCTTCTTTCTTCAAAATCATCGTTCATTCTTCAAACTTATTCATCAATGGCACCTACCAAACAAGGCAACAAATCTGGCAAGAACGTGAAGAACACCAAGGATGCTGCTCCGATTCCTTTTACTCACATCTCAAAGGCCACTCCGACTGGAAATCAGGAGTTTGTGCCAATTCTTTGGCTTTCTTACCACGTGTATTTTTATCAAGCCAATAATCACTTTGTTAACAGCTTCGACCTACCCATTTGCTTGGGCATAATATGATGTAGAAGTTAACAATTTGAATCATATTTCTTTAGCAAACTCCTGCATCTTTCGACCAGTGAAGATTGATCCCTAATCAGTTATGATGGTTTCTAAGATTCCAAATCTATAAATTATCTGTCTTTGGATGAATTCAATGATAGTTTCTTGATCAACATTCACCAAAGGTATTGGCTCAGTCCACTCTGTAATATAATCAATTCCCACTAGAATATTCCATTGACCTTTGGATGAGGCTGGATGAATTTCTCCAACCAAGTCCAGTGCTGAACCTCTAAAGGGCCATGTCTTAATTATAAGAATGAAGTTCACTTGCAGGAGCATGTTAAATGCTTGCATGGATTTTCCATTCTTGGCATCCCTTGGTAAATTTAATGCAGTCTTTGAACATAGTGGGCCAATACATGCAATATCAAAACAAAATCCACTTCATCTTGTGACCTGTTTGATGTGCTTCACATGCCTACTATGCACATTCGACAGTTCCAAGTAAGCTTCACTTTCTCCTAAACATTTAAGTAAGACTCCTTCTGGTGTTTTCTTGAACAATTGGTTTCCCATCAACACGTAACATAGTGTATGATACTTAACTTTTCTTTCTGCATTTGTTGTTAGATTCTTCAAATACTCTATTATTGGACTCCTCCAATCTGGATCTGCTAAACTATTGATGGCCAATACTTTGAAACTTTCTTCATTTGTATATCCCAAACTTGAATTTTCTAAAAGTTTGGTAGCCAATACCTTTCCTCGAACTTCAATCAAATCCTCCAACTTTTCTTTTGATACCTTGTATCCTGAGGATATTTGTGCTAAGTCATTGGATTCTTGGTTCTTTAGTCTAGGGATATGTTGGATATCTAGATATTCAAATTATTGAAGTGGTCTATTTTCTATAGCAAAGTACATTATCAAATTTTCTTTCATGCACTTGTACTCCTTGGTGAGTTGCTTAACCACCAGTTCAAAATCTCCTCTTATTTTGACCCTTGTTTCCCCCAATTCCAATAAAGCTTCAAGTCATGCTATCAAGGCTTCATATTCTGGTTCATTTTTCGAACAAGGGGGATCGTCGATTTTATACTTGAATTTTGTTGAAATTTTGTCAGGAGAAATAATCAAAACTCCAACTCCAGTTCCATCTTTATGAGTAGAACCATCGAAGAATAACTTCCAAGGTTATAATTCCACATAATTCAGAGGAACTTCGACCACTTCATGGTTAAGAATGAAGTCTGGGACTACTTGTCCTTTCATAGCTTTTAAAGGAATGAAAGTCAAAGAGTACTCAGTTAGGGAAAAGGCCCATTTACTAATTTGACTGTGCAGAATTGGCTTTGAAAGCATATGCTTAATGAAATCAAAATGAGATGAAACATACACATCAACTGGTTTTATATAATATTTCAACTTTGTACAAGAAAAGTATAAACAAAGACATAAATTTTCTAAAATACTATACTTAGTCTCTACATCATTAAGTACTCAACTAAGGTAATAAATGGCTCTTTCAATGTCATTCTCATCCTCTTGAGCGAGCATACTTCCTATTGTTACTTCTGATGCAAATATGTATAATGTCATACTTTTATTCCTACAAGGTGGTGCCAATAATGGAAGTTAAACAAGGTACTGCTTGATCTTGTCGAATTTTTCTTGATGTTATTATCTTCATTCGAAGCCTCCTTGTTTCATACAAAGAAGGGGAGAGAAGGCCTGAGTGCGTCAACTTAGATTTGAAATAAATTTTCTCAAGAAATTTATCTTCCCAAGTAGAGATTGCAACTCTTTCTTTGTTGATGACGCTTTTGCTTCCATTATGGCCTTCGTCTTATTCAGGTTAATATATATTCCCTTCTTATGGGCCACAAAGCCCAGAAAATCGCCTACCTGCACAAAAAAGGAACATTTAAGGGGATTCATCTTCAACCCATGTTTCCTCATTCTTTCAAATGATTGTCGAAGGTGATCCAAATGAATTTCATCCAACACTGATTTTACAACTATGTCATCAATGTAAACCTATATGATAGTCTCAATGAAATCATGAAATATAGAAATCATTACTCTTTCGTAAGTTTCCCCAACATTTTTTAATCCAAAAGGCATATATTTTCAATGCAAACCCTTAAGGATCCATTCTTTTTAATAATACGTATTATATTTTCAATCCATTCAACATACCTTGCGGTCTTGATAAATTTGCATCTAAGGATTCTTTCGACTTTTTCCTTTATCCTCGAAAGGATCCCTGGTACAAATCTTCTTGGAGTATGCTTGATGGGATTCTTAACATCCTTTATAGGAAACTTCAATTCAACCAGATCTCTGCTCAACCCTAGCATTTCGTCATAGTCACAAGCAAATCAATCCTTGTATTTCTTTAGCAGCTGGATCACCTTGTCTTTTTTTTCGGGTTGAGTTTGGCACTGATGTACGTGGGTCTTTTAGTGGGCCCATCGCTTAAATCAAATTCTTTGAGACGATCTTGTGCCATCATCTTTGCACTTGGAGTTGTTAGATCTTTCTCGAAGCCCAAAGGCTCTTTATAATTAATTGTATCTAGCCAATGGTCTTTTTGTTCCATGGATTTTATTTCGTCAGGGGGCCGTGGCTTGAAATTGATCCCAGGTCCCTTTGTATGACTTTCTTTATTGATGGCTTCGACAACCATATACTTGACTTCAGCCTCCAAGGTTGTTTTTAATTTGTTTCAATCTAAGTAAGCCGAAATCCTTTTGAAGTAACTTAACTTAGACATTATTATCGTATTCGTCACTCCAACAAGTTGGCCGAAGTCCTAGCACTCCATCTACATCATTTTCTTCCCCTATTATTTCCATATCCCACTGAAATCCATGGGCTAGGTGTAGTATGAGGAAGTAGAGAGCATTATTCATTGTGAAGTAGGCAACATCTACAGAAGTACACGGGCCTATGTTGGCTAAGTTCCTGTCGAAGTTTCTTCTATCGACATGATTGATCTCCGTCACATAATAGCTTTGATCTGCCTCTATGTTCTCCACAATCCCATCTTGTCTCCATATTTCCACCCTTTGGTGCAGTGATGATGGAACTTCCCCCGCGCCATGAATCTCTTCATGTCCCAACAATAGATTGTAATTTGCCATCGATGCAATCACCATGAATAAGGAGGGTCTTGTAATGGATCCCACAGTGAGATATACTAGGATTACACCCAAAATGTGACTCATTTTTCCTTCACAATTTGGTAGGACCATATTATTAGGTCTGAGGTCCGTATCAAACATTCCAATCATTCGGAGCATGCATTGTGGCATCAGATTAACCGCTGCTCCTCCATCAACCAGAATCTTTTTTATTTCCATATTCTCCACCTTACCCCTAATAAATAAGTGTTGTACCCTAATTTTTCCCCTAATATCCCTTCATCATACCATGTTGATTCATTCACAACAAGATCACACTAGGATTCTTGGTTCCCCTCCCTACATTTAGTTTTGCCCTTTTGAGGGATTACCAAGCACCTTGAATTATGTTCCTTTTGTGATCATGAATATTGTTTTGATTTCTTCACTTAACTAATAAAATGAAATGTTGCTTTGTCTTGATTGTTATCCATATAGGTAAAGGCAATAAGATTTAACAAGTTACCCCATGGGTTCATGAGTTTATTTCCATGCCCTAGTCAATAAATCTTGAGAAGCTCAAACCTCACTATTGGATTGGTTTTGGAAGAATTGCCATGACAAAGTTGTTTTGGTTCTTCACATTTCAAGGTTATTAGATTTGACTCAAAAGTACAAAGGGTTGATTGAAGAAGTTGTCATGTTGGACAGAGCCTTGTTCCTATTGGTCACAAGAGCATATTTATCTCAAATTTCAAGATATGGAAGTGGTTTTGGTGTCTAAGAGTTCTCATTATCATCCTCAATAACTTTTATTCACAAATCAAGAATGTTGGTACAAGAAGTTTGGTCAAGCTTGTCAAAGTTCCTCAAAGCATTTTCTTTATCTAGGAGCTAGGGTTTTGAACTTCAAAGGGGTATATCTTGCTCAGCTTTTGGTATTTTTGAGTTATTCCAAAGACATCATTCTCTTAAAAGGGTTATTAATAAATCACTTCAAAAGTTCCAAGGAGTTTTCATGAGGAAGAGACTTGAGGAGGAACCAAGATTACAAGTCCTCCAGATGAATCCCCAATTCTCCATGTGTGACTTCAAATGGTCATAACTTGGTCAATTTCCATCACCTTGAGTCCATTATTTTTCCATAATGATCTTAAATATGTGAAATTTATGTCTTCTTTTATGTGCAAAGTGAGAAAATGGATGAAAGTTGCCTTAAAGATGCAAAAGATTATAGGTCATTTCATGATTTTTTTGCCAACTTCAACAAGTTATAACTTGCTCAAATTTTGGATATTTTGAATTACTCAAGTTTCAAAATGTCATACAAGAGATCTACTTCATGCCATCTTTTTTGGTCAAGAGAAAATTCCAAGTGGAAGGCCATGTTTGGATGCAAGACATTATAGGTCATTTTTGAAGAGGAATTTGAAATATTTCTAAGTATGGAAAGTCAACCCTTTTTCTCCAACTTTGACTCAATGCAACTTTCAGCTCAAGCATCTGTTTAACTCCATTCTTTTTCCATTGCAAAGCTTGTAACCTCATCTTTCTAAAGCATCAAGAACCATGCCTTGAGACCCCTTGAGCTGAGAATGCCATTGTTTCAAAAGTGGTAACTTAGAATTGAAGTTTCCTTGTAAGTCAGAATTTGAATTTCATGTTACAACCTCTAAACCTCAAATTAACACGCGTTTTGGGTCTAAACATGATTAGCCAACTTTCCCAAGTGGATTAGTATATCAAAACGCAAGAATTAGATGAGTTTTGGTGAAGTTTGGATCACACTTCACTCGTGCATCAGGTTTGCACGAATTCCCTCCAAAATGTATCATTCACCCTTCCTTTTAATCCTATTTGCTTATCCTATAAATACATGTACTATCCCATTCATTTTCCCAAGCTTGGATAGCCAGAATCACCCTGCCAAACTTGTTTCATAACTCAGAATTCAGTAACTTCAAAATCCATTCTCGAGCCTTTTCCAATCCAATTTTTTCATCAATTCACCTTCCTTTATCTTCCCTGAAGCTAACCACATAATTACATTCAAGAATCATGCCCTATACTGCTCCATAGAAGTCTAGTTTCAGAGCTCTGCAACTCAATTTCAATAGGTAGATTCCTTCATCAATTCTTCAAAACTCTGATATCATTGTATTGCTCTCATTGCCTTGGTTCTAGTCGCAACACTCACCTTTTACTGGAAACACGTTTTGACCATGAAATTTCAAATCCCTTTTCAAAACTTTCCTTCCAAATTGCTTGAGCTACAATTTATATAAATTTGGCGCGAGGGTGTGGTTGTCTTCGTCTTGAAGAGACGAACCGAATGGCATAGGTCCGAGCTTCTGATTTTACAGTTTGAGAGACTTGCAATTCGTGATGGCTCAAGGTTGAATATGACCAACGTGTCATCTTCCAACCAATGAAGGCGCGCCATCTGTTTTTTTTTTCAAATTTTGATTTAATTAATGATTCTGTACATTATTCACTAATGACCATGATATGCACAGCACGCCAGATCCCTTGGATTTGATTACTAATGCGTTTTGACTCTCATCCAATGGTCCACCTATTTTACTTTTATGTTCTTTTTCTGATTTTTATATTTTAATTGTTTTAAATTTCAAAAAATCATATAAAATTCATTTTTAGTCCAAAAAATTTGAAAATATTATAAAAAATATTTTTGATTATTCTCTTTCTGATTTTTATTTTTTCACAATTTAATTTTGTGTTTTGGTATTTTTTATAAATTTTACACTTTTCTTGATTTGTTTAAAATGTTAAAAATACTTTTATACATTTTTAAATTCTGAAAAAATTATGGAATGATCCAATGATATTGTGACAAATATTGGTGACCTTATTTTATTTTTGTTTCTGACTTTACTATTTTTTATCATTTTTTGTTTATTTTACCTATTTATTTTAATTTTAAAAATAGTTTCTGACTTTAAAAAATTACCAAAAAATTTGTATAATTATTTGAGCCTTTTTTTGATTTTTTTATGGTCTCACGTTTCATTTCTTGATTAACTTGAACATAGTTGATATTTTTCTCTTTATTTTCTATTTTTAAACATTATTTTTAAACCCTTTTGTGTATATTAAAATGTGATATTATTTTGTGACTATTTTCTAGCTGATCTTGGGTTAGATTTTTGATCATGAACTTTATTAAAATCATTGGATCCATGTTGTTGAGTTTAATTCCACAAAAATGGATGAATGATTTTAATAATAGTTTGATTAAAATTTAATTCAAATGTGGTTTGTATATTTTTCCCCATCCCTCTTCATCTCATCCCTTTCTTATTGCACTAGATGTTGTTGGAGCATGATCTCTATATCATGTCTCAAAACAAATGATGCATAGATTGTTATTGACCGACCTCAAAATAGGTACGACTTCTATATAAGCCCACTTACGATTGCTTAACATAGCGCTAAATTTTGTCCCGATTCGAATAAATGACCATTGTGTGGAGGCTTTGGTTCTACTAATCCTCTAATGGATCTACAACACCTTTGGTCAACATGGATCACTTAAACATCGTTGATCATTAAATGACACTTGTGAGAATTCCAAATGGATGATATACTTGACAAAAAGAAAATGCAACTTATTGTGTGGAGGCTTTGGTTCTACCAATCCTCTAATGAGTTCCAAATGCAAGCTTCAATATGGTCATCCAACTAACCAATAATTATTGACTTATCTTACTTTATGTTTTTATTCTTTTTTATGCTTTATGTACCATTTACTTTTAGCATTTACATTTCATGCCATTTTCATCTTTGCTCATTTGAGCATTTACTTTCTTGCCATTTTTACTTTGCTCATTTGAGCTTTCCTTTTTCTTTCTTAAGATACTTAATAATCAACATAAACCCTAAAAAAAATTTAATGGTACTTGGACTATCTGGTTACTATCCTTGGCATTATAGAGTATGGTACTTTTCTTGGACATAGGATTAGAAACCTTGGCCTATCTTGGAGACCTTGTGATCTTATCTGATTAATCTGTCTGAAGTTCTTGAGGTTTACCTCAAGACATTGGGTTGCTTGTTTGTTCTTGTGTGCAGGTTTTTGTGATTACACCCCTTGTTTGTAATCTGGAATTCACCCGTATACAACAGTTACTCTGCCCAATTTTTGTGAAGACTTAATACACTTGAAGTTTGGTTCTCTCAAGAGGTCTAGTATTTTTTGCTTGATTAGTTCCAATCCAAGGAATGGAATTTCTTTCTTGGCTCATAATGTCAAGTATTGGCTTCTTGTTGGTTAGATGGTTCTTATCCCTAACTTTTACCTTATGCTTTAGGATAGTCCCTTCTTCTCCTCCCATCTTTAATTTAAAAAATCATCTTCCCCCTTTTGAAAACTCTTCTTGTTTTTGAACTTGGACCATTTTCATAATAAACTTGGACTTATGTCCATGCATTTTCAAAACATTTTTCATAAATAAACTCCAATCAACTTAATAATACCTTGACATTTTTTGTGAGAAGACTAAAAGTCAATTAATCTCATTTAAAACCATTTTGCCACTTTGGCTTTTATCTTTAAACTTTTCTCAAAAAGGTTGAACTCTTGTCAATCCTTGTTGTGATACAAACAACTATACTTCTACAATATGTAGTGAAGAGAGATATTTTCCACTTGGGTGTTGAGTAAGACATTGTTGATTTTAAAATCCAAGCCATATCCTCCACTTTGAGATGATGCAAATTCTCTTTTCTCATAATTGTGGGTAGTAGGCATGTTTTCCACACGGACAATGACGATGATGTTTTATCTCGTAAAATTAACCAACACATTTGTGTTTTAAATTTTTGAAAGAGGAACTACGTGTACCCTGATCCCCTATTGCATGGAAAGGTGGTACGTAGGCACTAAAGGTTCACAACCGCGACAGGTGCAAAAACTATAAAAATAAATATATTTCTTTCCTCACCTCCACCGTCCATTTTTTATATACAACTTTTTTTATATAGCCAAAATATACAGATTTTACAAAGAGGCTCCTGCGGAGTACCATAGATGTTTAGGGCTCTAATACTTTCCCTTTGCATAACCAACCCCCTTACCTTGAATCTTTCCCCTTCTTTTTGGGTTATTCGCTCTATTCCCATTCCTTTGGAAACAATAAAGCGCGGTGGCAATTTTTATTTTGATTTGTATAAAGTCTAGTCAATCCAATGGCTTAGACTTAAACATTTCTACTGCTACAGAAAAATGGCGACTTCACTGGGGATAGATTTACCTCTTGATGGTCCATCCCTAAGTGGATTGAGCCTATCTTTGTTTATATCTATATATGTGTTATTACTGTTTTTTGTGTTATATGTTGTATATATGTTTGTCTGGATTTTCCTGGTTTTCAGGGTGCTTGGTGATTACTCGTAATTCCTATACCCAGACTTGGGAAAACTTTAAAATAGGACGGGAAGTATAGTCATGTTAACTTTGAGGGAGTAATCCCAAAAAAAATGAGGCATGAGATCCCCCACTGAGTGGAGGCCCCTTTGACTATAGTTTCGTTTACCGAGTAATCGGGAAGACATACTGCTTTCAACCTGGGAGCCTGCTGAAACTGAGGACCGTAGAATACCAAACCCATCTTGGCCTTTTAGGTGTAGTGCGGAAGCTATGACAGAGTAATCCGAAAATAGTTGTCACGCGATACTACGCTCGGACGTGTCTTTCTTGAGAATATTACTAATTACTGACTTAATCGGGAAGTTGGTAATACTCGAAGGAAGGATGTAGACTCTGGGAACCTCTAGAACCTTGTTCGACAGGTGATAACTTTTAGACCAATACCTTATGGGTAGTACCTTCAACCTCATGCTCGTGATGTTGAACCTATGAACCCTATATGTGTGATCTTGTGTGTGATTGTTGCATCATGCATCCATGCACTCATAAGCATCTTTTGAAGAAACCGTATTTCAAGGGATTTAAAGGTTGACTATTTGTGAATCTCTCAGGTACTTTTTAACCATGGATTCTGGAGAGAGAAAGATTGGGAAATACAGTTTCAAGGATCCCGAGATAGATGAGTTGATCAGTATAATTCCCAGGATCGAGTGTTCTGCAAACTTTCAGAAGAAGTATGGATCCATTATTCCTCTCATGAAGTATATGAATGAAGACCTCGTGCAATTACACACTACATTCTACCATACGACGGGTCAGGTGGAACCCCAATATAGATCTTGCCTAGTTTATTGTTGAGACCCCCGAGGATGTTCAATAGTGAAGAACGGTGTTCAGTTGTTGCTAGAAAATGGAACTATCAAGATCAAGGGTCAGAGGGATGATTACCATGAAGTTGATATGGTTGAGGTTTGTTTAATGGAAGAAGAGTCAGATAAAGAGTATGCCTCCGCAGATGAGTATTTCTCTTCAGACGAAGATTTATTTTCCAAAAATGACTTATTAATGACAGATTATGTTGAAGAAGGGGTAAACATCATTGTGCCTTGTTTTGGTGCACCCTCCCATTTTGAAGTTGAGTATCATACAAGCCGATTATTACCCCATTGGTGATTAGTTTTCCAGGTCTTATCCCCTACAAATCAGATAAGGTTGTGCCTTATAAATACAACTCTAAAATCTTAGAAGATGGAGTGGAAGTTCCCATCCAGCCAATGCCTGATGTTGGAAATATAGCTGAAAATAGCAGGGTGACCCGTAGCGGTCGTGTGTTTGCACCAGTTGTTCGAAGAGATGTTGATGCTGGAAAGAAAGTTGCTGAGAATGATGAACCTAAGAAGGCTACGGGTGAGACTAATGGAGCTACGTTAGAGAAAGAAGTGGATGATATTTTGAAGATAATTAAAATGAGCGACTATAAAATTGTAGATCAGCTACTGTAGACTCCTTTAAAAATATCTATTTTAGCTTTATTGATGAACTCCTCTGCTCATAGAGAATCCTTGATGAGGGTACTAGACCAAGCTTTTGTGGAGAATGATATGCCAATAGATTAATTCAGCAACGTAATAAGAACCATTACTTCATGTAATAACCTGATTTTCTGCGATGATGAATTACCAGATGAAGGAAGGAATCACAACCTGGCCCTCTACATCTCTATGAACTGCAAGAATAATTCATTATCCAATGTGCTGATTAATAATGGATCCACATTGAATGTTATACCGAGGAGTACTCTCATGAAGTTGAAATATCAAGGAACGCCTATGCGCCCTAGTGGCATCATTATGAAAGCATTTGATGGGTCAAGGAAATCTGTCATCGGTGAAGTGGACTTACCTATCCATATAGGACCACATTTGTTTCAGATAACTTTCCAGGTCATGGACATTGTTCCCGCTTATAGTTGTTTTCTAGGACGGCCGTCGATACATGAAGCAGGGGCTGTCACTTCAACTTTACACCAGAAGCTAAAGTTTGTACGTGAAAAGAAAGTAGTGATCATAAATGGGGAACATGCATTGTTGATATCTCATTTGTCCTCTTTCAGCATTGTAGAAGCGGATGAAGCTGCTGTTGGAACCCAGTTTCAAGCCTTATCCATTGACAACATAAGAGGAAATCAGAATTCCATGGTTTCGCTAAAGGATGCACAACAGGTTGTGCGTAATGGTCATAGTGAAGTTTGGAGACGAATTGTGGATCCACTTGTGAATAAGAACAGAACTGGCTTGGGGTTCTCTTCGAAGAATGACAAAGGGAAGGACATGAAGCTGAAGTCTGCTGCAGGCAGGTATCAAGACATTTTTCGTAGCGGGGGCTATCTTCATCCGACTGTTTCCAGGATTAACGCCATTGTGGAAGATGAAGCAGAGCAGGAAATTCCGAATTATGTGACGCACGGAGTTAGGGTTCAGAACTGGATCACCATTGATGTTCCCTCTTGCATACATGTTTCAAAGTAATTTGATTTGTTAATCTTTTTGAAAAAGCTTCCACTCTTCCCAAGGTGGAAGTATTAATATTGTAGGGCTTATCTGTTTGCTGTGACTTTTAAGATCAATAATAAGAGTTGTCTTTGCTTCCCAAATTATGTCTTTATTTTCTGCTTTTTATTGGAAAATGGTAATCAGAAAAAAACCTTTCAAAATAAATAATAACTGAAATTCAATCTGCCTGATCACTTGTTATATGTGTCAATTTCTAAAAGCAATAATAAATCATATGTGCAGATTAATTAAGAAACTCGTTTAATACAATGACCTTGCACCCTCTACCAACTTTGAATGTCCTGTGTATGGGGATGAAGAAGAAGACTATGATATGATTCCATAAGAGGTCTCACGGTTGCTTGAGCTCGAGGAAAATACCATTCAGCCATATAAAGAGCCATTGGAAGTGATCAATTTCGGTTCAGAAGAAGATCCAAAGGAAGTCAAGATTGGAGTATTGTTGCATCCCCATGTGAAGATAAGGTTGATTGAGTTGTTGAAAGAGTATGTGGAAATTTTTTCTTGGTCTTACCAAGATATGCCTGGTCTAGATACAGATATATTCGAGCACAGTTTGTCGTTGAAGCCAGAATGTCCGCCAATCAAACAGAAGTTGATAAGAACTAACCCAGATATGGCAGTAAAAATCAAAGAGGAGGTTCTAAAGCAGATTAATGTTGATTTTCTTGTGACATCAGTGTATCCTCAATGGATTTCCAATATTGTCCCAATACCAAAAAAAGACGGAAAAGTCTGCATGTGCGTAGATTACAGAGATCTAAATAAAGCTAGTCCAAAAGATGATTTTCCATTTCCACACATTGATATGTTAGTGGATAGCACAACAAAATTCAAAGTATTCTCGTTCATGGACGGATTTTCCGGGTATAATCAAATAAGAATGGCTCTAGAGGACATGGAAAAAACAAAGTTTATCACACCCTGGGGAACATTCTGTTACAGAGTGATGCCCTTCGGGTTGAAGAAAGCTGGTGCAACGTACTTGAGGGCTATGACAACCATATTCCATGATATGATGCACAAGGAAATTGAAGTATATGTTGATGATATGATCGCCAAATCTCATATTGAAGAAGGGCATATAGAAGATTTGTTGAAATTGTTTCAGCGTTTGAGGAAGTATCGTCTCCGCTTAAATCCAAATAAATGCACCATCGGTGTTCGATCAGGGAAATTATTGGGTTTCATTGTTATCCAGAAAGGAATTGAAGTTGACCCTGATAAAGTTAAAGCAATTCAAGAAATTCCAGCACCAAGAACTGAAAAGCAAGTCAGAGGTTTCCTCGGGCGTTTGAATTATATTTCCAGATTCATTTCCCACATGACTGCAACATGTGAACCAATATTTAAGTCTATAAAGAAAGATCAAGCTTGTGTATGGACGAATGACTACCAAAGGGCATTTGAAAGTATTAAAGAATATCTGCTTGAACCTCCTATCTTACTCCCTCCTGTAGAAGGAAGACCGTTTATTATGCATCTGACAGTGTTGGATAAATCCATGGGTTGCATTCTGGGACAACTGGATGAAACAGGGAAGAAGGAGTTCGCCATTTATTATCTCAGTAAAAAATTCACTGATTGTGAGTCGCGGTATTCCATGCTGGAAAAAACATGTTGTGTTTTGGCCTGGGCAGAAAAGCATTTGCGGCAGTATATGTTGAATCACACTACTTGGTTGATCTCCAAAATGGATCCAATCAAGTACATTTTTGAAAAGCCTGCTCTTACTGGGAGAATTTCCCGCTGGAAGATGTTGTTATCTGAATATGATATCGAATACTGCACTCAAAAGGCTATTAAAAGTAGTGTGTTGGCAGATTATCTTGATCACCAACCAGTGGAGGATCACCAGTCTATAGAATATGAATTCCCCGATGAGGATGTGATGTTCTTGAAAGTGAAAGATTATGATGAACCATTTCCTGAGGAAGGTCCTGACCCTGAATCTCGTTGGAGTATGATATTTGATGGAGCTTTGAATGCTTATGGTAAAGGAATTGGTGTTGTGATTGTCACTCCTCATGGATCGCACATTCCTTTTACTGCAAGGTTAACATTCGATTGTACTAACAATACGGCAGAATACGAGGCTTGCATCATGGGTCTCGAAGAAGCTATTGATCTCAGAATTAAAATTTTAGATGTGTATGGTGATTCAGATTTGAGAAATCCAAACCTCACCATTGAAGTTGTTTTGGAAGAAATGGCATGGCAAGGTTTATTTTGGTTCACCACATTTCAAAGTTATCAAAATTGATTCAAAAGTACAAGGGGTTGATTGAAGAAGTTGTCATAGTTAGACAAGGTCTTGTTCCCATTGGTCACAAGTGCATATTTCCATCAATTCTCAAGATATGGAAGTGGTTTTGGTTTCTATGAGTTCTCATTATCATCTTCAACAACTTCTATTTACAAATCAAGAGTGTTGGTACAAGAAGTTTGTTCAAAATTGTCAAAGTTCATCAAAGCATTTTCTTGATCTAGGAGCTAGGGCTTTGAACTTCAAATAAGTATATCTTTCTCATCTTTTAGTATTTTTGAGTGATTAAAAAGACATACTTATCTTCAAAGGGTTATTAAAAAATCACTTCAAGAGTTTCAAGGATTTTTCATGTGGAAAAAACTTGATGATGAAGAAACATTACAAGTCTTTCAGATGAACCCCCAATTTCTCATGTGTGACTTAAAATGATCATAACTTGGTCAATTTTTATCACCTTGAGCCCACTTTTTTCCATGATGATATTGAAGATGTTAACTTTATTCCTTCTTTTATATGCAAAATGAGAAAATGGATGGTAGTTGCCCTAAGGATGCAAAAGATTATAGGTCATTTCATGATTTTCTGCCAACTTCAACAATTCCTAAATCTCTCAATTTTTGGAGATTTTGAATGGTTCAAGTTTCAAAATGTCATTCAAGAGGTCTATCTCATGCCATATTTTTTGCTCAAGAGCAAATTCCAAGTGGAAGGCCATGTTTGGATGCAAAACATTATAGGTCACGTTTGAAGAAAAATTTGAAATATTTTTAAGTATGAAAAGTCAACCTTTTTTCTCCAACTTTTACTCAATGCAAATTTCAGCTCAAGCATCCATTTGATTCCATTATTTTTCCATTGCAAAGCTTGTAACCTCATCTTTATAAAGCATCAAGAATCATGTCCTAAGACCCCTTGAGTTGAAAATGCCATTGTTTTGAAATTGGTATCTTGAAACTGAAGTTTCATCACAAGTCAGATTTTGAAATCTTTGTTTTGGCTTCTAATCAAAAGTTTTCCATGTGTTTTTTCTTCTAATCATGTTTAACAACTTTGAAAAGGTGTTTAGCATCATGAAACACACGATTTAGATGAGTTTTGATGCTAAACAAGTAACACTTTGTTCATGCTGCAGACCCCCCGTGATTTCCCCCCAAACTTCATCATTTCACACGCTTAAGGATCCCATTCATTCTCTTATAAATAGAGGGTCACCCCCATTCATTTCCTCAAGCTTAGATGTCCAGAATCGCCCTGCCAAACTTGCTCCATAACTCAATATTCTGTAACTTCGAAATCAGTGTTCAAGCCTTTTTCAATCCAATTTTTTTATCAATTCACCTTCCTTAATCTTCTCTGAAGCTAACCATACAATTACCATCAAGAATCGTGTCCTATATTGCTCCATAGAAGTCTTGTTTCAGAGCTTTGCAACTCTACTTCAATAGGCAGATTTCTCCATCAATTCTTCAAAACATTGATATCATTGTGAAGCTCTCATTGCCCTGGTTCTAGTTGCAACACTTGCTTTATCTAGAAACACATTTTGACCATGAAATTTCAAATCCCTTTTCAAAAAAAAAAATTCCAATTTGCTTGAGCTACAATTTATATAAATTTGTCGCGAAGGTGTGGTTGTCTTCATCTTGAAGAGACGAAGCGAGTGGCATATGTCTGAGCTTCTGATTTTATAGTTTGAGAGACCTGCAATTCACGTTGGTTGGAGGTTAAAGATGACCAACGTGTCATCTTCCAACCATTGAAGGTGCGCCACTTGTTTTTTTTTAAATCTGATTTAATTAATGATTCAGTGTTTTATTCACTAAAGTCCATAACATGCTCAACGCACCAGGTCCACTTGATCTGTTTACTAACGCTTTTTGACATTGATCAGATGGCCCATATTTTTTTGGTTTGATATTTTATTTTCTGATTTTTATTTTAATTGTTTTAAATTTCAAAAAATCATAGAAAATTCATTTTTAGTCCAAAAAATCTGAAAACATTATGAAAAATATTTTTGATTTTTCTCTTTCTGATTTTTATTTTTTCACAATTTTATTTTGAGTTTTGATATTTTTTATAAATTTTCACTTTATTTGAATTGTTTTAAATGTTTAAAAATACTTTTATGCATTTTTAAATTCTGGAAAAAAAAATATGGAATGATCCAATGATATTGTGAAAACTATTGGTGACCTCATTTATTTTTTATTTCTGACTTTGTTATTTTTTATCATTTTTGGTTTATTTTACTCATCTCTTTTAATTTTAAAAATAGTTTCTGACTTTACAAAATTACCAAAAATTTCATAAAAATATTTGAGTCCTTTTCTGATTTTTCTATGGTCTTACTTGATATTTCTTGATTAATTTGAACATAGTTGATATTTTTCTCTTTTATTTCTATTTTAAAACATTTTTAAACCTTTTTTTAATGTATATATTAAATGTAATATCATGTTGTGATTATTTTCTGGCTGATCTTGGGTTGAATTCTTGATCATGAACTTTGTTAACATCATTGGATTCATGGTGTTGAGTTTAACTCTATAAAAATGGATGAATGATTTTAGTAATAGTTTGATTAAAATTTAATTCAAATATGGTTTATATATTCTTCCCCACCCCTCTTCATCTTATCCCTTTCTTATTCTACTAAGTATTATTGGAGCATGATCTATATATCATGTCTCAAAACAAATGGTGCATAGATTGCTATTGACCGGCCTCAAAATAGGTGCAGCTTTTATATAAGTCCATTTATGATTGTTTAACATAGCGCTAAATTTTGTGCCGATTTGAATAAATGATCATTTGTGGCCCAAACCTAAGTTTGCAAGCCCAAGCATGTTAATTTGATCTCTTTGATCCAATAACCTTGAGATTCATTGTGTGGAGGCTTTGGTTCTACCAATCCTCTAATGGATCTACAACACTTTTGATCAACGTGGATCACTTAAACATCATTGATCATTAAATGGTATTTTTGAGAATTCCAAATGGATGATATACTTGACAAAAAGTAAATGCAAATTGTTGTGTGGAGGATTTGAATCTACCAATCCTCTAATGAGTTCCAAATGCAAGTTTCAAGATGGTCATACAACTAACCACTAATTATTAAATTGTTTTTATATGCTTTTATTTTTATGCTTTATTTACCATTTATTTTAAGAATTACATTTCATGCCATTTTCATTTTGCTCACTTGGGCGTTTATATTCTTGTTATTTTTATTTTGCTCACTTGAGCTTTTCTTTTCTCTTTTAAGACACATAATAATCAACATGAACTATAAAATACTTTAATGATACTTGGACTATTTGGTTACTATCCTTGGCATCATGGAGTATTGGACTTCTTGAACTTAGGATTAGAGACCTTGACCTATGTTGGAGACCTTGTGACCTTAATTGATATTTTTGTCTGGAGTTCTTGAGGTTTACCTCAAGACATTGGGTTGTTTGTTTGTTTTGTGTGCAGGTTATTATGATTACATACTTTGTTTGTAACCTGGAATTCCCCCGTATACAGTCGTTACTCTGCCCAATTTTTATGAAGACTTAATACACTTGAAGTTTAGTTCTCTCAAGAGGTCTAGTATCTTTTCTTTCTTGGTTCCAATCCAAGGAATGTGAATTCTATCTTGACTCATAATGTCAAGTATTGGCTTCTTGTTGGTTAGATGGTTCTTATCCTTAGCTTTTTACATTATACTTTAGGATAGTCTCTTCTTCTCCTCAAATCTTCTTTAATTTTCAAAAATCTTCTTCCTCCTTTTGAAAACTCTTCTTGTTTTTAAACTTGAACCACCTTCAAAATAAACTTGGACTTAGGTCTATGCATTTTCAAAAACTTTACATAAACAAACTTCAATCAACTTAATAATACTTTGACTTTTTTTTTTTGTGAGAAGACTAAAAGTCAATCAATCTTATTTCAAACTATTTCGCCACTTTGGCTTTTTATTTTAAAACCTTTCTCAAAAGATTAGACTCTTATCAATCCTTGTATTGATGCAAATAACTATACTTCTACAATATGCAGTGAAGTGAGATATTTTCCACTTGGGTGTTGAGTGAGGCATTGTTCATTTTAAAATCCAAGTCATATCCTCCACTTTGAGATGATGCAAATTCTCCTTTCTCATGATTGTGGGTAGTAAGTATGTTTTCCACACGAACAATGATGATGATGTCTTATCTCATAAAATTAACCAACACATTTGTGTTTTTTTTTAAAGGTGAACTACGTGTACCCTAATCCCCTATTGAACAAAAGGTGGTACGTAGGTACTAAAGGTTCGCAACCGAGGCGGGTGCAAAAATCATAAAAAATATACTTCTTTTCTCACCTCCACCATCTATTTTTCATGCAACATTTTATAGCCAAAATATACAGATTTTTCAAAGAGGTTTCTGTGGAGTACCGTATATGTTTAGGGTGTTAATACCTTCCCTTTGCATAACGAACCCCCTTAACTAGAATCTTTCCACCTCTTTTTGGGTTACTCGTTCTTTTCCTATTCCTATGGAAACAATAAAGCGTGGTGGTGATTTTTATTTTGATCTGTATAAGTCTAGTCAATTCCAATGGCTTAGTCTTAAACATTTTTACCGCTATAGAAAAAACAGCGACTTCACTGAGGAAAGATTGACCTCTTGCTGGTTCATCCCTAAGTGGGTTAAACCTATCTTTGTTTGTATTTGTATATGTGCTATTGTTGTTTATGTGTTATATGTTATATACATGTTTGCCTGGATTTTCCTGGTTTTCAAGGTGCTTGGTGATTACTTATAAGTCCTATACCTGGACTTGGGCAAACTTTAAGATAAAACATACGGTATAGTCAAGTTAACTTTGAGGAAGTAATCCCAAAAAATGAGGCATGAGATCCCCACTCAGTGGAGGCCCCTTTAACTGTAGTGTCGTTTACCGAGTAATCGGGAAGACGTACTGCTTTTGACCTGGGAGCATGCTGAAGCTGAGGATCGTAGAATACCTAACCCATCTTGGCCTTTTAGGTGTAGTGCAGAAGTTATGACGGAGTAATCCGGAAATAGTTGTCACGCGATACAATGCTTGGACGAGTTTTTCTTGAGAATATTACTAATTACCGAGTTAATCAGGAAGTTTGTAATATCCGAAGGAAGGATGTAGACTCTGGGAACCTCTAGAACCTTGTTCGACAGGTCATAACTTTTAGACCATACCTTATAGGTAGTACCTTCAACCTCATGCTCGTGACGTTGAACCTATGAACCCTATATTTGTGATCTTGTGTGTGATTGTTGCATCATGCATCCATGCACCCATAAGCATATTTTGTAGGAATTTCATTTCAAGGTACTTAAAAGGTTGACCATTAGTGAATATCATAGGTACCCTTTGGCCATGGATTCTGGAAAAAGAAAGACCGAAAAATACAGTTTCAAAGATCCCAAGATAGATGAGTTGATCAGTATAATTCCTGAGATTGAGTGTTCTGCAGATTTTTGAAAGAAGTATGGATCCAGCATTTCTCTCATGAAGCTTAGGATGAAGGAGGGTATTCTCTCGACCTTGGTCCAGTTCTATGATCTGATGTATCACTGCTTTACTTTTTATGACTATCAGTTGATGTCCACACTGGAGGAGTATTCTTATCTATTGGATTTACCTATTACCGATCGTGTTCCTTTTACTGGTTTGGAGGGGGAGCCAAAACCACATGAGATTGCTGCCTTGATTTATCTAGGGAAGTCTGAGGTGGAAGCCCATATGACTACTAAAGGAAGGATTAGAGGATTACCAGCTCATTTCTTATTGGAGAAAGCTCGTTACTTTTCCAGAATGAAGAGTACAGTTGCTTTTGAGGCCATCTTTGCTCTGCTTACTTATGGGTTACTCTTATTTCCTAATATGGATAAGTTTGTTGACATTAACGCTATCAAGATCTTCATGATGGGAAACCCAGTTCCTACATTGTTGGATGCTTATTACTCTATTCATCTTCAGAATTCTTATCATGGGGGGATGATTATCTGTTGCACGCTTCTGTTGTACCGGTGGTTTATCTCTCATATGCCTCAGTCTGATGCTTTTTGGGATGTCAAAAAGGAACCCCGTTAGGCTCCTAAGATCATGGCACTTACTCACTCAGAAATTGATTGGTATCATCGAGCTTACCAGGATATAGATATTTTTGACAGTTGTGGTAGTCTCCCCAATGTACCTCTTCTTGGTATAAAGGGGGGAATTAACTATAACCATGTTCTTGTACAGCGACAGCTTGGTTATCCGATGAGGGATAAACCGAATAATATTCATTTAAGTAGTTTCTTTCTGAAGGAAGGATAAGACCATAGGGAAGCTAGGGAGAAGATTGTGAAGGCCTAGCGTCACATTCATAAGAAGAGTAGGAAGGATTTGGGACCTAGGGGTGTTGTGTCTTTGGAGCCATATCTTCAGTGGATCCGATTGAGAGCCATTCAGTTAAAGATGTCGTAGACCCGGGAGACACCCATGCCTGATCTATTTGTGAAGACCACTCCTCCCTTATTAGATGATCTGGAAGAGCTGCAACTTGCTTTGGTTAGGATGCAACAGGAAAAAGATGCTTGGAAGAACAAGTTCCAAACTTTAGAGAGTTCCTACAGAGCATACCTGAAGGAGAAAGATGAATTGATTGAGATCCTTGAGAGTCAAGCAGTAGAGTCTATGGATAGGCAAGGGGATTTATTTTCTCCTAGGCCTCAATCAGGTGTTGATCACTCACTTCCTGATTCAGATGATTGGAAAGAGGTTGCCATCAGACATGTGGAAGAAAACCAGAGGTTGAAGGCTCAAATTGCCAGGCTCACGGCGAAGCTCCAGCTTACAGAGTGATCTCCATCAGTTCTATTTCTCAGGGTTTTAGATTTTATTTTCATCTTGTACTTGGGATCATTAAAACTTGTAATCCATTTTGGAGTTATTATAATTTAAAAAAAATCAGTATTTCGAAAGCTTTATTACTTTGATGTTTGCAATATGTCTATAAAACTTTAAATCCCTTGAAATATTAAACAACAAAGTAAAAATAATCATGTGCATTACATATCATGCATCATATTACACATATTTCTTGCATTTGTTATGCATATCCAGGTGTCTTACCAAGCTTCTTTACTTCGTTCAACAAGCTGACTCATCACTACAATACCTGGGCTAATTTCAAAAAGAAGATGGACAACTTAGAACAAGAAAATCGTGAGCTGCGCGAGGAAGTTTCATCTTTGAAGGCCGGCTTGGCCAATCTGACTACTCTGATGGAAGCTCTGGTGGCTGCTCAGAATAAGCCACCGACTGTTCAACTTCAACCAACAAGGGGCAACTACTGAAGCTCTGACTGTTCCCATATCTGTTACTCCAACTATTGTTCAAAATTGCATGCCCCAAGGATATCCATGGGGAATGCCATAGAATTTTGCACCTGAAGGTTTCAATCTTGTTCCTCAAGATACTCCAGTGGTTCAGACTATTGTTACTCCGGCACCTCCTGTGGTGCATGTTGTTCCTGCTGCACCTCCTTCGGTAAATATGGTTCCGTTTGTTAATGATGATGTGTGTCGTCTTTTCCCTCCACCGAGTGAAGACTTGGGTCTTCATGACAGAATGGATGATTTTTAAGAGCAGTTTGACAAGATGCAAAGAGAGATGAAGGCCCTCAGGGGAAAAGAGCTATTTGGGTAGAATGTGAATGAGCTATGTTTGGTCCTGAATGTTAAGATACCTGATAAGTTTAAGGTCCTGGAGTTTCAGAAGTATAAGGGCAACACTTGCCCTCGTGCTCATCTGGTGATGTACGTGAGGAGAATGTCTACCCATACTGGTGATCAGCGTATGCTGATTCACTTTTTTCAGGATAGTTTGATCGGTGCTGTGTTGAAGTGGTATATGAGTTTGGACAGCGCCAATATCCATACTTTTAATGATTTGCGATAAGCATTCATCAAACAATACAAGTACATCATGGATATGGCGCCTGACTGAGATCAACTCATGGCCATGGTTCAGAAGGACATGGAATTGTTCAAAGAGTATGCCCAGAGATGGCGTGAAGTAGTCGCTCAAGTGATTCCTCCCATGGAAGAGAAGGAGATGACTAATATTTTCTTAAAGACGTTGGGTGCTTTCTACTACGAGAGGATGGTAGAAAGTGTGTCAAATGACTTTATTGAGATGGTAGAAATGGGTATCCACTTAGAAGAGGCTGTAAGAGAAGGTCGTTTGACGAAGAGTGAAGGATCCAGAGGTGTGACGAAGCCATCTTATGGGTTTACCAAGAAGAAAGAAGGAGATGCAAATGCTATTATACAAGAGAGAAGGGTAAACACTCCTAGAAGGAATTATCAGCGTCATCAGCAAGTCGCCTCAGTTACTCCCATTATGAATGTCGCTCCAACTACCATTGCTCTTCAGAGACCATCCCAATAGGGGAATCAAGGGTATAATCAGAGAAGGGAGAGTTATGACCATATTCCCATGAGCTATACAGAGCTACTACCGGCATTGATTCAGAAGAAATTGGTTCAAACCCGACCACCTCCCGCCGTACCATCACCATTACCTTGGTATTACAAGGCAGACCAAACACGTGTTTTTCATCAGGGAGCACCAGGGCATAATGTTGAGAATTGTTATCCTTTGAAGACTAAGGTGTAGAAGTTGGTAAAGTCTGGTGTTCTATCTTTCAAGGACGTGGGACCTAATGTGAAAGACAATCCTCTACCCAAGCATGGGGGAGTAAATGTTGTGAATATGGTGGCTGGTTGTCCAGACGACTTCCGTATTTTTGATATTAATATGGTTAGAGGAGATTTGGTGAAAATGCATGTAGACCTTTGTGAATTTAGCTACAATATGCATGACCATTCTGGTTGTGCTATTTTCAGTACAAACATACAGGGTTGCGATAAGATAAAGGTTGATTTACAGGAGATGATGGATGAGCGCCTAATCCATATAATCAGGCCTAGGGAAGAGTATGAAGAAGAAGTGAACATGGTTTCTTGATGTCCCAGTGAATTCAAATTTTTTAATGTGGAGTATATGAACGAAGACCTCGTGCAGTTACACACTACCTTCTGCCATACGATGGGTCAGGTGGAACACCAATATAGATCTTGCCTAGTTTATTGTCGAGACCCCCGAGGATGTTCAATCATGAAGAAGGGTGTTCAGTTGTTGCTAGGCAATGGAACTATCAAGATCACGGGTCAGAGGGATGATTACCATGAAGTTGATATGGTTGAGGTTTGTTTAACGGAAGAAGAGTCAAATAAAGAGTATGCCTCCGCAGATGAGTATTTCTCTTCAGATGAAGATTTGTTTTCCAGAAATGACTTATTAATGACAGATTGTGTTGAAGAAGGGGTAAACGTCATTGTGCCTTGTTTTGGTGCACCCGCCCATTTTGAAGTTGAGTATCATAGCAAGCCAGTTGTTACCCCATTGGTGATTAGTTTTCCAGGTCCTATCCCCTACAAATCAGATAAGGTTGTGCCTTACAAATACAACGCTAAAATATTAGAAGATGGAGTGGAAGTTCCTATCCATCCAATGCCTGATGTTGGAAATATAGTTGAAAATAGCAGGGTGACCCGTAGTGGTCGTGTGTTTGCGCCAGTTGTTCGAAGAGATGTTGATGCTGGAAAGAAAGTTGTTGAGAATGATGAACCTAAGAAGGCTACGGGTGAGACTAGTGGAGCTACGTTAAAGAAAGAAGTGGATGATATTTTGAAGATAATTAAAATGAGCGACTATAAAATTGTAGATCAACTACTGTAGACTCCTTTAAAAATATCTATTTTAGCTTTATTGATGAACTCCTCTGCTCATAGAGAACCCTTGATGAGGGAACTGGACCAAGCTTTTGTGGAGAATAATATGCCAATAGATTAGTTCAGCAGCGTAATAGGAACCATTACTTCATGTAATAACCTGAGTTTCTGCGATGATGAATTACCAGATGAAGGGAGGAATCACAACCTGGCCCTCCACATCTCTATGAACTACAAGAATGATTCACTATCCAATGTGCTGATTGATATTGGATCCGCATTGAATGTTATACCGAGGAGTAATCTCATGAAGTTGAAATATCAAGGAACGCCTATGAGCCCTAGTGGCATCATTGTGAAAGCGTTTGATGGGTCAAGGAAATTTGTCATCGGTGAAGTGGACTTACTTATCCATATAGGACCACATTTGTTTCAGATAACTTTCCAGGTCATGCACATTGTTCCCGCTTATAGTTGTTTGCTAGGACGGTCGTGGATACATGAAGCAGGGGCTTTCACTTCAACTTTACACCAGAAGCTAAAGTTTGTACGTGAAAAGAAAGTAGTGATCATAAATGGGGAACATGCATTGTTGATATCTCATTTGTCCTCTTTCAGCATTGTAGAAGCGGATGAAGCTGCTGTTGGAACCCAGTTCCAAGCCTTATCCATTGACAACATAAGAGGAAATCAGAATTCCATGGTTTCACTGAAGGATGCACAACAGGTTGTGCGTAATGGTCATAGTGAAGTTTGGGGACGAATTGTGGATCCACTTGTGAACAAGAACAGAACTGGCTTGGGGTTCTCTTCGAAGAATGACAAAGGGAAGGACATGAAGCTGAAGTCTGTTGCAGGCAGGTATCAAGACATTTTCCGTAGCGGGGGCTATCTTAATCCGACTATTTCTAGGATTAACGCCATTGTGGAAGATGAAGCAAAGCAAGAAATGCCGAATTATGTGACGCATGGAGTTAGGGTTCAGAACTGGATCACCATTGATGTTCCCTCTTGCATACATGTTTCAAAGTAATTTGATTTGTTAATCTTTTTGAAAAATCTTTCACTCTGCCCAAGGTGGAAGTATTAATATTGTATGGCTTATCTGTTTGCTGTGACTTTTAAGATCAATAATAAGAGTTGTCTTTGCTTCCCGAATTATGTCTTTATTTTCTGCTTTTTCTTGGAAAAGGGTAATCAGAAAAAAAAACCTTTCAAAATAAATAATAACTGAAATTCAATCTGCATGATCACTTGTTATATGTGTCAGTTTTTAAAAGCAATCATAAATCATATGTGCAGATTAATTAAAAAACTCGTTTAATACAATGACCATGCACCCTCTCCCGACTTTGAATGTCTTGTGTATGGGGATGAAGAAGAAGACTATGATAAGATTCCAGAAGAGGTCTCGCGGTTTCTTGAGCTCGAGGAAAATACCATTCAACCATATAAAGAGCCATTGGAAGTGATCAATTTTGATTCAGAAGAAGATCCAAAGGAAGTCAAGATTGGAGCATTGTTGCATCCCCATGTGAAGAGAAGGTTGATTTATCCGTTGAAAGAGTATGTGGATATTTTTGCTTGGTCTTACCAAGATATGCCTGGTCTAGATACATATATCGTTGAGCACCATTTGCCGTTGAAGCCAGAATGTCTGCCAATCAAACAGAAGTTGAGAAGAACTAACCCAGATATGGCAGTAAAAATCAAAGAGGAGGTTCTAAAGCAGATTCATGTTGGTTTTCTTGTGACATCAGTGTATCCTCAATGGATTTCCAATATTGTCCCAGTACCAAAAAAAGACGGAAAAGTCTGCATGTGCGTAGATTACAGAGATTTAAATAAAGCTAGTCCAAAAGATGATTTTCCATTGCCACACATTGATATGTTAGTGGATAGCACAACAAAATTCAAAGTATTCTCGTTCATGGACAGATTTTCCGGGTATAATCAAATAAGAATCGCTCTAGAGAACATGGTAAAAACAACGTTTATCACACCCTGGGGAACATTCTGTTACAGAGTGATGCCCTTCGGGTTGAAGAATGTTGGTGCAACGTACCAGAGGCCTATGACAACCATATTCCATGATCTGATGCATAAGTAAATTGAAGTATATGTTGATGATATGATCGTCAAATCTCATATTGAAGAAGGGCATATAGAAGATTTGTTGAAATTGTTTCAGCATTTGAGGAAGTATCGTCTCCGCTTGAATCCAAATAAATGCACCTTCGATGTTTGATCAGATAAATTGTTGGGTTTCATTGTTAGCCAGAAAGGAATTGAAGTTGACCCTGATAAAGTCAAAGCAATTCAAGAAATGCCAGCACCAAGAACTGAAAAGCAAGTCAGAGGTTTCCTCGGGCGTTTGAATTATATTTCCAAATTCATTTCCCATATGACTGCAACATGTGAATCGATCTTTAAGTCATTAAATAAAGATCAGGGTTGTGTGTGGACGAATGACTGCAAAGGGAATTTGAAAGTATTAAAGAATATCTGCTTGAACCTCCTATCTTACTCCCTTATGTAGAAGGAAGACCATTGATTATGTATCTGACAGTGTTGGATAAATCCATGGATTGCATTTTGGGACAACTGGATGAAACAGGGAAGAAGGAGTTCGCCATTTATTATATCAGAAAAAAATTCACTGATTGTGAGTCACGGTATTCCATGCTGGAAAAAACATGTTGTGCTTTGGCCTGGGCAGAAAAGCGTTTGCGGCAGTATATGTTGAATCACACTACTTGGCTGATCTCCAAAATGGATCCAATCAAGTACATTTTTGAAAAGCCTGCTCTTATTGGGAGAATTTCCCGCTGGAAGATGTTGTTATCTGAATATGATATCAAATACCGCACTCAAAAGGCTATTAAAAGTAGTGTGTTGGCATATTATCTTGCTCACCAACCAGTGGAGGATCCCCAGTCTGTAGAATATGAATTCCCCGATGGGGATGTGATGTTCCTAAAAGTGAAAGATTGTGATGAACCATTGCCTGAGGAAGGTCCTGACCCTGAATTTCGTTGGAGTGTGATATTTGATGGAGCCTTGAATGCTTATGGTAAAGGAATTGGTGTTGTGATTGTCACTCCTCATGGATCGCACATTCCTTTTACTGCAAGGTTAACATTGGATTGTACTAATAATATGGCAGAATATGAGGCTTGCATCATGGGTCTCGAAGAAGCTATTGATCTCAGAATTAAAATTTTAGATGTGTATGGTGATTCAACTTTGGTAATAAATCAGATTAAAGGATAATGGAATACTCGTCACCCTAGCTTGATCCCTTACAAAGATTATGCTAGAAGATTATTACCATTCTTCAATAAAGTTGAATTCCATCACATTCCTAGAGATGAAAATTAGATGGCGGATGCTCTGGCAACTCTGGCTTCTATGTACCAAGTGAATACTTGGAATGATATACCCCGAATTACGGTTTGACGACTGGATAGGCCCGCTCATGTGTTTACAGCAGAGGAGGTAGCAGATGAAAAACCTTGGTATTATGATATCAAGCATTTTCTTCAGACTCAGGAGTACCCGATTGATGCGTTGAAGAAAGATAGAAAGACATTGAGAAGATTGGCAGGCAGTTTCTTCCTCAGTGAAAATGTGTTGTACATAAGAAATTATGATATGGTCTTGCTCAGATGCGTGGATAAACACGAAGTAGACATGTTGATGCATGAGATTTATGAAGGTTCATTTGGCACTCATGCCAATGGACATTCGATGGCTAAAAAGATGCTAAGGGCAGGTTATTATTGGCTGACAATGGAATCTAATTGTTACAAATTTGCAAAGAAGTGTCATAAATGCCAAATTTATGCGGACAAGGTCCATGTGCCTCCGACACTTCTCAATGTGATTTCCTCCCCGTGGCCTTTCTCTATGTGGGGTATTGACATGATTGGGATGATAGAACCCAAAGCTTCGAATAGACATTGTTTCATCTTGGTAGAAATTGATTACTTCACCAAATGGGTGGAGGCTGCTTCATATGCCAATGTTACTAAGCAGGTGGTTGTGCACTTCATTAAGAATAACCTTATATGTCAGTATGGTGTACCGAGTAGAATCTTCACTGACAATGGCTCGAATTTGAACAACAAGATGATGACAGAACTATGTGAAGAATTCAAGATTGTCCATCACAATTCATCTCCATACATGCCAAAGATGAATGGGGATGTTGAAGCTGCTAATAAGAATATCAAGAAGATTATCTAGAAAATGGTTGTTACTTATAAGGATTGGCATGAAATGCTCCCTTTTGCTCTGCATGGATATCGAACATCTGTTTGCACGTCAACAGGAGCAACCCAGTTCTCCTTGGTGTATGGAATGGAAGTTGTACTCCCTGTCGAGCTAGAGATTCCCTCGTTGCGTGTGATAATGGAAACCAAGTTGTCAGAGGCTGAATGGGTCCAGAACACGTTTGACCGATTGAATTTGATTGAGGAGAAGAGGGTGACAGCTTTGTGTCATGGCCAGTTATATCAAAGAAGAATGAAGAAAGCTTTTGATAAAAAGGTCAAACCTCGTGAATTCAGAGAAGGCGACCTTGTGCTCAGGAAGATCATGTCTTTCAACGTTGATTCTAGGGGAAAGTGGACTCCCAATTTTGAAGGCCTATATGTTGTCAAGAAATCCTTATCTGGAGGTGCATTAATTCTTGAAATTATGGATGGCGAGGAGTTCCCACGACCCATGGATGCTGACGCAGTCAAGAAATAAAAGAACAGCTTGCTAAGTTGAAAACCTGAAAGGGCGGCTTAGGCAAAAAAAGGAGCGTCTCGGTAGGCCAAACACCCGAAAGGGCGGTCTAGGCAAAAATTAGAGACCTAAACAGAATAAATTTCCCACTAAGTTGAAAACCCGCAAGGGCAGCTTAGGAAAAAGTTAGGGATTTTCTTGGCAAGTAACTACGTCAGACAAGACTTGATCGTTGAAGCAACAATCTTCTCAGATCTTCACCATACTTCAACAGAAGCTGCTACTCAGGATTTAAAAAGTTTTTAGAGGGGATAATGGTCATTGTATCTCAATGTATCTTTTCCATTATATATATATATATATATATATATATATATATATATATATATATATATATATATATATATATATATATATATATATATATATATATATATATATATATATATATATATATATATATATATATATATTACCATTTTCCAAATTTTGTAATCATCTATGGAGTCTCGCCATTCGCAGACTACCATTCTATTAATGAAATTTGAGCTTTCACCCAATTCTTTGTATTCTTTATTTTATTTAGCTTGCAAAGACTCCATTTATTATTGATAATAACTTTCAAAGCAAAAAAAAAGATTAAATAACAAAATTGATTTTTCAAAAAGGATTTTACAATCTGCTCTTACTTTGAGATTTGCGATGAAACAATGACAACAAAAATGGTGATCCCAGGAATGGACAAACTCTAGTTGTATTGAGAAGTTTTTGTTCCCCTTGGGAAGGTTTACTCAGGATGTTTTCTCCGTGTTGGGTCTATGATTCTGGTACCCTCGGTCAAGTTTGGACTCATTTCTCCTCTTTTCTGATTTTTCATGAGGCGAAGTTTCAATCCGCATTTTCTCTAGTGATGTTTTCGTGTGGTCTAGTAGAAGTTCTTTTTCCAGAGAAGTTGGTATCATACCCGCTCTTGAAGAACGCAGGTCCCTGGGTTCTCTAAGTGAAGGACATATTATGAATATGGTGTTAACCTCGCTGGTGAAGTAGGCCTGAATTCCCCAGTGAATGTTTTAATGTTTTGATGTCAGTCTGCTTTACTTGAGAATGGTCTTGCAATCTCCAGTAGGAATGCTACTTTTGAAAAACACTTGTTTCCCCGGTGAAGCCTGAAGAAGGATGTTCTATTCCTGTATATGTACTATTTTATCACTTTGATTTGTCTACCTCCAGATTATGTTTCTCCCCGGTAGGGTTAAAGCAGGCAGTGGGTTTTGTTTCCTAAGCTGGCATTTACTTTTCTTGGAATGATCATCTTGGATGAATTTTAGCCGAGTGTTGTTAGTTCCCGAGGCAGTTTTGCCTGGTTGTTCCCAATGTTGTGTATCTGTTTCGTCAGCATACGCACGATAACACCCATACATTCATACATACATCATCCATAGCTAAAATTGGCATATCATTATTCATCGACATTTGTTAATATTTTTTTTGACATATTACCTCATTTTACAGAGTTACATTGTCCTCTCTTCGATAGAGTGTTGGCCTTAAGCAGAAAGTGTATATTCTTTCAACTTCCCCACTGAGTTATCCCTCGTGGAAGATTTTTGCTTTAGCTTTCTTTCACAGCTCCTTGTTTGGATGTGTTGTACCCCAAAATTTGCCCTCCCATATTTCTCAAGACATGACAAGAATAATCTCCAAGTTGCTCAAGGTTGCTCAAGAATTGGACAGTCAAATCATCTCCTAAGGCAGTCAACCTCAAATTAGGGTTTTGTGTTGCATCAATGTCCTCACATCCAAATGACCTAAAGTTCTCCCCAATGTCCTAATATGTTCTCAAGTTCATCCATGTCAAATTTCAAGCCTTGCAGAGGAAGTTTGGTCAGTCAATTGCTCAAAGGGTCCAAAAATCGACTATGCTAGGGCAAAAGTCAATTGTGGCCTAAACACAGTCAAACCTCAAGATTTTTTGTCAACATTCTCATTTTGAAGGATAATTCATCATTTGATCAAGGTTTGATCATGATTCATCAAGAATTTCTCAAAATTCATCAAGATTCAAAAGTTGCTAAATTAGGGTTTTGTAGGAAAAGTCAACTCAACTTTGACCAAGCATAACTTTCTCATACTTTATGAGAAATGACCCATCCAAAGCTCCTTTTGAATAGGATGAAATTTCCTACAATCCATATTCACACCCCAAGATCAATAAATGCACTCACAAAAAGTTACAAATTTGGACATTATAGGTCATTTTTGAAACTCAACAAAAACACCTTTTTTGCCAAAGCTTATAACTTGAGTATGGAATATCAAAATGAGATGAGACAAAAAGTGTTGGTTATAGGACATCTCAAGGTTTCTAAAAATTCAAAGAACACCTCCAAAAGTTCAAAATTGAAGAAGTTATGCATTGTTGAAGTTGGGCATTTTTTCAAAATGGCCAAAAGTCAACTATCCCCAAAACATCAAATTTTGTCAAATGGGCCCACTTTTTTCCACTTGATTTGATCTTTTCACACCACACACGTGTCCTATATTCAGTATTGTGTCCATTTATTAATTTTTCTATTTTATTTGATTTTTATCATCATGTACACAATCAAATCCGAATCAAGCCATATCATGAACAAAAAGATGGAATTTGGACATTTTTGGAAGCTTTTTCATGGAAGATCAAATCATATCTCCAAGCATTGATTGTCAAGGATTCAAGTCCAAATATTTGACCTAATTCACTCGATGTTACTTATACAACACAAAGGCATGAGTTTCAAAACCTAGAGGATGCCAAATCAGAAAAACCAAACTTGGAAAATTGCCAAAAAAGCTTGAATCTGAAATCGATCCTAGAGGTGCTTTCAACACAAAGTCTCAACGTTATCCTCTTCCTGGACATCCACTAGGTCTATAGCAATCAAAATCAAAGCCATTCACCTCCTAAAACGTGTTGTATGTCTCTCTGAAACTCGCCTTTCAGTTGAATTCGTATCTCATAATTCTTGCACTTTTCTTGCTAAATCTTTGCATATTCATGCTTTTCGATTCATTTAGAAGCTTCTTGCATTATTGAATTGCATTTTCGTGGCCTGTAACCCCTTAGCCGATTCTAGGGTTCTTGGTATTCGTTTTTGGGCATTTTTGCTACAGGTGAAATCAAGGCAGATGATGGACATAGGCGTGTTCAGGAAGGAGAGATGAACAGGACCATGGTCTTAGATTGAATTTTCATGGTCTGGATTTGGTTTTAGGTTCGACCTAGGGATTTAGCTGCGGATATAAATCCGCAGGTAATCTCTGTATAATTCCAAGGACAGGGACGAAGACGTGTCCCCATCCCATTGAACCATTCAAAAATTCGCGCTTTTTATTTTTTTGTTCAGGCATATGAATTTGTTTCAAATATATTAATTGTTGTGTATTCCACTAACAAAAGAAGTGTAGTGGTTGAGTGGTAGTGGCAAGCGTGCAAAATCCAATGGGACCTGGGTTCGAATCCTAGGTCCCCCATATAGTTGCTATTGTTTTTCTTCAGGTATTCAGGCGCGTCTCAGCAAATATGGCACATCATACATCTTCATCCAGATGCCTGCCAAATGGCCCTAGGCCAGATCTGGTGGCCAAGATTGCAAGTCCACCATGTTTCCTAGTCAACCAACACACATGGAATTGCAGAAGTCAACGAGGGCCAATGTTAATGGGCCTTGAATTTGTTGGTTTCACCTCCAACTTGGGCCTGAACCCCCCTGGGTTATTTCTTTTTTCTTTCTATTTCTTTTATTTATTTTATTAAATTGTTTGATTAATTATTTTTATTATTTAAACTAACCAATTAAAATCTTTTTCTCATAAAAAATCAAAAACACAAAAATATATTTTATTTATTAAAATTAAATTCATGACTTTATTTTTGTAAATAAATTAATTTAATTAATTTAGTGTTAATTAGGTTTAACTTTTAATATTTTTTGCAATATTTAAAATCAATGTAGATAATTAGGTTTTACTAACTTTAAATCAATTTATTTTATTTCTTTAAATATCCAAAAAAAAAATCTTTTCACTTAATTTATTTATTTATTTAATTACCTTAGTTTATTTCCTCTTAATTCAAAAAATAACCAAAAAAAAATGTTTTCTTTAATCCAAAAGGGTCAAAACCCTAAAAATTCACCCAATTTAATTTTCTCGCACGCGATCCATATTTACTCAATATTGTAATTGTTTCCGGAATGTAATAGCTTTAAATAGGACTTTAATTATTTTATCGTTTTCTTTTATTTTCTGCACTTTAATTTTAAGGGTTGTTTTTGGCGATGTAAATACCCGACGCCATGTAATAGTTTAGATTTAATTTCCCCAAATTTTATTTCCGCAATCTATAAACTGTTAGATGTTTGGTAATAGGGAATGCATGACATGATCAAATGTATGAACTTAAAATCAACATAGCCCACCATTGACATGTACAAAGACAAATTAACTGAAAATAACACACTCGCACATGCGCACTCTTAGGGTACACCTCACTTGGTTGCCTTCGAACGTGGTCATTGAGTATAGAAAGTTTTAGAGGTCGCCCTCTTATCCAAAGATCATAGTTGCCTCGAAACGGTTGCCTCGGAAAAAATGATCTAAGACATTAGGGTTACCACTAAGGCGTCCTAACATTGCTTTAGTGACCACACGTCCCTTAATCGAATTGACCCTTAAAACTCCAACGATGACGCTACCTACTCATCAATAGTAGGATAGCATTGTCTAAAGGACATTAGTACAAATTGATTCCTTTTTCGAGTAGGTAGATGGTTCTTAAGTACTTGCTCTTTCTAAAACAAAACAAAACTTTTCGCACTTACACCTTTCAAACAAAAAACTTCTTCAAACCCACAAACACAAAGAAAAGAAAATTTTGAAAACACTATGAGCAAGTACCTAAGAGCCCGTGGATAACCACGGATAGAAAGGGTGCTAACACCTTCCCTTTCTATAATCTACCCCCCGGACCCGAGAAACTTCTCAAAAAAGGAATTTTTCTGTGCTTTTTTCCTTTCCTTGTTGGATAAAATAAAAGACGGTGGCGACTCTTGCTTACCGTGACATTTTGCGAATACAAACGCAAAACACAAACCAGCATTCCAAAAAAAAATAGTCAGTTCTTCCCACCGTATCACAGAACTGGCGACTCTGCTGGGGACTATTTATAAGTGGGGTGTACCTTAGGATTAGATCATTGTGTTTTCAATTGTTTGCTTTGTATGATTTACATTTGTGAGCTTGTATCGGAGTTACTATAGATCCTAACCCGGATCTGGGGAACACCCTTTAGGTAAGTAGCAATAAACTGTGAGGGAACTGTACGGCGTAGACCGATACGGTTGAAGCAGTAGCTATGTTGGTGTGGCACTTTAGTCTGTACCGATATCCCTTGTGTTGGAACGAGGAGAATATGGGTCTTCTAAGGGGTCATTAAGCACCAACTGACCTTAGAACCTTTAAATTGACCAACTTGGCCATAGAACAGTAGCAGTATGCTACACTCATTGAGACTAAACTCTCGCAATGATTCCGGCCGCAAGAAAAGGTTGCTAAACTGGAATTATGACCGATTGAGGGTAGTCAGTGATATTGAGATCCTCTAGAACCCGGTTACTAATTTTAGGACAGGTTTAAACCAACTGAACTGAAAGAGGGTAGTACCTAAGCTCCTTGCCAGCCTGAAATCTAAGGGCTCTCTGTGTTGCTTGTGTGCCTTTACCATGTTTTCTATTTGTGGATACTTGTGGTGTGCTTACTATCATGACATCATGACATCATAACATTGCATACATCTTGCATTGGACTAACCTATTTCAAAGACAGGAGGGATTCATCTTTGTTCTGTTTTGTAGGTCATCATGATGCCCATGCGTAGGAATACCATCCGGGTTAACTTTGTCCAAGTTCCTACCTTGCTTAAAGAATTGGTTGCAAAGATGCCTGATACTACTTCTTTCCTTAGAAGACATGGTTATCTTCTCAGTTTGGTCACCTCCAAATTGGATGAACAAATGATGAGTGTTTTGGTCCAATTCTATGATCCGATGTACCATTGTTTTACTTTTCAAGACTATCAGCTGGTTCCCACCTTAGAAGAGTTCTCTGAGCTGCTCGGTATCTCTGTTCTAAAGCAGACCTCGTTTACTGTTTGGGAGAAGATTCTTAGGCCCGAAGAGATTGCTGCAGCCCTTCATATGACCAAAGAAGAGGTAATGGCTAATTGGGAGACTAGAAGTGGAGCAAAGGGCTTTCTGACTAAGTTCTTGGTTGGTAAGGCTAACTATTTCTGGGATAGTCTAGACTTCAAGGCATTCGAGGATATTCTGGCTCTTCTGATATATGGCTTGGTTTTGTTTCTGAACTCTGACTCCTTTATTGATGTGAATGCGATAAAGATCTTCATCTCTCGGAATCCGGTACCCACTCTCTTGGGTGATATTCTTCATCAGCTTTATGCTCGTACTGCCCGAAAGCGGGGAACCTTGATGTGCTGTGTTCCGTTATTGGCAAGGTGGTTTATTTCGCACCTTCCCAAGTAAGTGCTGAAAAACAAAGAAGGCATGGGCTGGGCCTATAGGGTTATGTCTCTCTCACATAATGACATCATTTGGACTCTCAAGGGTATGGACGAGGCGACTATCATTGATCATTGTGGGGAGTACCCTAATGTTCCACTGATAGGAACCTGTGGAGGAATTTCTTACAACCCGTGCTTGGCCTTACGTCAATTTGGAAGAGCCCGAAGAGAAGGACCTCATGAGCTGTTAATGCCTAACATCATCTTTGATTTTCAAGGGGATAGTGACGAGCAGTTTCGCAGATTCATAAGGGCTTGGGATAGAGTTCACCAATCTGATCCACATGAGCTGGGCCCAAAGACTTCACTTCCGATGGATCCATATCTCAGATGGGTCTGTATCCGTGCCCAAAAGCTGGGTATGCCATATGAAGTTGTCCGGCCTATCATTGTTGAAGTTGCTAATGAAGAAGGGGTTCTTCCAACCATCCTCCATACTCATATGCCCACTGACATTGGGGCACTGAAAAGGTCTTGGATGCAGCTGAGGGAGGAATGGGATTCTTACTGAGAGAAGTTCAACGAGCAAGAGCAGAAGATCTAGAAGTTGACTAGGCAGCTGGAGAATGAGCGGATTCTCAATGACTATGTCCGCACCGACAAGAAGAGACCATGGGAGCACTGATTGTCCTTTGATGATTTCCTTTCCAGTTTTTATTTACTTTTCAGTATTTTCTTTCATGTAACGCCTTAATGGCATCAGTTGAACAATTTGAATTCCAAAGTTTATCTAATAAAGTGTGTTTCCTTTCTGGTTTACAAATTTGAATCTCTCGATTGTCTTTGAAATCATAAACATACGCATTTCATCCCATGCACTTCATAAACATGTACCCATTACAGGTCTCTTATCTTCTTCGCTGTTTATTTCAGCGCTCATCATGTCTGCTGAATCTTCAACTGAGCAAGCTATCAAGGCCCTCCAGGCCCAGAATGCCCAATTCCAAGAGCTGTTCATGAATCTAGCTAAGGGTCAGCAAGACCTGAAGACCTTGATTCTGAAAGAGAAGAAGAAGAAGAAGAAGAAGAGGACAATCCTGTTTAACACAGGGCACAGGTTTGGAAACAGGCTACAGAATGAAGTTGATTTGACTATCTCATCTGGAGGGAAAGATAGTCAAGAGGAAAGGAGGGCTCCTAGCCCCGTGGTCTCCGACAACGAGACGGATTTCAATGAAGAACAGTATCCTTCTGCTGAGGATAGATACAAGCAACTGGAAGACCGGTTGAGTGCTATAGAAGTTCAGAAAGTGCCTGGTCTGGACTTTGGTGATCTTGGTCTATCATCTGGGGTGGTGATTCCCCAAAAATTCAAGGCACCAGCCTTTGCTAAGTATGACAGAGTTTCTTGTCCGAAGCTGTACCTTCGGTCATATGTAAGGAAGATTCAGCCTTACACCACTGATAAAAACCTATGGATCCACTTCTTCCAAGACAGTCTCTCAGGGACTCAGCTTGAGTGGTTCTACCAGTTGGACGGAGCCAGTATCCGCAGTTGGGAAGATTTGGCTACTGCATTCTACAGGAAGTACCAGTACAACTCCGACCTCGCTCTTACGCGTACCCAACTCCAGGGTATGTCAATGGGAACAGGTGAAGGATTCAAAGATTATGCTCAGAAGTGGAGGGACCTCGCCGGAAGAGTACAACCACCCTTGGCTGATCAGGAGCTTGTGGATATGTTTCTGGGGACCTTGTCAGGTCCATTCTTCAACCATCTAATTGGAAGCTCTTCGTCTGGGTTTACAGAGCTAATTTTGACCGGCGAGAGGATTGAGGCTGGTATTAAGGCTGGTAAGATACAGAAGGGTTCCTCCTCAAGCACAAAGAATAAGCCCTTTAAGAAAGAGTCCAGTGTCGTCTATAGTTCGAGAAACCAGAGTAGACCTGAACGCCGCTCAGCTGTTAATGTGGTTGTTATTTCAAAACCTGTTGGTGCTCCTCAGCACAACAATCAACAAAAGGACGAGAGACCTCGAAGGAAATTCACCCGTCTCAACATGACCTTATCTCAGATTCTGCCACAGTTGCTGAAGACCAATCTGGTGATTCCAAAGGAAGCCCCAAAGAATCCAAATACAAAGTCACCAAAGTACAACCCTAATGCCCGTTGTGCTTTTCACTCTGATAGTCCGGGGCATAATACAGATGATTGTTGGGTTTTGAAGAACAAGGTACAGGATTTGATTGATGCAAAGGAGATCGAGTTTGGAGCACCAGAAAATCCTAAACAAGATGCAGGGGTGAATGCTATCAGGGATGACGATGATGAAGAGTTTGACATTGACAGTTGGATCTATCCTACTACCAATGGTGGATTAAGCAACTGGACAGTGAAGGATTCTATTCTCGTTTCTGTTATCACCCAGTAATGAAAATTTTCGTTTTGAATATGTAACTGACAATGTTTTAAACTTTATGGCCTAGTGTCTTACCCGGGGCACCGTGGCTTCATTTGTGAGGGCTTTATGTGTGTCATTTTCATATATCATTAATAAAAGCATTGGACGTTCTTGCATTTCAAATTTTGCGCTTCTTGTTTTTCTTTATTATATATTGCAAAATAGCTATTTTACACACACTCGCGTATACAGGTCCACATCCACTCTGGATCTCACTGGTAACGACTTTGCTACTGCCAATTATGACTAAGAAAATCCGATCAACTTAGCCGAAGACGAAGGTGAAGATGATTGTGAAGTGCCTGGTGAACTTGCAAGACTGTTACTCCAAGAAGAGAGGGCCATTCAGCCGCACGAAGAGCCGGTGGAATCAGTGAATCTGGGTATAGAGACAGATAAAAGAGAAGTCAAGATCGGTGCAAACCTGGAAGCTAGTGTGAAGCAACGGTTGATTCAGATGCTGCGTGACTATGTTGAGATCTTTGCCTAGTCTTACGAAGATATGCCTGGGTTGGATACTGATATTGTGGTTCATCGCCTGCCTACCAAGGAAGACTGTCCTCCAGTGAAACAGAAGGTTCGCCGAATGCGCCCAGAAATGTCTGAGAAAATCAAGGCTGAAGTTATGAAACAGTTTGACGCCGGTTTTCTAGCAGTTACTTCTTACCCTCAATGGGTGGCCAATGTGGTTCCAGTGCCGAAGAAGGACGGTAAGGTTCAAATGTGTGTTGACTATAGGGATCTGAACAGGGCAAGCCCCAAGGATGATTTCCCTCTACCTCATATCGACGTTCTGGTTGAGAACACCGCTCAACACAAGGTATTCTCCTTTATGGATGGTTTCTCCGGTTATAATCAGATTAAAATGGCTCCCGAAGATATGGAGAAGACAACCTTTGTTACTCAGTGGGGTACCTTTTGCTACTCGATGATATTATTGCAAGGTCCCAGACTGAGGAGGAACATCTTGACCATCTGCAGAAGTTGTTTGACAAGTTGAAGTTGTACAAGCTGAGGTTAAACCCGAACAAGTGCACCTTCAGGGTGAGATCTGGTAAGCTACTGGGTTTCGTGGTAAGCGAAAAAGGTATTCAAGTGGATCCTACAAAAGTGAAAGCTATACAGGAAATGCCAGCTCCCAGAACAGAGAAAGAAGTTAGAGGTTTCCTTGGACGACTGAACTACATTGCCCGATTCATCTCGCACCTGACTTCTACTTGTGAGCCAATCTTTAAGCTTCTAAAGAAAGATCAAGTAGTATGTTGGAACAATGAATGCCATACCGCTTTCGAAAGAATCAAAGAGTATCTCCAAGAGCCACCCATTCTGATGCCTCCAGTTGAAGGGAGACCTTTGATCTTATACTTGACAGTACTTGACAACTCAATGGGGTGTGTGCTGGGTCAACATGACGAGTCTGGCCGAAAAGAGCATGCTATTTACTACCTTAGCAAAACGTTTACCGACTGTGAGACCCGATACTCACTGCTCGAGAAAACTTGTTGCGCTTTGGCATGGGCTGCTCGCCGGCTGAGATAGTATATGTTGACTCACACTACTCTATTGATATCAAAGATGGATCCAATCAAGTATATCTTCGAAAAGCCTGCCTTGTCCGAAAGAATAGCAAGATGGAAGATGATCTTGACTGAGTATGACATCCAGTACACGACCCAAAAGGAAATCAAGGGAAGTGTATTGGAAGACGATTTGGCACATCAGGTAGTGGATGATTATCAATCTATGAACTTTGAATTTCCGGACGAGAATATCATGTTGATAACTGATTGTGAGACACCTGGACCGAATGAAGGACCTGAGGAAGGATCCCGATGGTCTATGTACTTTGATGGAGCTTCAAACACTTTGGGTAATGGCATTGGCGCCGTGATCATATCTCCTAAAGGCTCTCATACTCCATTTACCGCCCGACTATGTTTCAACTGCACCAACAACATGGCGGAATATGAAGCGTGCATCATGGGTCTTCGAGCAGCAATTGACCTAAGGATTAAGTTCCTGAGTGTCTTCGGAGATTCCGCTCTCGTGATCAGTCAGATCAAAGGCGAGTGGGATACGAAACACCTGAACCTTATTCCTTACAAGGAGTATGTATTGACATTGCTTCCCCATTTCGAGGAGATAACCTTTGAACACTTCCCGAGAGAGGAGAATCAGTTGGCGGACGCGCTGGCTACGATGTCTTCTATGTTCAAAGTCAATTGGAACAACGAAGCTCCCCAGATTATCATTGAAAGACTGGACGAACCTGCGCATTGCTGTGACATTGAGACTGAAGAGGTAACAGAAAAGCCCTGGTATCATGAGGTGAAAAGGTATCTTGAGGCTCAAGAATACCCCGAGGGTGCATCTGTTAATGACAAGAAGTTTCTGAGGAGGTTCGCAGCAAAGTTCTTCATCAGCAATGGCATTATTTACAAGCGTAACCATGATTCGACCTTACTGCGTTGTATGGATAAGAATGAAGCATAAAGGATCATGATAGAGTTACATGAAGGAACTTTCGGAACTCATTCCAGTGGACATACCATGGCAAAGAAAATCCTACGGGAAGGATATTATTGGTCCACATTAGAAGCCGACTGTTATCAGCATTCTCGGACATGCCACAAATGCCAAGTCTATGCTGATAAGGTACACATACCTCCAGTTCCTCTGAACGTCTTGACAGCACCTTGGCCTTTTGCAATGTGGGGCATTGATATGATCGGTGAGATCAGACCTACGGCATCTAACGGGCATCGTTTCATCTTGGTAGCAATCGATTACTTCACAAAATGGGTTGAAGCGGCTTCCTTTGCTACCGTAACCAAGAACGTCGTGGCACGTTTCATTCGGCACAATCTGATCTGTCGATACGGTGTACCAGAGAGGATCATTATGGACAATGGTACCAATCTCAACAATAAGATGATCACCGAGCTCTGCGAACAGTTCAAGATACAACATCATAATTTTTCTCCCTACCGGCCGAAGATGAATGGGGCTGTCGAAGCGGCTAATAAGAGCATTAAGAAGATTGTGCAGAAGATGACAGTGACATACAAAGATTGGCATGAGATGTTACCATTTTCTCTTCATGGGTACCGTACCTCAGCGCGGATGTCAACAAGGGCAACACCCTATTCCTTGGTATATGGCATGGAGGCAGTCCTTCCCATTGAAGTTCAGATACCCTCTCTTCGGATCATGAAGGATGCAGGTTTGAGTGAAGATGAATAGATTCATACCCGACTTGATCAGCTGAATCTAATTGATGAAAAGAGACTTACTCCTATTTGTCACGGTCAGACGTACCAAAAACGGATGATCAAGGCATTTAACAAGAAAGTCAGATGACAAGAGTATCAAGTTGGGGACCTGGTAATCAAGCGCATTATCTTACCTCAAGGTGACCCCAGGGGCAAATGGACCCCTACTTACGAAGGGCCATTTGTGGTTAAGAACATTTTCTCAGGAGGAGCTATGATTCTAACCACCATGGATGGTGACGACCTTCCTCACCCCGTCAATGCAGACATAGTGAAAAGATACTACGCATAATCAAAGACCCGCTAGGTTGACTGGCCTAGGCAAAAATAAGGGCTCCCCGGCGAACCAAAAGGGTTCGGGCAAAAATAAGGGATGAAAATAAAGAAATCTGTATACCCGGCGAGTCGAAAACCTGAAAAGGCGGCTTGGGCAAAAAGGGGTATCACGGTGGACTGAAAACCCGAAAGGGCAGTCCAGGCAAAAATTAGGGATCAAAGCGTAACACTATGTCTCATTAGATCACTTTGCATCCAGACTTCAGTATCAACTATCAAGCTCGGACGACACTAATCAACCTGATTCATCTTCAACTAGTAGCAAAGTGATGAGATGCTTGAGGACATAAAGGCAATAGCAGAGTTGGAACCCAGTGGGATTATTCACATAGCTGTTTTGTTTACTTTTCACAAATTGTATAAACTATATTTGTTCGTCGACGTTCTCTTACTAGGACGTCAGCCTCTTGTACAAAAATGCCTATTTACAGGCCAAACTTCAAATCAATACAATTCATTTTCAAAGAAATTTCAAACTGTTTTTTCCTTTATCTGTTTTGTTTTGCAAAGAACGTCCAATGTCCATTTTTGATATATGCATTTGACATTAATTCTTGATCATAAATATTTACATGCGAAACAAAAGATGAATTACGGGTAACATCAGAAACAGGGGCAATAAGAATTGTCCGAGCTGTATAGTTGCTCTGTCCACTAGGTACAAAGGAAGATTCAGCTGAAGAATATGGCTAAGATACCTTCACTCCCCTCAGAGTAAGACAGTAAAGATAGCTCTCCCCAGCTGAGACTTGCAACTATGAACAAATCAGCAATGCTCTCCCCAAGCAGAGTTTGTCTACCATCAGCACTAGAAAAGGCTCGATATCCCCGGCAGTCTCAATATTCCCAAGTGGAGTATAAGAATATTCCCCAATGGAGTATAAGAATATTCCCCAGCAAGTATAAGAGTATCCCCGGTAGTCTTAATATTCCTCAACGGAGTATAAGAATGTTCCCCGATAGAATGCAAGATACCCCCAGTGGAGTCAATATTTCCCCAGCGCAGTCTAAAAGCTTCCCCAACGGAGTTGAATCATCATCCCCAGTAGACTCTGGAAGTTTATCCCCAGCGGAGTACAAACAATAAATCTCCCCAGCCAAGTTCAAAGGATCATTCCTAGCAGTTTCAGAGGAGTATCCCCACAAAAGTCTAACAGGATTATCTCCAGCAAGTTGTAACTGAAAGTTCATCCCCAGCGAAGTTCTTTCCTCTCATAAACTGGAATTCAATCCTCAACAGATTCAATGTCACCAGCAACGGTAATCCATCCCCAGCGGAGTTTATCGTTAACATCCTCAGCAGAACATCTCTTCCCCACAGAGTAATTACCCTCAGAGTAATCTCCTCATCAGTTTATTCCCCAACGGAGTTCCCTTCTCCTGCAGGTTTATTCTCGTAATGACCTTCGTTCACCATCCCCAGCGGAAACGAAGAATTCAGCTTTATTCTCCAGCAGCTCCGGGATTTATTTTCCCCAGCTAAAATATCACATTTCCATACATCATGATACATGCATATACGCATCATATAATACAATCTCATTTATGTTGAGAACATCATTACTTGATCCATATCATGCATTGCATATGACTGACCTTTACCTTTCAGGAAGATCCAGTTAAGTTCTCAGCTATGTGGAAGACCTCCTTTGGTCCAGTTAAATCGATTCCTAAAGATTTTTCTGATGCCAATCAAGTCAAAGAAGACAAAACCTCCTTTGGTCCAGTTAAATCGATTCCTAAAGATTTTTCTGATGCCAATCCAGTCAAAGAAGACAAAACCTCCTTTGGTCCAGTTAAATCGATTCCTAAAGATTTTTCTGATGCCAATCCAGTCAAAGAAGACAAAACCTCCTTTGGTCCAGTTAAATCGATTCTTAAAGATTTTTCTGATGCCAATCCAGTCAAAGAAGACAAAACCTCCTTTGGTCCAGTTAAATCGATTTCTAAAGATTTTTTTGATGCCAATCCAGTCAAAGAAGACAAAACCTCCTCTGGTCCAGTTGAATCGATTCCTAAATATTTTTCTGAGGCCAATCCTGTCAAAGAAGACAAAACCAGTTAAATCGATTCCTATAGATTTTTCTGAGGCCAATCCAGTCAAAGGAGACAAAACCAGTTAAATCGATTCCTAAAGATTTTTCTGAGGCTAATCCGGTCAAAGAAGACAAAACCAGTTAAATCGATTCCTAAAGATTTTTCTAAGGCCAATCCAGTCAAAGAAGACAAAACCAGTTAAATCGATTCCTAAAGATTTTTCTGAGGTCAGTCCCGTCAAAGAAGACAAAACCATTTAAATCGATTCCTAAATATTTTTCTGATGCCAATCCAGTCAAAGAAGATAAGACCTTGTCTGGTATAGTTAAATCGACTCCTAAAGATTTTTATGACGTCGACCCAGTCAAAGTCAATCCAAGACCTCCTCTGGTTCAGTCAGATCGCCGATAAGATATCCCTGATTAGTTTTCCAGTTGAAGTTCAGACCACCTACCAATAGTCTCCAAATGGCATCTGTAAGCCCATTCCCGACATCACAATGTTGATACCACTTCATGCGAATGCAAATTTCTGGGCACTCTAGTGTTCAATCATCTTCCACCTTCGGACTACGAAAGGCCCGAAAGCCAATCTATATCCTCGGGTTTAAGAAGATTGAACAGGGGAAGCTGTTGTACCCCAAAATTATCCCTCCCGTATTTCTCAATACATGACAAGAATAATCTCCAAGTTGCTCAAGGTTGCTTAAGAGTTGGACAATCAAATCATCTCCTAAGGCAGTCAACCTCAGATTAGGGTTTTGTGTTGCATCAAGGTCCTCACATCCAAATGACCTCATGTTCTCCCCAATGTCCTAATATGTTCTCAAGTTCATTCATGTCAAATTTCAAGCCTTGCAGAGGAAGTTTGGTCAGTCAATTGCTCAAAGGGTCCAAAAATCGACTGTGCTAGGGCAAAAGTCAATTGTGGCCCAAACACAGTCAAACCTCAACATTTTTTGTAAACATTCTCATTTTGAAGGATAATTCATCATTTGATCAAGGGTTGATCATGATTCATCAAGGATTTCTCAAAATTCATCAAGTTTCAAAAGTTGCTAAATTAGGGTTTTGTAGGAAAAGTCAACTCAACTTTGACCAAGCATAACTTTCTCATACTTTATGCGAAATGATCCATCAAAATCTCATTTTGAAGAGGATGCAATTTAATACAATCCATCTTCACAACCCAAGATCAAGACATGCACTCACAAAAAGTTACAAATTTGGACATTATAGGTCATTTTTGAAAAACAACAAAAACACCTTTTTTTCCAAAGCTTATAACTGGAGCATGGAATATCAACATGAGATGAGACAAAAAGGGTTGGTTAGAGGACATCTCAAGGTTTCTAAAAAGTCTGAGAACACCTCCAAAAGTTCAAAATTGAAGAAGTTGTGCATTGTTGAAGTTGGGCATTTTTCCAAAATGGCCAAAAGTCAACTATCCCTAAAACTTCAAATTTTGTCAAATGGGCCCACTTTTTTCCACTTGATTTGATCTTGCCACACCACACACGTTTCCTATCTTCAGTCTTGTGTCCATTTATTAATTTTTCTATTTTATTTGATTTTTATTGAATTAATTCATTTTAAATCAATTTAAATCCAAATAAAATCTAAATATTGATAACTTGGTATATTTTTGATTGATATAGGTCTTAAATATCATCATGTACACAATCAAATCCGAATCAAGCCATATCATGAACAAAAAGATGGAATTTGGACATTTTTGGAAGCTTTTTCATGGAAGATCAAATCATATCTCCAAGCATTGAGTGGCAAGGATTCAAGTCCAAATATTTGACCTAATTCACTCGATGTTACTTATACAACACAAAGGCATGAGTTTCAAGACCTAGAGGCTGCCAAATCAGAAAAACCAAACTTGGAAATTGCCAAAAAAAGCTTGAATTTGAAATCGATCCTAGAGGTGCTTTCAACACAAAGTCTCAATGTTATCCTCTTGCTGGACATCCACTGGGTCTATAGAAATCAAAAGCAAAGACATTCACCTCCTAAAATGCGTTGTAAGTCTCTCTGAAACTCGCCTTTCAGTTGAATTCGTATCTCATAATTCTTGCCCTTTTTTCCAAATCTTTGCATATTCATGCTTTTCGATTCATTTAGAAGCTTCTTGCATTATTGAATTGCATTTTCGTGGCCTGTAACCCCCTAGCCGATTCTAGGGTTCTTGGTATTCGTTTTTGGGCATTTTTTCTACAGGTGAAATCAAGGCAGATGATGGACATAGGCGTGTTCAGGAAGGAGAGACGAACAGGACCATGGTCTTAGATTGAATTTTCATGGCCTAGATTTGGTTTTAGGTTCGACCTAGGGATTTAGCTGCGAATATAAATCCGCAGATAATCTCTGTATAATTCCAAGGACAGGGACAAAGACGTGTCCACATCCCATTGAACCATTCAAAAATTCGCGCTTTTTATTTTTTTGTTCAGGCATATGAATTTGTTTCATATATATTAATTGTTGTGTATTCCACTAACAAAAGAAGTGCAGTGGTTGAGTGGTAGTGGCAAGCGTGCAAAATCCAATGGGACCTGGGTTCGAATCCCAAGTCCCCCATATATTTGCTATTGGTTTTCTTCAGGTATTCAGGCGCGTCTCAGCAAATATGGCACATCATACATCTTCATCCAGATGCCTACCAGATGGCCCTAGGCCAGATCTAGTGGCCAAGATTGCAAGTCCACCATGTTCCCTAGTCAACCAACGCACATGGAATTGCAGAAGTAAACGAGGGCCAACGTTAATGGGCCTTTAATTTGCTGGTTTCACCTCCAACTTGGGCCTGAACCCCCCTGGGTTATTTCTTTTTTCTTTCTATTTCTTTTATTTATTTTATTAAATTGTTTGATTAATTATTTTTATTATTTAAACTAACCAATTAAAATCTTTTTCTCATAAAAAATCAAAAACATAAAAATATATTTTATTTATTAAAATTAAATTCATGACTTTATTTTTGTAAATAAATTAATTTAATTAATTTAGTGTTAATTAGGTTTAACTTTTAATATTTTTGCAATATTTAAAATCAATGTAGATAATTAGGTTTTACTAACTATAAATCAATTTATTTTATTTATTTAAATATCAAAAAATCCAAAAAAAATATCTTTTCAATTAATTTATTTATTTATTTAATTACCTTAGTTTATTTCCTCTTAATTCAAAAAATAACCAAAAAAAATGTTTCCTTTAATCCAAAAGGGTCAAAACCCTAAAAATTCACCCGATTTAATTTTCTCGCACGCGATCCATATTTACTCAATATTGTAATTGTTTCCGGAATGTAATAGCTTTAAATAGGACTTTAATTATTTTATCGCTTTCTTTTATTTTCCGCACTTTAATTTTAAGGGTTGTTTTTGGCGATGTAAATACCTGATGCCTTGTAATAGTTTAGATTTAATTTCCGCAAATTTAATTTCCGCAATCTATAAATTGTTAGATATTTGGTAATAGGGAATGCATGACAAGATCAAATGTATGAACTTAAAATCAACATAGCCCACCATTGATATGTACAAAGACAAATTAACTGAAAATAACACACTCGCACATGCGCACTCTTAGGGTACACCTCACTTGGTTGCCTTCGAACGTGGTCATTGAGTATAGGAAGTTTTAGAGGTCGCCCTCTTGTCCAAAGATCATAGTTGCCTCGAAACGGTTGCCTCGAAAAAAATGATCTAAGACATTAGGGTTACCACTAAGGCGTCCTAACATTGCTTTAGTGACCACACGTCCCTTAATCGAATTGACCCTTAAAACTCCAACGACGATGTTACCTACTCATCAATAGTGGGATAGCATTGTCTAAAGGACATTAGTACAGATTGATTCCTTTTTTGAGTAGGTAGATGGTTCTTAAGTACTTGCTCTTTCTAAAACAAAACAAAACTTTTCGCACTTACACCTTTCAAACAAAAAACTTCTTCAAACCCACAAACACAAAGAAAAGCAAATTTTGAAAACACTATGAGCAAGTACCTAAGAGCCCGTGGATAACCACGGATAGAAAGGGTGCTAACACCTTCCCTTTCTATAATCTACCCCCTGGACCCGAGAAACTTCTCAAAAAAGGAATTTTTCTGTGCTTTTTTCCTTTCCTTGTTGGATAAAATAAAAGACGGTAGCGACTCTTGCTTACCGTGACATTTTGCGAATACAAACGCAAAACACAAACCAGCATTCCAAAAAAAACAGTCAGTTCTTCCCCCCGTATCACAGGATGGATTTAGTTTTCCCTCTTGAGTTTATTTCTCAAAGGATGTATTCGGGTTTACTGTTTCATTCCAGTTTATTTCTGGTTTGAATCTGCGGTTCCACGGCAATATTATTTACTTTGGATTTCTGAAAACTTCGAGTTTTGGTTCGTGCATTTATTTTGCACAAGAAGACTTTATATCCTCAGCAAGAATATCATGGCATCTCCCCAAGAAGCCGTATTTCCCCAGGAAGCCGTATTTCTATCCCCAGAAAGTCGTTTCTTTTTGTAATTCTCGATAACAGCAAGTAGCAAGTCTCTTTATTTGAGCAACTTGTACTTCCCCATAAAAGTCGACGTAACTTTTTTTGCTATCTCCTCTATGAGTGAATAGTTCGCAGTTTATCGTCAGATCACGCCAACGGATGGTAAGACTTTCAGTATCATAGAAACAGCTCATTGCAAAATCTTTGCAAGTGGAAGTCTCTTTATTTGAGACAGCTTATATATTATCCTTTCCAGGCGGAGTTCCTTGGTTAAAGAAGAAGTTGAGACCCGTTCTAGGTGAAACGCCAGAATCTTGGGGAAACTTGTTATCTTTTTTCTACCCTCAGTAAATGTTGGTAGTTCATCGTCAGTGAACGGCGGTGATATGATATATTCTCTTTCTACCTTCAGTGAAAGTTGGTAGACCATCGGCAGTGAACGTCGATGTTTGTTATCTTTTTGCTACCCTCAGTGAACGTTGGTAGTTTATCGTCAGTGAATGGCGGTGATATGATATTCTCTTTCTACCTTCAGTGAAAGTTGGTAGACCATCGGTAGTGAACGTTGATGTTTGTTATCTTTTTTCTACCCTCAGTGAACTTTGGTAGTTCATCGTCAGTGAACGGCGGTGATATGATATTCTTTTTCTACCTTCAGTGAAAGTTGGTAGACCATCGGCAGTGAATGTCGATGTTTGTTATATTTTTGCTACCCTCAGTGAAAGTTGGTAGTTCGTCGTCAGTGAACGGCGGTGATATGATATATTCTCTTTCTACCTTCAATGAAAATTGGTAGACCATCAGTAGTGAACGTCGGTGTTTGTTATCTTTTTGCTACCCTCAGTAAACGTTGGTAGTTCATCGTCAGTGAACGGCTGTGATATGATATATTTTCTCTTTTTACCATCAGTGAAAGTTGGTAGACCATCGGCAGTGAACTTCGATGTTTGTTTTCTTTTTGCTACCCTCAGTGAACATTGGTAGTTCATCGTTAGTGAACGACAGTGATATGATATTCTCTTTCTATCATCAATGAAAGTTGGTAGACCATCGGCAGTGAACGTCGATGTTTGTCATCATTTTGCTACCCTCAGTGAACGTTGGTAGTTCATCGTCAGTGAACGGCAGTGCCATGACATATTCTCCCTCTACCTTCAGTGAAAGTTGGTAGACCATTGGCAGTGAACATCGGTATTTGTTATCTTTTTTCTACCCTCAGTAAACGTTGGTAGTTCATCATCAGTGAATGGCGATGATATGATATATTCTCTTTCTACCTTCAGTGAAAGTTGGTAGACCATCGGCAGTGAACGTTGATGTTTGTTATCTTTTTGCTACCCTCAGTGAACATTGGTAGTTCATCGTTAGTGAACGACAGTGATATGATATTCTCTTTCTACCATCAATGAAAGTTGGTAGACCATCGGCAGTGAACGTCGATGTTTGTCATCATTTTGCTACCCCCAGTGAACGTTGGTAGTTCATCGTCAGTGAACGGCAGTGCCATGACATATTCTCCCTCTACCTTCAGTGAAAGTTGGTAGACCATTGGCAGTGAACGTTGGTGTTTGTTATCTTTTTTCTACCCTCAGTAAACGTTGGTAGTTCATCATCAGTGAATGGCGATGATATGATATATTCTCTTTCTACCTTTAGTGAAAGTTGGTAGACCATCGGCAGTGAACGTTGATGTTTATTATCTTTTTGCTACCCTCAGTGAACATTGGTAGTTCATCGTCAGTGAACGGAGGTGCCATGACATATTCTCCCTCTACCTTCAGTGAAAGTTGGTAGACCATTGGCAGTAAACGTCGATGTTTGTTATCTTTCTCTCTGCCTTCAGTAAATGTTGGTAGCTTTGCCTTTGATAGAAGTTGGTGTATCCTTTGACCATTCTACCATCCTATTTGATTCAGGTCTTTTGATCCACGAGTGATTTATTTTCCTGGTTGGGTCGCTCCCTTGTTTCTTTATTATTGTTACATCCCATGTGGTGTTTTGCGTCTCTCTGGTCTTGTTCATATGCATTCATGATCATAAACATTTACATGGCATCTTAGGGCCAAAAATAGGGTTTGTTTTATATTTAAGTATCTTCGATTGCGTCAACACAAAGATTTTTAACCTTTGTATCTCCGAATAGAAGAAACTTAAATAAGGGCAGTTGTTGTACCCCAATTTTTGCCCCTAAGATCCCTTCATCATACCATGTTGATTCATTCACAATAAGATCACACTAGGATTCTTGGTTCCCCTCCCTACATTTAGTTTTTCCCTTTTGAGGGATTACCAAGCACCTTGACTTATGTTCCTTTTGTGATCATGAATATTGTTTTGATTTCTTCACTTAACTAATAAAATGCAATGTTGGTTTGTCTTGCTTGTTATCCATATAAGTAAAGGCAATAAGATTTAACAAGTTACCCCATGGGTTCATGAGTTTATTTTCATGTCCTATTCAATAAGGCTTGAGAAGTTCAAACATCACTATTGGATTGGTTTTGGAAGAATTGGCATGACAAGTTTGTTTTGGCTCATCACATTTCAAGGTTATTAGATTTGACTCAAAAGTACAAAGGGTTGATTGAAGAAGTTGTCATGTTGGACAAGGCCTTGTTCCTATTGGTCACAAGAGCATATTTATCTCAAATTTCAAGATATGGAAGTGGTTTTGGTGGCTAAGAGTTCTCACTATCATCCTTAACAACTTCTATTCACAAAGCAAGAATGTTGGTACAAGAAGTTTGTTCAAGCTTGTCAAAGTTCCTCAAAGCATTTTCTTGATCTAGGAGCTAGGGTTTTGAACTTCAAAGGGGTATATCTTGCTCACCTTTTGGTATTTTTGAGGGATTCCAAATACATCATTCTCTTCAAAGGGTTATTAACAAATCACTTTAAAAGTTCAAAGGATTTTTCATGAGGAAGAGATTTGAGGAGGAAGCAAGATTACAAGTCCTCTAGATGAATCCCCAATTCTCCATGTGTGACTTCAAATGGTCATAACTTGGTCAATTTCCATCACCTTGAGTCCATTATTTTTCCATAATGATCTTGAAGATGTGAACTTTATGTCTTCTTTTATGTGAAAAGTGAGAAAATGGATGGAAGTTGCCTTAAAGATGCAAAAGATTATAGGTCATTTCATGATTTTTTGCCAACTTCAACAAATCATAACTTGCTCAAATTTTGGATATTTTGAATGATTCAAGTTTCAAAATTTCATTAAAGAGATCTACTTCATGCCATCTTTTTTGGTCAAGAGCAAATTCCAAGTGGAAGGCCATATTTGGATGCAAGACATTATAGGTCATTTTTGAAGAAGAATTTGAAATATTTCTAAGTATGAAAAGTCAACCCTTTTTCTCCAACTTTGACTCAATGCAACTTTCAGCTCAAGCATCTGTTTAACTCCATTCTTTTTCCATTGCAAAGCTTGTAACCTCATCTTTCTAAAGCATCAAGAATCACGCCTTGATACCCCTTGAGCTGAGAATGCCATTGTTTCAAAAGTGGTAACTTAGAATTGAAGTTTCCTTGCAAGTCAGAATTTGAATTTCATGTTACAACCTCTAAACCTCAAATTAACATTTGTTTTGGGTCTAAACATGATTAGTCAACTTTCCCAAGTGGATTAGTGCATCAAAACGCAAGAATTTGATGAGTTTTGGTGAAGTTTGGATCACACTTCACTCGTGCATCAGGTTTGCACGAATTCCCTCCAAAATGCATCATTCACCCTTCCTTTTGATCCCATTTGCCTCTCCTATAAATACATATACTATCCCATTCATTTTTCCAAGCTTGGATAGCCAGAATCACCCTGCCAAACTTGTTTAATAACTTAGAATTCAGTAACTTCAAAATCCATTCTCGAGCCTTTTTCAATCCAATTTTTCCATCAATTCACCTTTCTTTATCTTCCCTGAAGCTAACCACATAATTACATTAAAGAATCGTGCCCTATACTGCTCCATAGAAGTCTAGTTTCAGAGCTCTACAACTCAACTTCAATAGGTAGATTCCTTCATCAATTCTTCAAAACTCTAATATCATTGTATTGCTCTCATTGCCTTGGTTCTAGTCGCAACACTCGCCTTTTACTGGAAACACGTTTTGACCATGAAATTTCAAATCCCTTTTCAAAAATTTCCTTCCAAATTGCTTGAGCTACAGTTTATATAAATTTGGCACGAGGGTGTGGTTGTCTTCATCTTGAAGAGAGGAAGCGAATGGCATAGGTCTGAGCTTCTGATTTTATAGTTTGAGAGACCTGCAATTCGTGATGGCTGGAGGTTGAAGATGACCAACATGTCATCTTCTAACCAATGAAGGCGCGCCATCTATTTTTTTCAAATTCTGATTTAATTAATGATTCTGTACATTATTCACTAATGACCATGATATGCACAGCGCGCCAGATCCCTTGGATTTGATTACTAACGCGTTTTGACTCTCATCTAATGGTCCACATATTTTACTTTTATTTTCTTTTTCTGATTTTTATATTTTAATTGTTTTAAATTTCAAAAAATCATTGAAAATTCATTTTTAGTCCAAAAAATCTGAAAAAATTATGAAAAATATTTTTGATTATTCTCTTTCTGATTTTTAGTTTTTCACAATTTAATTTTGTGTTTTGGTATTTTTTATAAATTTTACACTTTACTTGATTTGTTTAAAATGTTAAAAATACTTTTATACATTTTTAAATTATGAAAAAATTATGGAATGATCCAATGATATTGTGACAAATATTAGTGACCTTATTTTATTTTATTTTTCCGACTTTAATATTTTTTTATCATTTTTTGTTTATTTTACCCATTTATTTTAATTTTAAAAATAGTTTCTGACTTTAAAAAATTACCAAAAATTTTGTAAAATTATTTGAGCCTTTTTCTGATTTTTCTGTGGTCTCACTTTTCCTTTCTTGGTTAATTTGAACATAGTTGATATTTTTCTCTTTATTTTCTATTTTTAAACATTATTTTTAAACCCTTTTGTGTATATTAAAATGTGATATTATTTTCTGGATGATCTTGGGTTAGATTTTGGATCATGAACTTTATTAACATCATTGGATCCATGGTGTTGAGTTTAACTCCACAAAAATGGATGAATGATTTTAATAATAGTTTGATTAAAATTTAATTCAAATGTGGTTTGTATATTTTTCCCCATCCCTCTTCATCTCATCCCTTTCTTATTGCACTAGATGTTGTTGGAGCATGATCTCTATATCATGTCTCATAACAAATGATGCATAGATTTCTATTGACCGGCCTCAAAATAGGTGTGACTTCTATATAAGTCCACTTACGATTGCTTAATATAGCGCTAAATTTTGTCCCGATTCGAATAAATGATCATTTGTGGCCCAAACTTATGATTGCAAGCCCAAGTATGTTAATTTGATCTCTTTGATCCAATAACCTTGAGATTCATTGTGTGGATGCTTTGGTTCTACCAATCCTCTAATGGATCTATAACACTTTTGGTCAACGCGGATCACTTAAACATCGTTGATCATTAAATGGCACTTGTGAGAATTCCAAATGGATGATATACTTGACAAAAAGCAAGTGCAACTTGTTTTGTGGAGCCTTTGGTTCTACCAATCCTCTAATGAGTTCCAAATGCAAGCTTCAAGATGGTCATCCAACTAACCACTAATTATTGACTTGTCTTACTTTATGTTTTTATTCTTTTTTATGCTTTATGTACCATTTACTTTTAGCATTTACATTTCATGTCATTTTTATCTTTGCTCATTTGAGCATTTACTTTATTGCCATTTTTACTTTGCTCATTTGAGCTTTCCTTTTTCTTTCTTAAGATACTTAATAATCAACATAAACCCTAAAAAATCTTTAATGGTACTTGGACTATTTGGTTACTATCCTTGGCATTATGGAGCATGGGACTTTTCTTGGACTTAGGATTAGAAACCTTGGCCTATTTTGGAGACCTTGTGATCTTATCTGATTATTCTGTCTGAAGTTCTTGAGGTTTACCTCAAGACATTGGGTTGCTTGTTTGTTTTTGTATGCAGGTTTTTGTGATTACACCCCTTGTTTGTAATCTGGAATTCACTCGTATACAATCGTTACTCTGCCCAATTTTTGTGAAGACTTAATACACATGAAGTTTGGTTCTCTCAAGAGGTCTAGTATTTTTTGCTTGATTGGTTCCAATCTAAGGAATGGTAATTCTATCTTGGCTCATAATGTCAAGTATTGGCTTCTTGTTGGTTAGATGGTTCTTATCCCTAGCTTTTACCTTATGCTTTAGGATAGTCCCTTCTTCTCCTTCCATCTTGTTTAATTTCAAAAATCTTGTTCCCTCTTTTGAAAACTCTTCTTGTTTTTGAACTTGGACCATTTTCATAATAAACTTGGACTTATGTCCATGCATTTTCAAAACATTTTTCATAAATAAACTCCAATCAACTTAATAATACCTTGAAATTTTTTGTGAAAAGACTAAAAGTCAATTAATCTCATTTAAAACCATTTTGCCATTTGGCTTTTATCTTTAAACTTTTCTCAAAAAGGTTGAACTCTTGTCAATCCTTGTAGTTATGCAAACAACTATACTTCTACAATATGTAGTGAAGAGAGATATTTTCCACTTGGGTGTTGAGTGAGGCATTGTTGATTTTAAAATCCAAGTCATATCCTCCACTTTGAGATGATGCAAATTCTCCTTTCTCATGATTGTGAGTAGTAGGCATGTTTTCCATACGGACAATGACGATGATATTTTATCTCATAAAATTAACCAACACATTTGTGTTTTAAATTTTTGAAAGAGGAACTACGTGTACCCTGATCCTCTATTGCACGAAAAGGTGGTACATAGGCACTAAAGATTCGCAACCGCGACGGGTGCAAAAACTATAAAAATAAATATATTTCTTTCCTCGCCTCCACCATCCATTTTTTATATACAACATTTTTTTATATAGCCAAAATATACAGATTTTAAAAAGAGGCTCCTGCGGAGTACCATAGATGTTTAGGGTGCTAATACCTTCCCTTTGCATAACCAACCCCCTTACCTTGAATCTTTCCCCTTCTTTTTGGGTTATTCGCTCTTTTCCCATTCCTTTGGAAACAATAAAGCGCGGTGGCGATTTTTATTTTGATTAGTATAAAATTTAGTCAATCCAATGGCTTAGACTTAAATATTTCTACCGCTACAATAAGGGCTTTAAATGGTTCTTCATACATGCATCTAGACGCTCAAATAATGAATTTTGTTCCCCTATCTCTCCATTGTTCATGACATAATAACACACTAGCCTATGGCTGGCCATTTCGACTTCGTCAACCGTTTCATCTTCTTCGACTCCGGTCACTTGATTGTATTCATGTGGCAATACAGATACCCCATTTCAATTAAAACACAAAGATAATTCATCTTCTGAGTCGAAGTTGTCTGTTATCATATCCTCATCTCCCATTGAGACTTCTAGCTCTTTTTCACAGACTTTTTCCTTCCTTGGGGAAAAAAGTTTTCTCCCCAATGGCTTCTTCTCCTCATCTTTTCTTTGAGGAGGGAGTTGAATGGTGCTTGATTTGCCGATATCTCTCTCTACCATTTCCCTTTGTGCCTTCTTAAGCCTTTAGTGTCTCCTCCATTGAGACCTGGACATTCGGTTCTTACCCTTGTAGTTATCAAATCTATAGGCTTATTGCTTCGAAACCTGTAATTCTTTTCCATATTCCACAGATAAACCTCTTCCAAATTTTAAACTCTTCCATTTTCATTGCCCTTGACCTTTATTTTCCGTTGGCTTCACCCATCTGTCAGTTGGGACATCTGTAGTAGGTTTGAAAGTCACCCTTTGATTTGCCTTAGGATAGAGGTTGTCTAGCCTTCTAGGGACTCTGCGCTTGTGGAACACAAATATGCTCTTGGCATCTCTCCAGTTTCCTCTCTTTCGAGTGATCTGAACCCTTTCATAGTTTTCTGCAGCCTTTCGATCATATACAAAACTGCATCTGGGGAACATCAGATCCTATGAGTGCTTCTTTTGACAACGAACAAGAAAGTCCAAAAGACTCTCTTCAGATCTTGGATACACCACTTTCATTTGTTCCTCCTCCTGTCGAATGCGCCTTTCTACATCATTCCTCTCATCACATTAATTCATTTCGACCATGTTTACTTCAATGTTAGGACCATCAGTGATTCTCACTCCTTGGAACTTGATTCTAAGGCCTTCAGTAGCCCTAGTTATCTCAACATCTTTGACATCTTTGGTGAGGCCTTTAGTAGCCTTCTCAGTTTCGACACCTGCAGAAAAACCATCAGTGATTTTACCCCCAGGGTGCTGATTGATGGGGCCTTCAATGACCCCCACCATATTGATTTCTGAAGGTTCAGTGTAGTTAGTATCTGCCACATTCAGCGGATCAGTGTCAACCTTAATATTACTCTTCTCACTGAACCTTAGCCTTCCTTTGCTGATAGCATTTTGAATTAGATCCCTGAAAATAAAATATTATGAGGTTTTATGTCCTAAAAAGTTATGATATTTATGAAAACCTCTTTTCTTCCGTTGTTCTAACAGAGGAATTTTGGCGTCAGGTGGAACTATCATTTGGCCATCCTTTACCAATAAGTCAAAAATTTCATCACATTTTGTTACATCGAAAGTGTATGTTTTCATAGGGAACTTATCATTCTTTTCAAGTTCGACAGGATTCTTTCCAGCCAAGTTCACTTCACTTTCTTTGAAACCTATAGGATTTCTATAAACCTATGGTTTATCTTCTTCGGCTTCGACATACGCCACCCTTTCTTTCCTATTATTTTTATTTTCCCTAGCATTTTCAGCCTTCAGACGTTCGACTTGTCGAAATCGATCTTCTAATTGGGCCATGTCCCTCAAATATTGGGTATCTAACTTCTTTCGAATGGAATAATCTGAACCGCTTGCGGCCATTTCGACCAACTCATGTTCAAGAACTTGTGTAAAACACCTTGCCTTTAACAAACATAACATATTTAAGTAATCATCAATTGGCTCAGTAGACTTTCTCTTCATACTAGCCAATTCTTTGAGACTAATTTTCAATTGTCCCATGTAAAATTGCTCATGGAATAACCTTTTTAAACGAGTCTAATCATGGATGGAACTCGTTGGGAGGGTAATGAACCATGTGAAATCATTTTTGGTTAACGAACTAGGGAAGTATTTTATCCTTAAGTTTTCGTTATTCGCTATGTCCCCAGCCTCAGTAAGATACCTGGCTATATGTTCGACAATGGGTTCGCTGGTGTCACCAGAGAACTTTGTGACCTTTGGGACTTTCCAACCCATGGGTAATTCATTCTGTAGAACATACTCAGATAAAAGGGATATGTAATTTTGCCTTTGAAGGCCTATACTTACCCCATTTCGACCCATTATCCTTTTGACCATGGCTTCCATATTATTTTCCCATGGGTATTCGTCTTGTCGAACACGTTAAAGGACTTCGTCAGCGTCCTATTTTCAATTGATCATTACTACCCTTGGGGCTTGACCTTCCCTTGGTATATCCTATTCCACCTTGGGTTGTTCGACTCTTTGCCCTTGGTTAACTTCGCCCATATTTTGTGCGCCTGGTTGCCCTTGGTCAACTGTTTGATTTTCTTCGAAAACCACTCCTTGGTTTTCTCTTATCCATTCTGGGCGGGGATATTGAACTGGGACTCGAGGGGCACCAAAGAAATATGTAATTCGCGCCATTTGCTCTGCCAATTGCTGATTCGTTTGAGCATTTTGTTGGTTGGTTTGAGTAGCATTTTGGATTAATGGGTTAAAGATTGTATCCATTTGTTGGGAAAAAACGCCAACCATTTCATGATTTCTATAATCCATTTGTTGTTTAAATGCCACTGCAGAATTCGTTGTGAGAGTATGTAATTGAGAAGTGAATCTTGAGGGTGGGACATTTGGACCCAAGTTGTTATTCCCTGATCCTGATCCCTGTAGCGGTGAAAATGTATACACTCTTGGGGCAGGAAATGTTGAAATACCATTGTTTAAATTTCATCATTGATGTTGAAATTCCATATGGTTGTTCACGGGCATCCATAGGCATTGTGAACCCAGATGCAAAATGTCTGAAATGATTCGCACCTGGTTGTCTTAGGCCATGTGTACGGACCGGGGATAGAATTGGACCACTGTAAGCACTTGTCGAATTCCTCGTCGTACTTGTTTGAACATGTATTAGTTTGGTTGTAGATATTGACACTGTACTTCCTCCTGTCGAAGGAGGGGGTTGTTCGCCATTGTTACTGGGTGGGTTAATCATCTTTCTAATGTATTTTCTTTTTGGTATAGACTCGTTAGTTTTGGCTAATTTTTCACTCTTTAATCTCATACAACAATGTCAAATAATAGACTAAAAGAAATTATAACACAACAAAAATTTGTGATACAAACTTTGACACTGGATCCACTGGGCGTGCCAATTTGTTAACGAGAAATTTGGTAAACAATCGGTAGTCTTTCAAAACAAAGATTTTTGGTTACTCACAAGATCTAATAGGTTGATCCTAAGACATGTGTCTAATTTTGATGATTTGTGGTTGTTGAATTGTTCATACATTCGACAATGATTTGTTAATTGGTAAGTGTTTGTAAAACTTTAACAAAATGATAACAGAATGGCAAGATAAAAGTAAAAAGGTTTGAAGGTAAAGCCTGGAATGTAAAGGAATTCGACTTAAATGTAAAGTGAAATGTAAAAGACTTGATTTAAAAGTAAATGACTTTGAATATAAATTGGTGCTTCAATACGTACATTCTCAATGACTCTTTTCTCTAACACTGATACTTTGAGTTTATTTGAGTAATTTATACAAAAAAATGAACACACTAAATCTCAACACATAGGCTCTAATTTATACTAATTCGACCCTAACCGTCTTTCTCTACAAGAGTGTCACGTTCGAGTCTTGTATGCTTCTTCGAATCTTCATGCTTTCACACGTCTTTCTGAATAAGATCAAACCATTTTGAATTGAAACCCCTCTTCAATACAAAGCGCCAAAACCTCAATTTGAAACTTGAATTTTCTTAAAGTCTCATATATTCCGCAAAAATAAGTCTTTCGCTATTATTTAATATAATCAAAATGTCTATAATTTAGTCAGTTGAAATCCTTTATAAAATATTTTTATATTTCTTTCAATATCACATATCGTCGAAATTCTCAACAAATACATGTAATATCTCAATCAAGTGCAAAGTTAGAATCTAAAATAAATAAAATAATGCAGTTAGTGTAACAAGTGATGAAAAGGATAAAGTAGGAAAGATAAAATTTTTGAGACATTCTCTCCTCTTTCTTCGCAGTATTTGAGAGAAGAGAAATCATGTGAACCCAACATAAATTTAATCTCTCTTAATTTCTCTGTGGTGCCAAACAAGTGAACTTTAGACTTTCTTTGCTTATTCTCTTTCACCTCTTTCTCTCGTCTGTATTTCATTCATTCCAAAGAGTAGCTTATACTTTGTATATTCAAGAATCTTATAATAAAAGATAATCATTATCTTGCATCAAATGGATCGTTTGAAGCTATCCAACTGGCAGGTGATTTTGACAAGTATATAGTTTACCAATGACTCATTCTAATAGAATTTTTTATGTTATTTCTCATTGCCGGCTGATAAATGTAAAGTAATATTGACTTTGTTATAACTTTTCTTTTTCTTTTTCTTTTTTTCTGTGTTTTGGGGCATGGATCATTCCTTCTATCATAAAACGTATATACCAAACATGCAAACAAGTTGAGTCCAAAACTATGTTTGACCTTCACATAATGTTCCAAAACATAAACTCAAACCTCAAAAAACTCACCATCCATCATGAATGATGACTATCCCAACAAAACACTTTGTTATCTTCAATTCACTGCCTATTAATTCTATAAATATCATCTCTCATTCACTTTTACACAAAACAAAGACATGACTTCCCTCAAACAACTTCTCACACAAGAAGGCTTTATCCAAACAAACAAACTTTCAAAGGAAACAAAAGAGATTATAACATCAACATCACTCCCTTTGTCATTTCAACCAAACACTCAAAGAGTTTGTTCTTCCTCGGAAACATCGAATTCGAAGTCATTGGTTTCACCGGATTCAAGAAGAGAAGGACCACCTATGGACGAAGTTGCAATCAGAGCTTTGATTAGTATCCTCAGTGACTACGTTGGAAGATATATAAAAGATAGTTTTTTCAGAAAAACACTCTTTGTAAAGTGCAATTCTTATTTGGTCAGAAGAAAAACCAGTTCAGAATCAGATAATGAAAATGAGACTCTTGTAAACATGAAACATTGTTTGGAGAGTATTGACAAGTTAGTGCAAAATCAAGGGTCAACAAAGAAAGAGCTAAAGATAAGTTTTTTGAGAAATTCAATAGAGCTATTAACCATAATTGCTTCATTGAATTCCAATAGTTTACAAGGCGCAACAACATGTGGAATACCAAACTCTCATCTATCTGCTTGTGGTCAACTCTACATGGCAATACTTTACAAGCATCAGAAAAACAATAGGGTTTGTGCTAGACATTTAATGCAAGTGTTTTGTGATGCTCCATTTTTGGCTAGAACCTACTTGGTTCCTGAATTTTGGCAGCATTTGTTTCTTCCTCATCTTCTACATGTTAAAATTTGGTATATAGATGAGGTTGAAACAATTTCGGATTCAAATGAATGTGATGGTGAAAAAGAAGAGAAAATGAAGTGTTTGGGGAGAGTGTACAATAATAAGGTGGACATAGGAACTATCATGTTTGCTTTGTATTATAAGCAGTGGCTCCAAGTTGGGACTAGTGAGCCTTCTTTTCCTGTTGTCCCATTACCAACAAGACCTTAAATATCTAATGTTTTGTTATATAAAAACAAATCTTCTTTATGTTTTGCATTCATTATTATTTGTGCAATCATTATTAGGGATGAACCAGCAACTTTTTACCTAGGGGTTCAAAAATGAATCATGGGTTTAAGCCATAAACAATGAACTTGAAGCACTTCACCAAATATACACATGGCATATTAGTGATATTCAACCTGCAGGTAAGAAATCCAAAGATATAAAGGGTTTACAAAATTAAATGTTACGTTAATAACATAGTAGAAAAGTATAAAATAAGATTCTAACCAAAGAATATACTCAAGTTGAAGGTGTTAAGAATGGTGAACTTATAGAAACCGGGGAAGAAGAACACCTCTTGACTTAAAATTTTAATAGAATGAACAAAGATTCAAGAGTGAAGATTACAATATAATATAAACACTAGATATTAGAAATGATTAAGCTGTCTTTACTAAGATTTAATAAAACTATATAATAATGTTATCTAATGCATATATGTTGCATTGACAAAGAAGGTCGATATTTTTTCAATAAAGAAATAAACATGTTTAATGAAATGCATCTTAGTGAGTAAATCATCACTTTGCAAGGAAGATGAGACCTACAATAGAGTAATAGTTCTATTATGAAGCATATAATGAGTGAACTGATAATCAATTTCAACGTGTTTAGTGTAGTTATAAGAAATTTGAATGACCCTCTCATTATCATAATACATTGTAGTTGATTAGAAATACATCCATATTAAAAAATAATCAACACAACAAAACTATATATTAGTAGTGGGGGATGTCATACCATGATACCTAATTTCTACAATATATTATTTCTTACTCTTTTAAAAAATAAGATAGACTCTATGAAAGATGCAAAACTATGTGAGTGACTCATAATTTGTGGGGTCACATTCTAATTTGCATTAGAATATACATGTAACTTCAACGAGGACAATGTGGGAAAAAAGATGCTTTCAAATTGGGTTTCTCGAAGATAGTGAATAATTCAAAGAATAATTGTTCAATATATTGTAGTTTGAGAGATAATAAATTGACTAAAGACATGTACATCTGTTAGCATGAAATTCTCGATGTGTTAAGTTCGACAAAAGAATATGATGCTGAGACAATACATAGTTAAAATATGAGAACATATGGTTATATGTTCAACAAGAATGATCTTTGACCATTGGTGTCAAGTTCAACACACTAACTCTAAGATTGGGGACTTAGCATATTTTCCAAAATTATGAGAATGTTGTTTCATAAACTCGCCAGGATGAGTTGTCGATCACAGTGGTTGAGACAAGACAAAAGAATTAGATTGAGTAACTATTTTTTGATCTTATCCAAACATCGAAGATAAGTGGAAGCAAGTTAGAAGGTTGGAAACGGTGCGAAGGGTTATGTGTCAAACGTTGAAGACATAGTCACTGTAGGCAGTTATTTCTATACTGGTATATAATGGTTCTAATGTTATGAATCAGGTGAAAATATCATTGTAAAATCTCTATAAAACTCAAGTACCCAAGTCAGAGCGAGAAACGAGTTTGTGAGGAATATGTATGATTCTGCACGCCAACTTTTACACATTTAACCGAAGCATTTTTCATTCATTTTTCCTACTTTGTTCCACCCTTTGTTATTCGACTTTTAATTTATTTCTAGACTTCGACAAAATCGAAGCTTTTGGTTTCTTTTCATTTTCAAATTCTTTTCTGTCACTTTCTTAGTCTATTTTTACATTTATAACAACATTCAAACACTTTTCTCTTAAAAATTATGCACAAAATACCTTAGTATTTTTTAGTTTGATCATGCAAGTAATTATTCAAAACTAAGTGATTGTCTATCAAAATCACCGATAAACAAATTGGCACACCTGGTGAGACCCTTTTGTGCAAAATTTTCTATTTTCATAAGTGTTGTGTTCTTTCTATTTAAAATTGTTTTTCATGTATGAAATGTTCCCAATGTTTATGTATGAATGTGTTTGAGAAGTGGTAAAGCTCTCTCTGAAATGACGTGTCCACCTTCAAACAACATTTCGACTTCTAACCCCAAGAACTATTCCCAAATGCAAGAGAACAACCGGTTGGATCGACGACTAGATACATGGGTTTTTCGACCCATGTTGGAACAACTGCTCCTATAGTATCATTTATGCCAATATTGTCGATATTATCGGATGGATAAGTTCCCCCACCACATTCAATGAGTCTCCCAATTAGTCCCACAATCATAAGACCAATATTGAGGGATCTTAGACTACCTTACCTTTGAAGCTTTTAATTTCATATGGATAGTAGAAAGTGTCCATATGGTATGCCACCAGCGACGATGACAGGCCTACAAATAGGTACGTCGACATATACTTAAAATTAATTGGCTACCACATCACCCTATAATCTATATCCTAATTTAGCTTCTACCATAAATAATCACAATCGAACGGTTCCACCACCAGGAGGGTTATGTTGCATTCCTCAAGTAACACATATGCTAAATATGATGTCTCTCATGTCTATGAGGAATCAAATGGATGAGAGTTTCCACGAGATGGTTAACATGCTTACCCAACAGATTGATACAATGTTCAATCCCTTGATTCAGAACACCAACTAGAGCTATGAATTATTATCCCACCAAATGGGTCGAATAGTCAATTTCTTCTACACTCCTCAGACCCAAGCACGACCAACTCCTCAAGTCTCAATTGGTAGCCCATTGTAAACGCTTGACAAGGGGGAGAACCTGTTAACCAAGGGCAACAACAATTGAGGTTTTGACCCACAGAACCTCCCATGCATATAGAGGACAAAGAATATATAGGCTAAACCAACCCGAGAGTGGTGTTGGTAAACAGAAACCAGGACTCAGACCAAATACTTAAGTACGTCCAATAAAATACCTTTTGGGGCAAAACAATATATCTAACATGGTCGAAACGATTTCGGCCCAAAATGGACTTAACATTGGCCTTCATATGCCCAACTATGTGTCCCCGCTATTAGAATATGTGAGTCAAACTGAACTTCCCAGAGGTTGGAAGGTCCCCAAATTCACAAAATTTGCTGGCGACACCAACAAATCAATAGTCGAACATGGTCATAGGTACCAGACTAAGGCTGGTGATATAGCCAACAATGAGAATCTGAAGATCAAATATTTTCCAAATTCTCTGAAAAAATGCCTTTACATGGTTTACCACACTTCTTCCTTATTCCATACATAACTGGATTCAGTTAGAGAGGGTGTTCCATGAAAAGTTTTACATGGGGCCGCTGAAGATTAGCCTCAAGGAATTGGCTAGCGTAAGGCGCATGAATCAATAGATGATTACCTGAATATATTTAGGTTTTTGAAGGAAAGGTATTTTAATCAGGTGCATGAACATAAACTAGTCGAAATGGCCGTTGGAGGTCTATACTATTCTATTAGGAAGAAACTAGACACCTGGTATCTAATATATATGGCTCAGTTAGCGGGTAGAGTTCGACAAGTCATACGCTTAAAAGCTGAGAAAGGCATGTCGAATAAATTTCATAAAAAAGATAAAATGGCTTATATAGAAGAAAAATAAAATGAACAAGAGTACATCGTAGGTCATGAAGAGGTCGAAGAAATTGATGTCAACATGGCAGAATTAAATTTGTGACCTTCTTATTTTTGCAAACTTTTAAAACCCTCTGATGGGAAGAATCTTGTTGAACCCAAAAATGATAAATTTTTTGCAAAGACTTATACATTTGATGTAACTAAATACGAAGAAATATCTTACCTTTTAGCATCATATGGCCAAATTATAGTCCCAATGAGCTTTAAGACACCGCCTTTAGAGCAACGAAAGAAAAGAGGGTTTTATAAATTCCATAATTTTCTTGGTCACAAAACTTCCCAATGTGTCATTTTTAGAGATCTCATACAAGGAGTTTTGAAGGAAGGGAGATTGAAGTTTGGAGAAAAAGGCAAGGCTCCAATGCAAGTGGATGTTGATCCCTTATAGATCGAGGAGGCTCATTACGCTGAACCACTCAAATGTTTGGTCGTGGAGGCTACTTAAGGCCCCAACGTAACCAAGGAAGTAATATTTGAGTCGGAATACTCATAAAAAATTAAGGTGGTATATCCATATGCTGAAGAGGACCTGATCGATTTCCTCAACAAGTGCAAGTTGAAGAACTCTGAAGTGATGTTGTGCCCAAGATTCAACATAATTTTTGACAAGAAGGCTGCTAAGGGCCTAAAAAACATCAAGCCCCAACTTTTGGGGGGAGGGGAGATGGTCCAAAAAAGGATCAAATTTCACCTTTAAAAAAAGAGGTGTCCCATATAGGACACAAAATCTGGCTTCAGTCCAAAGGAGAGGTCGAGGAAAGACTTATACGCCCTTGAAAAATGTGCCTGTCGGTGAATAGGTACATCCTCAAAACAAAGATAATACTGGAAAACAAAATTGGAAGGAGGTAAGGATAGGCCCACGTTCGTTTTACCAAGACAACTCCCAAGCATCCAAAAAATACTCATACAACCCTAATTATATGGGAAAAACCCCATGACAAAGACGCAATGAAAGAGATATCAAAGACAAAAGAAAATAGCCAGCGAGGTCGGAAGCTCTAACACTAGTAGCAAGGTGAAAGAATCGAATGGTGAAGTGGCCAGAAGGCCAGTAAAAGAGAGAATATTTCCCTCTCTGACACCCATCAAAGCAGAGGCAGGAGACGAAGACGAGGAGATTGTTACTCATAATTTTTTGGCATCAGAAGGTGACCTTAATACTTTACACAATATCATGTCAGTATTTCTTGTCAAATATGACATAGTCACAGAGCTGACAGATACAAAGGAAGAATATTCCACAGAAAGTATGGTTGGACATAAGCCAATATGTTTCTATGTAATGAGTGATGTTTGTGTAGAAGAACAAAATGCCATCTTCGAAAATATGATATAGGGATGGTGAGTCATTTGAATCCCCTTTTTATAAAGTCAAAAGTTGACAATGTTGGTGTCAAGAAGGTTTTAGTTGGCAGTGGCGTTGCAATTAATTTAATTTCACATTCCCTGCTTAAAAGAATAGGGAAATTCAACACCGATCTTTGGCCTCATAATATGGCCATGTCCAATTATGAGAGAGAAATATACCATTTTGGGAGCGATTCAAGTGGACCTGGTTGTAGGGACCAGAGTAAGAATAACCTTGTTTATGGTCATTTAATCTAAGGCCAACTACAACTTGTTATTGGGAAGAGAATTGATTCATGGAATTGGTGATGTTATTTTATCTCTCCATCAAAGAATTTCAATATCGAGAGAGAATGGCATAGTCGAGAACATAAAGGTCGACCAAAGTTACTACATGGCAGAAGTAAACCTTACCAAGAAAACCTTCGATAAAAATTTGGCAAATATTATTCCATGTCCCCCAGAATATCAGGGGTATATACCCAAGAGAATGTATTTCACTCTGTTAAGCTTCAGCTGACTCGAGACTTCATATGGGAGCGAGAAGTGATGGGGAGCAACAATTGGAAAATGATAAAGTTTCCCCAATTGGATGGGGGATGATGATTCCTACTATGTCTGATTTAAGTGCTTAAACTAGAATTACTGCCTATATGGTAGAAAATCAAGTAAAAGTGGATCAAGAGGCCAAAATACATCGTAAAATGGATATTGAAGCCAACATTATCAACATTTTTTAATTGCATGTCGAGAAGATTAGAGGACCAGAGGCTTGACTACATATACGATGATGAGCGTATAGGATTCGAGAAATATCCAATGACTTTGACAGAGAAGACCCAGGCTCAGGATCCATTAGAATAAATCGACTTAGGAGATGGATCAATCAGAAGGCCGACTTATATAAGTTCCAAGGTCGATCCAAGCCTGAGAGACCAAGTGATCTAGTTGTTGAAGTATTACAAAGACTGTTTCACGTGAGACTATAATGAAATTCATGGACTAAGTTGAGATATGGTGGTATTGAAATTTATGATTTGAGCGGATAAAAAATCGGTGAAGTAGTTGCCAAGGAAGTTTTCCCCAGAGATCATGGCAAATATCAAGGAAGAGATCAAAATACTTTTAAGGATTAAGTTCATTAGAACAGCCAGGTATGTCGAATGGCTTGCCAATATAGTTCTCATGATTTAAAAAAATGGGACACTTAGGGTATTTATATATTTTAGAGATCTTAATAAAGCTACCCCTAAAGATGAGTACCCAATTTATGTGGCGGAGATGCTTGTCGACTCGGAAGCAGGTTATGAATGTTTAAGCATGTTAGAAGATTATTTTGGGTATAACCAAATTTTCATTGGAGAGGATGATGTAATGAAGACGACATTTAGGTGCCTATGGCCTTTAGGGACTTACGAATGGGGGATAATGCCCTTTAGATTAAAAAATGCCGGTGTGACGTACCAGAGAGCAAAGAATTTAATATTCCACGATTTCATTAAGACCATTATGAAGGTCTATATTGATGGAATTATCGTCAAATCCTCATCTAAAGATGGTGACTTAGTTCACCTTCGATGATCCTTCGAAAGGATAAGGAAATATAGATTAAAATTGAATCTATTAAAATGTGCCTTTTGTGTTGATGCAGGTGACTTCCTAGGCTTTATAGTCCATAATAAGGGTATAGAGATAAATCATAACAATACTAAAGTTATATTAGAGACGAAGCCCTCCTCGACTAAGATATAACACCAGTCGTTGCTGGGAAAAATCAATTTCCTTAGGAGGTTCATCTTAAACCTAAGTGGTGAAATGAAGGCTTTTCGCCACTATTACGTTTAAAGAACGAAGAGGAATTCAAGTGGGAATCTAAGCACCAATCATATTTCGACGAGAGAAAATCCTACTTGATAAACCCTCAAATTACGTTACCTCCCATAAAAGGCAAATAAATGAAATTGTATATCTCTGCATCTGAGTCGACAATTAGCAGCATGTTATCCCAAGAGGATGATAATGGCATCAAAAGAGTCATCTATTATCTTTGTTGAATTTTAAATGATGTAGCGACTAGGTGTATCGCAATAAAAAAATTATGTTTCTGTCTATATTTCTCATGTACAAAATTGAATCATTATATAAAAGCAATTGATGTTTATGTTAGAACATAGTTTGATTCTACAATCCTCGTAAGAGTTTTGATGATAACAAACACAAAGAACAATTATGCACTCTAAAATTATATTCTGTTTTGTAGAGAAGTTCTGACAGAAGTGGATCAAAAGTTAAGCTACAAGGTTGTTCCTGATGTGAACATAGACTAATCTCAGAATGTTCTGATGAATGAAGATCAGAAGTTGCGCTAAGAGAAATACGTTTTAACTCTGAAAGAAAGTCTAACGCTGCAAACAGGACCTTATGATTCTGACCTTCCAATGTTCTCAAGCAAGTAGCAAACAGATTCCTTAATGTTCTGAAGCGTTACTATTCATCAAAGTTGTATCAATTACAACGGCTACAAACAGACAAGGATCTTTTAATTGAGGAAAGTGCATTAACTTACATTTATCAAATTTCCAATTACTCAAGATTGATGCGCCTATTTAAACAAGGGATAAGGTTAAATCATTCATGATTTTACACACTACGATTTCATACGCTTCAACGCTGCTACTCCTTATTCATACTATTCTCTAAAATGTGTAATACATCACAAGTCTATGATACTGTTTTTGTAACGAAAAACATATTGTACACTACTTTATTCATATTTTGTTTAGTGCAATTCCTTGAGATACGTCGGGTTGTGGTTATACTCAAGAAGACTTTTGTAGTTATCAAAGTAGTTGTGTAATCAAGTTTGATTAGTGAATTAAGACCTCGTTGGAGAGAGGCGAAATCACCTTGGCGGGTGGACTGAAGTAGTTTGAGTTTAAACGAACCAGGATAAAAATCATCGTGTCATTTGCATTGATTTTTAAGATCCCAATTTACCCCCCCCCCCCTTCTTGTGTTTTTCAATTCTTCAATTGGCATCAGAGCGTCTGGTTCTGAGTTCAAGCACTTAACTGTGTCAGTAAAAGATCTAAGCTAAGAAAAACACTATGGTGGGACCAAGTCAGAACATCAGCAATGACTACCATGATGATAAAGACAGAATCAGCGACAAACCTCCAATCTTTGATGGAGAGAACTTTGACTACTGGAAAGACAGAATTGAAAGCTTCTTTCTGGCTCATGATGCTGATCTATGGGATATGGTAATTGGTGGGTACATGCATCCTGTGGATGAAAGTGGTCAGGAGATTGATAGAAAAAAATGTCTGATCATCAAAAGCGTGACTTCAGAAATCATGACAAGGTTAGAACTATTCTCCAAAGTGTCATCTCATATTCAGAGTATGAGAAGATCACAAATAGAGAGACAACTAAGAACATGTTTGATTCTTTGAAAATGACGCATGAAGGCAACATGCAAGTAAAAGAAACCAAAGCCCATGTGCTCATTCAGAAGTATGAAGCCTTCAAGATGGTAAAAGTGAAACCATTGAAACAATGTTCTCAAGATTCCAAATTCTGGTTGTTGGGCTGAAAGTTCTATACAAAGGGTATTCAATTGTTGATCATGTAAAGAAGATCATCAGAATTCTACCAAAGCATTGGAGGCCCATGGTCACGGCTCTCAAACTGGAAAAAGATCTTAACAAGATATCTCTAGAAGAACTTGTCAGCTCACTCAGAAGTCATGAGATAGAGTTAGAAGATGATGAGCCTCAGAAGCAAGGTAAGCTGGTAGCTCTTAAATATAACAAAAAAATTGATTCTAAAGTTTTGCAGGATATGGAAGAAACCTCTGGTGGATCCTCATCGGAAGAAGACGAATTGTCTCTTTTCTCCAGAAGAGTTAATCAGCTGTGGAAGCAGAGGCAAAGGAAGTTCAGAAATTCCAGAAGAACAGGGAATCAGAATGAATCATCTTCTGGATACAAAAAGTATGAATCATCTTCTTGACACAGAAAGTCTGAATCTTCTTCTGAACACATAAAGTCAAGCAACAAGGACATTGTCTGCTATGAGTGCAATGAACAAGGGCACTACAAAAGCTATTGTCCAAGGCTTCAGAAGGAGAAACCAAAAAAGAAGTTATTCAAGGAGAAGAAGAAAATTCTCATGGCAACATGGGATGACTCAAATACTTCTGACGTAGACACTGAATCAGAAGATGAAAGAGCCAACATTGCTCTTATGGCCAACGTGATAGAAGATAGTGAATCATCTGAGTCAGAATCAGAATCAGACACATAAGAGGTATTTCATGAATTTACTGTAAACTTTACTAAAGTTGAATTAGGAGAAAGTCTGAGCGAAATTCTTGAAAGATATCAGCAGCTTCGAGTCAAATTCAAGAACCTGAAAAAGGATCTAGTTTGACTCTGAAGAAACTGAGAATCTGAGCTAAGAAAAAATTTCAAAACTTGAAAACGATTTACAAAACACTCAAAAGGAAACAATCTTAGAGGTTCCCAGTAACTCTGATAAGATCATAAAGGAATATGATCACAACTTTCAGAAGTTCCTTTCTAAAAGCATAGATAGAAGCAATATGACTTCAATGATCTTTGGAGTTAGCAGAAATGGCGGAAAAGGTATATGATACAAAGGTAAAGTATCCCAACCTAAGAAATTCATGGACTTAGTTATTAAATGCACACCTTTAAAATCTCACTTTACCTATGGGCACACACATGACTTAAAATACACCATTAATGATTTTTCTGCTAAACCAAAATTCAAACAGAATTTTGGTAACACTAACAAACAAGGACCCAAAAAGATATGGGTACCTAAGGATAAAATTATATATGTAGCTGATATCTTTGACAGCAAGACTAAAACACCAATCATGGTACCTGGACTCTGGATGCTCTCGACACATGACGGGAAGAAAGCATATGTTCCAAAGTTTGGAACTTAAATCTGGAGGCTACGTGGGTTTTGGAGGCAATCAGAAATGGAAGATCATTGGCTCTGGAACTGTCGGTAACTGTAACCTCCCTTCTATCAATAATGTTCTATTAGTAGATGGATTAATGCATAACTTGTTATCCATAAGTCAATTAAGTGATAACGGCTATGATATAATCTTTAATCAAAATTCCTGTAAAGTTGTTAGTCAGAAAGATGGATCTATCCTATTTAATGGAAAGAGAAAGAACAACATTTACAAAATAAAACTTTTTGAACTAAAAATTCAGAACGTAAAATGCCTAATGTCTGTTAACAACGTGCAATGGGTCTGGCACAGAAGATTGAGGCATATTAGTATGAGAATAATATCTCAGATTAACAAACTCAATCTGGTCAGAGGACTTCCTAATCTGAAGTTCAGCTCATATGCTCTGTGTGAAGCATGTCAAAAAGGCAAGTTTGCAAAACCTCCTTTTAAAGAAAAAAATGTTGTTTCTACCTCTAGACCATTATAACTTCTGCACATAGATCTATTTGGAATAGTGAAAACCGCACCCATTAGTGGTAAGAGGTATGGGTTAGTGATCATAGATGACTATAGCAGATGGACATGGGTAAAGTTCTTAAGACACAAGGACGAGTCACACTCTGTGTTCATTGCTTTCGGTAACCAAGTCCAAAATGAGAAAGATCTTAGAATTGTCAAAGTCAGAAGTGATCATGGTGGAGAATTTGAAAATAAAAAAATTGAAATATTTTTTAATAAGAATGGAATCTCTCATGATTTCTCTTGTCCTAGAATTCCCCAACAAAATGGAGTTGTAGAACGAAAGAACAGAACTTTACAAGAAATGGCCAGAACCATGATCAACAAGACTAACATTGCTAAGAACTTCTGGGCAGAAGCAATTAACACAGCGTGTTACATTCATAATATAATCTCCATAAGACCTATTCTGGATAAGACTCCATATGAACTGTGGAAGAACAGAAAGACCAACATTTCATATTTCCATCTATTTTGATGTACTTGTTTTATGCTTAACACCAAAGAACATCTAAACATGTTTGACTCTAAAGCACAGAAGTGTATTATGTTAGGATACTCTGAATGCTCAAGAGGCTATAGAGTATACAACACAGAAACACGAATTGTAGAAGAGTCAATCCGTGTTAGATTTGATGACAAGCTTGGCTCTCAAAAGTCAAAGCAAAATGAATCTCTTGCAGATATAGAAGTTTAGTTCACAGGTACTGAAGGCAATACAACAGAAGTTCCTAACAAAGACTCATAAACAACATCAAAAGGAAATGTCACAAACACTACAGCAATATCTGAAGAACCTCTCCAGAAAAGACTATCCAGAAGCAGCCTAGCTCACCCTGAAGACAAAATTCTGGGAAAGAAGGAAGATCCAATCAGAACAAGATCCACATTTAGAAATTCTGAAGAATCTCTCATGGGATTGGTATCTATGATTGAGCCAACCACCATTGATGAAGCTCTTCTGGACAACGACTGGATACTGGCTATGCAGGAGGAATTAAATCAATTCACCAGAAATGACGTATGGGATCTGTTGTACCCCAAAATTTTCCCTCCAATTTTTCATGCAAGATGCTTACCCTAGAGTTTCTCGTACACTCAATTGGCTCAAAAGTCGACCAGACGGATTCTCTTCCTAGGCGACCAATCGATAATTAGGGTTTGGGATTTCTCATAGATAATGGAGTCTTCAAAATGTCAAATGTTCTTAAAGAAACAATTTGGGGAAGTTTGTTAATTCTACAAGACTGACGAATGTTCTTAAAACATGCTTGAAAGACAATGAAGTCCCGTTTGAATCAAGAATGACATGCGAACTCATTTTGATTACCAGTTAGCCATTGGACAAGAATTTAAGATTAATACTTTTGACCATAAGTCTTTGGAGTTTAAGTTAATCAAGTGGAATTAAAATTCTTAAACATTTATTTTGTTTTAGAAGTTTGATTGGAGTACAAAGTGTTTGTTTTGCTTGATCATCTTTGGTGATTGCTTGAAATACAAGTTACCCAAAGCAAGGTGTTTTACTCAAAGCATTCAAATAAGAATTTCCAAATTCAAAGTTGAGATTGGTACAACATTTTAATTTCACACAAAATTTATTCAGAGGCATTATGTTCATTACGTTACAAGTTGAATTTACAAAAATTGTCTTGTCTACAAATGCCATAAATAACAAAGATTTGTTTACAAAAAGGAGAAATTTTATTTCTTCAAAGTCTTCATCTTCAAGCAACCACTCCAATCTTCGCTTGCCATCCATGCCTCATGTTCATGAAAAAAAAGGGAGAAATTTTTAGCAACTTAAACATCCAGAAATGAACAAAAAATACAAAGTATTCTAATTCATCATTAGGGTGGTTTTTGTTGAATCAGAAAAGAAGGGTTTTTATGTTTTAAGGCCTCAAACAATTTCATTTTTATAATAGGCAAGTTTCTATTGCAAATCTCAGAGGAATTGGTTCACAATAGACAAAAGGTGTAGCTAGAATTTCAAGCTCAACAAATTTCAGCCCAACATGAACAAAAGGCCTCATACAATTCTTGTTTAATCATTGGCCTGGGAATTTATGGTTTGCAAATCACAAGGTACAAGCTTGGTTCACAAACAAGGGAAAACAGAATGATACAAGCCTCACAAGTTAGATTTCTATCATTGGCTAGGGATAATCTTTTGCAAATCTCAAAATATTTAGTTCACAAAAGAAAAGGAAAATATGCAAGCAAAGGTTGTCCAAAACTGCATAACAGGGGCAGGAAAACAGGGCAAGCTGCATCAGCAAAACAAGATGCATAGCAGGCAACAGGCAGCAGCAGGCTGCAATACTGCAGCACAAGCTGCCAATTAAAGCCAACAAAAAACCTGCAAACTAGCAAAACATAGCAATATAGCATAACAGGCAGCAGCAGGCTGCAATGCTGAAGCATAAGCTACTAAACAAAATAGAAACCCAGCATAACAGGCAGCAGCAGGCTGCAATGCTGCAGCACAAGCTTCCAATTAAAGCCAACAAAAACCTGCAACAAATATACAAACCAGCAAAATAGAACAAGTACAGTATAAACATAGCAAGCAACAGGCTGCAGCAGGTAGCAAGCAACAACAAATGCTGCAAACTGCCAAGACAAAAACCTGTGCAAAAATCTAAAGACGAACAAAGTATCAAGAATTCAAGAAATGAGGTTTTGTGTTCTAAGGCCTCATACAATGTCAAGTTTTGTCATGGGCCAATTATCATTGCAAAATACAAGACAAAACTTGGTTCACAATAAACAAATTCAAAAGAATTCCAACCATATTTTCAGCCCATTATCAAAAATTCAAATCAATAAATTCAAGCCCAATAAAGGCCTCAAAATAGCATCCTATCATTGGCCTAAAGATATGTTTGCAAATAACAAATTTTGATTCACAAACAGATGAAAGAGGAAATAAAAAAACCAGTACAATCAATAATCAAAGAGCCTCAAAATTGGTAAAGTCATGTCATAGGCCTAGGGTATTTTACTACAAATCTAAAAACAATGTTTGGTTTGGTTCACAGTAAAGAGAAAAAGAATTTAGAAGAATTTTTTTACCACAGTACAAGAGTTGTCAAACTCAACTGTAAAAGCATCACGGTTTTATCAAGTCCACAAGAAACAAAGTACAAAAGAAGCCAGCAAAAGTCAGCATTTGACATATCAATAAAGAAGGAAAACTTAGAAAATGTTCATCACAGTACAAGAGCTATTAAAAACAGCTGTAAAAGCATCACAAAAGACAAGTACAAAATCAAAAGTCATCAAGCAAAGTCATAGGCAGCATAGCAAGGTACAATAAAGTTGACTTGTTGAAAATAAACAAAAGTGACAAATCCAAACTGTAGTTATCTCTCTTAAGTCAAACTTTTACAGAAAATAAGCAAGCAGGCTCATAGTATAAAAAGAGAAACCCTGAGTTTACAAATAGGGGCGGAATCAATAACCCAACAAAATCCTTGTCAGATAAACAACAACAAAGTTCACCAATATACAAAATCAAGGAGAGTTCATAATAGAGTTCACAAACCCATATACAAAGAAACAGAAACGCAAATCATATACAAACAACAACGAAACCCTAAAAAACAGTTTATCATCATTTTCCAGAAAAACCAACCCTTCAGAAATAACAAGGAGAAACAAATCAAAAAGATCTCACCAAGATAAATCCTGAAATTAATCTGGTAAAATCGAAGGTCTCCTTCTTTCTTCCTCTCTTTTCCATGCGCGTTTTTCACTGTAGATCACATAAGTCAGTTAGAGAGTCAAACAGAAGAAGAATAAGAGAAAATAAGACAGGGCGAGGAAGATGAAGAGAGTGTGAGAAGATGAAGAAGAACACGATCGTGAGAAGATGAAGAAGAACACGATTGCGATAGGATGAAGATGAGAGGCGCCGCTGCCTCCATGGGACATTAGGGTTCGCAAAACCCTTTTGTCCGTTTGTTGTGTTTTTGTTTTTAGGAGGTGGGTCTTGGGTCGACCCGGTTCGGCCCAAGCCCACCATATTTTTTTTAACTGCAAAAACTAACGAATTTTTTTATGTTTGGATTCATACTATATACAAAGAAGACAACATGGCGCAGTGGTAGAAGCAGTGCTTGGTAAATGCAAGGGAGGGGGTTCGAAACTTCCCCCTGTAACTTCATTTTCATTATTCTATTTTATTTTCTTTATATTATTATTATCATTATTTTTATTAATAAGATCCCAAAATATTTTATTTAATATTTCTACTTTAATATACTTATCTCGTTTTCTTTCAATACAAAAAAGTCAAAAATATCTTTTTATACAAACTTAATATTTAATTAGATTAGGGTTTAATTTATTTTTAATTAAATGTAGAACTTAGGTTTTCTTTTAATTATTTTTTTATGTTATTTTAATTAATATTAAAATCTTGTCGTAAAAACACTAAAAAATATTTTTCTAAATTAAGTTAATTTATTTCTCTTCTTTTTTTAAAAAAAAATCATTTTCTTTTTAGTTTATTAGGTTAAGATAAAAAAAACCTTTTCTTAATGAAACAAATAATTCATTTCTTTTTTCATTCAATACCTTATATATTATTCCTTTACAATCTTGTATGTTATTTATTTCACTTTTTGTACATTATATCATTACTTGTGCTTTATATTCATTCACATTTTTTTTGTATATTTATATAAATTCAATTTGGTTGTAATAGACTAATTAGGGTTTAATTTCTTGCAATCCCCATAAATGTTGTAATAGCGTAGTAACTTTAAATTTTGCAATTTATCGCTTTCATATATACAATGCTAGTAATTAGGGTTTGTATGGAAAGACTAAAATTAATACCTAGCAAAACCCTAATTCAAGACTAAATCAAGCATTAAAACAATACACTTGCACACAAGCACCCCTAGGGTTATCTCACTTGGTTGCCTTATACAAAATGACCATATTACGCATGTAAGGTATCTTAGCAAAAGCAAGCAAACACAAGATCATAGTCCCTCGATGATGCTATCTAAGTTGCCTTACAAATGATCTTAGTCCCTCAAAAAGAATTCTAAGATACTTTGCAATATTTCTAATCATGGGTATACGATGACCCACGCCCGTCCCGTTTACATCCAAAGATAGGGTTGCTTACCAAATAAATGGTAAGATAACAATGTCAAAGGAAAAGAAAATGAACAAGAAAGACTTTTGAGTAGGTAGAATGCTCCTAATCACTTGCTCAATTTCAAACAAACATCCTTGCTATTTTCAAAACAAACACCTACACATTTCAAAACATCTTACAAACTTGAAAACATTTTCAAAAGATCTACATCTTTGTATACATTCTTACGAACGAGAATAATTACAAAGATTTCCTAAACATTGGCCTCTTTTACGAAATACTTTCAAAAACCATACAAAGCACAATTTCAAACAAAAGCAAGTGATCTAGAAAGTAATTAAGATCCCATGGAAAACCATGGATGAAAAGGGTGCTAATACCTTCCCTTTTCATAATCTACCCCCTGAACTCAAGAAACAATCTCAAAGGTCTTTCCTGTGTTTTTTCACCTTTCCTTTTGGATAAAAGTAAAGTCGGTGGCGACTCTTTCTAGCTGCAACATTTGCGATCAAACGCAAAACCCTCAAGTCAGTTCTCCTACCGTATCACAGAACTGGAGACTCTGCTGGGGAATTTTAAAAAGTGGGGTTACCTTAGGGTTTAGATCCTATTTACTTGCTTTCATTGTTTGACTTGTTTTCTTTACATTATAGTTCTTTGTTTGGGTTTTAATCCTCTACCCGAATTTGGGATACCTTATAGGTAAGTAGAAATACATTGTGGAAACTGTGCGGGGTATACCGACATGGTCTAAGCAATAGCTACGTCAGTGCGACATATTTGTGGGTATCGGTAGCCTTTGAGTTAATCAAAGAGAATACGGGGCCGCTGAGTGATGTCATGAAGCACTAATGAACTTTTAAAACCTTTACTTGACCAACTTGGCCTTTAGGATGTAGTGAGATGACCGGCTTTGGTGCAGTCTGAAGTTGGTAGATACTCAATACTACACTCGTTGAGGTTTAGTTTTTTGGTATATTTCGATCGCCATTAAAGAGGCTTGTGCTGAAACAATGACCAAGAAGACAAACCGGTGATATTGAGCTCCTTAGAACCCGATTACTATTACTAGGACAGGTTTGAGCCAACTAAACTTTAAGAGGGTACTTACCTACAAACTCCATGCAAGCCTAAACCTAAGGACTTGTCTGCTTTGTGTGCATATGATTATTTGTATAAGCTTGTTTACTTTACATACTTGTGCATAACATAATGACACCATACCATAGCATTTTCAATAACATTGAACCATAGCATTTCAAGGATCTCAAGGGTTTTTTGATGCAGGGTCACGTTGAACCAGACGTCTATCAAGGGGCAAGAGGATTTATTTTCCTCTAAACCAAGCACTGTCAAAGATCAAGTACAACAACTTAAGTCAAAGGACTTTGACCCACTTGATATGGTGAGCTTAATTCTCGTGGAAGGATATCCACCAATACAAAGTTCCCCAATCAAAGTTATAATTGACTACTAACATTTACCCCGCGAGATCCTTGAAAACATTTGCATGTCATATACGTCATTGCATAACAGGTAGACTCTAGTACCGGTCTCTCATATTCTCGCTGTGTATTTCATCAATGGCTCTCCAACAAGACAACGGAGATCTTCAAACTCAAGAGGCTTGGTTTATGGAAATGTTCCTTGACCTATCCAAGGGACAGGAAGAATTGAAAGCACTCCTCGCTAAGAATATGACCAAGAAGCATCATGATAACAACAAGGGTGACCGGGTTGAACAGTTGCAGGTTGAGATGGAAGCAATGAGAATCCAAATGCTAGGCCAGATGGCTCTCATCCAAAACTTGGCTCAAGGACAAGAAGAGCTAAGGACCCTCATCGACAAAATCCGTCAAGACGGATGTAACCAAGTGGGGAAAATAGCTAGAAGTAGGGGTCAAATTATCATCCAGCCATCCATAAGACAAGAAGTTGTTTCAAGGGAAAATAGACCATTCCAAATTGTCGCCACGTCACGGGTTTAACAACGGCCTCGTCAACATCAACCAGAAAATCGGCAAAGGCAAAAAGAACCCAAAAGACAGTTTACTAACGTCAACATGCCACTGTCTCAAGCTTTTCAACATATGTTAAAAATGGATCTGATTACACCAATAAGACCTCGTCTAAATCCCAAAACTTATGCTCCCAGTTACAATCCTAATGCCAGGTGTGCCTACCATTCCGACGGTCCTGGACATGATACAAACGATTGTTGGGCGTTTAAGTACAAGATTCAAAACTTGATCGACGAAGGAGCATTGAAGTTCACACAAGACGATCAATTGGAGCTTTTTTCTATCACCCCTCAAAGGCTCACCATTTAAAGTGACAAGTCCAGACAAAGAGGCTTATGTTCAGTGGAGTTTTCAATTATAATCCCTTTTGTTGCTCAGATAATTATCTATTAATGTCAAACTTTGTTTCATTAATGCATTGCATATGTTTGTCTTGAATCCATCCATTCGTTTTCACTATATTTAAACTATGCTTTTTACTCTCTTTATGACATTTAAATCTTGCTAAAAGTTACAAGCCTTTAGAGGGAGGATGACAAAAACAATGCCATAAATCTCATACAGTATGCTTTTGAACAGAATTTGCTGACGATGTACAGGCGTTCTTTCAAATCCTAAACACTGGAGTCATAAGGAAGATAATCCCTAGTCAACCCCTTCGATCCAAAGAAGTAGAAGTTTTCCTATTTTTTAAAAATTGAAACCTTTAATCAAAACCTGGGGCAGGGTAGTCTCTCAGTTAATTCAAATATGCATTAAAATCACAAACTCTCATCTCGTAATACAACGAGTGACGTCAAAAACATTCCTCTGAAATCAAAAGACAGTGATGGTTCCCTACCAAATAAGCGGTCATTATCTCTCAAAAAAAAAGGAAAAGCCCACTAAGTCAAAGAAGACTTAAGAAAAACGGGGACATCCCGCTGACCGTAATCTCAAAACAAGAACAGTCAGGAGAAAATTAGGGATAACAAATCAAAAGAAAGAGGCCACTACAAATCCTCAACAAAAAAAAATGCATGTTACGAAAAATGATTGCCTTCCGACAAACCTAACTTCTCTGAACCATCACCCAAAACATCATTTCAGACTTAATTGGAGTTCAAACGCACAATTAACTGAGTTTAGGATCGAAGAACATCACAAAGAGATGGTGGGAACAAATATACTTTGAGCCTTTATCCTTTATTTCTTAAACCGTGAACCATGCCATGTTACAACCCTTCGAAAGTCCTAATTGAAGCATGGGTTAGTTCGAAAGCATACTGTTACCAAAAGGTACCCTGACTCCTGTAGGGCTTTACTTTAAAATCTTGAGTTGAATTTTTCTTACAAAATTTCTTTGCTTGCTAAAACTCATTTTCAAAATTTTCGAGACAAACATAAACTTTGCATTACTTGAATATCACTGTTTGCATATGTTGATTTGTTTGACAGCGAAGAAATTCACACAACGACTATCCAGTGAACGAAAGCTCTCTCAGTAAACAAAATCACTTCAATTGGAAAGACACTTCCAAAGACAAATCTCTCATGATCAAGGGGCACGGCATGACCTTTGTCCAACACGTTTGGGGCAGTCAAGTCGAGATTCAAGGAATCTCTCAAAGAAATGTCGAATGACCAGGGGCAAATCTCCATATGTATCACTCAAGGGGAAATATTATGTTGATCAGGGGTTCGAACAAAATCCACTCTGAAGACTTTCGGTACCATTAAATTACTTGTTTGTACCAGTAGTATCAGATGGTGTCAGTATCATGTCTTCCGATCCTTCCACGACAGTTCTTAGAAAATTCTGAGACTTGACCAAAGATCTTGGGAACCACCAATTCGTTCATACCAATAGTATCAGATGGTGTCAGTATCATGTCTTCAGATCCTTCCACGGCAGTTCTTAGAAAATTCTGAGACTTGACCAAAGATCTTGGGTACCAATTCGTTCGTGCCAGTAGTATCAGATGGTGTCAGTATCATGTCTTCAGATCCTTCCATGACAGTTCTTAGAAAATTCTGACTTGACCAAAGATATTAGGTACCACCAATTCGTTCATACCAATAATATCAGATGGTGTTAGTATCATGTCTTCAGATCCTTCCACGATAGTTCTTAGAAAATTCTGAGACTTGACCAAAGATCTTGGGTACCACCAATTCGTTCGTACCAATAGTATCAGATGGTGTTAGTATCAAGTCTTAAGATCCTCCCATGACGGTTCTTAGAAATTTCTGAGACTTGACCAAAAGATCTTGGGTATCACCAATTCGTTCATTTGCGCCAGTAGTATCAGATGGTGTCAGTATCATGTCTTCAGCTTCTTCCACAACAGTCTTAGAAAAATATCTCTAGGAAGTTCAGGGCTACCGAAAATATGATCAAAATATCAAGCGTCGAGGTACATCAGATTAACTTTAGGGGGCAAACAGACTCCCACATAAAGGGTCATGTGCGACCAAGCAACATTTTCTGGCATTACTACAACACTTCCTACTAGGGGCAGTGATAAATCTCCCTAAAATCCTTCTCATAGATTGACCCCCAGCCAGAGTTTCAATATCTGAAATTCCTCACCAGCTGAGTCGACCTCAAGAACCCTCGATAACTTTCCTCAGTGAAAAAGACACTTCTCCAACAGACTAACAGCAGGGTTTATTTCCCCAACAAACTACAAATCCCTCACAATGTGCAGTTTAACCCCCAGCGGGATGAAACTTCCAGTTATCAATCCCCAGTAGAAATCACCAAAATTCTCAGGATTCCCCAACAGGATTTTACACCAGTAAGTGCAAATTCTTGGGCACTCTAGTATTCAATCATCCTCCACTTTCAAGCTACGAACGGCAAGCATGTCAATCTCACTTTTCAAGTTTGAGAAGATTAAACAGGGGAAGTTATTGTACCCCAAAATTTTCCCTCCAATTTTTCATGCAAGATGCTTACCCTAGAGTTTCTCGTACACTCAATTGGCTCAAAAGTCGACCAGACAGATTCTCTTCCTAGGCGGCCAATCGATAAATAGGGTTTTGGATTTCTCAGAGATAATGGAGTCTTCAAAACGTCAAATGTTCTTAAAGAAACAATTTGCTGAAGTTTGTTAATTCTACAAGACTGACGAATGTTCTTAAAACATGCTTGATAGACAATGAAGTCCCGTTTGAATCAAGAATGACATGCGAACTCATTTTGATTACCAGTTAGCCATTGGACAAGAATTGAAGATTAAGACTTTTGACCATAAGTCTTTGGAGTTTAAGTTAATCAAGTGGAATTAAAATTCTTAAACATTTATTTTGTTTTAGAAGTTTGATTGGAGTACAAAGTGTTTGTTTTGCTTGATCATCTTTGGTGATTGCTTGAAATACAAGTTAGCCAAAGCAAGGTGTTTTACTCAAAGCATTCAAATAACAATTTCCAAATTCAAAGTTGAGATTGGTACAATATTTTCATTTCACACAAAATTTATTCAGAGGCACTATGTTCATTACATTACAAGTTGAATTTACAAAAATTGTCTTGTCTACAAATGCCATAAATTACAAAGATTTGTTTACAAAAAGGAGAAATTTTATTTCTTCAAAGTCTTCATCTTCTAAGCAACCACTCCAATCTTCGCTTGCCATTCATGCCTCATGTTCATGAAAAAAAGGGAGAAGTTTTTTAGCAACTTAAACATCCAGAAATGAACAAAAAATACAAAGTATTCTAATTCATTATTAGGGTGGTTTTTGTTGAATCAGAAAAGAAGGGTTTTGTGTTCTAAGGCCTCAAACAATTTCATTTTTATCATAGGCCAAGTTCCGATTGCAAATCTCAAAGGAATTGTTTCACAATAGACAAAAGGTGTAGATAGAATTTCAAGCTCAACAGATTTCAGCCCAACATGAATGTTGTACCCCAAAATTTGCCCTCCCATTTTTCATAGAAAAGCACAACCCTAGGGTTTCTCAGATATTCAAGTTGGCTCAGGAATCGATCAGACAGATTTTCTTCTGTGGCAGTAAACCAACAATTAAGGTTTTTCTTGCAATTCTCAAAAGAAATGAATTCTCAAAGATCCAATTGGCTTTCACTGATTTTCATGCTTTCTCAAGTTTACTGAAAAGACAGTGTTTGTTCTCAAGGTTAACCAGATGATTTGCATCTTCTAAAACATTTGCTTGTTTAGGAAATGGAATAGACAGTGACTATTTTGATGGGAATGCATTTGCAAGATTACAGAGTTATTGGATTACTTGGAGTTTAAGTTACCAGATTGGAGCATTTTGTTTCAATTATCTTGATTGGGAATCTTTAAGAATTAGTTAGGATGCAAAGAGAAAATTACAAGTTATCGACAGTAAAGGGTTTCAATGGACACCAGAATATCTCATAAGACTTTCTCCATTTATTTCAAAAGTTGTTACAAAACAATTTATTATTTAAATACTTTAGGTTTTACAACTTATTGTATTTAAAAAAATAAATTAGTACAATTGATTGAATGTTTCTCTCTAAATTACAAAGAAAATGAATCTATGCCTAAGGTTGACTGAGCTTCCTTTGCTTCCATGCTTGCCACAGAGTCTATTGCTTCCCCTGCTTTGCGACCATCCAGTTGTGCTCACATGAAAACAAAAGACAGAAAAATAGTTAGTACAATTAATTGGACATGAGCAAGAATTTTCAAAAGAAAAAAGTGTTCATCAATAAATTTTGCAATTTGGTATCAGAAGGCTATTTTTAATTCATCACATTTTTGTTTTTCTCTATTTGCAAATCACAAGAGAATTATTCCTCTTGGTTCACAAAAAGAAGAAATAGGAAATGCAAGCAAGTTATCCAAACAAGAAATGCAAGAAAAGCTATCCAAACAAGAACAAGTGCAGCAAGGTTGTCCAAACAAACAAGATGCCCAAACAACAGCCAAACAAATATTCCAAACAGAAGGCGCAAAACAGAGCCAAACAAGAAGCAAAATGGCAAGTAACAAACAACAGCTCAAACTGGGCATCAAAAGGCAAACAACAAACAACATAAGCTACAGCAGGCAGCAAGGAAAGTATAGCAGTATAATAACCAAGTCAAACAAGCAAGAGGCTTGTTCAATAAGCCAAATCATCATTTTCCAGTTACTGGCAAACTTTTCAGAAAAAGGCAAAAGAGAAATTGTCTCTTAGGGTCATTGAGAGAGAAGAGAGGAAAGAAGTCACCTAAGGATGCACAGCCCTGCTGCCTTGATTGTCACAATTGCATAAGAGTTGCAAGAAAACAATAACTGCAACAAAAAGAGCATAAGAACGACATGCCAAAGTATTCAAAATTTGGTGGTTTTCCCACCATTTTGAATAAGATTCCAACAGAAGCAACATAATATAACAGTAAAAAGCGCTCAAGCAAAAGGATATAGAAAAAAATTATCAAACTGAGCAAACAAAAGAAAACCTCAAAAACCTCCAGTTTTCAAAGTTGTCAAAAAACTCTCAAGTCAAAAATACTGTCAAACAAAACCCAAATCTGAACCAACCTTCAAACCATCTTCCATCAAAGCTATAACCAAAACCTGTTAACAAATATCCCAAACCAACCTTCAAACTGCAATCAACCAAAAACCTGACCTCAAAACCAAACTGTAACAACAACTTTCAGAAAACCTCAAACCAAACAGTCAAAACCAACAACAGAAAACCACAAAAAACCAGAATCACAATCCATCAAAACTGTAACAAAGCAAAACCCTCAGAAAATCATTTTCAAACTCATAAGCCAAATATCGAACACAGTTTGAAAAAAAACTTGTAGCAACAGCAAGCTAAAATATTCAAACTTCCAAACAGTCAAATATCCCAAACTGTCAAACCTAAAGTCTGAATCATAATCAAAACAAACCTTCAAACCTGTAACAGAACTAACATCAAAAATATAACCAAAAGCCAAAACTCTCAGCATCCACCCTTGAATCTCAAATCCTGCAGCAAATAGCAAGATTTCAAGCAAAAACTGTCAAAATCACACAAGGCCAAAAACCATCAAGCTAACAGTCACCATCTCCAAATCTCAAACACAGTAGATAACCAACATCATCAGATCATAATCATCAACAAACATCATCAAACTAAAACCATCATCACAAAAACCAAATTCCAAAACCAATAAACCATTCAAACTGATAGAACCACATATCCAATCACAAAATCCAGAAAAAAAGCATCATCATCATTCAAACGCAGAATACAGAAGAAGGTTACCAGAAGCGCGCCTTCAATCTTCATCTCCTCCCTCGCAAGCTCTCCCCACCAAGGAGCATTATCATCGTCTCACCATTCCCATCCATTTCACATAAAAAATCCCAAACAAGTATGGCTTCTTCACCTTCCTTATAACCTATTTCCTACATCTCAATGGATAAAGAAAGTTCGATTAACACAGAAAAACGTAATAAGACAAAACAAATAACAAAATTGTTCAAAGCTTTAATAACCACAGAACCATACCTTTCAAGAAAAAAACCTTTAGAGTTTGGTTAGGAAGCGTGAGAGACGATGCTCCGACAACAAAGGGTAGAGGGAGGATCAGATAAACCGATTGTGAATCCCTTAGACAAATTCATTTCAAAATTTAGGGTTTCAAAGAAAACGCAAATCATGGTGAGATAAGGAAGAGGCGATCGGTGAGATAGTAACAGAGATGGAAAGATGAACAAAAATTGGAAGAGTTGAATGAGAGAAGGTGAGAACGGCGCCGCTGTGAAGCACAAAGGGTTCCAAGAACCCTAATTGTGTTTCCACCCTTAATCAAACAGATTAAACAATCTTAGTACATTGGGCCTGTCTTGTTCAAACTTCTTAAGCCCACACTTTGCTAATTCAACCCCCCCCCCCCCATCTGGCCTTGTTTTGTTTCAGCAATAACAACTACTATCTTCTGGGCCTCACCCCAAGTCAATCTCCTAAGCCCATTTTATTTATTTATTTTTAATTTGTTCTTCTTCTTATTTTTATTTGTTAACAAATTACTAACATAACTTAAAGTATTTCATTAAATTGATTTAAGTTTTTGTAAGTTAATTTTTTATCATTTTGTTTTTTTATTTAATTTTGTTTTAAATTGATAGGATAAAACACAAAAAAAAATAATAATTTATTTTAGTTTCTTTTCTTTAAATTTACATAATTAATAAAAATACAAAAAATAATAATAAAGATTTTTAATTTAATCAATTTTTTAGAATAGGTTTTATTTTTCTCTTTTCAAGTAAATACATACATTTCATACTTTGTTGATTTTATTTTCATAAATTGTCATAGCTTTATATTAAATCGCACAAGAATTCGATTTGGTTGTATTGCTTGATATTTGGACATCGCTATTTCCTTTGATTCATCCCCATTTGTAACAATTGTACCCCCATTCCCGAATACTTTTGTAATAGCATAGAATTTCAATTCCCACAATTTACTGTTTTCCATATACTGTATAGTAACTAGGCATGTATGGCAAGATTCAAAAATCAATCGCTAGATGACCTAATCAAAGAATAAATAACTTGAAACCAACACACTTTTTCACACGCGCACTTCTAGGGTAACCTCGCTCGTTGCCTCGGAAATACAATCATGTCCCTCAAATATGAGACACTTTAGCAAATGACCCTTCAATGAACAAAGATCGTAGTCCCTCGATGACCCTCTATGTTGCCTTCGATTAAAACAATCTCGTCCCTTACAAAAAAATTGCTAAAGCGTCTCACAAGTTGCTTTCAATGATTGTAAAATTGACCTGCGCCTGTCCCATCACATCCAACGGTGGGGCTTCTTACCAAATCAATGGTAAGATAGCACCATTAAAAGGAAGAAGAAAAAAATAACTTAAGACCTTTCGAGTAGATAGATTCGCTCTTAGTTACTCGCTTGCTCACGAAAAAACTTTTACACCTACACCTCCATTTCAAAACACTTTCAAAAGACAAAATGTTTTGTATACGTTCTTATAGAGACGAGAACCATTGCAAAACCTCTTTTCAAAACACTTTTCAAAACACGATTCACAAACACATCTTTGAACCATTTTTCGAAACAAAACTTTGTATACGTTCTTATAGAGACGAGAACCATTACAAAGAGATTTTTTCCAAAATACTTTCAAAGCCCACACCACAAGCACACAATCAAATGAAAGCAAGTGATCTAAACGAGTAACTAAGAGCCCATGGAAAACCATGGATGAAAAGGGTGCTAATACCTTCCCTTTTCATAATCTACCCCCCGAACCCGAGAAATAATCTCGAAAGGTCTTTCCTGTGCTTTTTACCTTTCCTTTTGGATAAAAGAAAAGTCGGTGGCGAATCTTGCTAACCGCACAAGTGCGAACGAAACGCAAAACATCAATTCAGTTCTCCCACCGCATCACAGAACCGGCGACTCTGTTGGGGAAAATTAAAAGTGGGGTTACCTTAGGGTTTTAGATCACCTTTACATGCTTATCTTGCTTGGTTTGTTTGCTTTACACTTTGGTTCTATTGTTTGGGTTTGAATCCTCTACCCGGATTTGGGAAACATTCATAGGTAAATAGCAATACATTGTGGAAACTATGCGGGGTATACTGACATGGTCTAAGCAATAGCTATGTTAGTGTGACATATTTGTGGGTACCGGTAGCCTTTGAGTCAATCAAAGAGAATACGGGGCCGCTGAGTGATGTCATGAAGCACTAACGAACTTTTAGAACCTTTACTTGACCAACTTGGCCTTTTAGGATGTAGTGAGATGACCGACTTTGGTGCAGTCTGATGTTGGTAGATACTCGATACTACACTCATTGAGGGTTGGTTCCTTGGAATATTTCGGTCGCCGGTAAGAGGCTGAATTGAAACAATAAACAAGGAAACAATCCAGTGATATTGAGCTCCTTAGAACCCGATTACTATTTCTAGGACAGGTTGAGCCAACTAAACTTCAAGAGGGTACTTACCTATGAAACCCCATGCAAGCCTAAACTAGGAACTTGTGTGATTTGCTTGTACATATATACCTGTGCATAACATCATGAACATCATGAAGCATCATATGCATCCACTAACCATTTCAAGGATTTTTGGAAGTTCATCTTTGTTCTTGTTTTGTAGGCTATGGATTCACTTCACAGGAAAACTATCCAAGTCAACCTTGTGAGAATTCCTCCACAACTCAAGGAGCTAGCTTAAAGGATTCCTGAGAATTCTCCATTCACCGAGAGGCATGGTCGTCTTCTTAACTTAGTCACTTCTAACACAGAGGAAGACATGATGAAAGTTCTCTTCCAGTTCTTTGACCCTTTGCATCACTGCTTCACATTTCCTGACTACCAGTTGGTGCCTACTTTGGAGGAATTTTCTCAACTCTTGAGGATTCCTATTCTCAATAAACTACCCTTCAACGATATGGAAAGAGATCCAAAGCCATAAGATGTTGCTCAAGCCCTGTACTTGCAACCATCAGATGTCACAGGTCATTGGGAAACTAGAAGTGGTGTCAAAGGCTTCTTGGCAATAATCCAGTGATATTGAGCTCCAAGACTGTTGGAATTCTCTGGACCTACAAGCTTTTGAAGAGATTATAGCTCTTCTCATCTATGGGATGGTCTTGTTCCCAAACCCTGACTAGCTTATAGATGTGAATGCTGTCAAGATTTTCATGTCTCGCAACCCGGTGCCTACATTACTTGGGGATATCTTACACTCTTTTCACACTCAAACAATAAAGAAAAGAGGTGTTCTCATGTGCTGCACTCCTCTTCTGGCAAGATGGTTTATTTCTCATCTTCCCCAATCAGTCTTGAAGAATGAGCAAGGTTTGAGGTGGTCACAACGATTAATGACTCTTACACATTCAGATATTCATTGGTGTTCTCGATCCAGAGAGAATGTTATCATCGTCGAACATTGTGGGGAATTCCCTAATGTCCCTCTACTTGGCATTAGGGGAGGCATCACCTACAACCCCTGCTTGGCTCTGAGACTGTTTGGCTATGCTCGAAGGGAGGCCCATATGACATGCTGATTCAAGGTTTGGTTTTGGACTTTGACAACGACAACCAAGGACTCCGACAAAGGTTCATCCGAGCTTAGAGGATGCATAACAAGGTAGACAGTAAGACCTTGGGACACAAGAATTCCATCCCCCTTGAGCCTTACCTCAAGTGGGTACGAACCCGCGCCCAAAGTCTTATAATGCCTTACCCCTCCATTCTCCCAGTGATTATAGAGCCAGTTAAGGAAGGAGAGGTTCCATACACCCTCCTACATCCTGACATGCCAATATCACTCGAAGATCTACAAAGGAGTTGGATACAGCTCAAGGGAGAACGCGATACTTTTGAAGCCCAATTTTACGCAAGCGAGAAGAAGGTTTTAGAACTCACTCGGTTACTTCACGAAGAGAAGAATCTCAACACATACATTGCGCCAAAGAGGATGCGCAACGTCTTTTTACCTTAGAATTTTGTATTATTTTGCCCAAGAGTCATTGATGTACTAACAAATTCTATCTTATTAATATGACGTGGTTAAAAAACATATAGCATGGTTAAAAAACATATATATATATATATATATATATATATATATATATATATATATATATATATATATATATATATATATATATATATATATATGGTTAAAAAACATATATATATATATATATATATATATATATATATATATATATATATATATATATATATATATATATATATATATATATATATATATATATATATATATATATATATATATATATATATATATATATAATAACAAGGATAGAAGGCACCTTATATGTCGTGTTTGTCAAGTATTCCAAGTTCTCATCGAATCTTGTAAAGCGGTTCTCTTGCCAAAGGTTTAGTGAAGATATCGGTAAGTTGATTATGAGTATCTACAAAGGTTACCTCAACATCTCCTTGAAGTACACGATCACGAAGGAAATGATGTCGTATGTCTATGTGTTTAGTTCTTTAATGCATGTCTGGATTCTTTGTAATGTTTATTGCACTTGTATTGTTGCACCGTAGAGGAATGTATCCTAGATCGAGTCCATAGTCACGAAGTTGTTGTTTGAGCCACAAAATTTGAGCGCAACTACTATCCGCTACAATATATTCTGCTTCAGCCGTGCTAAGAGAAACGCATGCTTGTTTCTTGCAGGCCCATGATACTAATGCATTTCCAAGAATGTGACAAGTACCACTTGTGCTTTTTGTATCAGTTTTACAACCTGCATAATCCGCGTCAGAATAACCAACTAAGTTGCAAACGCTACCTTTAGGATACCATAATCCTACATTTGTTGTTCCTTTGAGATACTTCATGATCCTCTTCACCACCGTGAGATGAGATTCCTTTGGATTTGCTTGAAAGAGAGCATAGAGACAAACATTAAACATTATGTCAGGACGGCTTGCCGTCAAATACAATAAGGAGCCAATCATACCTCGACACTTTGTAATGTCGATGGAAACACCTAATTCATCTTGATCAACATATGAACCGGAACCCATTGGTGTAGACATTGCCTTACAGTTATCCATGTCAAATCTTTTCAAGAGTTCCTTGCAATATTTGGATTGGTTGATGAAGATTCCATCTTTTAATTGTTTGATTTGAAGTCCAAGAAAATAATTCATTTTACCCATCATGGACATTTCAAATTCTCCTTGCATCATTGCTGAAAATTCTTCACACATTTCTTGATTTGAAGAACCGAAAATGATATCATCAACATAGACTTGAGCTAGCAAAGTGTCTTCTTTGATTTTCTTGATAAACAGAGTCTTGTTAACTTTGCCCTTTTCAAAACCTTTTTCGCATAAGAAGTTGCTTAAACGATCATACCATGCCCTTGGTGCTTGTTTCAATCCATAGAGAGCTTTTCTCAATTTAAATACATGAGATGGATTCTTGAAATCTTCGAACCTCAGGGGTTGCTTAACGCAGACTTCTTTAGTGATATATCCATTCAAGAATGCGCTTTTGACATCCATTTGGAAAAGCTAAAAATTTAATGAACAAGCATATGCAAGTAAGAGACTAATATCTTCTAACCTTGCAACCGGAGCGAAAGTTTCTTCAAAATCTATTCCTTCTTCTTGATTGTAGCCTTATGCTGCCAACCTTGCTTTGTTACGAACAATTATTCCATTATCATCAAGTTTGTTTTTGAACACCCATCTTGTTCCAATAATGTGTTTTTTGCTTGGCCTAGGGACAAGTTCCCAAACTTGATTCCTTTCAAATTGATTTAATTCTTCTTGCATCGCGATAATCTATTGGTCATCGACTATGGCTTCATCAACTTTGGAAGGTTCAATTTGAGAGACAAATGCCATGTTTAGGCAAGCATCTTTGAGATTTAATCTTGTTGTCACACCTTGACTTAGATCACCAATTACTTTATCGATAGGATTATCTCTATGAGTTCTCCATTCTTTTGGTAGATCATTGAGATTTGATTCTTGTTGGGGTGATTCTTCGTGTTGAATTGGTTGATCTTTGGAAGAATTTTCTTGAGGAGATTCTAGTATTTCATCATCATCATTATCACAAACAATATTATCCTCCTTTGAGGGGTTAGTTTCATCAAAAGATACATGCATTGATTCTTCAATTGTCAAAGTTCTTTTGTTGTAGATTCTATATGCCTTACTAGAAAGAGAGTAGCCAAGAAAAATAACTTCATCAGATTTTTCATCAAACTTACCAAGGTTATCTTTGTCGTTGTTTAAGACAAAGCATTTGCATCCGAAGATGTGAAAGAAAGAAATGTTTGGTTTCCTCCCTTTGAAGAGTTCATATGGAGTTTTCTTCAAGATTGGTCTTATGTTAACTCTATTGCTAACAAAACATGTTGTGCTCACCGCATCCGCCCAAAAGTATTTTGGAAGATTTGAATCGCTAAGCATTGTTCTAGCAAGTTCCACAAGAGACCTATTCTTTCTTTCTACCACTCCATTTTGTTGAGGAGTCCTTGGTGCCGAGAAGTTGTGAGATATTCCATGTTCTCCACAAAATTCTTCAAATAGAGCATTTTGAAATTCTCCTCCATGATCACTTCTTATGGAGGCAATTGTTAGAGACTTCTCATTTTGAATTTGTTTAGCATACTTCTTGAACGCCTTAAATGCATCACTTTTCTGCACTAAAAAGAATGTCCAAGTATATCTAGAGAAATCGTCAACAATAACCAAAGCATATACATTACCTCTGAAACTTCTTATTCTTGATGGACCAAATAAGTTCATATGTAACAATTGTAGTGGCCTTGTAGTAGACACTGTAGCGATAAAAAATGTAGCGGGGTAAATCGGAGATTGAATTATTGATTAATTCGTCTCACAAAAGCAAGAGTCGCCACCGCGCTTTATTATTTCCAAGGGAAAAGGGGAAAGAGCGAAATAAAACCCTAAATATGCAATGTAAGATAATACTTTTTAAAAGTAATAAAATACAAGGCGTTTTTGAAAAGATCTATGGTTCGGGGGTTGGTTATACAGTGGGAAGGTATTAGCACCCAATGTATCTATAGTACTCTATAGGAACCTTTTGAAATATCTGTTTATTGAAATTGATCGTTTGATTAAAAAAAAAAATTGTTTTGGCCGAAAAGGGGTACGGACGGTTTTTTTGAAGATACGACGACCTAATGTCAAAGTTTTTGCTTAAAAGGTATGAGTTTTGAAAAGAGTGAGTTTTGGGGGGAAAATTGTCTTAAGCTTTAATGAAATGCAAAAAATATTCGCGTGATCGGACTTGAGGACATGAAGTCAACAAATTTAATCGTTTTCCCCTTGGATTTAGACGTAAACGGAATAAGCAAGTAAATATGAAATAATTAAAGAGAAAATTATGCGGATAATGATTAAATAGCAACAATTAAATAATAGACTAAATGGTGCGAACATGCATTTTTTATATTTTTGTTTAATATTAATGAAAAGAAAATGTTTTAATAGTTTTCATTTTTTATGCATTTTTTATGTAGACAAAGCATGAGAATTAATTTAAAGAAAAATAAAATGTTTTAATTCTTAAATTCTATTTTTTTATATATTTTTTGTATTAATATTAACTAAAGCGAGGGAAATAATTAAATAAAATGTTTTTTAAGTTTTAATTTTTATGTTTTTGTAATATTAATATTTTTAGGTATTTTTGGTATTAATATAAAGTATTACTTGATAAATAAATCTAAACTAAATTAAACTTTAAAAGTTATTTAACTAAACCTAATAAAAAAATACTAACATTTCTAGATTAAACCTAATGTTAAACTAATAAAATGATCCCATTATTAAAAAAAAAGTTTTAATTAAATTATACCTCTCATTTTGATTAACTCTAATAATTAACTAAATCAATAAAGTTCTAAAAAACTAAAATAGAAAAAAGGTGTATTTAGAAATAAAGGGGTGAGACATAAACTAAACATATGGGCTAAAAGGTTTTAAAGGGGGCCAATTAGAAACAAAGATGGGGGTGTTTCAAGAAAATCGTTGGGCTTTGGCTAAGGGGACAGGGTTAAGGCCCATACATTATTGATTGGTTTTAGGGGTTAAACAAATGTTTAGTTTGGGATTAGGGTTCACAAGGTTTTGGCAGAGCGGCGCTTGCTTGTTTGTTCGTATCGTCTTCTTCTTGATTCGTCCTCATCTTCTCTCATGCCCTCGCCTGAACTCCCTTGCCCAATGGCCACCAGCTTCCTCCACTTCTTCTTCCCTCCAAAGACAGCGTTATGGCGACGGATTTACGGTACAAATCGTTTTCTTATTCGTTTAGGGTTTTGTTACAATTTTGCATGTTTATGATTCTTTTATCCATTTCTGATTCTTATTCTCTATTGCAATGGTTGTTTGAGGTATTTGACAGAAAAAATTTGGGAGAAATGTGTTACCTTCGGAGATGGAGGAAGGAGGGTTGGGGGCGAGCTAGGAGGTCGGGGCGAGGAAGGTTGACGTCGTGAGCTTGCTTCAGTTTCCTGGTCTGTCTTCTTATTGCTTAAGTTTGATGATGACTTGAAAACCTCGGTGCAATATATTCTTCTCTTCTGCCTTTGCCTTGTTTTGCTTAATTGTCGCCTATGATGAATATCTGTGAGGCTTTTCCTTCTTCTCCTTTAATCGCTTCTGTATGTTGGGTTTGGTTGCCTGGATGCCTTGAATGCTTTACTGTTGCCTTGAAACATGTTGAAATGGTTTGACAGTGTTGATGCTTTGATGCTTTGTACACTTTTTTTCTTCTTATGACTTTGCCTTGCTACTGTTCGCTTGAACTTGGTTTCCTGGACGCCTATGATGATGTGCTGAGGCTTTGATGCTTTGTACACTTTTTTCTTCTTCTGACTTTGCCTTGCTACTGTTCGCTTGAACTTGGTTGCCTAGATGCCTATGATGACATGCTTCTGAGGCTTTTGTGTCTGGATGTTGATTTATGGTTTATGCTATGGTATTCTGGTTCTTGTTGGACAGTTTTGGTGGTTTAAGGTTTGATGATGGTACAGGTTCTACTGGTTTATGCCATAAGGTTTTACCGGTTTAGGCCAAGGTTTTACTGGTTTTTGGCCATGTTGGTTAAGGCTTTACAGGTTTCAACAGGTTATAGTAGCAGGTTTGTGGTTTAGGCCATGAGGTTACTGGTTTTTGTCTTGATACAGTAGGTTTTGAGGTGTTGATATGGTTTGAGGTTTAATGGTGTTTATGCTGGTTTAGGCCATGGTTGTGAAATGGCTATGGTTAGGCTGGACAGCAGGTTGTGTTTTGAGACTTTGAGAGTTTTGTATATTGACAGATTTTTGGTTTTTTGGAAGGCTTCTAGACAGGTTGAACTCTTGAATTTTTTAAAGGGTTTTTGGTTGTTGTTATAACAGTTGCTGGCTTCCCTCTTGGAGGTTTTCGTTAGCAGGTTGTATATTTTTAATATTTTCTTTGATGCCTCTGCACTTCCTACTGTTTTATCAGTTTTGTTTCTATTCTTCTTTCATGCTTTCTTTTCTTATTGACTGTGTTACTGCAGTTTGTTTGTTATCCTTTTCTGCCTAAACCAAAACCTGTAAAACCACACTACTTCCTCTCTTCTCTCTCTTAGTACATTTGATACATTAAAATGATGTACTGTACTGTATTTGTTCTGAAAGAGCATGCTGGAAAATGATGTAAAATGGAAATACATTGCTTGCAAAAATTGTTTTAAACTGCACATTTGCTTCTCTTTGTCTTGCATGGGAGCCTATTTTATTTTGACTTCTTCCTACCTTTGGGTAGTTTACATTGGAATGTTGTCTTGTGAAAATGTATATGCTGTTTTGTATGCTTTGACAATGCAGCTTTGACAAGAATGAATTTGTGTAATTGTTTTTGGATTATGCAGTTTTCAAATAAAATGTGTAATTGATTTTGAAATGTGCTATTTTGACAAGAAAATGATTTGTGCATGTTTTTAAATTGTGCATTCATTTTTATCAATTAAAAATTCATCCCTTTTTGTGAACCGGGAGAAATCCCGTGATTTGCAAAAAGGGTAAAAACTGATTCCAGCCGTTTGCTTTTAATGATGAACGCTTAAAATTAATTTTTTTGCTTTTAATTATTTATTTATTTCTGACTTTTTTTCTTTTAATTTTTGCAGGTAAAATCAAATGATCAATCAAAGAAGTATTGGATGAAAAATGAAGATTTTAGAACTTAGGAAAAAAATAGGATAGTTTTTATTTCATTTTAAACTTTTTATGTAATTGTCATTATAAATACTTTGTACAATAGTATTTAAACAACAATTGTAATAATTAGAATAAAGATGAATAAAAAAATATATTATTTACCAATTAATTCTTTTCCTTTCCAATTGTTTATTTTACCGTTTATAATTCTTTAAATTATATAATAACTGAAAATAAATTTCAATTACTTAAATTCAGAATAATAAACAATTAAATAAACATCAATGACCAATCAACTTCTCTTCGATTAATTATTTCATTATTTATAGTTCTTCTAAATTATAATAACTGAAAATAAAATTTCAATTATTTAAACCTAGAACAATAAATAATTAAATAACATCGTTTGATCAATTAATATACCTCTTTTCAAATATTTACTTTATTATTTATAAATCTTTAAATTATATAATAACTGAAAATAAATTCCAATTATTTAAATTTAAGATAATAAATAATTAATAAACATTGTCTGATCAGTTAATAAACTTAGCGTTCAAAAAATAAACAGTTCTCGACTTGAAAAAGTTAGGAATTTTAAAATCAATAGCTCAAAACGCTTGCAATGTAATGATGCAGATGGGAGATGGTATCTTAGGTCAAAATTTGGGGTACAACAGCTGCCCCTATTTAAGTTTCTTCTATCCGGAGATATGAAGATTAAAATCTTCGTTTCGACGAGATGGAAGGTACTTAAATACATAATACACAAATTTTGTCCTAAGATGCCGCTATTATGTTTGATATGAATGTGGTGATTGAATTCACAGAGAAAGATATTGTATGAGACAGAAACAATGCTGGAGAAATCAAACACCAACAAAACACAGGGACAAAGATCATACACTACTGGGGAAGTGAGCCATCGACTTCAAATGACAAACTCTTGACGGCGAATAAAATTGAGGGAATACGACCTCTGACCCTAACAAAGAAGGCATCTTGCATAGGCCATAAAATAGATTATTGACCCAAAATAACAGTGAGTTTGCAACTCAAGGTCAAAGATAGGCAAAAGATGTATCAATTTTGCTGATAATGGATTACCGACTTCGGAAGGTAATGATTCATGACAAGCTTCTCTGCGAGATTTCCAGAGATATACCGATTAATGCTGAGATATAAGATTGTAGATACACAAGCTGCTCAAATAAAGAAGTTGTCACTTGTTGTCTTCCCAAAAAAATTATGACATACAAGCTGCTCAAATAAAGAGGCTGCCACTTGCTGTCTTCCAAAAAAAATTATGACATACAAGCTGCCCAAATAAAGAGGCTGCCACTTGCCGTCGTCCAGGGATGTCAATAACATGCAAGCTGCTCAAATAAAGAAGCCGCCACTTGCTGTTTTCCAAGAAAATACCAATAACATACAAGCTGCTCAAATAAAGAAGCTGCCACTTGTTATCTTCCAGAAAATACCAATAACATACAAGCTGCTCAAATAAAGAAGCTGCCACTTGTTGTCTTCCAGGAAAATAACAACGTACAAGTTGCTCGTGAAGAGCTGCCGCTTGTCGTTCTCCCAAAATAATAATGCACAAGTTGCTCGTGAAGAGCTGCCGCTTGTCGTTTTCCAACGATGTCTATAACGTACAAGTTGCTCGTGAAGAGCTGCCGCTTGCCGTCTTCCACAAGATAATAGCGTACAAGTTGCTCGTGAAGAGCTGCCGCTTGTCGTTTTCCAACGATGTCTATAACGTACAAGTTGCTCGTGAAGAGCTGCCGCTTGCCGTCTTCCACAAGATAATAGCGTACAAGTTGCTCGTGAAGAGCTGCCGCTTGTCGTTTTCCACAAATAATAACGCACAAGTTGCTCGTGAAGAGCTGCCGCTTGTCGTTTTCTAAAAATAACTCAGAAGGAAATTGCGATGACACTGGCAGAGAATAAAATCTTCGTCAAAGAGAATCATGAATCAATCCTTCCCGAGGAGATCACATACTTAAATGTGCAAAATAAATGCACCATTCGTCTAGGTCGCGATTTCACTGGGGAAAATCAATGAGATAGCCTATGCAAGAGACAACAACTTCATCCAGGAATAAACTAGAGAGAAAACAGTCAAACAAGACTCCACCCAATGAGAAAGTAACTTGATTGGGGATTCATCCTATCCAGAAATGGACAAGGTAAGCTAAATCAAAAATCATCCATGAGGATTAGCTCAGTTGGGGAATTTAGAAAGGAAGCACATTTTCTGCCTAATCTAACCTTCTACTTAGAAAGAAACATGTACGCTGTTTGAATAAACAAAGTACAACCCAAAATCAACGACAAATGTGAATATGCATGCGTGGTATAAGTGTAAATGAATAAATGAATGTTATGTTGACGAAACGAGCAGACGGAATATCTTGAAGACAATAAGATATCACGACAAGATAGATACTCGGCCAATCTTAAAAAAGACGGAAAATAAACTGGAACTGGAACCACAGAGCAACGTCAGAGCATAACACGCCACAAGGTTCAAGTCTTCTGAGGAGAAAAGTATCCAAATCCAAATCTTCTAATACCAACAGGCTACTAGCATGAGACAAAGCGTACCACACTTCAGAAATCGCCCAAATAAAGGTAACCAAAACAGAGCTTAACTGGAACAACCGGGGAGTCACCAAACTTAGTACCACCAGAAACACAAGTTTACACAACCAACACCTCATGACGATTTTGAAATAAAACATGTTCGTCATGCAAGGATAAATTACTGTACTGTTGCATTTCATGGCTTGACCATCCTCGGAACAACTGTTAATATTCCTTTCATTATTTATGACGCATTTTAAAATAAAATACTTTAAATAACTTTATTTCAAATATTTCCATAAAAATTAAAATTTTGCCCACAAAAGGTAAATGCTCAAGTTTCATTAATAAGATGGTAGTTTGCTAACAATGTGACTCCAACGGTTTACAAAAGCTTGGGAAACAGTACATGAAAGGAAAAGGTTACACAAAAACAATGATCACTATTCTCCCTAACAACTTCAAATTCCAAAATGTGCTCAAATGCCAAGACTGGTCTGACCAAAAGCCTGCCTAAGCCGCCCCTTCGGGTTTTCAACTTAGCAAACTGTCAACTCAAACCTAAGCGAAATACTTCTTGACTGCATCGGCGTTCATGGGACGCGGGAGCTCTTCACCGTCCATATTGGTGAGAATCAAAGCACCTCCAGAGAAAACTTTCTTAACGACATACGGTCCTTCATAATTCGGAGCCCACTTGCCCCTAGAATCAGGTTGGAAAGATAATATCTTCTTGAGCACAAGGTCACCTTCTCTGAACTCGCGTGGTCGAACCTTCTTATCAAAAGCCTTCTTCATTCTCTGCTGATATAATTGACCGTGACACAACGCCGTCAATCTCTTCTCTTCAATTAAATTCAACTGATCATATCTACTTTGACACCATTCGGCCTCAGAAAGTTTAGCTTCCATCAACACTCTCAAAGACGGAATCTCGACCTCCACGGGGAGTACAACTTCCATACCATAAACTAAGGAAAAAGGAGTTGCGCCCGTTGAAGTCTGAACTGAAGTACGGTACCCGTGTAAAGAAAACGGAAGCATTTCATGCCAATCTTTATAAGTTACCACCATCTTCTGGACAATCTTTTTGATATTCTTGTTAGCAGCTTCAACAGCCCCATTCATCTTTGGTCTGTAAGGAGAAGAATTATGATGTTCGATCTTGAACTCTTCACAAAGCTCTCTCATCATCTTGTTATTCAAATTCGAACCATTATCAGTGATAATCTTGCTCGGGATACCGTATCGACAAATGATCTGATTCTTGATAAATCTGACTACCACCTGTCTGGTTACATTAGCATAAGATGCTGCTTCCACCCATTTAGTAAAAATAATCGATCGCTACCAAGATGAAACGATGACCATTTGAAGCTTTGGGTTCAATCATTCCAATCATATCAATGCCCCACATAGAGAAAGGCCAAGGTGAAGAGATAACATTGAGGAGGGTCGGTGGCACATGTATCTTGTCCGCATAAATTTGGCATTTATGACATTTCTTCACATATTTGCAGCAATCAGATTCCATTGTCATCCAATAGTAACCAGCTCTCAACATCTTTCTAGCCATTGCATGTCCGTTGGCATGAGTGCCAAAGGATCCTTCATGTACTTCTTGCATTAGCATGTCTGCTTCACGTCTGTCTACACATCTGAGCAAGACCATGTCGTAATTCCTCTTATACAAAACCTCTTCATTAAGGAAGAAACTGCTTGCTAATCTTCTCAATGTCTTCCTATCTTTATTGGATGCCCCAGGCGGATACTCTTGAGTTTGAAAAACACGTTTAATGTCATAGAACCACGGTTTGTCGTCAGTGACCTCTTCTACTGAGAACACATGAGCAGGTCTATCGAGGCGCATAACCCGGATGGTAGGCACGTCGTTCCAACCATTCACTTGAAACATTGAATACAAAGTAGCCAAAGCATCGGCCATTTGGTTCTCATCTCTAGGGATATGATGTAATTCCACTTTGTTGAAGAAGGTTAACAATCTTCTAGCATAATCTCTGTAAGGGATCAAACCAGGATGACGAGTCTCCCATTCTCCTTTGATCTGATTAATTACCAATTCCGAATCTCCATAAATATCAAGAATCTTAATCCTTAGATCCACTGCTTCTTCGAGACCCATAATACATGCCTCATATTCAGCCATGTTGTTCGTGCAGTCAAACTTCAATCTCGCCGTGAACGGGATATGAGTACCTCGGGGAGTGACGATGATTGCCCCAATTCCATTTCCATAAGATTTCACAGCTCCGTCAAATATCAAACCCCAATGCGATTGGGGATCAGGTCCTTCTTCAGGTAACGTCTCTTCACAATCTTTAGCTTTCAGGTACATAACATCTTCATCTGGGAAATCAAACTTGATGGATTGATAATCGTCAATTGGTTTGTGAGCCAAATGGTCGGCTAAAATACTCCCTTTGATTGCTTTCTGAGTGTGATACTCAATGTCATATTCAGATAACAACATCTTCCAACGGGCTATTCTTCCAGATAAGGCAGGCTTCTCAAAGATATACTTGATTGGATCCATTTTGGAGATCAACCAAGTGGTGTGGTTAATCATATACTAGCGCAGACGGTGAGCAGCCCAAGCTAAAGCACAACAGGTTTTCTCAAGCATTGAGTATCGAGACTCACAGTCTGTGAATTTCTTACTCAGATAATATACCGCATGTTCCTTTCTTCCAGTCTCATCTTGTTGACCAAGCACACATCCCATGGAACCCTCCAATATAGTCAGGTACATAATCAAAGGTCTTCCTTCCACCGGAGGAATCAAAATGGGAGGTTCAAGCAAATATTCTTTGATGCTATCAAAAGCTCTCTGACAATCTTCTGTCCACACACATCCTTGGTTCTTTCGGAGAAGCTTGAAAATCGGCCCACAGGTAGCAGTCATATGAGATATAAATCTAGAAATATAGTTCAGTCTCCCAAGGAATCCTCTTACTTGTTTTTCCGTCTTGGGTGCGGGCATTTCCCGAATAGCTTTGACTTTATCAGGATCTACCTTAATACCTTTCTGACTGACAATGAACCCCAGAAGTCTTCCAGAACGAACACCAAAAGTGAACTTGTTGGGATTCAGACGGAGTTTATACTTTCTCAAGTGCTGGAATAACTTCAACAAATGTTCCAAATGATCTTCTTCAGTCTGTGATTTGGCAATCATGTCATCCACGTACACTTCTATCTCTTTATGCATCATGTCATGGAACAAAGCAGTCATGGCCCTTTGGTATGTTGCGCCAGCATTCCTCAAACCAAACGGCATAACCCGATAGCAAAATGTTCCCCAAGATGTAATGAAAGCTGTCTTCTCCATATCTTCTGGTGCCATTTTGATTTGATTGTAACCAGAGAAACCATCCATGAAAGAAAAGACTTTGAACTTGGCGGTACTGTCGACCAATACGTCAATGTGCGGTAATGGGAAGTCATCCTTTGGGCTAGCTCTATTCAGATATCTATAGTCTACACACATCCGAACCTTGCCATCTTTCTTTGCAACAGGCACTATATTGGCTAACCATTGAGGATAGACCGATGTAACAAGGAAACCTGCATTAATCTGCTTTTAAACTTCTTCTTTGATCTTGTCAGCCATATCGGGACGAGTCCTTCTCAACTTCTGCTTAATCGGCGGATATTCAGGTCTCAGCGGTAAATGATGCTCCACAATATCGTTGTCCAAACCTGGCATATCTTGGTAGGACCAAGCAAACACATCAACATACTCTTTGAGAAGCTCCAACATTTTCTCTTTGACCTCTGGGATAAGCAATGCTCCGACTTTGACTTCCTTTTTATCTTCTTCATCACCCAAATTGATCAACTCTACAGGTTCTTCAAATGGCTGAATAATCTTCTCATCATGCTCAAGCAAACGGGAAATTTCAACAGGAATCTCTTCACTATCCTCTTCTTCGGCTCTGAACACAGGGAATTCAAAGTTGGGAGAGGGCATAGGATCATTGTTTTCAATGGTTAAGTCATGGATTAATCTGCACATATGATTATGCTTTATTTTAGAAATCGATTAATATGAATGTTGTACAAATGAAACAAAATATTATTATATTTTCCTATTACTACCAATTAATTTTCATTACTATTTCCCAGAAAAAGTGAAAAATAAAACAGTAGTGGACAAAATAACAATTTTATTCATTGAAGGGAAATACTTGAAACAAAGGGCCCAGACATTTCTCTTTTGCCTTGGGCAGAGCAAAAGGATTTATTTTTATCATAGCCCGACACAAAATACTTTTCGCCTTGGGCATAGCGAAAGTTTTCAAAAAACAAAACAAAATATTACTTGGAAATGTGCATCACAACAGGAACATCAACAGCTATCTAGTTTTGGCAAGCCAATCCAGGCGTCACAAAATCGGGTAAATCCTCTTCGAAATCGTCCCCTATGATAGCATCAACCTCAGGAGGAGTCGGGTGGATAAAACCTGCACTTCGGAAAACCTCTTGAATCGTATGAGTAACCACTTCTTGCTTGACTCTTGCAGACACGGGACGAAAACCAAGACCTTCTCCAGACTTGTTCTCGGGCAAAGTCAGCACCTGGCCCCAACCTTCAGCCGAACCACTTTCAACCACTCGTCGCGCATCCTCAAAAGAAGAGATAGACGTCCCTTGCTTCTTCACTTCATTCTTAGCAACAGATAGAGCTTGGAACTGGGTTCCAACATCCTCATCAGCATCAATAAAAGAGAAGGATGATAAATGGCTTACCACCATAGCCTGCTCTCCACCGATCATTACCAGCTTTCCATGCCTTACAAACTTCAGTCTCTGATGGAGCGTGGAAGTGACTACCCCTGCATCATGGATCCATGGACGACCCAATAAGCAACTGTAGGCAGCACGAATATCCATTACTTGAAAAGTGATCTGAAAAGTATGAGGACCAATTACTATAGGAAGATCTACTTCACCAATGACAGTCTTCCTAGAACCATCAAACGCTTTAACAATTACTCCACTGGGTCTCATGGGAGCACCTTGATATGAGAGTCGAGACAATGTAGTCTTGGGAATTACATTCAACGACGAACCTGTATCTACCAGCATACTTGATAAGGTATCATTTCCGCAACTTATTGAGATATGCAAAGCCATATTATGGTTCCTTCCCTCCTTCGGGAGCTCTTCATCACTGAAACCAAGATTGTTACATGAAGTAATATTTCCCACAATTCCATCAAATTGGTCAACCGTCACATCATGATCCACGAACGCCTGGTCCAAGACCTTCATCAAAGCTTCTCTATGGGCACCAGAATCTCTCAGTAAAGCAAGCAAAGAAATCTTGGAAGGAGTTTGCAATAGTTGATCCACAATCTTATATTCACTTCTCTTGATAAGCTTCAAGATCTCATCCTCCTCAGGGCGAGGGATAGGTTCACTGGATCGGCCTATCTCAACCCTTGGTTCAACATTTCTCGCTGGAATTTCTGCCGGTATAGGTCTCCTAACTTGAATTTCCGGTCTCTTCAAAGGTACTGCTGCAAAGACACGTCCACTTCTTGTAACTCTACTCACATCAGCAATGTTAATAAAAGATGGTCTTGTCGGTATAGGGACTTCTACCCCATTCTCAATCATTGTGGCATTATACTTATACGGTACAGCTTGGTCTGAGTTGTAAGGCACAGGACCAGGTGGATAAATGGTCAAAGGAGCAACAGGTGCAGTATGACTGTCGTAAACGATCTCTACTGATTCAGGCAAATTGAATTATGGTATTATAACATTCACTTCATCCTCCGGATCTCTGTCATATGTAATAGTGATAACTCTCTGGTCTAACAACTTTTGAATATCCTCCTTCACAATAGGACAATCAGCCTCCCTTGAACAAAATTCACAACCATCATAATCATGTTGATGCCTAACAAAGTCAAGTCTTATCAAACTCTGATGTAACCTGATCAACGACTCTCTTATGTGTTCAACTTGAAAAACTCGAAACTTTCCCAGACAAACTTCCACCATATTCACTGAAGCTGCCCCATGTCGAGGCAAAGGATTATCTCTAACATTCGGATTAACATCCTTGAAAGATAAGATACCATTCTTAATCAATCTCTGCACGTCCGCCTTCAAAGCAAAACAGTTTTCAAGGTTGTGCCCCGGCGACCCTTGATGATATTCACAAAACTGATCCGCCTTGTACCACGGAGAAGTACTATTCGGTGCGACAGGAGGAGGCTTCGTCGTTATGAGATTCTTTCTGATAAGAGCAGGGAATAATTCAGTATAAGTCATAGGAATGGCATCGAACTGCGGCTTCCTTGGTGAACGGTTCTGATTGTTGAATGGATAAGCCTGTTGTCGAGGCTGCTGCTGAAATGGCCGTTGTTGAGTTGGTGGGGTTTGATGAATTGGGGTCATCAAAGCTGGGCGGACAGCCGGAGTGACTGCCGCAACGTGCGAGTAACCTCTCCTTGGTCTCCCTGGGAACAATGCACTGACATCCTGTTCTTTTCTTTTCGGGAAAACACTTCCAAACTTCTTAGTACTGCTAGACGGACTTCCTTCTTTAACCAAACGCCCTTCTCGAATCCCTTCCTCCAACCGCATGCCCATGCTTACCATTTCGGTGAAGTCACTGGGTGCGCTGGCAACCATTCTTTCATAGTAAAAGGAACCTAAAGTCTTCAAGAATATCTTCGTCATCTCTTTCTCTTCAAGAGGTGGATAGATTTGAGCAGCAATTTCACGCCACCTCTGGGCGTATTCCTTAAAAGATTCTCTGTCCCTCTGCGACATCGCCCGGAGTTGATCCCTGTCCGGTGCCATGTCAACGTTATACTTATACTGGTGAACAAAGGCTTCGCTAAGATCGTTGAAGTTGCGTATCCGAATGCTGTCTAAACCCATATACCACTTTAGAGCAGCACCCGTCAAACTGTCTTGAAAATAGTGAATCAACAAGTCATGATCATCGGAATACATAGACATCTTTCTCACGTACATAGTCAAGTGACTTCGAGGACACGAATCACCCTTATATATCTCAAAGTCTGGCACTTTGAATTTTGCTGGAATCTTGACATTCGGAACTAAACAAAGGTCATGCGTGTTCTTCCCAAACAAATCCTTCCCCTTTAACGCTCTGAGCTCCTTCTGCATTTCATGGAACTGATCTTGAAATTCTTCCATTCTATCAAAAAGACCCAAACTTTCAGCAGGCTCGGCAGGATAAGTAGGTTCATTCAAGTATGGCACGGAGTGAATCACAAGAGCGACAATTGTCATCACCGGTTGCGGAAAAGGTGTTACAGACGGGATTACCGGCGGCATGGCAGTTGTCTCTGGTTGAGGAGGAGACAAAGCAGGTTGAAACAAAGGCTGTACGACAGGCTGATACCCCTCTGGCACAAAGTTGTAAGGCATTCCCCACGGAAAACCTTTCGGCATCTGATGTTGAAGCGGAGAGTTGATTTGAGTCACAGATGTTGGAACGGTGACAATCTCGGAAACCACAGTAGTTGAAGTCTGAGTCTCAGCAGCTGTAGTCGATGGCTGATTCTGAACAGCCACCAAACTTTCCACTAACGCAGTTAACTTTTCCATCTCGATACAAAGGGTAGCAACTTCCCCACGAAGCTCATGATTTTCATGTTCCAGATCTTCCATTTTCCTCTGACGATTGGCTCGAGTGTCGTATCGATGAGACAGCTTGACAACCTTTGGAGTGGAAAAAGAAACAAGGATAAGACTCTAGAAAACATGTGAAGTGGAATGTTGAATGATGCATGATGTGTGATGCAAATGATGATTCATTTTAATAGTTTTTCAAGGAACTTCAATAATTTTGCACACATCAATGGTAAAGGAATTTGGAACAACAAAAACTCAATCCATTAATCAAAAGCGGTAAATTACAACTTACAACTTTGGAATAACAAAACAATGAATTACAACCTTGGGATAACAACCCAATAATAAAAGCAGTAAACTACAACTTTGGAACATGAAGCCCATAATAAAGCAATAAATTACAACTTTGGGACATGAAGTCCATAATAAAAGCAGTAAATTACAACTTCGGAACATGAAGCCCTTTTACAAAGTTTTACAAAATGACATCAATAAAATAAAACTAAAAGCTAAAGATCACTCAGAATCATCAGATGAAGGACCAAACACCAACTGTAACCGGAGCTTCCTGATCTTCTCTTCATAAAAGTTTTCCATCTCTTTCTTCTCAGCTACCAGTCGATCAATGATTTCCTTTTGCGGATTAGGAACAAGAGCAACACTTACCGAACCTTCCTTCTTTCTCTTCCTTTCACTAGCATACTTCTTCAGTAACGCATCCTTTTGACGAAGCTTCTCATCATGATCAATAAACCAGCCGTCTTGAATAAACAGCAACTCCTCCTTATCCTTTAGCTGTCGAGCCAGGACCCGATTCTCATATTCAGACATATTATACTTTTCTTTCCAAGCATCCCTCTCGGACTTCATCCTAGCCAGATTTCCTTGGTATTCTCCTATATTCTCGATAGGGATAACAACAGATGACGATGCAACGGTAGGGAATAAAGGTTTCTCAGGTTTATAGGGCATCTTGAGAGCACAAGCCCTAGCGCGGACCCATTGTAGGTAAGGTTCCAAAGAAACGGCACCCCTATGTCCTAACATATCTCTCCCTTTCCTATGGATGTGGCGCCAAGCTCCTTCAATCTCCCTCTTAGCTGTCTGGTGATCTTGTCCTTCCTGTAGAAAGAAACCACTCACATGGATGTTGTTCGGCTTGTCCCTCATCGGGTATCCAAACTGACAGCGCGCGAGAACAGGGTTATAGTTAATTCCACCTCTCGTACCGAGAAGAGGCACGTTAGGAAAAGCGCCACAGCTATCGATGATCTTCACGTTATAGTAAACTCGATTATACCAATCAATGTCGAAATGAGTGAGAGCCATAATCTTTGGCGCCCATCGCGTCTCCTTCTCGAGATACCAGAAAACATCAGACCCAGGTAGATGAGAAACATACCACTGATACAGCAACGATGCACAACAAATAATCATTCCTCCTTGATAAGAGTTTCGAAGATGGATGGAGTAGTAGGTATCTCCTAGCAGCGTAGGGACCGGATTTCCAATCAAGAAGATTCTGATGGCGTTGATATCCACAAACTTATCAACGTTAGGGAACAAGAATAGACCATAAGCGAGTAAAGCAAAAACGTCTTCAAAGGCAATAATATCTTCTATCTCAGTGAAATGACGAGCTTTCTTCAAAAAAAACTGCGCAGACAAACCTCAGATTCCCCCTTTTGTAGTCATGTTCTCCTCTATCTCTGACTTCTTCAAGTGGGTGATGGTCGCTATCTCGTGAGATTTGGGATCCTCCTCTAAGCCAGAAAAAAGGAACACAGTCGGTGATCGGCAAACCAAGTATGTAGGAATACTCTTCTAAGGTGGGCATCAACTGGTAATCCGGAAAGGTGAAACATCGGTACAAAGGATCGTAGAATTGGACCAATGTACTAAGGATGCCTTCCTTAATCTTGCGCTTCATGAGAGGTATAATGGACCCATACTTTCTCTAAAAATCCGTCGGGTTCTCGATCTTAGGAATCAAACTCTTCAGTTCTTCAATCTCGGGCTCCTTAAAATTAAAACTCCGAGTGTTTCTCCTTCCAAATTCCATAATAGCTGAGATGTCTGCGAAAATCATTCCTAAGTTCCTTGAAAAACAAGTTTTTTACAAAGATGTTGATGAATGCATGAATGAATGATAATGCAACAGTCACACACAAGTTCACAAACATGGGGTTCAAAGGTTCAACGTTCGGCATGGAGTCGAGGGTAAAGCCCACCCAAAGGTATGTACTATCGGTTCAATCACCTGCAAGACAAGGTTCTAAGAGTTCCCAGAGTCTACATTCCTCCTTCGGATATTACCAACGTCTTGATTACTCAATAATTAGCAATATTCTCAAGAGAAACTCGTCTGAGCGTAGCATCGCGTAACAACTACTTCCGAATTACTCCGTTATAGTCTCCGCGCTACACCTAAAAAGGCCAAGATGGGTTAGGGCTCTACGGTCCTCAATTTCTCTAGCTCCTAGGTCGAAAATAATAATGTCTTCCCGATTACTCGGTAAACAAATATTAAGTTCAAGAGGGCCTTCCATTGAGTGGGGGATCTCATGCCTCCTTCTTCGGGATTACTCCCTCAAAGTTAACATGACTGTACCGCCCGTCCTATTCCTTAAGTGTAACTTAATCCGGGTATAGGATTCGTCCTTTGCAAAAAACCTAAACAACCCCAATTTAAACACATAATCAAACAAATCAAATAATAATAAAACAGATAAGACAAATTAGGCTTAACCCACTTAGGGATGGACCAGCAAAAGGTCAATTTGTCCCCAGCAGAGTCGCCAATTCTGTAGCAATAAAAAAATGTAGCGGGATAAATCAGAGATTGAATTATTGATTAATTCGTCTCACAAAAGCAAGAGTCGCCACCGTGCTTTATTATTTCCAAGGGAAAAGGGGAAAGAGCGAAATAAAACCCTAAATATGCAATGTAAGATAATACTTTTTAAAATTAATAAAATACAAGGCGTTTTTGAAAAGATCTATGGTTCGGGGGTTGGTTATACAGTGGGAAGGTATTAGCATCCAATGTATCTATAGTACTCTATAGGAACCTTTTGAAATATCTGTTTATTGAAATTGATCGTTTGATTAAAAAAAATAAATTGTTTTGGCCGAAAAGGGGTACGGACGGTTTTTTTGAAGATACGACGACCTAATGTCGAAGTTTTTGCTTAAAAGGTATGAGTTTTGAAAAGATTGAGTTTTGGGGGGAAAATTGTCTTAAGCTTTAATGAAATGCAAAAAAATATTCGCGTGATCGGACTTGAGGACATGAAGTCAACAAATTTAATCGTTTTTCCCTTGGATTTAGACGTAAACGGAATAAGCAAGTAAATATGAAATAATTAAATAGAAAATTATGCGGATAATGATTAAATAGCAACAATTAAATAATACACTAAATGGTGCGAACATGCATTTTTTATATTTTTGTTTAATATTAATGAAAAGAAAATGTTTTAATAGTTTTCATTTTTTATGCATTTTTTATGTAGACAAAGCATGAGAATTAATTTAAAGAAAAATAAAATGTTTTAATTCTTAAATTCTATTTTTTTATATATTTTTTGTATTAATATTAACTAAAGCGAGGGAAATAATTAAATAAAATGTTTTTTAAGTTTTAATTTTTATGTTTTTGTAATATTAATATTTTTAGGTATTTTTGGTATTAATATAAAGTATTACTTGATAAATAAATCTAAACTAAATTAAACTTTAAAAGTTATTTAACTAAACCTAATAAAAAATACTAACATTTCTAGATTAAACCTAATGTTAAACTAATAAAATGATCCCATTATTAAAAAAAAAGTTTTAATTAAATTATACCTCTCATTTTGATTAACTCTAATAATTAACTAAATCAATAAAGTTTTAAAAACTAAAATAGAAAAAAGGTGTATTTAGAAATAAAGGGGTGAGACATAAATAAACATATGGGCTAAAAGGTTTTAAAGGGGGCCAATTAGAAACAGAGATGGGGGGTGTTTCAAGAAAATCGTTGGGCTTTGGCTAAGGGGACAGGGTTAAGGCCCATACATTATTGATTGGTTTTAGGGGTTAAACAAATGTTTAGTTTGGGATTAGGGTTCACAAGGTTTTGGCATAGTGGCGCATGCTTGTTTGTTCGTATCGTCTTCTTCTTGATTCGTCCTCATCTTCTCTCATGCCCTCGCCTGAACTCCCTTGCCCAATGGCCACCAGCTTCCTCCACTTCTTCTTCCCTCCAAAGACAGCGTTATGGCGACGGATTTACGGTACAAATCATTTTCTTATTCGTTTAGGGTTTTGTTACAATTTTGCATGTTTATGATTCTTTTATCCATTTCTGATTCTTATTCTCTATTGCAATGGTTGTTTGAGGTATTTGACAGAAAAAATTTGGGAGAAATGCGTTACCTTCGGAGATGGAGGAAGGAGGGTTGGGGGCGAGCTAGGAGGCCGGGGCGAGGAAGGTTGACGCCGTGAGCTTGCTTCAGTTGCCTGGTCTGTCTTCTTATTGCTTAAGTTTGATGATGACTTGAAAACCTCGGTGCAATATATTCTTCTCTTCTGCCTTTGCCTTGTTTTGCTTAATTGTCGCCTATGATGAATATCTGTGAGGCTTTTCCTTCTTCTCCTTTAATCGCTTCTGTATGTTGGGTTTGGTTGCCTGGATGCCTTGAATGCTTTACTGTTGCCTTGAAACATGTTGAAATGGTTTGACAGTGTTGATGCTTTGATGCTTTGTACACTTTTTTTCTTCTTATGACTTTGCCTTGCTACTGTTCGCTTGAACTTGGTTTCCTGGACGCCTATGATGATGTGTTGAGGCTTTGATGCTTTGTACACTTTTTTCTTCTTCTGACTTTGCCTTGCTACTGTTCGCTTGAACTTGGTTGCCTGGATGCCTATGATGACATGCTTCTGAGGCTTTTGTGTCTGGATGTTGATTTATGGTTTATGCTATGGTATTCTGGTTCTTGTTGGACAGTTTTGGTGGTTTAAGGTTTGATGATGGTACAGGTTCTACTGGTTTATGCCATAAGGTTTTACCGGTTTAGGCCAAGGTTTTACTGGTTTTTGGCCATGTTGGTTAAGGCTTTACAGGTTTCAACAGGTTATAGTAGCAGGTTTGTGGTTTAGGCCATGAGGTTATTGGTTTTTGTCTTGATACAATAGGTTTTGAGGTGTTGATATGGTTTTAGGTTTAATGGTGTTTATGCTGGTTTAGGCCATGGTTGTGAAATGGCTATGGTTAGGCTGGACAGCAGGTTGTGTTTTGAGACTTTGAGAGTTTTGTATATTGACAGATTTTTGGTTTTTTGGAAGGCTTCTAGACAGGTTGAACTCTTGAATTTTTTAAAGGGTTTTTGGTTGTTGTTATAACAGTTGCTGGCTTCCCTCTTGGAGGTTTTCGTTAGCAGGTTGTATATTTTTAATATTTTCTTTGATGCCTCTGCACTTCCTACTGTTTTATCAGTTTTGTTTCTATTCTTCTTTCATGCTTTCTTTTCTTATTGACTGTGTTACTGCAGTTTATTTGTTATCCTTTTCTGCCTAAACCAAAACCTGTAAAACCACACTACTTCCTCTCTTCTCTCTCTTAGTACATTTGATACATTAAAATGATGTACTGTACTGTATTTGTTCTGAAAGAGCATGCTGGAAAATGATGTAAAATGGAAATACATTGCTTGCAAAAATTGTTTTAAACTGCACATTTGCTTCTCTTTGTCTTGCATGGGAGCCTATTTTATTTTGACTTCTTCCTACCTTTGGGTAGTTTACGTTGGAATGCTGTCTTGTGAAAATGTATATGCTGTTTTGTATGCTTTGACAATGCAGCTTTGACAAGAATGAATTTGTGTAATTGTTTTTGGATTATGCAGTTTTCAAATAAAATGTGTAATTGATTTTGAAATGTGCTATTTTGACAAGAAAATGATTTGTGCATGTTTTTAAATTGTGCATTCATTTTTATCAATTAAAAATTCATCCCTTTTTGTGAACCGGGAGAAATCCCGTGATTTGCAAAAAGGGTAAAAACTGATTCCAGCCGTTTGCTTTTAATGATGAACGCTTAAAATTAATTTTTTTGCTTTTAATTATTTATTTATTTCTGACTTTTTTTCTTTTAATTTTTGCAGGTAAAATCAAATGATCAATCAAAGAAGTATTGGATGAAAAATGAAGATTTTAGAACTTAGGAAAAAAATAGGATAGTTTTTATTTCATTTTAAACTTTTTATGTAATTGTCATTATAAATACTTTGTACAATAGTATTTAAACAACAATTGTAATAATTAGAATAAAGATGAATAAAAAATTCTATTATTTACCAATTAATTCTTTTCCTTTCCAATTGTTTATTTTACCGTTTATAATTCTTTAAATTATATAATAACTGAAAATAAATTTCAATTACTTAAATTCAGAATAATAAACAATTAAATAAACATCAATGACCAATCAACTTCTCTTCGATTAATTATTTCATTATTTATAGTTCTTCTAAATTATAATAACTGAAAATAAAATTTCAATTATTTAAACCTAGAACAATAAATAATTAAATAACATCGTTTGATCAATTAATATACCTCTTTTCAAATATTTACTTTATTATTTATAAATCTTTAAATTATATAATAACTGAAAATAAATTCCAATTATTTAAATTTAAGATAATAAATAATTAATAAACATTGTCTGATCAGTTAATAAACTTAGCGTTCAAAAAATAAACAGTTCTCGACTTGAAAAAGTTAGGAATTTTAAAATCAATAGCTCAAAACGCTTGCAATGTAATGATGCAGATGGGAGATGGTATCTTAGGTCAAAATTTGGGGTACAACAGACACCACATTCTTAGATTTGAAAGTTTATTTTGTTTGTTTCCCCTTTTGACAAGCATCGCAGAGTCTATCTTTGACGAAATTTCTCTTAGGCAACCCAATGACAAGATCATGCTTGATTAGTTTATTCAAGTGTTCCATGTGAATATGACCAATTCTTTTGTGCCACAGCCATGAATCATCGTTGTTCACCATGAGACATTTTACCTTCAAAGATGGATCATCAAGGGAAATCATGAATATATTATTGATTCTTTTACCTTTAAGTATAACCTTATGTGTGACTTTGTCTTCTATCAAGCATTCATCCTTGGTGAACTTGACCTTGAAGCCTTTGTCACAAAGTTGGCTAATACTAAGAAGATTGTGCTTTAGTCCTTCAACATAAAGAACATCTTCAATGGATGTGAAAGGTGGAGCACAAACTTTGCCTTTTCCAAGGATTCTTCCCTTATTATTGTCTCCATAAGTGACAAAACCCTTGGCCTTTAGCACTAGATTTGAAAATTGGTTTATCTCTCCCGTCATATGCTTTGAACAACCACTATCAAGATATCAAAGATTGCATGTGGTCTTCAAGCATACCTACAAAACAAATTAGGCTTTGTTAGGTACCCAAGTTGCTTTGGGTCCTTCATAATTAGTGCCTTTCTTTACCCACACATAATGCCCACTTGCCACACTAAAGTTTCTAACATAGCAAGCATTAGGTGTATGGCCTTTAATGCCACAATAAAAACAAGTAGGTTCAAAGTTACTTCTATATCTAGAAGGATAAGATTTCTTCTTAGGAAATGTTTTTTTTTTAGGATATTGATGAACTATTTTAGGTTTGTTCACTTTCTCTTTGGATGATTGATCACTAGCCTTAACAAAGATATTTTTATTAGAACTTGGTTTTGAAAACTTTGAATATCCAAGTCCACTTTTATCATTGGAGTATCTTTTTTGTCTAAGAAAACCTTCCAATCCAATTTGGCCTTTTTCATATCTTTCAATGACTCTTTTCAATTGGACAATTTAGAAAGAGGGTGATTCACAATTTTTGCATACAAAATTCTGTTTTTGTTCATCACTTGATTTTTGTTTTTCTTCTTTGAAATCTTTTTCCATAGATTCACATTTTTCTTCTAAGGATGAAATTTGTTTCTTTTATGATGAGATAGTTTTATACAGAATTTTGAATTCATTCAATAGTTCATCTATAGAACCTTGTGCAACACTATCAAAAATATAAAATTCATTACTAACTTTATTGTGTTCATCATCGGAATGGTGTGAGGCCATCAACGCTAGATTTTCACTTTCATCACTATCGGAATCGGATGAGGAACTTATTTCATTATCCTCCCATGCAACATAGGCCTTTTTGTTCTTGAATCCCTTTTTGCTTTTGAAGCCACCTTTCTTGGAGAGTTTTGGACAATCCGGCTTGATATGACCTTGCTTACCACATTCGTAACATGTGACTTCTTGTGTTGATGTGGAAGCTTCCTTTTTCTTAAATTGTTTCTTTCCTTTTGAATGAGAAAAGGGTTTGTCATTTCTACCAAAGAACTTACCAAGCCTTTTAAAAAGAAGCATGAAATTTTCATTTTCTTCCGGATTGTCTTCCTTTTCAACTTCCTTGGAATCTATCTTCAAAGCAATATTCTTGTATTTCTTCTCTTGATTTTCATGTTTTTCAAGTCTTTCGAGTTTCGTTTCATATTCTTGAAGTTTCCCAAACAATGTTGCAGATGTCATGGAGTAAAGACTTTTCTTTTCTGAGATTGTCGTTACCTTTGGTTGCCATTCCCTAGTTAAGGACCTAAGTACTTTCAGATTTAGTTCATCATTCGTCAAAGTCTTACCAAGAGCACTTAGATGATTTTTCAAGTGCACAAATCTCTTTTGTAGGTCAAGAATTGTTTCTTCGGGATACATTCGAAATAATTCGTATTCTTGACTCAGGGTATTTAGTCTTGATCTTTTTACTTCAACCGTTCCTTCATGAGTTTGTACCTAGGTATCCCATATTTCTTTTGCTGTCTTGCATGCCGAGACACAGAAGAATTCATCCATGCTAAGTGCACCTTGAAGAAGGTTTATTGCCTTTTTATCATAGAGAACTTTCTTCTTATCATCATCGTCCCATGCAGCTTTAGGCTTTGATGAGCCAACAACATTGATTATCATTATAGGGATAAATGGACCATTATCGACGACATCCCATATTTCTTCTCCTTGTGCTTCTAGATGTGCCTTCATGCGTATTTTCCAGAAGTCAAAATATTCACCACAAAATAGAGGAGGCTTGTTGTTACTACCACCATCTCTAAAAACGGGATTTTGATTTGCGGAAGCCATTCTGAATCTTTTAGGAACAGGTTACCTATAACCTTCTCAAATGCCAATTGTAAGTACTAAGTGCGCCTAAGAGGGGGGGGGGGGGTGAATTAGGTACTTTAAAAAATTTTGGTTTTAGTGATTATGGATATTATTTTTCTGGATTATGGTGAGTATAGGAAAGAGTAAAGTGCAGAAAAATAAAGAGACACGAGCGATATATCCTGGTTCCCCTCACAGTCCGAGAGTACTCCAGTCCCCTTTCAACATGAAAGAGATATCCTTATTGTGGTAAACTTAAACAAGAACTACCAAAAAATTCAAGAACAATCCTCTTGGACCAAGAACAATCCTCTTGGATTTTCACTATGTCAACAATGAGAACAATCCTCTCAAAGTGAGTACACTTGTATCCAACAATCCTGGAAAGACAAGATTTTAAAACCACTTAAACTTATTTCCAATAATCCTGGAAAAATAAGTAAGTAACTATCAATATTTGATTTTGAGTGAGTTGAGTAGTATTGATCACTTAGAGTGATTTAACAATGAATGATCTTCTCTTCCAATGAAATAATGTACAATGACTCAAGATATAAATGCTCAAAGTTTTCTGGTTAACAGTATATGAAAGTGTGTAGAAAACTTATGTATGAAAGTGAAGAAAAGCTTGAGTTTGTATTTTGAAAATTCAGAAAATATATTTGGAAGAGGTTGTTGAAAATGATTTTGAAAATGAATATTTATATGTTCATAGCACCTTTTTGAAACATCATAAAGTTTTGTAAATGAATCATGAACAATTTCCAAGATTGAGTGAAAGGTTTCAATGAAAAGGTATTATGAACAGGCATGTGCAAAGCTACTATTTTTCAAAATCGTGCAGCATGCAATCGATTGCACCCTTTGTGTAAATCGATTGCACGGGGTTTCAACAACTATATTTTCAAAAGTATTAAGTGTGCAATCGATTGCACAAGAATGTAAATCGATTGCATGTGAAGTCAGTAGCAAAAAATGATTGAGTGTAATCGATTGCACAAGCAATGTAAATCGATTGCACTGAGAAACAGAAGCAAACATTTTGAAAATTTTAAGCATGCAATCGATTGCACAAGCAATGTAAATCGATTGCACTGAGAAACAGAAGAAAAAGATCTGAAAGATTGAAGCATGCAATCGATTGCACTAATATGCAAATCGATTGCACTCAAGTGAAAAATGAATTTTAACTTTGAAAAACTTGAGTAATGATTTATAAAACATTTCTTATTCACCATTGAGCATCTATATCTTAAGATCAAAGTAAGTATTATCATTATACCTTGATAGTTTCTAAGAGCTTGAACTGAAGACTTTGTCCATAGATGCTTTGAGCTTGATCATAAATCTTTGCCTTCTTTGTCAATCATGGTTTGTCTTCATCAAAACAAAAAGTTTATTTGAGAAGCTTGATTTTACATGGTTTGGTTCACAGTAAAGAGAAAAAGAATTTAGAAGAAAGTGTTTATCACAGTATAAGAGTTGTCAAACTCAGCTGTAAAAGCATCACAATTTTATCAATTCCACAAGCAACAAAGTACAAAAGCAGCCAGCAAAAGTCAGCATTTGACATATACATAAAGAAGGAAAACTCAGAAAATGTTCATCACAGTACAAGAGCTGTTAAACACACCTGTAAAAGCATCACAAAAGCCAAGTACAGAATCAAAAGTCAGCAAGCAAAGTCAGAGGCAGCATAGCAAGGTACAATAAAGTTAACTTGTTGAAAATCAGCAAAAATGACAAATTCGAATTGTAGTTATCTCTCTTAAGTCAAACTTTTACAGAAAACAAGCAAGCAGGCTCATAGTATAAAAAGAGAAACCCTGAGTTTACAAAAAGGGGCGGAATCAATAACCCAACAAAATCCTTGTCACATAAACAACAACAAAGTTCACAAATATACATAATCAAGGAGAGTTCACAACAGATTTCACAAACCCATATACAAAGAAACAAAAACGCAAATCGTATACAAGCAACAAAAAAACCCTAAAAAACAGTTTATCATCATTTTCCAGAAAAACCAAACCCTTTAGAAATAACAAGGAGAAACAAATCAAAAAGATCTCACCAAGATAAATCCTGAAATCAAGCTGGTAAAACCGAAGGTCTCCTTCTTCCTTCCTCTCTTTTCCATGCACGTTTTTCACTGTAGATCACATAAGTCAGTTAGAGAGTAAAACAGAAGAAGAATAAGAGAAAATAAGACAGAGAGGGGAAGACGAAGAGAGCGTGAGAAGATGAAGAAGAACACGATCGCGAGAGGATGAAGATGAGAGGCACCGCTGCTTCCATGGGACATTAGGGTTCACAAAACCCTTTTGTCTGTTTGTTGTGTTTTTGTTTTCAGCGGGTGGGTCTTGGGTCGACCCGGGTCGGCCCAAGCCCATCATTTTTTTAACTGCAAAAACTAACGATTTTTTATATGTTTGGATTCATACTATATACAAAAAAGACAATTTGGCGCAGTGGTAGAAGCAGTGCTTGGTAAATGCAAGGGAGGGGGTTCGAAACTTCCCCCTGTAACTTTATTTTCATTATTCTATTTTATTTCTATTATTATTATCATTATTTTTATTAATAAGATCCCAAAATATTTTATTTAATATTTCTACTTTAATATACTTATCTCATTTTCTTTCAATACAAAAAAGCCAAAAATATCTTTTTATACAAACTTAATTTTTAATTAGATTAGGGTTTAATTTATTTTTAATTAAATGTAGAACTTAGGTTTTTTTTAATTATTATTTTTATATTATTTTAGTTAATATTAAAATCTTGTCGTAAAAACACTAAAAAATATTTTTCTAAATTAAGTTAATTTATTTCTCTTTTTTATTTATTTTAAAAATCATTTATTTTTTTAGTTTATTAGGTTAAGATAAAAAAAAACCTTTTCTTAATGAAACAACTAATTCATTTCTTTTTTCATTCAATACCTTATATATTATTCCTTTACAGTCTTGTATATTATTTATTTCACTTTTTGTACATTATATCATTACTTGTGCTTTATATTCATTCACATTTTTTTGTACATTTATATAAATTCAATTTGGTTGTAATAGACTAATTAGGGTTTAATTTCTTGCAATCCCCATTTACAAATTGTATACCCCCCCCCCCCCCCAAATGTTGTAATAGCGTAGTTACTTTAAATTTCGCAACTTATCACTTTCATATATACAATGCTAGTAATTAGGGTTTGTATGGAAAGACTAAAATCAATACTTAGCAAAACCCTAATTCAAGACTAAATCAAGCATGAAAATAATACACTTGCACACAAGCACCCCTAGGGTTATCTCACTTGGTTGCCTTATACAAAATGACCATATTACTCATGTAAGGTATCTTAGCAAAAGCAAGCAAACACAAGATCATAGTCCCTCGATGACGCTATCTAAGTTGCCTTACAAATGATCTTAGTCCCTCAAAAAGAATTCTAATATACTTTGTAATATTGCTAATCATAGTTATACGATGACCCACGCCCGTCCCGTTTACATCCAAATATAGGGTTGCTTACCAAATCAATGGTAAGATAACAATGTCAAAGGAAAATAAAATGAACAAGAAAGACTTTTGAGTGGGTAGAATGCTCCTAATCACTTGCTCAATTTCAAAAAAACATCCTTGCTATTTTCAAAACAAACACCTACACATTTCAAAACATCTTACAAACTTGAAAACATTTTCAAAAGATCAACATCTTTGTATACATTCTTACGAACGAGAATCATTACCAAGGTTGCCTAAACAATGGCCTCTTTTACGAAATACTTTCAAAAACCACACAAAGAATAATTTCAAACAAAAGCAAGTGATCTAGCAAGTAACTAAGAGCCCATGGAAAACCATGGATGAAAAGGGTTCTAATACCTTCCCTTTTCATAATCTACCCCCCGAACTCAAGAAACAATCTCAAAGGTCTTTCCTGTGCTTTTTAACCTTTCCTTTTGGATAAAAAAAAAGTCGATGGAGAATCTTGCTAACAGCAAAATTTACAATCAAATGCAAAACCCTCAAGTCAGTTCTCCCACCATATCACAGGATCTGGTTCCCAAACCAAAAGGGTTCAACGTCATTGGAACAAAGTGGGTATTCAGAAACAAACTGAATAAACAAGGAGAAGTAATCAGAAACAAGGCACGACTGGTTGCACAAGGTTATAGTCAGCAAGAGGGGATAGACTATACAAAAACCTTTGCTCTAGTCGCCAGGTTAAAATCTATCAGACTCTTAATTTCTTTTGCTGTGAATAATGACATCACTCTCTATTAGATGGATGTCAAAAGTGCATTCTTAAATGGATACATTGATGAAGAATTTTATGTGAACCAACCACATGGGTTTGAAAATTCTAAACATCAAGAATATGTTTTCAAACTAAAGAAATCACTATATGGTCTAAAACAAGCTCCCAGAGCTTGGTATGAAAGACTAAGTAGCTTTCTGTTAGAAAAGGAATTCACCAGAGGGAAAGTGGACACAACCTTGTTCTGTAAGACATTTAAGAATGACATTTTAGTTTGTCAAATTTATGTAGATGGTATAATATTTGGATCTACTAAAGATTCTATGGGAAGAGAATTTTCTAAGTCTATGCAGGCAGAGTTTGAAATGAGCTTGATGGGAGAACTGAAATTCTTTCTGGGCATTCAGATCAAACAAACTCCAAAAGGAACCTACATACACCAGAGCAAATACATCAAAGAACTTATGAAGGAATTTGACCTATCAGAGTGTAAGCCATCTAAGACTCCAATGCATCCCACATGCATTATGGAAAAGGAAGAGGTAAGTAAAAAGGTAGAACATAAGATCTACAGAGGTATAATTGGTTCTCCCTTATATCTTACTACTTCAAGACCTGACATTTTATACAGTGTATGCTTATGTTCCAGATTCCAATCAGATCCTAGAGAATCTCACTTAACAGCTGTTAAGAAAATTTTCAAGTATCTGAAAGGTACTACTAACCTTGATTTGTTTTTATAGAAAAACCAGTGAATACAATTTAGTAGGGTACTGTGATGTTGGCTTCACTGGAGACAACATAGAAAGAAAAAGCACTTCTGGAAGCTGCCAGTTTCTGGGAGAAAATCTGATCTCATAGACCAGTAAGAGGCAATCCACAATTGCTTTGTCAACAGCAGAAGATGAATACACAGCAGTTGCTGGAAGCAGCACACAGATGCTCTAAATGAAGAGTCAGCTTGAAGACTTCAACATATTTGAGAGTAACATTCCTATATTCTGTGATAATACTTCTGCAATATGTTTATCTAGGAATCCTATTTTACATTCAAGGTCTAAGCATATAGAAATAAAACATCACTTTATTAGGGACTATATTCAGAAAGGAATCATTTCCTTAAAATTTATTGACACAGACCATCAACGGGCTGATGTCTTTACTAAACCACTTTCTGAAGATAGGTCTATTTTCATTCGGAAATATCTCAGCATGAAATTATGTCCAGAATAAGATTTTTATTTACATATTCATTAACCCTCAAAATTTTATGTTTTCCTTGTGAACATCAGATCAACAAGTCTTTAGAAGTTAGAAGGACAGTTGCATCAGAATCTATCTAAGAAGATCTGAACGGTTCATTTCAAAGATAGAGGCGTGCAGTTCACATTATCAACATTTGCCATCCTCTCACAAGCATCCTTCTAAGGCTGAACACGCATTCAAATTCTGAAGGGTATAAAGCTTTGATTGGGTGCATTGAGACGCATGTCATTGGTAACTGTTTCTTATCTCCATGCCATCCCCTATTTTCAGGATTCATAATTGTTGTGTAGTCATTAATTTTTCTCTCTTTCTTATTGATTAAGTTTTCAAATTGATTATAAATACACACTCACTATCACTTTCACTTCTTCTCGCTTCTATTTCCTCTCTAGTTTTCGTTTGCAAAAACCCTTTTTCTTTGAAATCTCAAACAGTCAGTGTGAACAATGGCTTCATCTTCAAGCGCTAAAAATCTTCAATGTGCTCCTGGTTCATCTTCATCATCAGAACAATACGAAGAACCGAAAATAACCTTACTCACTCCAATTAATTCTCTCGAGGTTCCCTGCGAGCTTATTATCGACTTTGAAAGCATGAAGGAGAATGGGTTTGATCTTACTGCAGATGTAGCTATTCAAGGATGGAACAGGTATTTCGATCATCTTCTAGGTCCAGTGTTCTCAATTTTGGTAAAGGAATTCTGGATTCATGCAACCTCCTCTAATCACCAAGTAACTTCTGTTGTACCCCAAAATTTTCCCTCCCATATTCTTCAAAGTTTTGACAAGCATCATCTCAATTTGCTCAAGTCTACTCAAGGGTTGCACAGTTCAAACACCCTCTTAAGCCAGTCAAATTAGGGTTTTGGTTCTTGCAAGGAAGTTGAGGTTTTCAAGGGCTCAATCAAGTCACATATGCCTATACACATTGTCAAGCATCTACTGCCAAGTTTCAAGGCTCACAAAGTCAAGTTGCACAGTAAAAAACCCTAATTGTTTCACAATCAACTGTAGGGGTAAAATGGTCATTTGGCAGTCAAAAGTCAAAAATTTTGGTCAACATCTTATTTTGAAGCCACAATCATTATTTGATCAAGTCTTGATCATGATTCTACAAGAATGGCTCAAAAATCATCAAGATGCAAAAGTTTCCATTTTTGGACAGTTGAAAAGTCAACTGTAACTTGACCAAAACATAACTTTTTCATGGTTCATCAGAAAAATCCCATCCAATGCTCATTTTGAAGGGGAGGACATTTCCTACAACTCATCTTCACATTCCAAGTCCAAGAAATGCTCTCACAAAAAGTTACCAATTTCAACATTATAGGTCATTTTCAAAAGTCAACAAAAAGGCATTTTAAGTCAAAGACCATAACTTGATATTGGTAAATTCAAATGACATGGGACCAAAGGAATTGGTTAGAGGACTTCAAGACCTTTCCAAAATGTCCAAGAAAATGTTCATATGATCAAAATTGAGCAAGATATGCATTGGAGAAGTTGGGAAATTTTTGTGAAATGGCAAAAGTCAACTATCCTTGAAACTTCAATTTTTGACAAAAGGGACCACTTTTTTCCACTTGATTCAGCTTTGTCATGCCACCCACGTGCCCCATGATCAATTTCAAGATTAAACATTAATTTTTATATTTTTATTTAATTTTATTTGATTTAATTCATTTTAAATCCATAAAATTCAAATAAAATCAAAAAAATTAATTAAATAACATCTTTTGATTTGAATGACTTTTATGTGTCATGAACAACCTACCAATTTCGTGCTAGGGCCATTTTAAGCATAAAAATTCAAAATTTGAACAAACTTGGAATGTTTCTTTAATGGTGGTTATGAAGAATCCAAAAACTTAATTGCAAGGGATCATTAGCTCATAATGTGACCTATTCTCATTCATTACTACATATGCAAGTGTAACAAAGCCTCATTCACGACCTAGAGTGTGCACAAACGGCCAGAGCAAAATCCAAAAAGTGTCAAAAAAAAGTGTGAGATCAAAAGGAGTGTTGCAAGCATTTTCAGGCCAAAAGGAGAACGTGACTCTCTTCTTTGCCATACTCTGAAGCTAAAGCAACCCTTTCCACGTCCTAAGGTCCATCATACCGCGCTGTAAGTTTTCCCAGGTCCCCCCAAGTCTTAATATTATTTTTTCTAACAAATTCCCATGCAGCTTCCTAGACGCGTTCCACCATAGGCCTCATACAGATGCGCGCCAAGTGTCTCAAAAGATCAATCCAAAGGCCAAAGGATGCTCCACACCATGCTCCCTGGTCAACGCGCCTCTGGACGATTCAAAAGTCAAAAAGGCTTGAGACAATGGGCCTAAATTCCTGATTCACCTCCCTAAGGGTCCAACACCCCCTGGGTTCTTATTTTCTTTTCTTTTTTCTCTTTTTATTTTCTTTTCTTTTATAATTTCCCTTTTATTAATTATTAGTTTTATTAATTGTTTAATTAACCCAAACTAATTTTTCCCATAAAATTCAGAAAAACAAAAAAAAACATTTTATTATTTATTAACTTATTTTGTAAATAAATGTAAATTAAACTAAATTAGCTTAATTAATTAACTTTAATACTTTTTACAATAAATAAAAATAATTTAGAATTAGGTTTTTGCTAACTTTTAATTTCTATTTATTTTCTCTTTATTTTCATTAAAAACACAAAAATAAAAAAAAAACATTTTCTTAATTAATTAATTAATTAATTAGTTATTAGTTTTAATTTCATTAATTACAAAAAAGGACAAAAATTCAATTCTTTTCTTAAAAGGGTCAAAACCCTTAGGACGTTTCCGATTTAATTCTCTCGCGCGTATTTATTTATTCTGATTATATTCATGTATCTGTACAGAGGATGTAATAGTAATTAGGATTTTATTGCTTTCCTTACTTTTCTGCATTTACTTTTAAAAAACGGGTTTTTGTTTTTGGCGATGTATAGACCCGCGCCTTGTAATAGCATAGAATTTATATTTACGCAATTTATTTTCCGCACTCCTAACTGTTAACAATGCATGAAAGAATGTATGTAAATAAAACCAATCCGTAGCTCACAAATAACATACAAGATAACCTTAACTGAAAAACAACACACAAAGCACATGCCACTCTTAGGGTACGCCTCACTGGTTGCCTCGAACGTGGTCATCAAGTATAGGGTGTCTTAGAGGTCCCCCTTCTGTCCAAAAGATCCAGTTGCCTCGAAACGGTTTCCTCGGATACAAAGGATCTAGGACATTAGGGTTACTTCTAAGGTGTCCTACCATTGCTTCGGTGACCACACTGTCCCTATAATCGAATTGACCCGAACACCTCCAACGATGGTGCTACCTACCTCTCAATGGTGGGATAGCACTATCTAAAGGACTCTTACACAGCTTAATTCCTTAGAGTAGGTAGATTCTCATGGGTACTTGCTCTTTCTCAAAACAAACAAAAATACTTTTCACACCTCACACTTTCTAAAAGATTTCAAACAAATTTTTCATACACTCTTGAGGACAGATACAAGAGTCACTTAGAAATTTTTCAAACGAAACTTTTTCAAAACCCACACACACTTGAAAAGCAAACAAATTTTGAAAACATAAGAGCAAGTACCTAAGAGCCCGTGGATAACCACGGATAGAAAGGGTGCTAACACCTTCCCTTTCTATAAATCTACCTCCCGAACCGAGAAACATTCTCGAATAAGGAATTTTGCTGTGCTTTTGTCCTTTCCATGTTGGAGAACATAAAAGACGGTGGCGACTCTTGCTTACCGCAACATTTCGCAAAACCGGCTAAAAAACAGTCAGTTCTATTTCCACCGATCACAACGTCTTATGTAATGGGGAAGAAAATTGCAATTACTGAAGATTTGATTGCAAAGCTGATTGGTTACAATGGCGGAGGAATCCGTTGCAACGACATGGATAAGAAATGTTCTGACCTAAAAGCCATATCAAGAGTAATCTTCACTTCTAGGCAGCCATCCAACAAGATTAGAGATCTGAAAGACTACTTCATAATTTGGGCTAAGATCATTCTGGGATGTATCAACCACAGGAAGCCAATAAGCTCTCCTGACTACATCAATATTGATCAACAGTTTTTGTTGTACTTCATTGCGAAGGAGATAAAAATAAACCTTTCTCACTTGCTTTTCAATAATTTGAGAACAATCGTGGGAATCAAGAGAAGATGAAAGAACCAAGAGGGATTGGATACCTCTGGGCAGGTTAATTTTTGATATTCTTACTGAGAATAGGTTAATAGAACATCTGACTGAAGCTCAGCAAATAAGAACGCTGGAGACATGTGCTGGAAAACCCCTTAATGCCAAGAACCTGAAAAAGATGAAGATTATTGACAGCATTAAGAAGGAGCCAACCATTGCTACAACGGAAGTCATCACGTCAAGGAGAAACCCTCTGAAAGATTTTCCTCTATTTTATGAAATTGATGCTTCACCAGAAACAGTTGTCAAATATTTGGAAGCATGCAAGAAGGATGGAACTACTTCAGAGCTAAACATTCATGATCTGCATCAGCAAGCTCCAGATGTTGTCTTAAAGAAGTCCAGAAGAAAAAAAAGCTGCAGGAGAAGGATCTTCTAAGAGGACTCCAAAAGCTGCTAAAAAGAAAGGTAACACTTCTTTTATTTCTTTGTAGAATCAGTAGTTTTTCCAACATCTGAAACACCCTCCTCTCCAAAACCAATAGAAGATCCCTCACCTCAAACATTTGAAGATTTTGATATAGAGTTTGACCCCTTAGTAACTCTAGAAAACATACTAAACGAACCTCTCTCTCCTAATCCACATCCTGAACAAAATCGGCCAGAACATGATAGAGTTCTTTCTGATATTTATCAATTTAATCCAAATTTTCAAACTCCTCACCCAGAAAATCCAAACCTTCAAACTCCTCAAACAGAAAATCCAAACTTCCAAACCACTCACCCAAAAAATCCAAACGCTACCGCTTCCCAACCAGAAGATTCATACACAGACTCTGATACCACCACATCAATTCCTGGATTAACAGAACCTCTTGTGGTTCAACAACCTCTCTCCATCCAAGAAAATCCAGAAATTCCATCACCTTATCATTTCACTCCACCAAACACACCTCCATCACCAATCACCATTTCTGATTCTCCTACCCCCTCTCCTATTAACCATCCAGAAGATCAACTCAGAATAATCATAGACTTAGAAGAACTGGATCACCTTGCCTCAACATCTCACAAAATTGCCATTCCCAAACTAAAACCAACTATAACCAAAGCAGATGTTGATAGAAACTTATTGATTTTTGAAATAGAATTAATGGAATGGGTTAACTCTTTGAAGCAAGCAAGCTTAGAAAATCCAAATCCTGCTGCTTCTGATTCTCACTGGAATCGGTTCAGAAGATGGTTCAACTCAGAATCCCAGAAACTCAAAGAGTTAAGCTATGAACTGGCTCAACAGAAATTTTGTGATCAACTGAAAGTTTTCAATGATCAAGTTTTGAGTCACTGGGAAAGGAAATCGATTCTTATGCTGGAAAATGCTCCCTGGAAAGAGAACCAACCTTCATAAGTTATTAAACCATGCTCTGAAAATATTCCTTTGGATATTATTCAAGACAAAGGCAAAGCAACTAAAGAAGCCACTGAATCAGAAAATGCTACAGAGTGTTCTGAGAAACTTGCATCTTCTGTGGATACACCAGCTTCATCTTTGGTTATGCAAACTCTGGAAGAGTTAAAGAAAGAGAATGTAGTAATCAAAGAAATATTGGACAAGCAAGAAGACACGAGTAAAGAAATCAAGGAAATGCTGGGAAAACAAGAGGAATCAAGCACTCAGATTAATAGCTTGCTGGAAGTGTTGTTCACACGACTTCCCCTCCTCAATCTTAGTTTTTATAACTTGTTTTATGCATTCATCTTGTTTTATTTGGCTCTGAAAATGTTATGGAAATCATGTTTTAATATAACTCATATTTTTTTACTCTGAATATTAGTGGCTATATTGATTTTTGATTCATGACAAAAAGGGGGAGAACGTAAGATATTTTCAATAACAGTATATCGAGACAAAGTCTCAAACATTTTGAATATCATAACTTCTCATTTTTTTCTGAAAGCAAAACAGGAACAAAACTCTGATGAAGACAGAAGGAGATGCATCAAAAGATCTGATTAGATTGAACTTCAGGGAAGTAATTCATCTCTATCTGAGTACTCAACTCAGGGGCAGACTCTATAATGCTTTATGTTCTGTCTATTTTAATTGAAATATCATAGTTTTTGTCATCATCAAAAAGGGGGAGATTGTTAGAACATAGTTTGATTCTACAACCCTCGTAAGAGTTTTGATGATAACAAACACAAAGAACAATTATGCACTCTAAAATTATATTCTGTTTTGTAGAGAAGTTCTGACAGAAGTGGATCAGAAGTTAAGCTACAAGGTTGTTCCTGCTGTGAACATAGACTAATCTTTGAATGTTCTGATGAATGAAGATCAGAAGTTACGCTAAGAGAAATAAGTTTTAACTCTGAAATAAAGTCTAACACTGCAAACAAGACCTTATAATTCTGACCTTCCAATGTTCTGAAGCAAGCAACAAACGGATTCCTTAATGTTCTGAAGCGTTACTATTCATCAAAGTTGTATCAATTGTAACGGCTACAAACAGACAAGGATATTTTAATTGAGGAAAGTGCATTAACTGACATTTATCAAGTTTCTAATTACTCAAGATTGTTGCGCCTATTTAAAAAAGGGATAAGGTTAAATCATTCACGATTTTACACACTACAATTTCATACGCTTCAACGCTGCTAATCCTTATTCATACTATTCTTTAAATTGTGTAATACATCACAAGTCTGTGATACTATTTTTGTAACGAAAAACATATTGTACATTGCTTTATTCATATTTTGTTTAGTGTAATTCCTTGAGATAAACCGGGTTGTGGTTATACTCAAGAAGACTTTGGCAGTTGTCAAAGTAGTTGTGTAATAAAGTTTGATTAGTGAATAAAGACCTCATTGGGGAGATGCGAAATCACCTTGGCGGATGGACTGGAGTAGTTTGAGTTTAAACGAACCAGGATAAAAGTCATCGTGTAATTTTCATTGAATTTTAAGATCCCAATTCAACCCCCTCTTCTTGTGTTTTTCAATTCTTCAGTTTATATTTATTCATATTTGTACATCATTAAACATATGTTTTCAAAACCCATTATGCATAGTCAAATTAGGAAGTGGGCCATAGCCCTAACTGGGTATTCCTTAACTTATGTTCCTTTGAAGGCCATGAAAGGAAAACTATCGTCGACTTTATTGTCGATTAGGAAAATTTTCAAAATGGCATTAAATTATATAGACTTGAAACCATGGAATTTATACTTCAATGGTTCAAATCATAAAAATGGAACTTGGATTGGGATCCTGATCATCTCACCAAAAGGGATCCCGATAAAGTTAAAGTTTAAAATCATAGGTTAGTGCTCTAACAATGAGGCTGAATATAAAGCATTAATAGGCCTTAAAATTCTATTAGATTTAAGAGTAAAATGAGTCATTATTAAAGGAGACTCTAAAATAGTGGTGTAACAGCTGACTAAGTAGACTCAATTAAAATTTGTTGTTGTATTTTGTCACAGAAAGTTCATTGTTAGAAAGATTCGACTTCGTCAATTCAAGCATTTTCCTAGGATAAAGAATCAAGAGGCGAATGACTTGGCACATATTGCTTCAGGATACAAATTTTATAATGAGAGACTAGAAAAGCTAATTGAAGTTAGAGAAAAAATGATTTCGACCAGCCTTCCCCCTTCATAATTGTCAACGTCAAAACTCGTGGGGGCAAAAGGGTTTGGTGAAAGAACAAACTCTGGGGTCTTTGAAATTTTTTCCATTAATAATATTCCCAATATTGTCTGAAAAACCCAATGGTAGAATACTTAGAAAACCCAACATGGATGAAAAATCGGAAGAACAAGTATAGAGCTTTAAGATATGTTATCGTGGGGAACAAATTGTTCAAAAAGACTCCCTAAGGCATCCTACTAAAGTGCCTAAATGAAACTGAAGCCTATTTGGAAATTTCTGGTGTCCATATTGGAACATGTGGTGCTCACCAAGCAAGCTATAAAATGAAATGGCTATGTTTCGACAAGGATTGTATTGTTCGACCATGTTAAAGGATTGTATCAAATTCGCCAAAAGCTTCCAAGAGTGTCAAAGACACGCATAAATTCAACATGTGCTAGCAAGTGAAATGCATTCAATGATCAAGCCTTGTCCACTTAGAGGTTGGGCTCAAGACTTAATTGGTGAGATTCCCCAATCATCTAAGAATCAAAGATATATTCTAGTAAAAATAGATTACATCACCAAATGAGTCGAAGTCGTAACCTTGGCTAATGTCGACCAAGAAGTAGTTATAAACTTTATCCAAAGTCGTATCATTTATAGGTTTGTGTGATGCAGTGGGAGAACTGACTTGAGGTTTTGCATTTGTGTTCGCAAATGTTTCGTTTTAGTAAGAGTCGCCACCGACTTTTATTTTATCCAAAAGGAAAGGTAAAAAAGCACAGGAAAGACCTTTGAGATTATTTTTGGGTTCGGGGGGTAGATTATGAAAAGGGAAGGTGCTAGCACCTTTTTCATCCATGGTTTTCCATGGGCTCTTAGTTACTTGTTTAGATCACTTGTTTTGCTTTTTCAATTGTTTGAAATGGTGCTTTGTGTGGTTTTGAAAGTATTTTGAAAAGAGGCCTTTGTTTAGGCAATCTTTGTAATGATTCTCGTTCGTAAGAATGTATACAAAGATGTTTGTCTTTTGAAAAATGTTTCAATGTTTTGAAAGTTGTTTGGAAATGTTTTGAAAATGTGTGTGTTTGTTTGAAAATAGCAAGGATTGTTTGAAAGAGATCAAGTAACTAGGAGTTATCTACCCTACTCAAAAATCTTTCCTATACATTTTTATTCCTTTGATATTGTTAACCTACCATTGTTTTGGTAGATAACCCTATCTTTGGATGTTAAACAGGACAGGCGTGGGTCATCGTAAGGCTATGATAGCAATATTGCCAAGTATCTTAGCAAGTTTTGAGGGACCAAGATCATTTGTTTAGGCAACCTTTTGATAGCGTTATCGAGGGACTATGATCTTTTGTTTTGTTTTGCCAAGATACCTAGCATGCATACCATGGCCATTTTGTTTAGGCAACCAAGTGGGTGAAACCCTAGAGGTGCTTGTGTGCAAGGTGTTGTCATTTTTCATGCATTTTTGTCTTGTATTAGGTCATGCTATTTGTTTGATTTTTGTCTTATCATACAAACCCTAATTTACTAAACATGTATATAATGCGATAAATTGCGTAAAGTAAATCTAAACTATTACAACAATATTATGGGGGGGGGGATACAAGTTTTGAATGGGGGATATTTGCACAAAATAAAATCCTAATTTACTATTACAAACCAATTGAATTTATTATACAATAAATAAATAAACAATTATTTAAATATGCAATAAAAATGTAAATATGCAAAAAATGTTTCGTAATTGTTTTATGTATGAGTGTTGGCTGAAGATTTTGATAATATTATTAGAAGCCAAGTGAATTGAACATTTCGATCGAAATGAAACAAAGCGTCATGTTTCGAAATAGCAGAAGCAGTGTTTCGAATAAGCATATCAAAGCTTGAAGCTTCGAGTGGCAATTATGGGAACATATCTAAAGAAGTCTCGAAATAACAACAAGGCTGTGTCTGAGAAGTGCGTTCGAAACGGAGAAGTACCAAAGCATTTGAAATTCAAATGGAAGCGGGACATTCGAAGTTTGAAATTTATGTGCTGGAGCATTTGGAGACACGTGGAAAGTAGAGAGAGGCATTGTTCTGCATGTTCTGAACGTGGCATAATCCTATAGCAAGACCGTTATGGTCGAATTAGTATAAATAGAAGTCTTAGTATTAGGATTTCGTGTGTCGTATCTATTGTACTAAATACTCAGTAACATTCAAATTACCTCATGGCAAGGGAAACGAATGCAAGAGCAATGTGCGTATGATAGCACCACATATTTATGAGTTAATGAAAACCTTTTATCATTTCCAGCACTTTCCTTCATCTTTCTGCCAAATAACATTTACAAGTTTTCTCATACAAAGTCTTTTTATTTCGAAATCCCTTCATTAAAGCTTTACATTTCAATGTTTTCTTTACATTTCAAGCACTTTACCTTTCAGAAAACTGTCATACTTTTCATGCTTTTATCTTCAAGTTTTGTCTTTCGAAAGTCTATTTTTACTTAAAGTCATTTACAGATTTCTTGCATTAAACGCTTTCTTCATATTTCAAATCTTTTACGTTCCAGAGCATCTTTTACATTAACTGTTTTTATAATTCGAAGCCATTTACTTGCCTTTTTATGCAATTTTATGTGTCTTTACAATTAACATTTATTCATGCAATTTAGTTTCGTACACGCATATTTTGATTACACCTTTAGATCTTTAAGAGAGAAATCGAAATAAGCCAAACACCTATACAACACTCAAATACCAACCATGAATATCTGTTCGATCATGAGAGTTACCCTAATGACCAAGGAATCCTAGGATCAATCTAGTCGATCCTGTGAGTTACCAGAGAAATTGAATAACAGTCAGTAAGTTTATTCGATAGTTTGGAAGACTAGCGGTTGTTTACCAGAAATCACTGGAAACAAATTGGCACACCTGGTGGGACCAATAATTGGACATTAGAAATAAATATTGTTGAGACATAACCATTATAAAAAACGTTGGAACCTAAGAAGTTTGCTGTTTTATGAACCTAAGAAGTGGTAAAATAACCAACAACAACCAACCCTTATCCAGAAGAAAACGTTTGGACAAAATGTCTAATTCTGACAATCAACAAGGGGAACAAAATGCCCCACATACAACAGGCACTAATGTGTCCACTTCGATGGGAAAATCTAATATGATCCCTTCGAATGCACAATCTGTTGCATCTTCAACCAGTAATATAGCCACCAATGGAGTAAGTGGCATATCAACTAATAGTTCGATCTTAGGAAATACTGGAACCATTGGTTACCTTGGGGGATTCATTCCACCATCAGGGACACAATACCATTTCGCCACTCCACTAACTAGACCACCCGGTTTCGATGGTAATAGAACCAGAAACTCCTCTTATGGAATTCCAACTTCCTTTATGGCAGGTTTACATAATTCCACATCGAATTCAACACCACAATTAGGGTCTGGGTCTGGGGCGAATCAGTTTATGACAAATAACCAAGGGTCAGTGGGTTATAGCACAATGCCTATTTTAACCACAGAAAACCAGTTGGCTTTTAGGCAATTGATGGATGACAGTAACCATAATATGATAGGGGTGTTAGCACAAACTATGCAGGAAATATTTGCCCCAATAGTACAAAATGTGACTGTGACAAATAGGGAAAACGCTGACAACATGAGTCGAATAGCAGATTTCTTTGCTCCCCCAGAAAGGCGTAGGCAGAATCAGGCGGGATTTCGAGCAAACATGCCTGTTATAGAACAAATTGCTAACGACCCAATTTATAGACCACCTAGAGAAGAAGTTAACTTGGGGGCCAGGGAACCAAGGTTAGAAGCCCCAATAATCCCAGGCCCACAAAGAGAAATTATGGAACCAGGGGCAAGGGTCGAAAGGCTAGAAGCCCCAGAGTTTCGAGAAGAACAACCTAGGGGAGTTGTCCTGGTTGGTCAAAATCAAGATGCCGATGCTGTCGTTCATAGAATTCAAAACGATAACATCTTGGCAGAAAACAATCTAACCACCATGATAGAGAGAGTCATGGCCCAGAATGGCCTCAACACAGGAATGAGAAGGCCAAATTACGCTTCTCCTATATTAGATTGCATAATGCATATTGATTTACCAAGGGGATATAAAGTCCCTAAATTTACAAAGTTCGCTGGGGATACCAATGAGTCAACAGTCGAACACATAGCGAGATATTTAACCGAAGCGGGAGATATAGCCAATAATGAAGATCTCAGGATCAAATACTTCCCAAGTTCCTTGACTAAAAACGCCTTCACATGGTTTACCACTTTGCCTCCTGGGTCCATTGATACTTGGGCTCTTTTGGAGAGATTATTCCATGAACAATTTTACATGGGACAGTCGAAAATAAGCTTGAAGGAATTAGCCAGTGTCAAGAGAAAGTTCACCGAACCCATAGATGATTATCTGAATAGATTTAGGCTTTTGAAATCCAGATGTTACAGTAGTGCCTGAACATGAGTTAGTCGAAATGGCCGCTGGTGGTTTGGATTACTCTATTCGAAAGAAACTAGACACTCAATATTTGAGGGATATGGCTCAGTTAGCCGATAGGGTTCGACAGGTCGAAAGGCTAAAGGCCGAAAAAGCCAGAGTCTTTAAGAATAGCAAGAAGGAAAGGATCTCCTATGTTGGAACTGAGGAAGCAGAAGAATATCCTGAATTCGAATTCGAAGAGGTCGAAATCGACCTCGCTGAATTAAAACAGGCTCCACCTTACTCCTGCAAATTATTGGTACCCACAAAAGGGAAAGAGATTGTTGAAAATGAGAAAAGTGACAAATTCCCAAAGAAGGTTTATACCTTCGATGTCACTAAATGTGACGAGATTTTTGACTTACTTGTCAAAGATGGCCAACTCATTGTGCCATCAGATGTCAAAATACCTCCCTTAGATCAGAGAAAGAAGAGAGGTTTTTGCAAATATCATAGTTTCCTAGGCCACAAAACCTCACAATGTTTTCTTTTCAGGGACCTAATTCAAAATGCAATCAAAGATGGCAAGAAGCCCATCAAACAAACTCCCAGAAGATTCGCACCAGCGGTTCTCACAAAAATTAAAGCTGAGATCGAAAGGTTGCTGCGTTGCAAATTCATCAGAACAACAAGGTACGTCAAGTGGTTAGCAAACATAGTACCTGTTATTAAGAAAAATGGTTCTTTAAGAATTTGCATAGATTTTAGGGATTTAAACACTGCAACTCCTAAAGATGAATATTCCATGCCTGTGGCAGAAATGCTAGTAGATTCTGCTGCAGGGTTCGAATACTTGAGCATGTTAGATGGATACTCTGGGTATAACCAGATTTTCATTGCTGAAGAAGATGTTGCAAAGACAGCATTTCGTTGCCCAGGAGCCTTAGGCACCTACGAATGGGTGGTGATGCCTTTTGGTTTAAAGAACGCTGGGGCAACTTATCAAAGGGCAATGAATTCAATTTTTCATGATTTCATTGAAACCTTCATGCAGGTGTATATTGATGATATAGTCATCAAATCTATATCTGCAGAAACACATTTGCATCATTTGAGCCAATCATTCGAGCGAATGAGAAAACATGGCTTAAAGATGAATCCCCTTAAATGTGCATTTTTTGTGCAGGCTGGAGATTTTCTTGGTTTTGTGGTTCACAAGAAAGGGATTGAAATCAACCAGAACAAAACTAAAGCCATAATAGAGACGAAAGCACCTATGTCAAAAAGGGAGTTGCAATCTCTGCTAGGGAAAATTAACTTCCTCAGAAGATTCATTTCGAACCTGAGTGGAAGAACCCAAGCTTTCTCTCCGTTACTTCGTCTAAAGCAAGGCCAAGCCTTCGAATGGAACGAAGCCCACCAGGAGGCATTTGACAGGATAAAAAGATACCTCTCTCAGCCTCCTATTTTGTCTCCACCTTCATGGGGGAAGCCCATGAGATTGTACATATCTGCCTCTGAAGTTAGTATAGGTAGTATGTTAGCACAAGAAGATAGCAATGGTATCGAAAGAGCCATATACTATTTAAGTAGAGTACTAAATGATGCAGAGACCAGATATAGCAATCTAGAAAAGCTATGTCTCTATTTGTATTTCTCTTGTATGAAACTCAAGTATTATATAAAGCCTGTTGATGTTTATGTTTCATCTCATTTCGATGTCATTAAACATATGCTTTCAAAACCCATAATGCATAGCAGAGTTGGTAAATGGGCTTTAGCCTTAACAGAATATTCTTTGACTTTCATGCCTTTAAAAGCTATGAAAGGTCAAGTGATTTCTGACTTCATTGTGGACCATTATTTGGTTGAGCAGACTGTCACGATTTACGTCGAAATGCAACCATGGAAATTGTACTTTGATGGTTCAACCCACAGGAATGGAAGTGGCGTTGGAGTCCTTCTAATTTCTCCTGAAGGAATTCCAACAAAATTCAAGTATAAATTAGATGGTCCTCGTTGCTCGAACAACGAAGCTGAGTATGAAGCGCTCATTGTTGGACTTGAAGCTTTGTTGGAATTGGGGGCAACTAGAGTCGAAATTAAAGGAGACTCTGAATTAGTGGTCAAACAAATTACAAAGGAATATAAGTGCATAAAGGAAAACTTAATGGTATACTTCGTCATAGTCAATAGACTATTAAGGAAATTTGAATACATGGATATTCAACACATACCAAGAATAGAGAACCAAGAAGCAAATGACTTAGCGCAGTTGGCTTCGGGTTATAAAGTTTCTACCAGGAACTTTAAGGATTTAGTTGAATTAAGGGGTAGAGTTATGGCTACTAGATTCACACCATCGGATCTGTAAAGTATGAAATTGGGATATGCTGAGAAACAGGGATTCGAAATATTAGCCATAAATACTTTGTCAGATGCAGATTGGCGAAGTCCACTGAAGAATTATTTAGCAGACCCAACTCTGAACATGGATAGAAAGACAAAATACAGAGCATTGTCATATCTCCTCATGGGGAACGAATTGTTTAAAAAGACCCAAGAGGGCGTATTATTGAAATGCCTAGGAGAAAGTGAGGCATATTTAGCATTGTCAGAAGTCCACAATGGGGCATGTGGGGCACATTAAGCAGGCCATAAAATGAAATGGCAGTTATTTCGATACGGCTTGTATTGGCCTAGCATGCTCAAAGATTGCATAGACTTTGCTAAAGGATGTGAGGAATGTCAGAAACATGCAGGGATTCAACATGCCCCTGCAAGTGAGTTGCATTCGATCATCAAACCGTGGCCATTTAGAGGATGGGCATTGGATTTGATAGGAGAAATAAATCCTGCTTCGTCCAAGGGACAGAAATATATCTTGGTAGGAATAGATTATTTTACCAAGTGGATCGAAGCTATACCACTGATAGTTGCTGATCAAGAGGCTATTATTGAGTTTATACAAAAGCACATTATCTATAGGTTCGGATTGCTAGAGAGCATAACCACAGACCAAGGCTCTGTGTTTACTGGTAGAAAGATGCAAGAATTTGCCCAAGAAATGGGGTTTATATTGCTAACGTCAATGCCATATTATGCTCAAGCAAATGGTCAAGTCGAAGCAGCCAATAAAGTGATAATAGGATTAATCAAGAAGCATATTGGCAAAAAGCCAAGAAACTGGCACAAAACTTTGGACCAAATATTATGGGCTTGTAGAACATCTCCTAAGGAAGCTACTAATACTACGCCTTTCCAACTCACATTTGGTCATGATGCAGTGTTGCCAGTAGAAATTCATCTACAATCAGTTCGAATTAAGAGACAAAACGAAATCCCAGCTGCATTATATTGGGAAATGATGATGAATGAATTAGTCGAGTTGGACGAAATTAGATTACATGCATTGGAAATTTTGATGAGACAAAAAGAAAGAGTGGCCAGAACATACAACAAAAGGGTGAAGAAAAAAGTATTCATTATTAATGACTTAGTTTGGAAAGTCATATTGCCCATGGACAAGAAAAATAAAGCAATAGGTAAATGGTCACCTCATTGGGAAGGACCTTTTCGAATATTAAAAGTATTCTCAAACAATGCATACGAAATCGAAGAACTGGTGGATGATAAACGTATCCTAAAGGTTAATGGGAAATATTTAAAGAAATATAAGCCACGCCTGCAGGAGATTCGAATAGTAACAACGTAACCAAGATATTATAAAAGGCCAAAATGGCAAGATAAGATGCCAAAATGGCGTTGTTCGAATATTACATATAAGAAACCAAAATTGTAGTCAAATAAACCATAGAAGTTTAGAAATAAGAGTTATTTTTCAATCAGTTGAAGGTGCTTCGAAATGATTCAAGCCTCTGCTGAGTGAAACGCCTGGCTCCTTCCAAGGTTGCCACTTCTCCTTTAAGTTGTTCTGCAGTTTCCATTTCTGCAAGCCCCTGGTTGAGAAGCTCTTCGAATTGGTTACCAGCAGTATTAGTTTCGAAGGCTATTTGTTGTTCTTTAGCCTCCTTAACCTTCTATTGAAGTTCCAGAATCTGCCTTTCCCAAAGAAGTATGGACTCAGCTCGAGCCTCATAATCAGTTTTCGCCTGCTTTAGATGCATAGCTTGATCCTTAGCTTCTTGAGAGAGTTTCGAAGCTTGTTCATAAGCAGCATCCATGGCAATGCGTTTCTCTTGAACCTTCTTGGCAGCAGATTCGTCTTGGAGAAGGTAACCAGTTACGTTGTCCAGAAAAGCCTGAAGATCGAACAAGAGAGTACTAACTGGCAAGGAGCAGGTAGAAAGATTGACCTTTGTGAGCAGCTCCTTCATAGTATAGCAAGTAGTACTATCTTGTTTGAGCACTTCGAATATATCCACATTGAGAATTGTTTTCCTAATCTTATTAAGAAGTACAATTCTTTCATCTGTGGGAAGAGGATAGCTGGTCGAACTTGTGCCAACCCTAGCAAGTGGGACGTCCCTTTGAGCCAGCTTTGCCTTCATATACCCAATAGGGTCATTTCGTCTCAGGAGTGCAAGCTCCTCGTTAGTCATTCGAGACAAAGAGGATTGAGGGAGTTCCACACGGAGGGGAGTCACGTCCATTTCAACCTCCATGGGTTCGTTGGTTGCATCACCATCCCCTTCATTCGTTTCGTGCTCATGATCTTCTTCATCGTCATCCAAGTCTACCACTTCGATGCCTTCCCTTTCACTGCTATTTGCGTTGGACTCCGTCCCAGCAGTCGAACCATCATTAACATCCTCCTCCTCAGACTCTTCGTCTACAGATTCTTCGTCTCTTTGGCCAGAATCAACTTTCTCTCCTTCAGTTTGAGTGTCCTTTGGGTCCTCTTGAAGAGTTTCAAGAGGGGACTTTTGAAGAGAAGCTCTTTGCAAATCCTCTGCAGATGTTTGAAGTGGCGTTTCGTTTGTCTCTTTCAGAGGAATAGAGGTGCCTTGATCATCCTGTTGTTCAGAAGTTCCAGCCAGAACCGCCATATTAGACGAACCTTTATTCTGTACGAGGTTGCTGGAATCTCCTTGAGGAGAGGAGTTGAGTGGAGCAGCAGCTTTGGATGGTGAGTTCGAAGTAGTGGAAGCTGGATTCAAGATGTTCTGCAAAGAGCAAAAGAATGTTAAAAACATGCACCAAGGTAATAAGAAATTATTATTTTCAAAGAGATTTAAAGTTCAATTTACCTGTGGACTCTCGGAGGAGAGGTTACTAGCTATGCGTTCCAACATTGTGTTGGAGGTCGAAGGTGGAATTTTGGATTTGGGTGAGGGAGCAGCATCCCTGGAATCTAGTCCAGAGACACTAGTTGGAACGGTACTTTTCGAAATATCTTTCTTTTGCTTCTTCTTCGAAGCAGTTGGTAAGTTTCCTCCAGCCTTGGGGTCTTCCCCGGTGGTGCTTGATTTCCGCTTCTTGGGAGTAGTAGGAGGAAGCTTGTTGGTCTGAAAAGATTTAAACAAAGAGTTAGATGCAAACCATAAAACATGAGTGAATTCGAAACATCAAGGCTAAGTGATTACCGTTGGAGTTGGAACACTGGTTTTTGTTGGTATTGTTGTTGTTGTTGTTGTGGTTGCAGCAATAGTGGTTGTTTCGGGTGGAGTCACTTTGTCAGTAGTTTCGATGGAGACTTGAGAGGCGCTCCCTTCTTTTGACTTTGAGGCGGCTGTCTTTATCCTGATGGCTGAAAATCGAAACAATTAAAGCAAAGGTTAAAGATATGGAAAATAAAAGACGTTTGGGATTTTCCCAAGCATTCGCACCTGTGCCTTGATCAGATTTAATTGACATGGCAGAAAGGTCGTATCGAAGGTGTCCTGGGAAATCATGAAGCCAGTGTCGAGCCCATGTCACAGTCTCAGATGGCTTTGGTTTCCTTTGAAGATGTTTGAACATCTCTTTGCAAGTGAACCACCAAGGATATGGGGGAAACCAAGCCAGAGCCAGTTCTGAGGTAGGTAATCTAGGAAATTTAGGTGGATGCATTTCGAATGCCAACCTATACCTATCCTCAGGTGACAACCCTGAAGGAAGTTTTAACTTAGAAACTTTTTGTTTAAATTTTTCCTTCAAGGTCTCAGCCGCTTGATGCACAGTGGATTCTAAGCGCGTGGGGTCATAAGTAGTTTCAAAATAATTTTGGAAAGCTTTAATCTCTTTGGCATGAGTAAGCATACCTTTCTTTGCTGGTACCTGCACATCGAAGGCATCAATTAGTTTCTGTTGAATTGTAAGTGTATCGAACATATAAGTTTGATAAAACTTGGTCCACCATTCCAGAAACCCTTTAGCTGTGAGATGGGTCGGTTCGAAGGTTATCAGCTCAAACTGGGCAAAGCCTTGATATTGTTCTTGCTGTATTTTGGCTTCCCGTGCCTTGAAAGTTCGCCCAGAAGTAATGGCACTCTCAGTTTGAAATAAAGGTTCAGGAATTAGTTGGCATAAGCCAAACTGTCTCGAGAAAAAATTTGGCTGGTAAGCGAAAAGAAAAATCTGATTCTTGGCTGGAGTTATTCTTGAAGAAATGAGTCTAGGTAGCAAAAAAGCTCTCCATACATCCTGAATCTCCTTGCTCTTGATAGCTTCTGAGAGAGCCATGGTGAACCAGGAAGGTCCATGAGCCCTCGAAGCAAAAGGCGCCATGCTCTCTTCGAACTTGTGCCTTTTGGAGAATATCATGTTGTACTTCGAGGATTGGACTTTGTAGTCATCTTTGTCGTCATTTGGAGTTAATCTTTGAAGCCTAGTGCCTTCGACTATCCTATCAGTTATCTCAGGGTCTTGTTCATCAATGGTGTTGGCAGTTGACAAGGAGGGTTCGAACATGGCATTTAGCCATAGTTGAAGTAACCAAAAAGGGCCAGCCAACAGGATATTCTTGGAGGTATGGGATTTGAGGCTCGAAACAGCTGACCTCAGGCTTTCATAAAGGTCAACTAAGAGCAGTTCACTTAAGCACACTCTTCGATTTTCATGCAAATCCCTAGCTAGAGGAATAAACCTACTGGCTACTTGTAGGGATCTACTGCAGAAGACGTATCTTGGCAGCCATAGGGTTAGGAAAGCAATGTGTTCTACGTCAGACACATTGTCCCCCTCAGCATGGTAATGACTGGTAAACTTGGAAAAACTTGCTATCTTGACTTCGAAGTCAATTATGCTTGAATGTTCTTCGTTGTCGGGGATATATGTTTCTCCTACTGGCGATAGCCCAGTGATGGCCGCTATGTCGAAGAAGGTGGGGGTGATCATTCCACCTGGGAGATGGAAAGTATTATAGGTACTGTCCCAGAAATAGAGGGACGCGAATAGCAGAGGGTGGCTGTAAGTGAAACCAGGCTTCAATAGCTTAATCAAATTGTTGATACCTAATTCTTCCCATTGTTGGGATTTCTTAGCTTCTACTTTCTTGAACCAGTTTTGATAAGCAGTATCAGAGGTGGGGCAAGATCGAAACGCTTAAAATTACTTTTTACATAGTCCAATACAAAGGGGTCCTTAGGGGGAACAATTGGATTTTCTATGGTGTTTGAGCCAGAAGATTCTAGTGCCTTAGGGGCGTCCATTTTGTTAAACAAGGGTTTGAAACTATAGCAAACTGGGAAAATTGTCCTGGTATCTTTTAATATTTCAAAAACCGTAAGAGGGCCATTTAAAGCTAACCTCTTACTGGCAACGGTGGTAGGAATGAGTACCTGTGACGCATACAACATTTCTTTTTCCTTTGAGATCATCTGAGGAGCAAGAACGGATTGACCTTGGTGAGTGATAATCTTACTTTCCATTGTAGTTCCTGCAGTTTTTCCTTTCTTCTTGGAGACCTTTTTGAGTTGGGATGAAGTAGAAGAAGAAATTTTTGAAGGATGTTGAAAGTTTGGGGTTTTTGGCGAGAGAAGGAGGGTAAAAGATTCAGAATGTAGAAAGAAAGAAAAAGACTAAGTGGATGATGTTTTATAATGTGGAAGTATAAGCATCCACTGAATGAGGGTGTGATACGTGGAAATCATGGGTTGGTGTGGTGAAGAGGTGGCGTAAAGTTAACATGGGTAATAGGCGTGATTTAAAGATAATCATTGTTTGTAACTGCACCATACTGTGAAGTGGCTCCAGGAGGTTAAGGAATCCAAAAAGTGCTATGATTGACGTGACTGGAGTCAAATGCATTAAATGTTACAATGATTCGAAGGTTGCATCAAAATCTTGTGTAGATGTTTAAAATAGGTATTTCTCAGAGAGATCGAAATACATATTTTAAAGGGGCATTTTGTTGGCTGAAGATTTTGATAATATTATTAGAAGCCAAGTGAATTGAACGTTTCGATCGAAATGAAACAAAGCGTCATGTTTCGAAATAGCAGAAGCAGTGTTTCAAATAAGCATATCAAAGCTTGAAGCTTCGAGTGGCAATTATGGGAACATATCTAAAGAAGTCTCGAAATAATAACAAGGCTGTGTCTGAGAAGTGCGTTCGAAACGGAGAAGTACCAAAGCATTTGAAATTCAAATGGAAGCGGGACATTCGAAGTTTGAAATTTATGTGCTGGAGCATTTGGAGACACGTGGAAAGTAGAGAGAGGCATTGTTCTGCATGTTCTGAACGTGGCATAATCCTATAGCAAGACCGTTATGGTCGAATTAGTATAAATAGAAGTCTTAGTATTAGGATTTCGTGTGTCGTATCTATTGTACTAAATACTCAGTAACATTCAAATTACCACATGGCAAGGGAAACGAATGCAAGAGCAATGTACGTATGATAGCACCACATATTTATGAGTTAATGAAAACCTTTTATCATTTCCAGCACTTTCCTTCATCTTTCTGCCAAATAACATTTACAAGTTTTCTCATACAAAGTCTTTTTATTTCGAAATCCCTTCATTAAAGCTTTGCATTTCAATGTTTTCTTTACATTTCAAGCACTTTACCTTTCAGAAAACTGTCATACTTTTCATGCTTTTATCTTCAAGTTTTGTCTTTCGAAAGTCTATTTTTACTTAAAGTCATTTACAGATTTCTTGCATTAAACGCTTTCTTCATATTTCAAATCTTTTACGTTCCAGAGCATCTTTTACATTAACTGTTTTTATAATTCGAAGCCATTTACTTGCCTTTTTATGCAATTTTATGTGTCTTTACAATTAACATTTATTCATGCAATTTAGTTTCGTACACACATATTTTGATTACACCTTTAGATCTTTAAGAGAGAAATCGAAATAAGCCAAACACCTATACAACACTCAAATACCAACCATGAATATCTGTTCGATCATGAGAGTTACCCTAATGACCAAGGAATTCTAGGATCAATCTAGTCGATCCTGTGAGTTACCAGAGAAATTGAATAACAGTCAGTAAGTTTATTCGATAGTTTGGAAGACTAGCGGTTGTTTACCAGAAATCACTGGAAACAATGAGAAAAATAAATTATTTAAGTCCTAAAAATAAGAAAAAAAATATATTATTATTTTTGAAAGGGAAAAACCCTAGTTTTGGTTTTAAAAGAAAATATTGTTTTCTAATATTATTTTATTCATTTTTTGTTTAAGAAAAATAATAATAATATTATATACCAATAGTAAAAAATAAATATATATGGGAAATAAATATTTAATATGTATAAAATAATAAAATAAAATATTTAAGTATTTTTTTTATTATTTACAAGTTTATTTAAGAAAATAAAGTATATTATTACTAATAAACTATTTTTTATGCCAAAAAATAATAAAAATAATAAAATAAAATACAAAAGTAAAGAACATATTTTTTAAGATTTTTTTCATGTTCAAAAAAATAAATAAAAGCAATAAATATAAAAGAAATGAAAAATATGCAAAATAAAAAAAATAGGCCAAGGGGGTGCAAATAGGAAACATGGGGGTGTGAAAAGTAGCAAGCCCAAGGCCCAGGCCCAGGACAGCTTCGTCCCTGACCTCCAGACAACAAATCTGCACGCGCTTGCCTTCAAATCCTGTTCTTGCTCATGCTTGCATAAAATCAAAAACTCATAACATAAAAAGTGTAGCTTGTGAACTCACGATTCCAATGATATAAAATTCATGAACTAACTCTCAAAGATCAGGGAGAATTTTAATGGTCCTAATTTCTGACCTAGTTTTTTCAGCATGTTCAACAACCAAATACTCTTAGCTCAATTAATATAAATGGAAACTATGCATATGTACAACTTAAGCAAGTTAAGGACTACATTTTTGCTTCACAAATCGTGACCTAAGGATGCCTAAATAGAGAGATAGAAACTTGAAAAATACCTTGTTCAGTTGAGTTTGGATATGGAAATGTGGGAACTTTGAGTGAGGCCTGAAGATTGTGTGAGCTTCCTTGAAGTTCCCTCAAGCTTCTCCAATGCTCAGCCTGCCTTGAGGATGCTTGAATCTCCTTGCACGAGTCAACCTGCAACCTTGCAAAATGAAAATGGTGAAGTGTGAAACTGAGCTCACAGTTGCAAGACAGGGGCCAGGATAGTTTGGATGTGATGTAGGGAAGATGTTTCAAGGGTTGAAAGGCAAAACGCACGAGCAAGTTTCAAGTTGGCAAGGGTTCTGTAGATGATGCTCTGTTTGGGCAGAAAAGTGTGATTTTGGTGTTTGTGAGTGTTTGGGATGTTAAAAATTCATGTATTGGCTTGTTAAAAAGTTCTGAATTTGTTTCAAATGATGCTAATGCCTCTCTTTATCAGATGCACAAGCTTACTTGACTTTTGCAAGTTTGCTTGCTTTTGAAGAAAGTTGAAATGATAATGCCAAAGGCCTGTACAGGCTAGCTTATGGACTGCATAGAGTTGGTACAAGTTTCCTGATGTTTGTGGATATTGTTTGCAATAAAAGATCAGGTCCATGGCTCAAGATTTGTAAAGTTGCAAAAAGCTAGCTTTATGAAAGTAGTATTATGAACTTTATGCCATAAATGGATTAAACTCTTGTACAATGCTCCATAGATAAAAATAAAGCCATTGTCCACTGAATTAGCATTCAATTATGGAGTGTAGAAAGGATTAGGACCTGTAATGCCAAGTACAAGCATTCTAGGACAGATTTGCAACTTGAACCATTGTGAAAAATGCCTTGAACAAAAGTGATAAATTGCCATTTTCCTTTCTTCGATTCTCCCTAACCATAAATGATCTTGGAGAGTTCTTTGATATTTTGGAAATCTTGTAACATGATATACAATCCATCTTTGAAATGAATTTTGAGATACCTCTTGGAACTAGGTGAAAAATTTCCATGAAGTTAGGTCAAAAACATGCCTAAGCTAGGGCAAAATTTCACTAAGTTAAAAAGTTTATGGACCCCTATTCACAAAATCATAACTTGAGATCCAAGTATCTTTTGGGAAAACTTTGTGAATCAAAGTTGTAGATTTAATGGAGGACTACAACTTTCATGTTGGAAGTTTTCTTATAATCCAATTGCATCATGGTGAAAAAGTTGTGGAAAGTTGGGAAAAAATAAGAAATTTCCATAACTTAGAAAAATTCTAAGTTATGAAAAATTTCAAATTAAAACCCTAATTTGCAATTTTAGGTTTCTTGGTAAACAAGTTTCACATTTTGACATATCTTGATGAATTATGACCCTTGGCACTTGATTTTGACCAAAAAGTCAAAGTTTGACTTTTCAGTATATAGTTGACTTTTGATCAGTTGACTGCAAAATTCATCTGTCAATCCTATGCATTTGAGATCTTTTGAACTATGTGATTAGGTCAAGATGATTCTATTGAGTCCTTGAAATCATGCTTGAACCCAATTGGTCATTGGCTAGGTTAAAAATCAGAAATTGCCCTTTCTCAGTCAAAACCCTAATTTTGACCATTTTGCCCTTTTGATGATCTGATCAAATTTCTTGAGGAGTTGTGATCCAAACTTGATCAAGTGGTACATATGAGCCTAGAATGTGATTGTGGATCAAAAATTATGAAGTTTGACTGTGAATTGGCCATGGTTGACTTTTTCCCTAATACAGTTGATTTTTAGGTCAACTGTCCAATTGACTGGGCAAAAATGTGATTCAAGGCTTGAATCTTGGTATGGGCAACCTTAGGGGTCCAAGATAGTGTATGAAAGTCATATGAAGCATTGATGGTCCAAAAATCCTTGTGCAAACTCAAACCCTAATTTCAGGCCATCATTGCAAGAGGAGGTCTTAAGCTGAGCAAACCCTAATCCTGTCTGGAGTCCAAGAAGTCTTGTGAAGAAAATATTGATAATATGATAGGGAAAATTTTGGGGTACAACAGCTGCCCCAGTTCAATCTTCTTGAACCTGGAGAGTTAGATTGGCGAGTTAGCCGTACGTGACTCGAAGGTAAGAGATGATTGGATACTAGAGTGCCCGTAAATTTGCACTCGTCAAGGTAGTTGAGGAAATGGGCTTAAAGATGCCATTTGGAGATGTGATAGAATCTTGTTGGAGATGGGCTTAAAGATGCAATCCAGGAATTTTTGCTGAGTTGTAAGTTGTAAGTCAAAAGAATGAGTATTCAGAATGGTGTCCGAGTCTGGTACGTATCTGAACTGTATCTGGGATCTGAATAAGTGATAGAATAGAATCCGTGTCTGGAGCGTCTCTGAGCTGGGGAAAATCAGAATAAGTGATAGAATGACAACCGTGTCTGGAGCGTATCTGAACTTGAATTTGAATAAGTGACAGAATGACTTCCGTGTCTGGAATGTATCTGGACTGTATCTGATAGTTGAATCTGAATGATAAATAGAATGGCTTCCGTGTCTGGAGAGTATCTAATCTGTATCTGATAGTTGAAATCTAAATGAGAAATAGAATGTCTTCCGTTTCTAGAGTGTATCTAATTTGTATCTGATAGTTGAAATCTGAATAAGTATCAGGATGGCATCCGTATCTGGAGCGTATCTGAACTGTATCTGAAATCTGAATCTGAATGAGCAACAGAATGACTTCCGCGTCTGGAGTGTATCTGTACTGTATCATGATTGTATACTGTTAATGGTAGCTTGTTAATCTTATCCTGAAAAAGGTAAAAATGTTAGCTGAAACACAAAGTTATGTTGCATGAAATGTATGATGCAATAAATGTGTTTTATCAATGTTTATGTTATATGGATGTAATGTATGCGCATGTAAGCTGATTAGCTATATTGTTGAGGAAAATAAATCCTTAATGGTTGGAGATAATAAAATCCTTGACTGCTGCCGGGGAAAATAAATCCTTGACCGCTGCTGGAGATTCAAAATCTTTGATTACTGAGGATGAGAAATCCTTGGTGACTGTTGGAGATTCAAAATCTTTGATTGCCGAGGATGAGAAATCCTTGGTAACCATTGGAGATTAAAAAATCCTTGACAACTTCTGTGGGGATGTGAGAATCCTTCATGTCTTGAAGTAGGAGTAATGACAAAATCTGTTGTGAGAATAATGCCAAAGCTGCTTGAGAAATCTGCTTGGAGAATCCAGAGAACTTTGATGACCACTACTGGGGATTACACAATGGTAGTCCTTATTCGGCTGGGGAATAGGGAAAACTATGATGATTTCTGCGGGGAACTAAGAATGAGAATCTTCATTCTGTTGAGGAGTAATGAAAACTTTGGTAACTTCACTAGGGAAATAAGAATGAGAATCTTCAATCTGCTGGGGAGTTTGAACCCTGTGGGGAAGAAGGCTTACTGTTGGAGAGTAAGTTCAGGAGTCTTCGATCGTCTGCCACTCTACTGGGAAGTTATCCTAGGTTGGGGAAATACAAAAGTTTAATTGTTATCTGGTTGATTTCCAGGCTTCAAGGTAACTTGCTGGGGAATTTGGATAAACTGAATGGTTTCCGCTGGGGATTGATAGTTAGAAGTCTCGACTTGACTGGGGAAGAAGGTTTCATCTCCACTGGGGATCTGTAACTCAAAGTTTTTTCTCCACTGGGGGTTGGGAGTTTGAAGTTTTAACTCTGATGGAGATTAAGGGTTTGAAACTATAACTCCGCTGGGGATCTATATTTCAAGGTTTTGGCTCTGCTGGGGATCTAGATGATGTACTGTAGGGATCGCTCATGGAATAGTCTAAAGACGTTTTCATATCCTTTCAGCCTGTCAGTAATTGTTCTTTTCCACCTATTTATTTGTAAACAGTAATTATGTTCAAATGCATATGTTCATCAATGAATCAATGGACGCTTTTGCAAATAAAAACACAAACGTAAAAGAAGGCAAATAGTTTTCTGCACTTTAAAGAGGTATCTTTGTATTTACTTTGAATAAGTGTTTCGTACAAAGGAGACCGACATCCTAGTAAGAGGATGGTGTCATAAAAGTAAGAAAAATTTATACAAAGAAAGATAGCTATGTGTGAAAAATAAAATCTCATGGGGTTCCTATTCCGCTATAGCCTTCATAACTCCGAATATCTTGTCCATTCGTTGCTTCGTCCGAAGATGATTGAATTGATCAGGAGCTCAGAGTTTGTTTGTGAATAAATTGTCCTTAAAGTGATCCGACGAGACATAGTCATACGCTTTAATTCCCTAACTTTTGCCTGGACCGCCCTTTCGGGTTTTCAGTCCACCGGGAAACCCTTTTTTACCCAAGTCTCCCTTTCGGGTTTTCAACTTGCCGGGTGTACATATTTTTTTATTTATCCCTAATTTTTGCCTGAACCTCCCTTTCGGGTTTTCGATTCACCGGGATGCCCTTGTTTTGCCTAGGTGTGTCAACCTAGCGGGTCATTCATACGTAGTATTTTTTGACTATGTCTGCGTTCGCAGGGTGCGGAAGGTCGTCGTCGTCCATGGTGGTTAAAATCATTGCCCCACCAGAAAAGATGTTTTTGATCACAAATGGTCCTTCGTAGGTAGGATTCCATTTTCCCCTGGGATCACTTTGTGGCAAAATGATGCGCTTGATTACCAGATCCCCCACTTGATATACCTGGCATCTGACTTTCTTGTTGAAAGCCTTGATCATCCGTTTTTGATACGTCTGACCGTGGAAAACAGCAGTAAATCTCTTCTCGTCAATTAAGTTCAATTGACCAAGTCGGGTTTGAATCCAATCGTCTTCACTCAAACCAGCATCTTTCATGATTCTCAAGGAGGGAATCTGAACCTCGATAGGTAAAACAGCCTCCATGCCATATACCAAGGAATAGGGTGTTGCCCCAGTTGATGTGCGTGCCGTGGTACGGTACCCGCGAAGAGCAAACGGTAACAGTTCATGCCAGTCCTTGTAGGTGACTGTCATCTTTTGTATGATCTTCTTGATATTTTTGTTAGCAGCTTCGACTGCACCATTCATCTTTGGCCGGTAGGGAGATGAATTGTGATGTTGAATCTTGAACTGCTCGCACAAAGTGGTGATCATAGTATTGTTAAGGTTTATACCGTTATCAGTGATGATCCTTTCGGGGATACCATACCGGCAAATAAGGTTCTACTTGATGAAGAGGGCAACCACATTCTTAGTAACGGATGCGAAGGAAGATGCTTCGACCTACTTGGTGAAGTAATCAATGGCCACCAGAATGAAGCAGTGTCCATTGGATGTTGTAGGCTTGATCTCTCCAATCATGTCGATTCCCCACATAGCGAATGGCCAAGGAGCTGTTAAGACATTTAGAGGAATAGGAGGCACGTACACCTTGTCTGCATAGATTTGACATTTATGGCATATTCTGGAATGTTGATAACAGTCAGCTTCCATGGTAGACCAGTAATAGCCTGCCCTCATAATCTTCTTAGCCATCGTATGCCCACTAGAGTGAGTGCCGAAGATACCTTCATGTAATTCAGCCATAATTCTTTCAGCTTCAACCTTGTCCACACAACGGAGCAGAATAGAATCATGATTGCGCTTGTATAGGATGCCATTACTCGAGAAGAACTTAGCCGAGAATCTCCTTAAGAACTTTTTGTCGTTGACCGAAGCTCCTTCAGGGTATTCTTGAGCCTCGAGATACCTTTTGACTTCATGAAACCACGGCTGGTCCACTACTTCCTCGGTATTAATCTCGTGATAATATGTTGGTTCGTTTCAATTGTGATTTGAGGAGCCTCATTATCCCAGTTAAGTTTAAACATGGATGAAATTGTAGCTAGAGCATCTGCTAGCTGATTTTCTTCTCGCGGGAAGTGCTCAAAGGTAATCTGCTCGAAATATGGTAACAATGTCAAGACATGTTCTTTGTAAGGGATGAGGTTTGGATGTTTAGTATCCCACTCTCCTTTGATCTGACTGATGACCAAAGCTGAGTCCCCAAACACATCTAAGGATTTTATTCCCAAGTCTATGGCATCCTTGAGTCCAAAGATACAAGCTTCATACTCTGTCATGTTGTTCGTACAGCTGAAGCAAAGTCTGGCGGTGAAAGGAGTGTGGCAAACTTCTGGGGAGATGAGTACCACGCCGATACCTTTGCCAAGTGCATTGGAGGCCCCATCAAGGTACAGGGTCCATCGGGATCCTTGTTCAGGTCCGTCATATGGTCTGTTCTCTTCAATGTTGTCCAATGTCATGATGTCTTCGTCAGGGAAGTCGAACTTCATCGATTGGTAATCTTCGACAGCTTGATGAGCCAGATGGTCAACTAGCACACTCCCCTTTATAGCTTTTTGGGTCGTCTACTGTATATCGTATTCCTTTAGGATCATCTTCCATCTAGCTATTCTTCCAGACAAAGCAGGCATCTCAAAGATGTACTTTATCGGATCCATCTTAGATATCAGCAAAGTGGTATGAGTCAACATATACTGCCTTAGCCGGCGAGCAACCCATACCAAAGCACAACAAGTTTTCTCGAGCAATGAGTATCGGGTCTCACAGTCGGTAAAATTTTTTCTAAGGTAATAAATGACATGCTATTTTCGGCCAGACTCGTCATGTTGGCCCAGTACGCACCCCATTGAATTCTCTAGGACGGTCAGATACATGATTAGCGGTCTTCCTTCAACGGGTGGCATCAAGATAGGAGGTTCTAGCAAATAATCCTTGATTTTATTGAAAGCAACTTGACAGTCATCATTCCATCGAACTACCTGATCTTTCTTCAACAACTTGAAGATTGGTTCACAAGTAGATGTTAGGTGAGAAATGAACCTAGCAATGTAGTTTAGGCGTCCCAAGAAACCTCTGACCTCCTTCTCAGTGCGAGGAGCAGGCATTTCTTGTATAGATTTAACTTTGGTAGGATCAACCTCGATGCCTTTTTTGCTGACAATGAAACCCAAGAGTTTACCGGACCGGACTCCGAAGGTACACTTGTTTGGATTCAATCTGAGCTTGTACTCCTTCAACCTGACAAATAGCTTTTGTAAGTGATCCAGGTGTTCTTCTTTAGTTTGTGATCGGGCTATCATGTCATCTATGTAGACCTCTATCTCATGATGTATCATATCATGAAACAAAGCTACCATGGCGCGTTGATAGGTTGCCCCGGCATTCTTCAGTCCGAACGACATCACTTTGTAGCAGAACGTCCCCCACTGTGTAACAAATGTAGTTTTCTCCATGTTTTCAGGTGTCATTTTGATCTGGTTATAGCCTAAGAATCCTCCCATGAAAGAAAATAATTTGTGCTGAGTTATGTTGTCAACCAGGATGTCAATGTGCGGAAGTGGAAAGTCATCTTTAGGACTGGCCCTGTTTAAATCTCTATAATCCACGCACATTCTCACTTTGTCGTCCTTTTTAGGCACAAGCACAATGTTAGCAACCCATTGTGGATAGGAAGTAACAGCCAGAAATCCAGCATTGAACTGCTTCATAACTTCTTCTTTGATCTTCTCGGACATGTCATACCTCATGCGACGGACCTTTTGTTTCACTGGTGGACAGTCTTCTCTTGTGGGGAGACGGTGTACCACAATGTCTGTATCGAGTCCCGGTATGTCTTCGTATGACCAGACGAATATTTCAACATAATCATGTAGTAGCTGAATTAGGCGCTCCTTGACACTCGACTCTAGATTGGAACCTATCTTGATTTCCTTTTTGTCATCCTCAGTTCCCAAGTTGATTGTATCCAACTGCTCTTCATGAGGCTGAATTGCTCTTTCCTCTTGTTGTATAAGTCTGGCCAATTCCCCTGGCACCTCACAATCTTCCTCACCTTCGTATTTGGCTTGGTTTATCAAATCTTCAGAGTCACTGAAGGCTATAGCACTATCGTTACCCATGGGTTCCGGAATGGAAGGGTACCTGCATTTGTGAGTGTGGGTGTGTGTAAGGGCATAGCCATCTTAAAACAACAAAATGTAAAAGAAATACAATGAGCACAAAAGGTTTAAATATGAAAAGAGTCCATGATTCATTAAAATGACATATGAAAATGAAATAAGAACCCTTACGAATGGACCTATGTGCCTCGGGTAAGACACAAGGTTGAAAAAGTACGAATTGTTTGTGAATTATTATAGTCCAACATAAATGGAAAAGATAAATTACTGATTCATGAAAGTAATCAGAACAAAGTCTTTTGCTTCCCAGTTGCACAGTCCTCCGTCAATAGTAGGAAAAATCCAGTCTTCTAAGCTGCCCTCTTCTTTACTGTCCTCTAGTGCATTAACCCCTCGGCGACTGATCTTCACAGGTGGCCCTCCAGCACGGGAGCAACGCACAGCCTTCTGACCAGTCGAAGTAAATCCCAAGCTGAATTTGTCTGATTTGAAAGGAAAGTCGGGAAGCTTCCCCCAGATTATGGATCTACCTTCTTCCATAACTGCCCTAGCATCCTTTAAAGAAGACATCTGAGGCGGAGGTCTTGTGATCACAGGAGTTGAAGATACCGCTTTGGTCGCCGCTATTTCTTCAGAAACTTCCTCAAAGTGTTGGAAAGGGGTCTCTATGAATTCGACATCTAACTCCACATAACAGAAGGAGTTCAGATGACTTATCATGTATTCCTTTTCGCCATGAACAGTTATGATTTTCCCCTGGACAGGGTACTTGAGATTTTGATGCAGAGTAGAAGTGACAGCTCCAGCATGGTGAATCCAAGGTCTTCCCAACAGGCAAGAGTAGGAAGGACGGATGTCCATCACGTAGAATGTTGAATTGAACGTCTGGGTACCCACCTTGATTGGGATATCCACCTCTCCATGGACCATCCTCTGAGAACCATCAAAGGCTCTGGCAATTATATTACTGGGTCTCAGGGTTAGGCCTTCACAGTTTAATCTATCCAAGGCTTTCTTCGGCAAGACGTTTAAAGACGAACCAGTGTCTACCAGTACGTGCGCTAGGGTTGTCCCTTTGTATTCCACTGAGACATGCAAAGCATCATTATGTTTTCTCCCTTTGGAGGTTAAGTCGGCATCGGAGAAACCTAGGCCATTTTCAGCTGTTAAACTAGCCACACATTCCTGGAACTGATCAGCAGAGGTTTCTTGTGGCACGTGGGCCGTCTTCAAAAACTTGACCAAATCTTTGGCATGTGCCTCAGAGCACAGCAACGGGGCTAACATAGATATTTTGGAGGGGGTCTACCCCAGTTGCTCAACAACATCATAATCCCTTTTCTTAATGATCCTCAGAATTTCTTCCATCTCTTTCTGGGATGTTTCAGGAATGATTAGTGACTGAGCCTTCGTCAAGACAGGCTCCTCTTGAACATTCTTTCCTTTTTTATCAGCAACGGAAACAGGGATGGGAATTGCATTGTCATTGTTGGCGGGTACACTTGCAGGTACAGTTACTGGTATAGGTGTAATCTTCGGAATGGCCGCGGGTCCAAAGACTACTATTGGAGGAGCAATCTCTGGAGAAAAGATTCTTCCACTACGAGTAACCTTGCTTGTTTCGGCAATATTACTGATGTTAGGATTATCTTCCTCAGAGCTTTCTTCTTCAATGGTCTGTTCAATCTGTTTGACACCATGGTAGTAGATTTCTCCACCATAGTTCCATGGTACCATTTTATCGGATTTGTATATGGTTGGCTCGGGCATTGTTATCTTCAACGGAGTAGTCACTGGAGAAAATGTAATCCTAACGGGTTTTTTAGGAACCCTAGAAGGATTGTCGTATATGGTTATTATTGAAACTTCTGAAACTGGAATGGGTGAGACGGGAGTTTTCTCAAACAAAATTTCCTTGTTATCAATCAATTGTTGGATTCCTTTCTTCAATAGAGGACAGTCAAATGGGGAGGACAGGAAAGCACGGCAATCTTGGTCACAACCTGGGAACACCCCAGCTTTCAACAAATTCAGCTTGATGGTTAGGAGAGGAGTTAACAGTTCATCCACAGTAGAAACAAACAGATCTTCTTCCACAACATTGGCATTGTGCCCATGCCTATGCATCGGTGCGGAGATAACATTCGGCATTTCAGGAGCTTCAAATTCAACTTCATTTGCGTCAATCAGATCTTGAATCTTGTTCTTCAGGGCCCAACAGTTGTTGGTGTCGTGCCCTGGACTTTCTGAGTGGTACGCGCATCTGGCGTTGGGATGGTAATGTGGAGAGGTAGTGTTAGGGTTTTTAGGGGCCTCCTTTAACATGGCCAGGTTCAACTTCAAGAGATGGGGTAAGACTTGAGCAGGAGTCATGTTTATCTTGGTGAATTGCCTTACAGGCCTTTCCACCCTTTACTGGTTATTCCTCGGATGATCATTTCTCGGCGGGTTGTTTCTCGGCTGGTCTGAGGCAGACTTTTAAATCATAACGGCCCCCACAGTTGGTCGTCTTTCAACTCTTCCCTGATTCCTCTGGGCATAGACAACTGACACTTCTTTCTTTCCTGTGAAGGGATTTTTTGCAACGGCAGAGGTAGATGCATCTTTTTGAATTTTCCCGCTTCTAATACCGGCCTCCACTCTTTCGCCAATTAGAATCAACTCAGTGAAACCTGCAGAGGAGCTTCCAATCAGGTGATTAAAGAAAGGACCTGACAGAGTCCCCAAGAACATGTCCACTAGCTCTCTTTCAGATAAAGGTGGTTGCACCCTTCCGGCCAAATCCCTCCATTTTTGGGCGTAGTCTTTAAAACCCTCATTGGTAGCCATGGCCATACTCTGTAGTTGAGTACGGGTTGGCGCCAAGTCGGCGTTGTATTGATACTGTTTATAGAATGCGGCTGCCAAATCCTCCCAATTATGGACATTTGCTCTCTCCAACTGGTAGAACCAATCAAGTTGCACTCCCGAAAGACTGTCCTGGAAAAAGTGGACCCACAGGTCTTTGTCAGAAGAATGTGGTTTAATTTTCCTGACATAAGATCGTAGGTGCATCTTAGGACAAGACAACCCATTGTATTTAGCAAACAGTGGCACCTTAAATTTAGGAGGAATTACAATTCCAGAAACCAACCCTAACTCCTCAAAATCCAGCCCCAGTACTCTTTGTATCTCCATGGAAGCTAGACACTCTTCCAAGTTCTTGTACTTGTCATCGGCCAGAAGGTACTTCTGTTCGGAGTAGTCCTCATCCTCTTCTTCTTCTGCTTCAGACTCAGATGGTACTTCTGTTCCTTTACCTTTTCCTTCCCCCTCTTCAGATGTTGATGGGAATTCCAAATTCCGTCTGGCTTATCCTTTAAACCTTCTGCCCATAAGAACCACCCTAGCTTTCTTCTTCTTATTTTTCTCTTTATCCTTCTCTAGTAGGGTCTTGAGCTCCTCATGCCCCTTGGCCAAGGTCAGAAGTAGCTGTTGGAATTGTGAATTATGGGCTTGCAAATCTTTGACCGTTTGTTCAATATCCATCTTGTTGAAATAAACAGCAGAGAGATGAGGAAGCTTGGTGTGAAGACCTGTTTATGCATATGATGAATGATATGTATTCATGTAATGCTTTCAAGGATTCAGAAATTCAAATTTGTTTTAAACAAAAAAGAAACACACGTCATATTAATAAGATAGAATTTGTTAGTACATCAATGCCCCTTGGGAAAAATAATACAAAATTCTAAGGTAAAAAGACGTTGCACATCCTCTTTGGTGCAATGTAGGTGTTGAGAGTCTGCTCTTCATGAAGTTTACGAGTGAGTTCCAAAACCTTCTTCTCGCTTGCATAGAATTGGGCATCGAAAGTATCGCGCTCTCCCTTGAGCTGTATCCAACTCCTTTGTAGATCTTCGAGTGATGTTGGCATGTCAGGATGTAGGAGGGTGTATGGAACCTCTCCTTCCATAACAGGCTCTATAATCACAGGGAGAATGGAGGGGTAAGGCATCATAAAACTTTGGGTGCGGGTTCGTACCCACTTGAGGTAAGGCTCAAGAGGGATGGAATTCTTGTGTCCCAAGGTCTTACTGTCCACCTTGTTTGGCTTCCTCCAAGCTCGGATGAACCTTTGTCGGAGTCCTTGGTTATCGTTGCCGAAGTCGAAAACCAACCCTTGAATCAGCATATCATATGGGTCATCCCTTCGGGCATACCCAAACTGTCTCAAAGCCAAGTAAGGGTTATAGGTGATGCCTCCCCTAATGCCAAGTAGAGGGACATTAGGAAATTCTCCATAACGGTCAATGATAATAACATTCTCTTTTGATCGAGAACACCAATGGATATCTGAATGTGTAAGGGTCATTAACCATTGTGACCACCTCAAACCTTGCTCATTCTTCAAAACTGATTGGGGAAGATGAGAAATAAACCATCTTGCCAATAGAGGAGTGCAGCACGTGAGAACACCTCTTTTCCTCATTGTACGAGTGTGAAAAGGTTAGAGGATACCCCCAAGCAATGTAGGCACTGGGTTGCGAGTCAAGAAGATTTTGACAACACTCACATCTATGAGTTGATCAGGGTTAGGGAACAAGACCATCCCATAGATGAGAAGAGCTACAATCTCCTCAAAAGCTTGTAATTCCAATGAATTCCGACAGCTTTGAGCTTTCTCAAACAAAAACTTTGACAAGAAGCCTTTGACACCACTTCTAGTTTCCCAATGTGTTGTGACATCATATGAGTGCAAGTGTAAGGCTTGAGCAATCTCTTCTGGCTTCGGATCTCTTTCCATACCGTTGAAGGGTAGTTGATTGAGAATAGGAATCCTCAAGAGTTGAGAAAATTCCTCCAAAGTAGGCACAAGTTGGTAGTCAGGAAATGTGAAGCAATGATGCAAAGGGTCAAAGAACTGGAAGATAACTTTCATCATATCCTCCTCAGTGTTGGTGTTGACCAAGGTGAGTAGACGACCATGTCTCTCGGTGAATGGAGAATTCTCGGGAATCCTTGAAGCTAGCTCCTTGAGTTGTGGAGGAATTCTTACAAGGTTGACTTGGACAATTTTCCTGCGAAGTGAATCCATAACCTACAAAACAGGAACAAAGATGAAAATCCAAAATCCTTGAAATGGTTAGTGGATGCATATGATGCTTCATGATGTCCATGATGTTATGCACAAGTATATATGTACAAGCAAATCAAACAAGTTCCTAGTTTAGGCTTGCATGGGGTTTCATAGGTAAGTACCCTCTTGAAGTTTAGTTGGCTCAACCTTTCCTAGAAATAGTAACCGGGTTCTAAGGAGCTCAATATCACTGGATTATTTCCTTGTTCATTGTTTCAATTCAGCCTCTTTAGTGGCGATCGAAATATTCCAAGGAACCAACCCTTAATGAGTGTAGTATCGAGTATCTACCAACTTCGGACTGCACCAAAGCCGGTCATCTCACTACATCCTAAGAAGGCCAAGTTGGTCAAGTAAAGGTTCTAAAAGTCCATTAGTGCTTCATGACATCACTCAGCGGCCCCGTATTCTCTTTGATTGACTCAAAGGCTATCGGTACCCACAAATATGTCGCACTAATATCTATTTCTTAGACCATGTCGGTATACCCCGCACAGTTCCGACAACGTATTGCTATTTACCTATGAATGTTTCCCAAATCTGGGTAGAGGATTCAAACCCAAACAATAGAACCAAAGTGTAAAGCATACAAGTCAAACAAGATAAGCATGTAAAGGTGATCTAAAACCCTAAGGTAACCCCACTTTTATATATTTTCCCAGCAGAGTCGCCAGTTTTGTGATGCGGTGGGAGAACTGACTTAAGGTTTTGCATTTGTGTTCGCAAATGTTTCGATTTAACAAGAGTCGCCACTAACTTTTATTTTATCCAAAAGGAAAGATAAAAAAGCACAGGAAAGACCTTTGAGATTGTTTTTGGGTTCGGGGGGTAGATTATGAAAAGAGAAGGTGCTAGCACCCTTTTCATCCATGGTTTTCCATGGGCTCTTAGTTACTTGTTTAGATCACTTGCTTTGCTTTTTTAATTGTTTGAAATGGTGCTTTGTGTGGTTTTGAAAGTATTTTGAAAAGAGGCCTTTGTTTAGGCAATCTTTGTAATGATTCTCGTTCGTAAGAATGTATACAAAGATGTTTATCTTTTGAAAAATGTTTCATTGTTTTGAAAGTTGTTTGGAAATGTTTTGAAAATGTGTGTGTTTGTTTGAAAATAGAAAGGATTGTTTGAAAGAGATCAAGTAACTAGGAGTTATCTACCCTACTCAAAAGTCTTTCCTATACATTTTTATTTCTTTGATATTGTTAACCTACCATTGTTTTGGTAGATAACCCTATCTTTGGATGTTAAACAGGACGGACGTGGGTCATCGTATGGCCATGATAGCAATATTGCCAAGTATCTTAGCAAGTTTTGAGGGGCCAAGATCATTTGTTTAGGCAACCTTTTGATAGCGTCATCGAGGGATTATGATCTTTTGTTTTGTTTTGTTTTGCCAAGATACCTAGCATGCATACCATGGCCATTTTGTTTAGGCAACCAAGTGGGTGAAACCCTAGAGGTGCTTGTGTGCAAGGTGTTGTCATTTTTCATGCATTTTTGTCTTGTATTAGGTCATGCTATTTGTTTGATTTTTGTCTTATCATACAAACCCTAATTTACTAAACATGTATATAATGCGAAAAATTGCGTAAAGTAAATCTAAACTATTACAACAATATTATGGGAGGGGGGATACAAGTTTTGAATGGGGGATATTTGCACAAAATAAAACCCTAATTTACTATTACAACCCAATTGAATTTATTGTACAATAAATAAATAAACAATTATTTAAATATGCAATAAAAATGTAAATCTGCAAAAAATGTTTTGTAATTGTTTTATGTATGAGAAAAATAAATTATTTAAGTCCTAAAAATAAGAAAAAAAATAATATTATTATTTTTGAAATGGAAAAACCCTAGTTTTGGTTTTAAAAGAAAATATTGTTTTCTAATATTATTTTATTCATTTTTTGTTTAAGAAAAATAATAATAATATTATATACCAATAGTAAAAAATAAATATATATGGGAAATAAATATTTAATATGTATAAAATAATAAAATAAAATATTTAAGTATTTTTTTATTATTTACAAGTTTATTTAAGAAAATAAAATATATTATTACTAATAAACTATTTTTTATGACAAAAAATAATAAAAATAATAAAATAAAATACAAAAATAAAGAACATATTTTTTAAGATTTTTTTCATGTTCAGAAAAATAAATAAAAGCAATAAATATAAAAGAAATGAAAAATATGCAAAATAAAAAAATAGGCCAAGGGGTGCAAATAGGAAACAGGGGGGTGTGAAAAGTAACAAGCCCAAGGCCCAGGCCCAGGACAGCTTCGTCCCTGACCTCCAGACAACAAATCTGCGCGCGCTTGCCTTCAAATCCTGTTCTTGCTCATGCTTGTATAAAATCAAAAACTCATAACATAAAAAGTGTAGCTTGTGAACTCACGATTCTAATGATATAAAATTCATGACCTAACTCTAAAAGATCAGGGAGAATTTTAATGGCCCTAATTTTTGACCTAGTTTTTTCCAGCATGTTCAACAACCAAATACTCTTAGCTCAGTTAATATAAATGGAAACTATGCATATGTACAGCTTAGGCAAGTTAATGACTACATTTTTACTTCATAAATCGTGACCTAAGGATGCCTAAATAGAGAGATAAAAACGTGAAAAATACCTTGTTCAGTTGAGTTTGGATATGGCAATGTGGGAACATTGAGTGAGGCCTGAAGATTGTGTGAGCTTCCTTGAAGTTCCCTCAAGCTTCTCCAATGCTCAGCTTGCCTTGAGAATGCTTGAATCTCCTTGCACGAGTCAACCTGCAACCTTGCAAAATGAAAATGGTGAAGTGTGAAACTGAGCTCACAGTTGCAAGACAGGGGCCTGGATAGTTTGGATGTGATGTAAGGAAGATGTTTCAAGGGTTGAAAGGCAAAACGCACGAGCAAGTTTCAAGTTGGCAAGGGTTCTGCAGATGATGCTCTGTTTGGGCAGAAAAGTGTGATTTTGGTGTTTGAGAGTGTTTGGGATGTTAGCAATTCGTGTATTGGCTTGTCACAAAGTTCTGAAGTTGTTTCAAATGATGCTAAGGCCTCTCTTTATCATATGCACGAGCTTACTTGACTTTTGCAAGTTTGCTTGCTTTTGAAGAAAGTTGAAATGATAATGCCAAAGGCCTATACAGGCTAGCTTATGGACTGCATAGAGTTGGTACAAGTTGTCTGATGTTTGTGGATCTTGTTTGCAACAAAAGATCAGGTCCATGGCTCAAGATTTGCAAAGTGCAAAAAGCTAGCTTTATGAAAGTAGTATTATGAACTTTATGCCATAAATGGATTAAACTCTTGTACAATGCTCCATAGATCAAAATAAAGCCATTGTCCACTGAATTAGAATTCAATTATGGAGTGTATAAAGGATTAGGACCTGTAATGCCAAGTACAAGCATGCTAGGACAGATTTGCAACTTGAACCATTGTAAAAAATGCCTTGAACAAAAGTGATAAATTGCCATTTTCCATTCTTCGATTCTCCCTAACCATAAATGATCTTGGAGAGTTCTTGGACATTTTGGAAATATTGTAACATGCTCTATAATCCATCTTTGAAATGAATTTTGAGATACCTCTTGGAACTAGGTGAAAATTTTCCATGAAGTTAGGTCAAAAACCTGCCTAAACTAGGGCAAAATTTCACTAAGTTAAAAAGTTTATGGACCCCTATTCACAAAATCATAACTTGATATCCAAGCATCTTTTGGGAAAACTTTGTGAATCAAAGTAGTAGATTTCATGGAGGACTACAACTTTCATGTTGTAAGTTTTCTTAGAATCCAATTGCATCATGGTGAAAATGTTGTGGAAAGTTCAGAAAAAATAAGAAATTTCCATAACTTAGAAAATTTCTAAGTTATGAAAAATTTCAAATTAAAACCCTAATTTGCAATTTAGGTTTCTTGGTCAACAAGTTTCACATTTTGACATATCTTGATGAATTATGACCCTTGGCACTTGATTTTGACCAAAAAGTCAAAGTTTGACTTTTCAGTGTACAGTTGACTTTTGATCAGTTGACTGCAAAATTCATCTGTCAATCCTATGCATTTGAGATCTTTTGAACTATGTGATTAGGTCAAGATGATGCTATTGAGTCCTTGAAATCATGCTTGAACCCAATTGGTCATTGGCTAGGTTAAAAATCAGAAATTGCCCTTTCTCAGTCAAAACCCTAATTTTGACCATTTTGCCCTTTTGATGATCTGATCAAATTTCTTGAGGAGTTGTGATACAAACTTGATCAAGTGGTACATAGGAACCTAGAATGTGATTGTGGATAAAAAATTATGAAGTTTGACTGTGAATTGGCCATGGTTGACTTTTTCCCCAATACAGTTGATTTTTAGGTCAATTGTCCAATTGACTGGGCAAAAATGTGATTCAAGGCTTGAAACTTGGTATGGGTAATCTTAGGGGTCCAAGATGATGTATGAAAGTCATATGAAGCATTGATGGTCCAAAAATCCTTGTGCAAACTCAAACCCTAATTTTAGGCCATCAGTGCAAGAGGAGGTCTTTAGCTGAGCAAACCCTAATCCTGTCTGGAGTCCAAGAAGTCTTGTGAAGAAAATCTTGATAATATGAGAGGGAAAATTTTAGGGTACAATAGTTTGGAATCCCTCGAACAATAAACACTGACCAAGGTTTTGTTTTCACTGGTAAAAAATGGTGCAATTTTCCTCAGAGTCAGGGATTACGTTATTAACATCCACAAGGTATTACGCCCAGGCGAATTGTCAGGCCGAATTGGTCAACAAGATCATAATTGGACTAATCAAGAAGCATGTGGGCCATTATCCAAAGAATTAGAATAAGACCTTAGACCAAATCGTATGTGCTTGTCGAAATTCCCATAAGGAATCAACCAACTCAACTCCATTTTAACTGACGTTTGGACATGACGATGTATTGCCTGCTGTTGTAACTAGTTTGAAAATTTAGATTCGTCATCCTTAATTTTTATCCTAAGGAAGGGAATATAAAGGATAACCCTAAAAAGTTATATATTCTAGGTTGTTGACTCGGTTCTAGACGAATGGGAGGTGTTAGGCACCCCATATCTACCTTGTTCGCAAGGATACTAGGGTTTAGAAGTGCAATATTTAGAGAATAGGGTTTTAATTTTTTATTAGGGGAACTCGACATAATTTTAGTCATATGCCTACGTATCCTCTTATGAGGAATCAGAGTCCCAATTCGTAGTTCGTAGTGTTGGTTGGTGTTTTCTATAAGATTGCGTAGAATTGCTTTCGAATTATCCTTGAACCTTGTATGGGTTGAAAATTGTGTGATCGTAGACGTAGTTCGCAATTAATTAAAAAGTAATTCTCCTTAATCCTTTTTACGAAAATAATCTTGGATTTTTGATTAAGTTAGTAGAAAAAGTTTATAATCGGTTAGCTGTTTTAAATTAATTGATTGATTGAGGTATGTGGTATGACACAGAGAGGAGGAAGCCTGACATAGTCTCCTCATAATGTGGCCTAATATTGGCCAGGTGTCATTCGTGAACGGTGAATTTGGAGAGTTTGCATAGATTTTAATTGTTTGATTTTGAGTAAAAAACCTGTAGATGATGTGTCAACCGATTTAATTACTCGAAGATGGACATCCTATTATTTGTAGAATGTTTGAATTAATTTGATTTGAAAAAGTGTTTGATTTGCATAGATTGTGAATTATTAAATAATAAAGCTAATTATAAAATACATGTTTTTTTAGTTTTTATATTTTTCTAACAAAAAGAAGACTAAATAAAAATCAAACAATTAATTAAATTATAAAAAATAAATATAAATTAATTAACCTAAACTAATTAGAGAAAAGAAACTAAATAAAAACCTAGGTATATCAATGGAAAGAGGCAGGGGTGAACACATATAAGACTTCTAAAGAGCCCAAGGCCCAAACAGAGAATCACAATCTATTCATATTATGCTAATAATTAGAACCATAATAAGTTATAAAAGGAAAAATAAAAAGCAAGAAGATACTCTCTCTTTCTCGTGAACGCTCCTTCTCTTTCCCCAACTTTTCCCATTCTTTTCTTTTCCTCTGGTTTGATTTCCTCAGATATTCCTACTCCTTTCAAACAAAATAAATATGAATTAAGTACTTAAACGTAAATCAGAAGCATAACAAAACCTGGGGCGATGAACTTGTAAGTGGAGGCGTCGTGGTTATGGGTCAGAGTCGTGATCTGGTGCGGGAGCGGAGCTTTGCGGTGGTGGTGCGGCGGTTTTAGCTCTGTTCTTGCATGGTCATTTTGTTTGGAGGAGAACACCTAGAAGATTTGCAGCATTGCAACGGAGATGAATCGGAAGCAGAATCACGGCCTGGGCTTGTTGTGTCGGATCAGAGAGCGCTTCGATCATCGATAGTGATGCAAATGTCGCGACGCAGTGTCGTCAGAGTGGGCTTCTATTTTTCCTCTCTTTCTTCACTGTATTTGATTCTATGTTGTTCTATTTGCTGTGAGTTTGTGATTTATTTGAGTTAGAGATCGATAATGATAGGTGAAATACAATGATTTGTTGAATTCTCTATATTAAACTTAGTAAAAAAAAGTTCTTAGAATGTGAAAACGATTCCAGGTAAGGAAATTTTAGCGTGTGAAAATTTGATGTTAGACAATGGAAAACATGTACTAGGTTGGTGTATAAGTGTGTATTATAACTAGGGGTGGTCGCGGTGTGGTTTGAGCGATTTTGAAGCAAAAAATCACCCGAATTGCAAGAGAAAAAAATACGCGGTTCGGTATGGTTCGATTGACTTTTAAAAATAAATCCGAACCAAACCAAACCAAATTAATGCGGTTTGGATTGGTTCGGTTGGTTCGGTTTTTTACAAAAAAAATTATTAAGTCATACAAACAAATATAGAGGAAAATATAATTTTGTGTTTAATTGTTCGTACATTATCATAAAAAAATTTATAACTGTCAAAATAAGTTTATAATTTGATACATAAAATTGCGTATTATAATTTTATCTAAATCTAAAGAATGATATAAATAATATTGCATTCTTAAATAAATATTATACAAAGAATACGATAAAATATAGTTTGTGGAAATAGTATTTATAAATGAATAATATTTTATTTTTTTATTATTTGTAAATTAAAATGAATATAATACAAGGTATGATAAAATATACACATAATACATGTTTATTTCTCTAAAGAATTAAAGAAATATATATTGGTTAGTAAGATTTTATAACATAATGCGGTTTTGTTTGGTTTAGTTCGGTTTGTAAAATACAAACCGCAAACCGAACCGAACCTTGCGGTTCTGCGAGAAAATGACTCAAACATATCTGAACCAAATGCGGTTTTTTGCGGTTTTGGTTTGGTTCGGTTCGGTTTTGCGGTTTTCTATTGGGTCGATTTGGTTTTGAACACCCCTAATTATAACAGTGTTTTATGTGGGTGTAAAATGTTTGTGTGGGATGTATTTGTGTATTTACAATGAACGTGAATGCCCTCGTGAAGAGAGGTTAATGTAATAATAAAAAAAGTTTTTTTGTAACAATATGTATAAGATGTGAGTTTATTGGTGAATAAGAATGGTACAAGATTTATGTTAATTGCATACAATGGTTAAAATTGATATTAACAAGAAATTGGAACCAAAATATATAGTAATGAATAAATTTAAAACTAGAAAACCATCAGAAAATTCATCATGTGGTTTCCAAAAAATAAACAAGTAAGAATTTCCAAATCAAAAACAAATGAGAGGGGCCTCAAATCAAATCATCGGCTAAAACGTAATTTTGAAAAAGATAGAAGTTTGAAAAAAAAACAATTGTGGTTTCTTTGTTGGTGAAAATGTTGATGAATTGTGTATCGTGAGAAATTGTAGATGAAAAATAAGGACAACAATGAGTCCTATTTATAGGCTTAGGATTAAGTTAAAAATACTTAGCAAGTAAGTTAGCCCAAAAACCAAGAGAAGCCCAAAGCATGATCTCCAAAAAAAGAAATAAAATTAGTAACAAAAATAAATAAATGAAGAAAATGTTAAAAGTGGGACACAAGAAATTCGAACCTGTGACCTCATACTTGCAAGCTTCATTCTTTACCAATTGTGTTACCTTGTTTATTTGAAATAAAAATGAATTTGAAAGCATACGAAGGTCAAATAAATACTTATTTATTCAAAAATATAAATGATCTGAAATAAATCGTTATATTTTTAAATAGGTTTGGAAGCGAATATTTATAAAGATCAAAGAATATTATTAAACCAATGTTAAAAATATTTCTGACTGTAGAAATAAAGGGCAGACAAATTTGAGGTATGACACCTGTGATATTTATCTACAATCATCTCGAATCCAAAGGCAAATGGAAATACTAACTGATCATTATTATAGCGTGATATTGGATGAGCTAGTTGATTTAGACAAAGAAAGACTAATGATTGTGAGTGCAACTTCACCATTAGATGTTTTGCATGATGTGAAAACTAAGAAAACTTAGCATATATGTATATTGGACGATATCTATGTGTTGTTTGGTGCACTTTTGTATTAGAGGTCTTAGAAAGCATTCAAAATAAGTTTAAAATTGATCCAAGTCATGAAAAATCATTTTCTACACAAAAAACACTTACATGTATGGACACATACAGATTCCAGGTCGACACATAAGTCTTTTGTGTTGGAACATGCTATAGCCCAAAACTTTCAGGTCGACACATATGAATTGCAGGTCGACACATACTGAAGCTTTTAATAAATTACATAAATTCTTGTTTTATGTGTTGACACATATGAATTTCAGGTTGATACATACTGCAGTTTTTGAAAGGCTTAAAGCTACTGCCATGCTTAGGTCAACACGTCAATTTTTCAGGTCGACACATGCAATTAAATTTTGACTTATGTGTCGATACATACGATTTTCAGGTCGACACATACAGTTTGATTGGGTTGATTTTTCAATTCTTTTTTTAATTCCTAAAATATCCTCTTTACATCTAAACTTCCACAACTATAAATACATCATTCATGCATCATTCTAACTTGATGATACCATACAAATTTCTTGCAATTGTTCTTCAACCTTCAACCTCCAACCTTTGCATACACACTAACAAATCACACATAATCATATTTTTTTGGATGCCATCTAGACGAGGTTTGATAACATCAAATTAGATTATTATGTACCCGAGAATATTGGGTTGAGATTTGCAGGGGTATTCATCTGAAAAACCACGGGTTTATCCCCCAAGATCATTGCTTTATTTGGGGGTTTACGTGTAAGACGTTCAAGAGAGGACACCGGCCTAGTGAAATCCTTTGGAGATAAAGAATGCAAAGGTCCCTTTGGAGATAAAGAACACAAAGGAAGTAATGCGAGAACGGCTAATCGAATTGAAGTCTTGCGTGAAGGTAGAGAAAACACAAGAAAAAGGGGGGTTTGAATTGTGTTCATAGAAAACATTCCCCTTTAGAAATTCAGAGCACTCAAATGATAATAACAATAAACACATTGAAGAATAAAGGACAAAAGGATTTATCGAGGTTCACCTTAAACAAGGTTAATCCTGTCCATCCCCCTCAAGGATGATTTTTCCTTCACCAAAGACTTAATCCACTATAACTAAACTGATTACAACTGCATGGAAAAAGGTCGATGACTAACCCACAATGACACGTTCAAGGATCCTGCAGGATATGACGTTCATTGACCTAATAGAATCTGATCCCTCAAGATCTCCTATTCGGATTTCCTACAATGACCAGTAGCCATTACCTTCTTGAGATCAGAGCTTCACTCAATCTCTCAAGGAACTTTCTAATGATATGTTCAGTGATCCGATTTAACGAATATAACAATCATTGACCCAATAGAATCAGATCCCCCAATATCATCTATTCAGATTTCCTACAACGACCATCAGTCATTATCTTCTTGAGATTATACCTTCACTCAGTCTCTCAAGGAACTAATCAACAACAGTTGATGAGGTTCTTGTGTTTACATGATTGCTTCTTCTAAGAAGATTACACAAGTGTTTTAAGCACATATTATTTAACACGTCTTTGAGCAACAACTCTAGTGTTAAAACAATTTTCATGAAGAGATTCAAATTGAAACATAATACGAGCAAAAAATCTTGTATTCATTACAATGTTCTATCAAGATGTATATGATCAGAAGTTGAGTAGCATTTTGTAGTGTTCTTCTTCTTCATCTTCTTGTTGAGCAAGTTACGAGCAACAACTCCTTTCTTCTTCTGAGATCTACCAAGATGTATTTGATTAGAAGTTGAATAAATTCTTGTAGTCTTCTTATTTATCTTTCTTAATTTTCTCTCATTTCTATATAGTGGTCTTCAAAATGTTTAGCATTACATCTTTTACATCTTCAGCATCCACGGCATTTAAGCTTGATGACCAATAACTATTAGCATTTCAACTTCGACTTCAGCGTAGGCATCAACATGCTTTCTTTAAATCTTTGATCTTATTTTGTAGCCTTCAGAGAGAGACGTCATGAGGATAGAAAAGTCCTTTCCTGCACCAACGATTAGTTCCAACAGATAGAATAAGGTGTAAGAGTTAGACAATATAAAATAATAGTTTATGTATCCTGTCAATGTTCAATGATAGCTTTCCACCTTTTATCTCTGAATAATATTTTTATAATAAGCTTGTAAACAGAGATTAGTTAAGTAAAGAAACATAGCTCTAAATCCAGTTGTTTGTTCCCAACGGTCATAATGAGAGTGGTTGACAATACAATATAAAGGATTGTCCTTATGCCACCCTAGAGGGTAGAGGTCACATAAACTTTATGTACCTTTTGTACAACATCACACGTTAACCACTTAAACTTTATTCTTATCATCAGAGGCTTCAGATATTTGAATGTTGAACGTTGAAGCTTGTTGTAGAAGATTCACTCTTAAGTCTTAGAACATAAGTCTTGGAGTCTTTAGAACTTGTTGTTAGAACATAGTTTGATTCTACAACCCTTAATTAGAGTTTTGATGATAACAAACACAAAGAACAAATATGCACTCTAAATTTGTGTTATTTTATATGCAGAAGTTCTGGGCGAAACAACATCAGAAATTAAGCTACAGAAGCTTTCAAGCTGAGGTAATCATAATCTGTGGTGAAGAATGATGATCAGAACCTGCGCTAAAGTGAAGAATACTCTGATTCTGAATAGAAGTTTAATATACCATCAGATCCTTACATCTCCGAGTCATCAATGTTCTGAAGCAATTGCAACATGCAAGATTCTAAGTTCTGAAGTGTTACTTTTCAATCAAGATAACATCATATGCAACGGCTTCATTCAGACAAGAATCTTCTCAATATGGAAACAACATTGAATGTCCATTATCACGCTTTATGTTGGACAGGATTTCCATGCCTATATAAACAAGCTTAGAGGACAAATTGTTTACGATTTTTGACACTACTGGAACATACCTCTCAAACGCTGCAATCTTACATATTCATATATACGCTCAAAATTGTGTAAAATATCACAGTTGTGATACAATTTTTGTAAAGAAAAACAACAATACACAATATACACTTTTATCTTGATTAAGCTAGTTTTCCGTGAGATTAACCGGGTTGTGGTTGTACTCAAGAAGACTTTGGAAGTTGTCAAAGTAGTGTTGTAATCAATTTTTGATTAGTGAATTAAGTCCTCGTTGGAGAGAGGAGAAATCACCTTGGCGGGTGGACTGGAGTAGTTTGAGATCAAACGAACCAGGATAAAAATATCGTGTCTACTGCACTTTTGATTTTAAGTTTCAATTCAACCCCCCCCCCCCCCCCCCCTCTTGTATTTTTCACTTCTTCAATTGGCATCAGAGCACCTGGTTCTGAGTTCATACACTTAACCGTGTCAGTATAAGATCCAAGATTTAGAAAAACACTATGGTGGGACCAAGCCAAAATATCAGCAATGACTATCATGAGGACAAGGGCAAAATCAGCGGCAAACCTCCAGTCTTTGATGGAGAAAATTTTGACTACTGGAAAGACAGAATTGAGAGCTTCTTTCTGGCTCATGATGCTGACCTATGGGACATGGTAATTGATGGATATACACATCCAGTGGATGAAAGTGGTCAGAAGATAGACAGAAAAAGGATGTATGACCATCAAAAACGTGATTTCAGAAACCATCATAAAGCCAGAACAATACTTCTCAGTGCCATATCATACTCAGAATATGAGAAAATCTCAAACAGAGAGACAGCCAAAAACATGTTTGACTCTCTGAGAATGACGCATGAAGGCAACATACAAGTCAAAGAAACCAAGGTCTTTGCGCTCATTCAGAAATATGAGGCATTCAAGATGGAAGATAGTGAATCCATAGAAGAAATGTTCTCAAGATTCCAGATTCTTGTTGTTGGGCTGAAGGTTCTTGACAAAGGATATTCTACTACTGATCACGTAAAGAAGATCATCAGAATTCTACCCAAGCAATGGAGGCCAATGGTCACTGCACTTAAGCTAGTTAAAGATCTCAACAAGATATCTCTGGAGGAACTTATCAGCTCCCTCAGAAGTCATGAGATAGAGCTAGAAGAAGACGAGCCTCAAAAGCAAGGTAAGCCTCTAGCATTAAAATCTAACAAAAAATCTGATTCTAAGGTTTTGCAGAATATGGAAGAAACCTCTGATGGATCCTCATCAGAAGAAGACAAATTGTCTCTCCTCTCCAGAAGGGTCAATCAACTATGGAAGCAGGGACATAGAAAATTTAGAAACCCGAGAAGATTAGAGAATCAAAATAAATCCTCCTCCACATACAGAAAGTCTGAGTCCTCCTATGGACACAGAAGATCTGAAGCTTCTTCAGGACACAAAAAGTCAAATAACAAGGACATCATCTGCTATGAGTGCAATGAGCAAGGGCACTACAAAAGTGACTGTCCAAGGCTTCAGAAGGAGAAGCCCAAAAAGAAGTTCTTAAAAGAGAAGAAGAAAAGCCTCATGGAAACATGGGACGATTCAGACACTTCTGATGCTGACTCAGAGTCAGATGATGAAAGAGCCAACATAGCTCTCATGGCAAATGTGTCAGAAGACAATAAAGCTTCTGGTCCAGACTCAGAATCAGACACAGAAGAGGTATTCCCTGATTTCACTATTAATTTTACTAAGGCTGAACTTGCAGAAAGTCTGAATGAAATTCTGGAAAGGTATCAGCATATCAGAGTCAAATTCAAGAACCTGAAAAGGGAACTTGTCTGACTCTGAAAAGACTGAGAGTCTTAGATTAGAGAATTATGAGTTAAAAGAAAAGATTTGAAAATTAGAAAACAATTTACAAAACTCTCAGAAAGAAATAATCTCAGAGACTCCCAGTAATCCTGATAAGATCATCAAAGATTATGATCACAACTTTTAGAAGTTTCTGGCTAAAAACATAGATAGAAGCAAGATGGCTTCAATGATCTATGGAGTTAGCAAGAATGACAGAAAAGGAATAGGATATCAAGGTAAGGTATCTCCACATAAGAAAGTCATGGACCTTGTTATAAAACGCACACGACTAAAATCACACTTCACATATGGGCACACACATGACCTAAAATACACTTGTAATGATTACTCTGTCAAACCAAAATTCAACCAGAATTTTGGTAAAACTAACAAACCAGGACCCAAAAGGATATGGGTATCTAAGGACAAAATTATATATGTAGCATATATATTTAGCAGTAAGGCTAAAACACCAGTCATGGTACCTGGACTCTGGATGCTCTCGACACATGACGGGAAGAAAGCATATGTTCCAAAGCCTGGAACTTAAACCCGGAGGCTACGTGGGCTTTGGAGGCAACCAAAGAGGGAAGATCATTGGCTCTAGAACAATAGGTAATGGTAATCTTCCTTCTATCAATAATGTGCTTTTAGTTGATGGATTAATGCATAACCTGTTATCCATAAGTCAATTAAGTGATAACGGTTATGATATAATCTTTAATCAATATTCATGCAAAGTTGTTAGTCAGAAAGATGGAACTATCCTTTTTAATGGAAAGAGGAAAAACAACATTTATAAGATAAAACTTTTTGAACTAAAAAGTCAGAATGTAAAATGTCTTCTCTCTGTTAACAACGAGCAATGGGTCTGGCACAGAAGATTGGGGCATGTTAGTATAAGAAGAATATCTCAGATTAACAAACTCAATCTGGTCAGAGGACTTCCTAATCTGAAGTTCATCTCAGATGCTCTGTGTGAAGCATGTCAGAAAGGCAAATTTGCAAAACCTACTTTTAAATCTAAAAATGTTGTTTCCACCTCTAAGCCATTAGAACTTCTGCACATATACTTATTTGGACTAGTAAAAACTGCGTCTGTTAGTGGCAAAAAGTATGGGTTAGTGATTGTAGATGACTATAGTAGATGGACATGGGTAAAGTTCTTAAGACACAAGGACGAGTCACATTTTGTGTTCGTTGCATTTTGTAACCAAGTTCAAAATGAAAAGGATCTTAGAATTGTCAAAGTCAGAAGTGATCATGGTGGAGAATTTGAAAATAAAAAATTTGAAATATTTTTTAATGAAAAAGGCATCTTGCATGACTTCTCTTGTCCTAGAACTCCCTAACAAAATGGAGTTGTAGAACGAAAGAACAGAACATTGCAAGAAATGGCCAGAACCATTATCAATGAGACTAACATTGTTAAGATCTTCTAGGCAGAAGCAATTAACACAACGTGTTACATTCAGAACAGAATCTCTATAAGACCTATTCTGGAAAAGACTCCATATGAATTCTGGAAGAATAGAAAGCCCAACATTTCTTATTTCCATCCTTTTGGATGCACCTATTTTATTCTGAATACTAAAGATCATCTGAACAAGTTTGACTCTAAAGCACAAAAGTGTATTATGTTAGGATACTCTGAACGCTCAAGAGGGTACAGAGTATACAATAAAAAAACACAGATTGTTGAAGAGTCAATCAAGGTTAGATTTGATGATAAGCTTGACCCTCAAAAGTCAAAGCAGAATGAATCTTTTGCAGATATAGAAGTTGAATTCACAGGTACTGAAGACAACCCATCAGAAGCTCCCAACAGAGACGCTCCAACAACTTCAGAAAGAAATATTACAAGTGATCCTATACCTTCTATTGATCAACTCCAGAAAAGGTTATCCAGAAGCAGCATAGCTCACCCAGAAGATAAGATCCTGGGAAAGAAGGATGATCCAATCAGAACAAGATCAACATTCAGAAACTCTGAAGAATCCCTCATGGGACTGGTCTCTCTGATTGAACCAACAACAATTGATGAAGCTCTTCTAGACAATGACTGGATTCTCGCAATGTAGGAGGAATTAAATCAGTTCACCAGAAATGATGTATGGGACCTAGTTCCCAAACCAAAAGGCTTCAACGTCATTGGAACAAAGTGGGTGTTCAGAAACAAACTGAACGAGCAAGGAGAAGTCATAATAAACAAAGCACGACTGGTGGCACAAGGTTATAGTCAGCAAGAGGGGATAGACTATACAGAAACATTTGCTCCAGTCGCCAGGTTAGAATCTATTAGACTCTTAATCTCCTTTGCTGTAAACAATGGCATCACTCTGTATTAGATGGATGTCAAAAGTGCATTCTTAAATGGTTACATAGATGAAAAGGTATATGTGCACCAACCCCCTGGTTTTGAAAATTCCAAACACCCAGAATATGTTTTCAAACTAAAGAAGTCACTCTATGGTCTGAAACATACTCCCAGAGCTTGCTATGAAAGACTAAGTAACTTCCTATTAGAAAAGAAATTCACCAGAGGGAAAGTGGACACAACCTTGTTCTGTAAGACATTTAAGAATGACATCTTAGTTTGTCAGGTTTATGTAGATGACATCATTTTTAGATCCACTAAACCTTCTCTGGGAAGAGAATTTGATAAGTGCATGCAGGCAGAGTTTGAGATGAGCTTAATGGGGGAACTCAAATTCTTTATGGGCATTCAGATAAACCAAAATCCAGAAGGAACTTACATTCATCATAGAAAATATGTCAGAGAACTTCTGAAGAAATTTGACCTCTCAGAATGTAATCCCTCAAAGACTCCAATGCATCCCACATGCATTCTGGAAAAGGAAGAGGTAAGTAAAAAGGTAGAACAGAAAATCTAGAGAGGTATGATTGGATCTCTCCTTTATCTGACGGCTTCAAGGCCTGATATTTTATTCAGTGTTTGCTTATGTGCTAGATTCCAATCAGATCCTAGAGAATCTCACTTAACAGTAGTTAAGCGAATTTTCAAGTATTTGAAAGGTACTACTAATCTGGGTTTGTTTTATAGAAAATCCAATGAATACATCTTAGTAGGATACTATGATGCTGAATTTGCTGGAGACAGAGTAGAGCGTAAAAGCACTTCTGGAAGCTGCCAGTTTCTGGGAGACATTATGATCTCATGGACCAGTAAGAGACAGTCCATAATAACATTGTCAACAACAGAAGCTGAATACATAGCAGCTGCTGGATGTAGCACTCAAATGCTCTGGATGAAAATTCAACTTGAAGACTTTAACATATTTGAGAGTAACATTCATATCTTCCGTGATAACACTTCTGCCATATGTATCTCTAGAAATCCTATTTTGCATTCTAGGGCTAAGCATATAGAAATAAAACATCACTTCATTAAGGACTATATTCAGAAAGGAATTCTTACCTTGAAATTTATTGACACAGACCATCAATGGGATGATGTATTTACAAAACCCCTTTCTGAAGATAGATTCAATTTCCTTCTAAAACATCTCAGCATGAAATTGTTTCTAGAATAAAATGTTTTATTTACATATCCTAACCCTCAGAACTTTATGGTTTTCTGTGAACATCTGATCAACTTGTCTTCAGAAGTTAGAAGTACAGTTACCTCAGAATCTATATATGAAGACTTGAGCGTTTCATTTCAAGGATAGAGGCGTGTAGTTCACACCATCAAACATTTGTCATCCTCTCACAAGCTACCTTCTGAGGCTGAACACGTGTTCAAATTCTGAAGGGTCCAAGGCTCTAATTGGATGCATTGAGACACTTGTCATTGGTAACTGTTCAATATCTCTCTAAATCCCCTAATTTCAGGTTTCATTAATGCATATAATCATTACTTATTTTCTTTCTTACTGATTACATTTTCTAAAAACCTATATAAACTCAATTTACTATTTCATTCATTCACGTTTTACCATCTTCAATATTCACTCTTGTTCTAGTTTCTTTTTCAAAAACCCTTTCCATCAATTTTCTTCAAAGAATCCGTGTGAACAATGGCATCATCATCAAGTCTCAAGAATCTCAACAGTGCTCTTGAATCTTCATCTACTGAACAATATGAAGAGCCCATTAGAATGCTACTCACTCCGGTTGACAACCTTGAAGTTCTCTGTGAATTGATCATTGATTTTGAAAGCTTACAAGAAAATGGGTTTAATATGTATGAAGATGTAACAGCATAGGGATGGAACATATACTTTAATCGTCTGTTGGGTCCAACTTTTCCCATTCTTGTTAAATAGTTTTGGATTCATGCTACCTCATCCAACCACCAGGTCACATCTTATGTTATGGGGAAGAAGATAGTGATTACAGAAGATTTGATTGGGAAACTGTAAATGTTTATCTCTAATTCTATTTTTTTTCTTATCTTCCTTGTTTATGAAAATTGCCATTGCAATCTGTTTTCAATATAAATCATCTTTTTGACTCTGATTATATTGCTTTTTGATACCTGACAAAAAGGGGGAGAAAGTAAGATATTTTCAATAATAATATACCGGGACAAAGTCTCAAACATTATGAATATCTTAACCTTTATATTTTCTGAAAATCTTGAACAGGAACACATTCTGATAAGGACAGAAGGAGATGCATCAAAAGCTCTAACGAGAAGGAACTTCAGGGAAGTAACTCATCTCTATCTGAGTAATCAACTCAGGGGGAGTCTCTCTTAAGCTTTTTGTTCTATATTTTTCATTGAAAATCCTAGTTTTTGTCATCATCAAAGAGGGAGAGATTGTCAGAACATAGTTTGATTCTACAATCCTTAATTAGATTTTTGATGATAACAAACACAAAGAACAAATATGCACTCTAAATTTGGTTATTTTGTATGCAGAAGTTCTGACCGAAACAACATCAGAAATTAAGCTACAGAAGCTTTCAAGCTGAGGTAATCATAATTTGTGGTGAAGAATGATGATCAGAACCTGCGCTAAAGTGAAGAATACTCTGATTCTGAACAGAAGTTTAATATACCATCGGATTCTTACATCTCTGAGTCATCAATGCTCTGAAGCAATTGCAGCATGCAAGATTCTAAGTTATGAAGCGTTACTTTTCAATCAAGACAGCATCATATGCAACGACTTCATTCAGACAAGAATCTTCTCAATATGGAAACAACATTGAATGTCCATTATCACGCTTTATGTTGGACAGGATTTCCATGCATATATAAACAAGCTTAGAGGAAAAATCGTTTATGATTTTCGACACTACTGCAACATACCTCTCAAACGCTGCAATCTTACATATTCATACATACGCTCAAAATTGTGTAAAATATCACAGTTGTGATACAGTTTTGGTAAAGAAAAACAACAATACACAGTATACGCTTTTATCTTGATTAAGCTAGTTTTCCTTGAGATTAACCGGGTTGTGGTTGTACTTAAGAAGACTTTGGCAGTTGTCAAAGTAGTGTTGTAATCAGTTTTTGATTAGTGAATTAAGTCCTCGTTGGAGAGAGGCGAAATCACCTTGGCGGGTGGAATGGAGTAGTTTTAGATCAAACGAACCAGGATAAAAATATTGTGTCTATTGCACTTTTGATTTTAAGTTTCAATTCAACCCCCCGTTCTTGTGTTTTTCACTTCTTCACTTGTCACACAGAACTTTGTCTTTAGAGTCTTCAGCACTTGGTTGTAAGAACTTTCTTGTCTTCAGATCATCAGAACTTGTTCAGCAAAACCTCGTCTTCAGAACTTGTAACACACGGAGTAAAGCTTTAGAAGGGCTCCAAAGCTTAACCATAAAGTCACAATCAGAACCGCTTATACTAACGTTCCTAAGACACGTTGTAGAAGACATATTCAAAATCTTGACTTCAACCGTAACACGTAACCACATATTTTCTTCCATTAGTGTATGTTTAGAACCTGATGACGTCACATGCCTTGATACCAGAGTCAGAACATTACAACAACAGCTACACACTTGAACAAACCATTAGCGTATATAATTGTTCATAAAGATAACATTTAAAGTTATCATCAAAATCTTAAGGCCAGATGTAGAAACACTTCTTGTTCTTACAATCTCTCCCTTTTAGATGATGACAAAACCATGTATTTTGATAGAAAAATTTATACAGGGTAATCACCGTAATCGACAAATTTAGAGTTAAGCTCACAACTCCCCCTGAATCTGTTAATCCCAAAATTTCATTTAAGCTTGTTCAGAGTCTCCCCCTGAGCCCAAGTGTTGTACCCCAAAATTATCCCTCTCATTTCTCAAGGTATTTCTCACAAGGATTCTCAAAGTTCAATCTTGCACAAGTACAATTGGAGGAAACTGTTAAAAAGGGAAAAACATATAAAAATAATCTTTTCAAGAAAATTGGAGAAAAATATGTTTTCTTCGATTTCCCTTACTTCGATTGGATTTTTGCTCCCCTGTAAGTTTACTTCGATTCATAAGGCTTCGATTGGACTTTGGTCTCCTTCAGGCCTTCTTCGATTTCCCTTGTTTCATTTGGACTTTAGTCTCTTTTAAGACTGCTTCGATTGGACTATGACTTCTTTCATGCCTCCTTCGATTCATAAGACAATAGCATCCTTTGTGCCTCTTTCGAATCTGGACATTTAGGCCTCCTACATGCACCTTTTGTTTGGGCATGTGGTTCCTTCAGTACAAGCTACTGGTCACATCCTTCGTTTGGGCACGTGAATCCTTCAGCACAAGGTTTTGGTCAAACATTTCGTTTGGGCATTTGACTCCCTCCATGCTTGCTTCGTTTAGGAACATGAATCTTTCAGTACAAGCTATTGGTCACACCTTTCGTTTGGGCATGTTGGTTCCCTTCATGCAAGCTTCATTTGAACATAGATCTTTTGCATGTTGGCATGAAGTCACAATGTAAGAACCCCCTATGTACACTCTTTCATTTGGCCACATGTGACCTCTGGCAGCCAAGCCTTCGATTGGACAAGAGCCACCTTCACACAAAGCTTCAATTGGAGTTTTGGTTTCCTTTGAATTTGCATCTTTCGAACCCAACTCTAGATCCTTCGAAGCAAGTTTGAGCAAATCTCATAGCCTTACCCTACTTGTAAGATTACTTTGCTTCCAAATCTTTACATAATCAGAAGCTTGTACAAAGAGAGTACTTTTATCACAGCAGCTTCCAAACTGTTTTTTGTCTGAACAAAAGCAATTCCAAAAGCACAAGTCCAATCTCCTTCTAGCATGCCCCCACTTGTACTGGAAATTTGGGAACAACGAAAAAGGACAAGACTTGTTTCACCTTTAACCAAACCATGGTTTGTCATCATACAAACCTGGTTACTTCAAACATGTTGATTATTTTCTCTATAAATAGAGGAACATTTGTAAAGAAAGATAGGACTTTTTGGCCAGAGGAACGAATCTCCAAAATTTTCTCAAACACTTAAACATTTGTGAAAACACAAACCCAGAATCCCAAACACTTGTCTCCTTCGAATCTGAAGCCTCCTTACATGTTGATACTCTTCGAATCCAGCAAGAAAAAATTTTCACTTGTTTTCTCTTTCGAATCCAACAGCAGACACTAGCTTCGCTCCTTCCCTTCAAATTCAGGGAGATTCTAGGAAACCACCTAAAGGCCCAACACACGTTCCAGCCTCCAGCAAGGTAAGTTGTTCCAAACCTTGAGCTTTTCGTTTCTTGTATAACATGTAAATAAGCTTTTCTTTCGTTTCAAGCATGTACATACCATTGTTCTTTTTGTTTCCACCCTTTTAATATGTTTTCAGAGCTAACCCCTTTCGTTTTGCTTCTTGTTTACCTAAACATGCATTAAGTATTAAACCGGTTGTAAGGAAATGCTAGCATGACCTTAGGCCATGTTTCTGTTTAAGAGTTCAAACGAAAGAAACAGGAAACATGAAGTAGGAATCGAAACTTTTGGCTTCTACCCCATTCTCCAGGTCAAACAAAAGAGGCGACCAGAAGGCACACCATGTGGACTTCCATACCATGACAAAAAGCATGCCTACACTGGTTCCAGGCCCAGTCGAAAGGAACTCCCTCACTTCTTTCAACCCACAGTCGAAGGAGGCAAAAAGGCAGATTGCATCTTGCACTGGTTCCAGGCCCAGTCGAAAGGCACATCATGCTACTTCCAGGCCCCAATCGAAGGAAACGCCTACACTGGTGCAATCCCCTAATCGAAGGAAGCCAGAAAGTGCATAATCAAAGGGTCTTCTTCCCCAATCGAAAGACCCTCATTTTTCTTGCTTTTATCTTATTTTTGCCTTTATATTTTCATGCACTTCAATATGGTTGTAATAGCGTAGGATTTTATCTTTCTGCATTTTATTAATTTTGTATGCTTGCTAGTAAAATAGGACATGTATGGCAAGATAAAACAACAAGTAGACAACACATAATCAAAGACTAAATGCATGCAAATCAAACACACTATTCACACATGTACCCCTAGGGTTAACTCCACTTATTGCCTAAAAATGGTTATATTATTCATGTGAGACGTCTTAGCAAAAACAATCAAAATACAAGATCATAGTCCCTAGATGACGCTTCAAATGTTGCCTTACAAATTATCTTAGTCCCTCAAGAGAAATGCTAATATATCTCACAACATTGCTATCATGACTACACGATGACCCACGCCCATCCCTTCACATCCAATGATGGGGCTTCTTACCAAATCAATTGTAAGATAGAAACATCTAAAGGAGGAGTAAAAGAACATAAAAGACCTTTTGAGTAGGTAGGTTGCTTCTAGTTGCTTGCTTGCTCACAACAAAAACATTTTATACACCAACACTTTCATTTTGAAGCATTTTCAAAAGACAACACTTTATATGCATTCTTATAGAGACGAGAATCATTACAAAGACACCTTTTCAAAATAACTTTAAAAAACAAACACTTCTTTGAACTATTTTCCAAACAACACTTTGTATGCATTCTTATAGAGACGAGAATCATTACAAAGGCACGTTTTCAAAATACTTTCAAAACGACACCGCAAAACACACTTTCAAACAAAAGCAAGTGATATAGCAAGAAACTAAGAGCCCATAGATAACTATGGATGAAAAGGGTGATAACACCTTCCCTTTTCATAATCTACCCCCCGAACTCAAGAAATAATCTCGAAAGGTCTTTCCTGTTCTTTTCAGCCTTTCCTTATTGGATAAAACAAAAGTCGGTGGCGACTCTTGCTATCCGCAACAATTACGATCAAACGCTAAACACCCAAGTCGGTTCTCCCACTGTGTTACACCAAGACTCACATAATAAATTTTGAGTTATCAAAATATAGAGATAGAGAAGTAACACTTCCCTACAAACATATGTTGTCGAAGCACGTGTATCAATGCACAACTTCTAAGTGGTATCTCTGTATGAGAGCATGCATCAGAATGTTGACTTGTCTTCCTTAGAGGAGAGCACAACTTCTGAAGCTTTAAGTACGAATTTCATACTTTCATAAAGTTAACAACTTTTGAACACTATGATATCAAGCAAGATTACCTTACTTTCAGTGAGTTTATAACTTCTGAATTGTGTTTGATATATCTACTTGAATATTCATATATTCACAAAGTGTACAACTTCTTAGATATGAGATTAGAGTTGATTTCATCCATAAGGTTTTCAACCTTAGCATCAAGATCTTCATCTTAAACTTGTCTTAGAATAAACTCAGCGAACATGTTTAGAGTTCTCGGATAGAAAACATCAAACAAACATTTAGTAGCAACAACATCATATATGTTTGAGTTTAATACTCTGAGAATAAACATGATCAAAATATAATTTTACTTTCTCCCCTTTTGTCAGAAATCAAAAAGGTGATAAAGAGACAAAAAATATTTAAATAGCAGTTGGAGGAAATTGGTGATAGAGAGAATATAAATCACACAGATTAATTGGAAAATTAGTAAGGTAATAAAATAGAGAAAATTTAAACTGAGAAGATGATTAACACTAGAAATATAATTCATTCATTGAGGAAGAAAAGAAGTACAGACAACTAGAGAAGGCAGACACAAAGAAACTTAAACAATAAGTAAACATTATTCAACCTTCAATGACTTCACAATTTTTCTTCACCAGAAACACCTGTAGATCCAGTTCTCTGGATGCTTTAGCAAATCCTTATCTAAAAGAGATTTTAGATAGAGCTGTTCCAAAAGGTATGAAGGCTAGATACATATATCCCTATTTGGAAAGGCAACAGATAACACAACGGAAGAACATGCAAGCAATTACCATAATACAAGAAAAGCGAATGTAACGAGGGAAGTATGAGAGAATACAAAGCACGGATTAAACATAGGATAAACATAAGAAAACATATTTAAGATAAGGAGACAAGGATTATAGAATTGAGAGACACACTTACAATAACCAGAAAATACATTAAAACTACATAAAGAAATTTAACAGCTAATTGAACCACTGATCATCAAACGTCTCACATCGTTTGTCTTTAAATTTAATGTCAGGACCACCACCTATCCTATAAATAGTTTTCCTAATATTTGCTTTGAAAAGGACTTCTGTTAGAACTCTTCCATATGGAATGAAAGATTTATTCTTTTCTCTGTAAATGACGATGCATTCCTTAAGATAGTTGAATATGACCTGAGATAGGTCTAAACGGGTATGCTTAAGTAGACAGAGGATTAGAAGTTTATCATCGTGAAACAGAAAGTCTTTGTGGAGTCCACGGGGACGAAGATTCGTCATAATGAACCAAAACCATCCCTTAGAGATAGGTAGAAGTTTCTCAGGGTTTGTGGGTTTAAAGACGACTGACAACACATCAAAGGTAGAGATCATGTTAGCATCAGGTGTGCATCTAATGGATTCATGACTAATGGTGATGCCCTTCTGAGGACATTCAATTGCTTTGGCTATGTTGGCCACAATAATGGACCATAGGAAACCATAGATACCATAAGAGATAGTGAGACCATCTAGACTGACAGAAGCATTAATCCAGAAGGATTTTACAATGTTTGGGCATATAGGTCCTCGCAGCATAGAGATGTATCCATTCATGTCCTGAAAGTGAATACCAAGATGAAACGATTGTCTAGCACCAGCTGGAATAGAGGGACGCTTTTTGTTTATGACTTCTAAGAGGTCATCATTACCATGAAAGGTTCTTGGGGTCAGGGTAAGAGACATTTTGGGAATGGTAACAATGTGAGATGGTTGGAGAGTATATATAAAGACAAAGAAAGGAGAAGGATTGAACAATAGAATAATTTATTACCTTGCTAGAGGTAAACAGACTTAGGGAGACGCAACAATAAGTGACAGAGAAGAGAAATTGACAAATTTCAACTTCCAACATATACCTAAATATAAAATGCACGAAGTCATAACAACCAAGGAAAAGAGTATATCAATATTTCTTGATAATTAAAAAAATATTTTTATAGAGGAAGAAGGTTTATTATGAAGAAGAAAATTTATTGGGTCAACATGTATGAGATTAACAGATAGAGAGCATATCTTATATTTATAAGCATAACGGTACAATCATATAGAAATCAGTTGAAGACAAGAGATAAAACAACCAAGATATTTTTAACAAACTTAGACACTTGCTTAATTAAACTTTTATTAAAGATGTACAAGGAGACTTAAATAGGAAATAGGAAATGTATAAAGAACGAAAAAATATTTGATGCAGAGATTTGATATAACATAGCAATGAATGAAAAGTCACTTATATGCATAATGACGAATTCCCGAAAGCCTGATCTCAATGAGTGTAGCATCCAGTATCAACCAATCCTCAGCTCTATATCGAGGCCGGCTATATCACTACTTTCTAATGGCCATGTTTGTTCAACTAAGGTTCTATGGTCCGTTAGTGCTTCACGACACCACGCGACGGCCCCGTATTCTCCTTGTTTCCCCACGAAGGATACCGGTACCAACCAAAGTGCCACACCAACACAACCATCGCTTAAACCATATCGGTCTATGCCATACAGTCTCCATGATATATTGTTGTTTACCTAAAAAGTGCCCCCAGATCCGGGTGTAGGATCTACAGTAACCCAAGCAAAACCCTTTTAAGAATAAAGCAAACAAACAAGAAAGCAAATTTTAACATGACATAGATCCTAAGGTAAACCCCACTTTATTATATCCCCAGCAGAGTCGCTAGTTCTGTGATACGGTGGCAGAACCGATTATTAATAATGGTTTGCGTTTTGTATTTGCAAATGTCGCGGTAAGAAAGAGCTGCCACCGACTTTTATTTTATCCAACAAGGTAAAGGAAAAAGAACAGAAAAAATATTTTTTCGAGATTTATGAGTACGGGGGATAGATTATAGAAAGGGAAGGTGTTAGCACCCTTTCTATCCATGGTTTTCCATGGGCTCTTAGATAATTTCTCATCTTTTTAAAATTGCTTGTGTGTGCTTATTTTTGAAAAAAAATTTACTTTGTGATAACCCTTGTATCAGTCCTCAAGGGTGTGACGAAGTTTGTTTTGAAAATTTATTTTGAAAGGTGTTTGATCTTTTAGACAGGAGGGCAACCATTAAAATCTCCTATGCTTAAATGACTATTTTATCGAAGGCAACCGAAGTGAGGCAAACCCTAGGAGTGAAATATGTGCACATGATTTTTTCAGTTAATTTAGTCTTTGCACATTAGGTGATCTACCATTTTAATTTCAAGCATTCTTTCCATACAATCCTATTAGCCATGCATCTAGACAGTTAAAGATTGCGGGAATTTAAAGTACGGAAAAATAAAACCTAGCTATTACAAGGCTTCAGGAGGGGATTACATAACCAAAACTGGGGGAAAAAAGCAGTAAATAAAACCCTAATTTAAAACTATTACAAACCATCAGCAGTTACAAAATAATAAAAAAAAATTATTAAAATGCGCGCGGCGAATTAAATGCGAGAATGGTTAAAAATCCTAAAAATCTAATTAGGAAAAATATTAGGTTATTTTTAAGAAAGAAAATTAATTAGATCATGTAAAATTAAAACCCTAATTGTAATTACTTTTAATTTGTGAAAAAAGAATTAAATTCCCTAAATTAATTAAATAAATTAATTAAGAAATAAAATATTTTTATTAAAAAAAGATTTTTGATTTTTTTTTGTGATTTTTGATTAAATAAAAAATAAATTTTGATGTTAATTAAAAAGAAAATAATTAAAGAAATAAATAAAGAAATTGAAAATAGAAAAGAGGAGATGTGGGCCTGTATAATGATGAATGAAGGTGTCATGTTGAAATTCTTAGGCCCAATAGTGCTGAAGCCCAGTCAGTGCTAGATTCCGTGTGACGTTGACTCGGACGTGCACCATGGTCCTTCAATGGCAGACATTAGATCTGGAGAGGCTGTGATCCATTGGTGATGACCTGAGGTGTATGGAAGGCGTTTGCAAGGTTGATGCACCCGATCATGCAAAGTGAAAGCAAAACAAAGAAAATTGTTGGGACCTGGGATCGAACCCAGGTTCTCATACTACCCACCAACGTGCTTCACCACTGGGCCATCATGCTTTGTTGTACAAATAATGAAAACAAAATATAATATAAAAAAAACAAGTGGATTAGTGGGAAAACAGAAACGCGCGCACTGATTTGAATAATTCAATGAGGTGGTGACAAATCACCTTCTTCTACCTCCAGCCTGTCGTCTTAGGTATGTAACCTATACCTACAGACCATGTCTGTAACTAAAACCTGCGTGCTTCAAACATAAAAAATTACACATGATAAATGAATTTAAAGACCAGGGATCAATTGGTCTTGATGCCACGATCATCCCAGTACCCTGTTCTTGGCCTAATTTCGCTTGAATTAGGAAACCCTAAAATGGAGCATGAAACCCTAGGAATGGAAGATGCCCATATCTGCACTCAAACTTCAATCAAAGCATGCCAATACATTGTAAACATGATAACAAACAGAAATACATAATCAAAATGTGTTTATAATGCATAAATTATGATAATCGAATTCCAAAAAATAGGGAAAACTGTGATGCTCATACAAAGTGTTTCAGGGCGTGGGGAGGCTTACTAGTGATTGGAACACGTTCCTGATATGTCCAGCAATCGATTGGCAACGCTAGGATGGCTTGAGATGACCTCTATGATTGAAACCGATTCACCACTTTTGTCCAATTTTGAGCTTTTTGTTCTAGGCACTTCCACCACTGCTAGCCCCATTTTCGTGCTTGGTCTTGTTCAATATATATCCCTAAGTGAATTAGGGTTATAAAAACAACATGAATCTTGAGGTTTTGAGAAGATTTGATTTGATTTTTTTATCCATATGCAATCTTTCTAAATTGAGCCAAATTATCCCATTTTGTACCAATCATGCTTGATTCGGTTTGACCTTGATATTTCAGCATATTTTGATTGCAATCCTGTCAAAAAATCATACCAAAACAGATCTTTGATATTATTTACCAATTATTTGATTTAATTCAATTTTTAATTAATAAAAAATCAAAATAAATTGGAAAACAAAGAAAATAACATGTGGATAAGTAATTGGGTCGTGGACCATGTTATAAGTGAGTTGCAATCATAAAATTCTAGGCCCATTTGGTAAAAAATGCACTTTTGAGCATATTTGACTTTTGGCAATTTTGCAAAAAAGGTCAACTTTGACAAGGCATGTCTCCTCCAATTTTAACCCTAGAGAGGTGTTCTTGGACTTTTTAGAAAGCTTAGGTTGTCCCCTAAGCAACCCTTTTGGTCTCATTTCAATTGGGTCTTCCATGTTTATGTAAGAAGCTTTGACTCAAAAGGTGTTTTTGTTGACTTTTCAAAAGGACCTATAATGTAGAAATTCATATCTTTTTATGAGTGCATATTTTGAACTTGTGGGATGAATATGAGTTGTAGGGAATGCATCCTCTTCAAAATGAGCCTTGGATGGGAAATTTATGATAAAGTATGTGGAAGTTATGCTTGGTCAAAGTTTAGTTGACTTTTCCTGAGAAACCCTAATTTAGCAACTTTTGGGTTTTGATGAATTTAGGGCATTCCTTGAAGAATCATGATCAAACCTTGATCAAATGATGGATATCACTTCAAAATGTTTATGTTGACCAAAAATATTGAAGTTTGACTGTATGTGGGCCACAGTTGACTTTTGACCTAATATAGTCGATTCTCAAGCATCTGAGCAGTTGACTGAGCAAACTTCTCGTGCAGTGCTTGAAATTTGACATGGAGGGTCTTGAAAACATATTAGGACCATGGAGAGCATATGAGGTCTTTGGAGTTCACCTATCTTGATGAAAGTGGAAACCCTAATTTGAGACACACTGCCTTAGGAGAGAGTTTGTCTGGTCAACTCTTGGGCAAACTTGAGCAAATTGAGGATCTCTAGGAGAATGTATTGAGAAAAATGAGAGGGAAAATTTTGGGGTACAACAGCTGCCCCTGTTCAATCTTCTTAAACCTGAGGATGTAGATTGGCTCGTCTGCCTTTCGTGATCTGAAGGTGGAAGATGATTGAACACTAGAGTGCCCATAAATTTGCACTCGCATGAAGTGATACTTGATTTATGATATCGAGAATGGGCTTATAGATTCCATTTGCAAGTTGCTAGAGAATTGTTGGATATGGGCTTAAAGATGCCATCCAAGATGTGACGGAGTACCGTTGGAGATGGGCTTAAAGATGCCAGCTAGAGGATGTTGATTTCCTGAGATATTCCTTTGATGAGAGTCCCTGCTCCTGTCGTTGAGGAGGAATCTGCTGAGGAATGTTAGTATCTGTCTAGGGAGAAATAGGATTTTAGGAGTTTCAGTTGTCCGTTACTCTACTGGGGAATTAACTCCGGAGGTGAACTGCATATCTGGTTAGTGTACAGGCTACATCGCAACCTACTAGGGAAAGGTGAAATTGACCAAAATTGGTCAGGTCCAGGTTTTACCGTGTTGTAAACTGTCGTCTGGAGGTAAGAGAAAAGAAACCTGGATGGTAAGGTTATGAGAAGGAACCTGGATAGTAGGGTTACTTCGATATGAAATCTTGTATAGTAGGGATGTGAGAAGGAACCTGGGTAGTAGGGTTACTTCGATATGAAAACCTGGATAGTAGGGCTGTGAGAAGGAACCTGGGCAAGGTTGCTTTGTGAGGAGTTTTGGTAAAATTGCATCTGAACCGAGAAGGAACCTGGGTAAGGTTGCTTTGTGAGGAGTTTAGGTAAAACTGCATCTGAACTGAGAAGGAACCTAAGTAAGGTTGCTCTGTGAGGAGTTTGGGTAAAACTGCATCTAAACTGAGAAGGGAACCTAGGTAAGGTTGCTTTGTGAGGAGTTTGAGTGAAACTTCAGAAGGAACCTGGGTAAGGTTGCTCGTGATGAGTCTGTGTAGGGATTTAGGAGGAACCTGGGTAGGGTTACTTCGGGATAAGTCCATGTAAAACTTCGGTAGGAACCTGGGTAAGGTTACTTTGGGCTAAGTCTGTGTAAAACTTCAAGAGGAACCTGAGTAAGGTTACTTTGTGATAAGTTCATGTAAAACTTCAGAAAGAACCTGGGTAAGGTTACTTTGGGATAAGTTCGTGTAAAACTTCAGGAGGAACCTGGGTAGGGTTACTTTGGGCTAAGTCTGTGTAAAACTTCAAGAGGAACCTGGGTAAGGTTACTTTGTGATAAGTTCGTGTAAAACTTCAGAAGGAATCTGGGTAAGGTTACTTTGGGATAAGTTCGTGTAAAACTTCATGAGGAAACTGGGTAAGGTTACTTTGTGATAAGTTCGTGTAAAACTTCAGAAGGAACCTGGGAAAGGCTACTTTGTGATAAGTTCGTGTAAAACTTCAGAAGGAACCTGGGTAAGGTTACTTTGGGATAAGTTCGTGTAAAACTTCAGGAGGAACCTGGGTAAGGTTACTTTGTGATAAGTTCATGTAAAAATTCATTCAAAAATGTATGAGAAAGGACCCGTGTAAGATTTTTCAGGATAAACCCGTGTGAAGCTGCATTTAGGAGAAACTCGTGTAAGATTGCTTCGTGACGAACCCGTGTAAAGCTGCATTTGGTTGCGCAGATAATTACTCTGTTTAGTTTCAAGAGCTAATCTTGAACCTGTTGGAAGTTATTGATGATAACCATCTTTCCTGAAAAGGTATATGATTAATCGTATATGATGCATGAAATGCATTGTATGATGACGTTCTCAAAATAAATGAGATTATGCTGTATGCGCATGTCATGATATATGAACATGAAATGCTATTGTGGCACGTCCGAGTTTGGGAAAATAAACCCCTGAGTGCTGTTGGAGAGTATTGGGAATTACATTCCTGATCGTTGTAGAAACAATGGTTCTTCTACTTCCCCCGGGGACGGTGAACGGAGATGACTATGGTGGAGATTTACTCCTTGTTTACAGCTACTCTGTCGGGGGATAGACTATGTTTGAGAATAACTCTGCAGGAGATAACTCTGTTGGGGATGAGCTTCCTCATTGACAGAAATAAACTCTGCTCGGGAGAAAACTATATGAACCGCTTGCGATTACAAAATTCGGCTAGGGAATATAGACGTCGGCTCTCCGAAAGAGCTTGGCTGGGGAAAGTAACTCCTGTTTGGGGAGGCAGATATCAAAACTTTTGTTGCCTCTACTATGTGGGGAGTGTAGATGTTACTGGGACGCATGCTGAGGATACGACAATGACTTCGTATCAAGACTTTTCTGCCCCTGTACCTGCTGGAGAAAGTGCCTGCAGAGACCTTGTGGATTGAGTGTTATCCCAACTTATGAGGTGCTTGGTAAATGTCGATCGTAATGATAAGTCTTCTATTGATAGGCAAGTGACTAGATGACGGGACATATTCGTACGCTTTAATCCTTAACTCTTGCCTGGACTGTCTTTTCATATTTTTAGTCCACCGGGATACCCTTTTTTGCCCAAGCCGCCTTCTCAGGTTTTCGACATGCCGGGTGTACAAATTCTTCATATGTATATCCCTAACTTTTTCCCGAACCTTTTTTGGTTCGCCGGGATGTCCATGTTCACCGGGTACGGAGAATTGTCACTGTCCGTAGTAGTAAGTGTTGCCACACTTCCAGAAGATGTTTGTTTGATCGTACAAGATTCGTTGCTGGAATTCATGCCCAATGCCCCAAGTGATTCAGATGGAGATCTGCCCCTGGCTATTTGGCATCTTTGAGAGATTCCTTGAATCTTGACTTGACTGCCCCAGATGATGGACAATGATCATGTCGTGCCCCCTTGGTTGGAAGTTTTTTTCCACTTGAGGTGATCCTTTTTATTGAGAAGGTTTTTGTTCACCAGATATTCTTCATCCAAATTTCTCTGCTGTTGAACAAATAGTCATATGCAAACAATGTTATTTTAAGAACGCAAAGCTTATGTCTGTTTTGAAGTTTAAAAATTCATTTTTTAGTAAAACAATTTTTTTTTTGTAAAAGTGTGATGTCAACTCAAGACTTATAGCAAACCTTATAGGAGTCAGAATACCTTTTGTAACAATATGCTTTCGAACTAACCCATGTTTCAATTAGGACTTTTAAGGGTTATAACGTGGCCTGGTTCACGGTTTAAGAAACAAAGGATAGAGGCTCAAATTTTATTTGTACCCACCTGTTCTTCGTGATATTCTTCGATCCTATGCTCAGTTAATTGTGCATTTAGATCCCGTTTGATTCTTTGCTCTGATATTCCAGTGATGGTTCGGATACTGACATTTTATTTTGAATAGGCAGTCATTTTTTTGTTGAGGGTTTGTAGGACCTCTTTCTTTTTGATTTTATTATCCTTGTCTTTTGCCTGAACTGTTTCTTTTTGTGATTACAGTCAGCGGGATGCCCCAGTTTTTTCTTAAGTCTCCTTCATAGGTTTTGACTTAATGGGCTTTTATTTCGAGAGATAATGACTGCCTGTCTTGATGATTATAGGGAACCATCGCCGTCTTTTGTTTTGGAAGGACGTCTTTGGTGCCATTCATTGTGCACCTGGATTAACTGAGAAAACTACCCTGCCCCAGGTTGTGATTAAGGGTTTTAATTTGTGTGAAAGAAAAACTCCTACTTCTTTGGCTCAAAGGGGTTGACTAGGGATTATCTTCCTTATAACTCCACTGTTTGGGATTTGAAACAACGCATGTACATCGTCAGCGGGGTCTATTCAAAAGCATACTGTAGAGATTGTGGTATCATTTTCGTCATCCTCCCTCTAAAGGCTTACAATTTTTTAGTCGAGAGTTGAATATCACGAAAAGGAAGTATAAAGCAATTTAAGCATAATGAAAACAAATTAATTCAAGACAGACATGTGTAATGCATTAATGAAATAATAAAGTTTGACATGACAATAATTGTTTGAATAAGCGAAGAAAATACAACTTCATAATTCAAATGAACAAAAATGCTTTCAATCCTAGCCATGTTTTGGCAAGGGAGCAATGATCACGTTGGGAGTCTCAAGAGGGTCGAATTCGATCTCCTTGGCATCAATCATATTCTGAATCTTGTATTTAAGCGCCCAACAGTTGTTAGTATCCTGCCCCGGGCTACCAGAATGATAAGCACACCTTGCATCTGGGTTGTAGTTAGGAGAAGAAGTCTTAGGGTTCGGATGAGGGTTTATCACTATAATCAGATTCATCTTCAACATGTGTTGCAATGCTTGTGACAATGGCATGTTGATTTGGGTGAACTGCCTTTGAGGTATTTCCACCCTTGGCTGATTGCTTCGTTGTTGTAGTCGTTGTGTGCGTGCCTAATTAGAGATCAACACTTCCCCACAGATTGGTGGTAATCTTCCTTGCTACGCCCCTTCTGGTCGTGCACAGCATTGGCTTCCCTCTTGCCACCAAAACACTTCTACTCTGTACTCGAAGAGGTATTTTTCTAGATCTTACCACTCCGGATCCCAACTTCTACTCTTTTTATGAGTTCATATTTTGAACTTGTGGGGTGAATATGAGTTTTAGGGAATTGCATCCTCTTCAAAATGAGCCTTGGATGGAAAATTTCTGATAAAGTATGTGGAAGTTATGCTTGGTCAAAGTTTGGTTGACTTTTCCTGAGAAACCCTAATTTAGCAACTTTTTGGGTTTTGATGAATTTAGGGCATTCCTTGAAGAATCATGATCAACCCTTGATCAAATGATGGATATTACTTCAAAATGTTGATGTTGACCAAAAATCTTGAAGTTTGACTGTATGTGGGCCACAGTTGACTTTTGACCTAATACAGTCGATTCTCAAGCATCTGAGCAGTTGATTGAGCAAACTTCTCGTGCAGTGCTTGAAATTTGACATGGAGGGTCTTGAGAACATATTAGGACCATGGAGAGCATATGAGGTCTTTGGAGTTCACCTATCTTGATGAAAGTGGAAACCCTAATTTGAGTCACACTGCCTTAGGAGAGAGTTTGTCTGGTCAACTCTTGGGAAAACTTGAGCAAATTGAGGATCTCTAGGAGCATGTATTGAGTAAAATGAGAGGACAAATTTTGGGGTACAACAGTTCCCTACCACTACTGTCTTCTTGTCTAGTTCTTGATCTTCCTATGCATACTCCAAGACATTTCATCTGAAAAAATGGCTTGAATCTTCTTGTCTTGCATACTTCCTTTGAGAAGATATATTTTAAGTTGCTATGCCCTCTCTAGAGATTGAAAAGAAGAATCTTATGGATGATCATCTTCTGATTTCTTCACTTCTTGTTCTTCCGTAGCTTGTTTTATCTTCTTTGAATTATGAAGGAGTTTACACATGTATCTAAGTTGTTCTGATATGTTTTGCTCCCTGGTGAATGAAATTTTCTCCTCTTGACTCCTAATTCTTATGCACAACATTTCTTCGAAGCTTTCAAATGACTCCTTCTTCTAAATTTTTTGAGTGCATATTTATGAGAAGCTTTTGTCTTCTTATAGTTCTTTGATGGATCTTCCTAAGAAGACATTTATTAGATCCATTGCAGATTGCATCGGTTTAACATTTGGATGAGAGCTTAAGTTGGTGATTTAAAGTACTGAAGGTTGACCTTTGCTTCTGATGGAAAACTTCTATTGAATGAGAAGATGAATTCCCTTTCCATCAGGTACTTAACCCTTCAGAATCCTGAGAACTTGTTTCCGGGATTCTGTCTTCATATTATAGATTCTTGCTCAGAGTTTTAATTCCTCTACAGGATGGGTTTTGAATCAGAAAGTCTTTCTATCATTTGAGTAGCAGGTAGCTATAGAATTTTCTCTTACTGAATCTCTCTACATGCTTAGGTGTTTGATTCTTAAATCAATAATAAAGTCGGACTCTGATACCAATTAAAGGTAGAGAAAACACAAGAAATGTGGGTTGAATTGTGTTCATAAAAAACATTCCCCTTTAGAAATTCAGAGCACTCAAATGATAATATTGATAAAGACAATGAAGAATAAAGGACACAAGGATTTATCCAGGTTCACCTTAAACAAGGTTAATCTTGTCTACCCCCTAAAGGATGATTTCTCCTTCACCAAGGACTTAATCCACTATAACTAAACTGATTACAAGTTCACGGGAAACAACCACTGACTAACACACAATGACACGTTCAAGGATCCCTCCGTATATAACGTTCATTGACCCAATAGAATGTGATCCCTAAAGATCTCCTATTCTGATTTCCTACAACGAACATCAGCCATTATTTTCTTGAGATCAAACCTTCACTCAATCTCTCAAGGAACTTTCTAATGATATGTTCAGTGACTCGACTTAATGAATATAAAAATCTTTTACCCAATAAAATAAGATACCTCAAGATCATCTATTCGAATTTCCTACAATGACCATCAACCATTGTCTTCTTGAGACCATACCTTCACTCAGTCTCTCAAGGAACTTGTCATACCCCAAAATTTTCCTACCCCTTTATAAGAATCATTTGGATTATGCATCTAGCATCCTTTGTGTACATACTCCTCATTAGGTCATCTAGCATCACATGCATCAATAATCAGTACATGGTCATAGGATTAAGGTATTTCTTATCGGAAGCTACACACAAAAAGATTGTTCTGTCGGGCAGCACATAAGGAAAAACTCTGGTTTTTCAAAGTTTAAATGTGTTCCACATGTTTCGTAAGCTATCAAATCAATAATCAATCGAGCCATCATAACATCAAGCTCTCATGTATTTCAACACACTCTGAATTTCAGAGGAATCGAGTGTTTTGGTGAATTTGAGACGGTGCGAACCAGAAATAGCATTTTTGTTGGTTTGAGCTTAGAAATTCGCAAATTGCAATTGGGATATTATTTTGAAATGGTTCCTTAGGCCTTGAAACCATCTCAGTATTTTCTTTATTTCATCTGTTCAGACCGAAAGCCAATTCTATGAAGAAAGTCTCCAAAGAATTTGATTTCCCTGAAAAGGTATTTGAATTTACTGACTGGTTATCTTTTTCTCGGGTGTTTAGAAATTCATAACTTTCATCTGATTCAGTATTTTCGGTTGATTCTTCGAGCATTGATACCGTCTTGATTTTCTTATCATTTCTCGTGTTCGGGTCGAAGGCTAATTTTGTAAAGAAGATCTCCGAGAATTTTAATTCTTTGAAGACAATGTACTAAATTTAATTGTTGGTCCGCCGTTTCGCAGGTAATAAAAAATTCATAACTTCTAAATGGAATACTTTTTTGAGAGGTTCATGAGGTGTTAAAATCGTCTTAATATCTTATTTAGTTCCTATGTTCGACTCGGGAGCTGATTCAGTAAGGAAAATCTCTGAATGTGCGGATACTTTGAAAAGGTACAATGAAAATACGGTGAAAACTGTGTGCTGAATCGTTGTTTTGCCAATGTTCAAAATTTCATAACTTCTTCCCGGTTAGAAGTTTTTGAGTGGTTCTTTGGGAGAAACATCCATATCGATTCCATCTTCATTCTGTATGTTCGGATTGAGGACTGATTCTTTGAGGAAGACCCCCGGAAATGCGAATTACTAGAGAAAATATTATACTAAACCAAATTTTTATTCCACCGTTTCTCGATATTGTAAAAATTATAACTTCTTCGATTTTTATTGTATTAAGACAATTATTTTGGCATAATTTCACAAATGATGTTGGCTACAAGTTTCCTTCAGATCTTGAAGTCGAATTTAGCTCCAAAGACTTTGTTTCATGGCTTGTTTCTCAAACCGAAAAGTGAAAAAATTTGCATTACAGGAAAGACAACGCCAGTGTCCAATATTCTTTCCACTCAAAAATTCATAACTTGTGCGATTTTTATCGTATCACATTCATTCTTTCGGCATGACATCATAAATTTCATCATCTACGTTTTTTTTACTGGTCTCGCATCTAGATTTCACATTGATTATTATCGTATTTGTTAATTGTCCGTGTGACTGTGTTTGCTGACACTGAAAATCCAACTATTGAGAAATTTATTGGTCTTTCTCTTGGCCCAAACCATGGCCCAAGTGTCAAGAATATATATTTATTTTTCCTCTCTATTTTCATAACACTAAATTCATTTGCTAAGTTTCACACTCATAAAATTCACATAAATCTCTACTCTCTCTCAAGAAATTGAAAAACCAATTTCCCCTCCAAGACTCTCACTCTCCCTCACACAACCTCTCTCCTCCGCAAGCCTCATCATGCACTACCACATCTGGAGGCCAGCTACCACGCGATATCCCATTGCCTCTCCTCCGCCTTGCTAAGCACCAACGAACTCCCCATTCCTTCTTCGCAAGGTCTGCGACATACCTCTTCTTCTCCAAACGAGTTTCGATCGGAACCTCTTTCTTCTGAAAACAATTTCTGGCGGTGGCTCTTACTTTTTCGTTTCTCAATTTCGGTAAGCAATTCTCTTCTTGATTCAATTGTTTTAGTGCTTAGCATATTTGATTTGAATTGAATTGATTTGAGAGTTGAATTAAATTGTTGATGTCGATTGGAATTGAACCTTGAGATCTTGAATCAATTGTTAATTGAACTATTGATGTTGAATAATCCAAAATTGGTTAATTGAGTGATAATTTTGATGTCGAATTGTGTCGGTTTATATTGATTGAAGAGTTGTGATGAGAATTAAGCTCGATTTCATGAGTTAATGCAATTTTACATTGTTGTCGATAAATTCAATATGTCGACATTAAAAGTATTTTGATTCGATAAATTTTCATTTACTTTTGAACGTTAATTTATGTGTGGAATTAAGGCATTTGATGTGATTTGATCGTTTGTAACTTGTTTACAATTTTTAAGCGGTAATACTTGAACCGAAAAGTGTATTTTCGCATACGCTTATAACGTTTGAAATTAATTTAGAGTAATTTCAATTCAAGTGCACATTGTTATCTAATGTTGTAAATAAGTTTCAAATTGCGTTTTAAATACCGTTTGAGGTTCACTTGAGTACCTTGAGCGTTGTATGGATGGATTGTGTAGAATTTTACCATTTTCGGCATATTTTTCGGGTTGATTTCCTAACATGTTGCAAGGCTGTCTAGTGTTGATAAGTGGCTTGAAAAACACAATTTAATTGTTGATTAATACTCAAGGAAGCTTGACTTGGTAATTGATGAGTATCACTATCATTTTGGTTGATTTCAGAAGTAATTTTTTGTGTGTTTTGTAAATAGAAACTTGTTGCCTAGAATTTACGTTCATGCATATATGTCATTTCAATTTTCATTTAATACTTACTTGCATATAATTGATCATTTCATGAGCATTTATAATGAGTTTTCTTATTTTTGATGTGAATTTCCGCTTAATTTCATGTATGTATATAATGTTGTCCGATTTTCCTTCTAACATGTATATTGAGTTTTAATATTCACATGGTGCGTGCTTGCACTCCCTTGGTCGATTACTGGACATTGTTGTTGTGTTGGCTCGATTTTGGTGCGTTTTTCGGGTTAATTCTAAAATTACGGAGGTGATGCCCTGGTTTTGTAACGTGATACCCCTTGAGTTGTATTAATTTCAGACCGACATTTCGTGTGATTCATGCTATGATACACATGTTTCCCCGTATTTGATTTTGTGCTTGCGTTACTTGTTTGATTTTGCGTTATGCATGATAGTATGCAACTTCGAGTTGTGATGTCAATTTTTGAGTTAAATTTGACATTCCTTGTTATTTGCTGACTCTTCTTGTGAAATTGTGCAAGATTTAGACGGTGATTCATCAGGGCGCATTTGTCTGTTTTTTACTATTTGCTTGTGTAACATTGCTTGGTGCAGGACATTAGCTTGGAGCGTGCATAGCTTGCAATTTATTTTTCATTGTAATATTGGATGATTGTATTGGATATTGTATTTGATTTAGTTTGTTTATTGATGTTATCTCTCTCGAAGTATTCCATGTTTCTTGGCTTGTATCTTCTATATAACAAACTCTTATCCTTTTGGTATATTTCTGGTTTATTTTTTGCATTTATTTACCGCTTTTCTGATGCCATGAGAATTAGGAATAAAGATGAATTATTATTTACGACTTTTATGTTGCCATGAGAAGTAGGACTAGAGATGCATGTTCTGGGAGTCCATGCATTAGGCGGGCAATGCTGTTTTAAAGACCTTTAAAAGGAAATTCCTACTTGGGCTTGTTTGTTTACCATTCTGTGTGTTTACTTTTGTGCCAAATACTTCGAAGAAGGCGTCCCATTCCCATTACCCATTTATAATTCTTCCAAGAAGGCAAGTGGAAAAAGGTCCGCAATCGACCCCCACAATTTCTAGTCCACATGTCATTCGTAGCTCGCGTCGTACGTCGATTCTATGAATCATGCTATTCTTGTATCGATTCAGAAAAGTGGAGAAGGGTTCACAATCAACCCCCACACTTTGTCATTAGCCTGCATGTCGTGCATGTTGACTCTCCAATGTGATCTCATTATTGTCTTCTATCTCTTACCCTGGTAACATGATATCTTGGTTAGGTGTTTAGTCGCTAATGACAATTCATTTGCGTTCTTCTCTTGCCTTGATAACGTGATTTCTTGGTTAAGAGTCGACCTCCCTTATTCTTCTTGCCACGATGATGTGCTATCATGGTTAATAACCACTTATTCCCCCATTCTTGCTTGCCTCGATGATTTGATATCTTAGACAAGCCTCCATTTATCCTACCTTGATTACCTGATATCTTGGTTAGGTGTCCCTTCTCCCTTGTCCTACCTTGATTATATGATACCGTGCTTAGGTGTGATCCCTCTTCATTTCCTTCCTTGGTAACATGATACCTTGGTTAGGTGTGTGCTACTTGAGTGAGTGGATACTCCTCAAGCTTTGTGTGTTTACTTTCATTGCATGTTTACATGCTCCCGTAGGATTTCTCGATTCAATCTTAGGAAGAGAATTGAGATCGACGTTAGGTTTCTAGCCATGCATGCTAACATAGGTAGATTTCCCCTTTATCCTCAACTATAGGATCAACTTTGCATGATAACTCTAGGCTTACTTTTCTAGTCTCCCTTAGACCTTTTTATTTCTCTTTTGCATTTGCATTAAAACTAAAACTTTTTTTTTCTTTCTTTCAACTCATAAAAACACACTAATAATACAAATACCATTTTCAAGGTAAAAAACACCAACCAATTCAAACTTCATTTTACCACTTGGCTTTTCTTTTTAAAACCCTTTTTCAAGGTATAAAACACACAACAAATCGAAACATGTGAGCTGAACTACTACACTTTGATGCTTTAAAAGGGATATGTAGTCATTAGGTCATGGGGCCTAGGTGAGCAAACCTTTATACACACCCTCTTAGAATGCATTCCCCATGTTTTCTTTCGCATGCATTCTCTCTTAGCATTAAGCTTTAGACATAGATTTTTACACACTCTTAGATTAGAGCAAACTTAAGTGGATCGTGTGGAGTACCACAGACGCGTGGGGTGCTAATACCTTCCCCTCGTGTAATCAAATTCCTTAACCTTTCTCTTGGCTGCAAGACCATCTTATCCATTTCATTGGGGCTATCTCAATATATTTCCTTCCTTCGAGATAAATAGAGTTCGGTGCTGACTCTGTGTTTTTCGCAGCATGACAGCTAGCGACTCTGCTGGGGAAAGATTGACCAATTACTGGTCAATCTTATACAAGTCAGTCTTAGATTTTATTTGTTTTCTTATCTTTAGGCGTTTTATGTGTTTTTACAACTTTATTTACATGATTTAGTGCATATGTTTGCATAGCATTTACCGCTTTCCATATACTATTATGTTGTGCTGGGTTATGTGTTTCCATGTTGAGTGGGTGTTACTATTAAGGTAAAAGGCCCAGTACCCAGTCCAGAGTGCACTATCTAGGAAACCTAGGAATAGAGTAGAACATGACGGCTACTGGATGAAGGTCCTACTAGTGCGGTCATGTCATCTATGCTCATATGAGGTTTAAATAGGGTGTTATCGTCATCCACGTCTGTGGCTTAATGGTAGTGCTTTCAGGCGAACCCGTGATTTTGAGTTACCATTGACCTTACCCTGACCTAGTCTTTATCCGTGAGCAGGGAGGGAATAATCTTTACAGTACAAATGGTGACTATTTATTTTGATGGTGACTGAATGTTCTGTTCATGACTTGTTTTTAGATGGTTTATGTTCTGAAACTTTGACCGTGGTATTCTTGGCATACTTAGAAACAACACAACAAATTTCCGGTGTTATGGAAACTTTGAACCCATGTGTCACTATCCTTGCATCACGACATGTTTATTTTTTTAAAAAAAAGAAAGAATGTATATGTCTAAAAAAGGTTAACCTACATTTGCATTTCATTTCCATGGTGTTTCAGGGTAGTCGTCTATATCAGAAATGGCAAGCAACAATGGTACCATCAAGAGAGATACCAGAGACATTTTCAGCTAAAAGTTTGGCACTAGAAGTTGGCCTCAATTGAAAGAGTTAAGCTAAGAAGTGGTTTATCCGAATTCACAAATTTTTAACAAAAGGTACGAGTATCTTTTGCCTCTATTGGATGCTCAGGTCGATGACAAAGCTCTTCGGACTTTGTTACAATTCTATTATCCGGAGCTGCGATGTTTCACATTCCAGGATTATCAGCTAGCTCTAACTCTTGAGGAGTATTCTCACATCTTAGAGATCAAAGTAACTGATCACATTCTCTTTTCTCACGTTCCAGACAAGTCCGATTATGAATCTATGGCTAAGGAACTTTATTTGAGCCTGGGAGATATGAAAAGTAATTAGAGGAAGAGAGGTACAACCAGCGGTTTCTCTACAGATTTCTTGTTAAGCAAAGATGAATAGATTGAAACTAAGGGTCTTTGGGTCATATTCAATGGTTTGCTAGCATTTTTGATTTATGGCCTCGTTATATTCCCTGATGTTGAGAAGTTGGTAGATTTGCCTGCCATATGTGTGTTCATGAATCCAAATATGGTACCAAATATCTTGGCCAACACTTACTTTGCTATCCATTCCAGGCATGGTAAAAAGGGGGTTGTAGTTTGTTGTGTGCCGTTGTTGTACAAATGGATCATGTATTAGTTTCCTACCAAAGGACTGTTCATGGATACTCAGAGTACCTGCACATGGGCAGCAAAGCTCATGGCTCTCACTTACTTTTGATATGACTTGGTACAGAGACCAACTTCACAGTGCTACAAAGATTACCAGTTGTACGGGTTTCTCCAATGTCCCACTCATGGGGACGCAGGGGATGATCAATTATAACCATGTTCTCGCCCTACACTCGTTGGGATATGCCATGCGAAGTCCTCCTAAGAGCAATGAAATCCAGATATCTGTGTTTTTCAAGAAGGGAGAAGATTTTGAGATGCTACAGAGAGTAGAGATTGCTTGGGCTAAAATATTCAGAAAGTGGAAAGACTTCTTCAGACCAAAAGAGTTGATATCATGTGGACCTTATGTTGATTGGGTCAAAGAGAGGGTGAAAACACTTCTGTTACCGTTTGCAAAAGAGGATCCTTTGTACCCGCATCTTGGTGAGTTGCAGCATGATATGCCAAAAGAACGATTCTACCAAGTGCAAAGGGAGAACCAATATCTTCGCATTGACATGGAAGTCAAAGTGATGGAGTTATACTTCTTAAGGGAAGAGAAGAGGGATTTAGCCCGCAAGCTCAAAGAGTGTGAAGAGCCAAGTGCTTCTAGGAAAAGATCCACAGACGAAGACGATTCTATTACCGTTGATGATTACAAAAGAATTGTTTCTACGATCGATAAGAAGTACAAGAAAAGATGTCGAGACTGTGACATCCTCAGAGGGTCCAAGGCCGAATTAGAAAGGAGGTATGAAACCAAAGTCAAAGTTTTGGAGAAGCAACTTCTAGATAAAAATGCCCAACTAAAAGAAGAAAGCACCCAAAGACTCGCAACAGAGGCCTGACTCAAGGGGCATGGTACTTAACTGGCACAAATCGTGGAGGAGATTGCAAGGCTCAAGAGCCATATGGGAAGATAATGATATTTTTAAGCTGATCAGAGCTAGATGTTTGATTGTTGTTTCATTTTTGCTGTAAAAAACAACTGCAAGGCTTGTTGGTCGGGGTTTCATCCTCTCTGCTGTGTCATGGATATTTTCTTTGTATGAACTCAGTTGCCTTGAGGTTTTTATGAATGGAAGCATTTATTATCATTGTGTGCACTCTTTATTATTCCCTATCTCTTATCACGTTGTCTGTTGTTTTTGGTACTTGACAATACTCTTAGATACTATGGAAATGATTAACATATCATACATATCATGCATATTATACATTTCATACATTAGAGATCTATTCAAAATGGTCTTCTTATTTGTTGGTTCTGCCTCTTCTTATCAGAGTTTACAAGGCGAATTCTCTACATATGTACCACACTCGATCTAATCAACAAAGAATCATGGAACATTTTGAGCAGAACCAGAATGCACTTCATAAGGACATGGAGACTATGGGGGAAAGAATGAATCATCTCATGGAGACCCTCCACGCTATTATTCATGGGCAGGAAGAACACAGGTAGAACATCTCCAAACTTGTCGACATGCAGCTGCTTCTGAAAATGGGGAACCTAAGACTGCAAATGGGGGAACTCCTAAACGGAATCCTCAGGTTATAGTGGAGGATCATCACAATTTTATTGATCTCGATGACCCTTAAAATGATCTTACTATTGAATTATTTGAAACTACCAAAGCGCATCATGCTCTTAAACAGTGCCTTAGCACTATGGAGACCTCCAAGAAGCCTGGTTTCAATGCTGCTGTAATGGGTCTGGTCCCTGGGGTTGTCATTCCTCTTAAGTTCAAGATTCCAGAATTTGACAAGTATAAGGGAACCACTTGTCCTGAAACTCATCTTTGTTCATACTGCAGGAGAATGGCCGTCTATGCTAATAATGAGTCATTGCTTATGCATTTTTTAGGACAGCCTAGCTAAGGCTCCTTTAGGGTGGTATATGTAACTCGAGAGGACTCGTGTTAACACTTGGGGAGAACTTGTTGATGCTTTCCTAATGCATTATCACTACAACACTACTATGGCACCTAGTCATGCTTAGCTTCAGAGCATGTCATAGAAGACTAGTGAATCTTTTAAGGAATACGCCCAGAGGTGGCGTGGACTAGCTGCGAGGGTCCAACCTCCCCTCCTGGACCATGAGTTGGTTGATCTATTCATGAATACCCTGCAAGGTCCTTATCTTCAACATATTCTTGGCAATACTTCAGATTCTTTCTCAGACATGGTTATTGTCGGGGAATGTGTTGAGATGTGTGTTACGGCTGGTATGATTTCGGGTGTATCTAACACTAACAACAGTAATTCTAGTAATGGTAAGAAGCCTTATTCGAGTTTTGTTAAGAAGAAGGAAGGTGAGTCAAGTAATGTATCTATCGACAAAGGGAAGGACGTTGTTCAACTTCCATATTATCCAACTCCTGTTGTTGTTCCGCAACAACATCATGCACCTCCCCAGAATTACCAACAGCAGAATCAAAGACCTCAAGGGCAAAGGGGTCAACAGAGACAACAAAGGTACCCAAAAAGGAAGTTGGATTCAATTACCATGTCATATTCTCAACTCCTTTCACAGTTACTTGCTAGTCAGTTGGTTCAGCTCCGTGAACTTAGTCCTCCACCAGAGAATCTCCCAAAGGGATATGATGCAAATGCGTACTGTGAATTTCATTCGGGGGTTCCAGGCCACTCGATTGCGAATTATAGAGAATTGAAATATAAGGTTCAAGATCTTATGGATGCTAAGGAGATAAGCTTTACCCCTGTTGGTCTGAACGTTCAGAATAATCCTATTCCTCCTCACAATAGGAAAGTGGCTAATGCTATTGGGTTTGAAGATGGGAAAGATTTGACGACTCATGTAGATGAGATTCAGTTGCCACTAACAGTTGTGAGAGAACATTTGTTGCAATAAGAGTTTTTGCAAGAACTTCATGATTTATGTTTATAGTGTTCATCCAATCCAGAAGAGTGTGTTAAGTTGAAGAGTGTTATTCAGAAGTTGATGGATGAAGGTGTTCTCCAGGTGGAGAAGGTAGTCCATAAGGACGATGTTTCTATACTAGAAATTCCTTATTATCCGACCGTTGTTTAGAGAAATATTCTGAGAGTTCCTTTGGTAATTCAAGTCCCTGCACTTCCTGCACCAAATCAGGCTCCAACTACTCCTTTATTGATTTAGGCTCCAGTTTCTCCAGATCATGTTCCTGTTCTGATTGATAATCCTAAAGTTGTTATGTGGGATTATAATGCAGTGTATATCCGTGGGAAGAAGGTTATTTACCCTCCAGTGGAAAATAAAGATATTATCAACATCGCGAGAACCAATGGTATAACTTGTAGTGGTAGGGTCTTTTCTCATACTCCACCTCCTCCCGAGGACATTATTGAAGAGATTCCAGCGAGAGATAAAGGTAAGCAAGGGGTCAGCGAAGTTCCCGGACCATCTTTTGATCAGCAGGTGGAACAATTGATAAGAATCATCAAGAAAAGTAACTTTAAAGTGGTAGATCAGCTTAATCAAACATCTACTAGAATCTCCATCTTGTCTCTCCTCTTGTATTTTGAGGCACATAATACTTCCTTGATGAAGATTTTACATGGCTCCCGTGTTAATCCTGAGATTTCTGTCACTTAGTTTGAAGGGTTGGTCACCAATATTTCTGCAGGGAACTATTTGAGGGTTCAGTGATGATGAACTTCCTCCTGAGGGCAGAGCCCATAATAAAGCTTTACATATCTTTATAAGGTGTTTGGACACAATGTTATTCTGAGTCCTGGTAGACACAAGGTCTTCTCTTAATATGATGCCAAAACATACTCTATTCAAGTTGAATATGGATGGAGTTATGATGAATCCGAACATTTTAATGGTCAATGCATTTGATGGTTCGAGAAGGTATATTAAAGGAAAAGTTTATTTTCCCATCAAGATTGGTCCTCATGTTTTCTATATCTCCTTCTACTTCATGGATATTCATTATTCATACACTTGTCTCTTGGGTAGCTCATGGATCCATGTGGCAGGAGCTGTAACCTTGACTCTTCACCAGTGCTTGAAGTTCATTTTAAAGGACAAAGTCATTGTCATTGGCGGTGAAGAAGATGTTATGATCAATAATTGTTACCTCTTTTCGTTATATTGAGGTGGATGGGGAAGTTCATGACCCCCCCCCCCCCCTTTCAAGCATTGGAGATTATTTCAGTTGACAGAATTCGTGTTGTTTTAGAGATTAAGAATAAATCTAAAACTCCTATGGCCTCCTTGAATGATGCTAGAGCCATTGTGGAGTCTAGGGTCCCTAATGAGGATTGGGGAATATTTGGTGAAGTGCGTGAGAAGCGAGGTAAGTTTGGTCTCAGATATCATTTCTCCTCCTCTGTTCAAGCTGGTTTGGCCTTACCCAAAGGAAGACAAATCCCCCCCCCATTTCAGAAGTGTTCACTAGTGCTGGCACAAGTATAAAAGGACAGGTTCATACAGTGGATGATGAAGATGACGATACAAATATCTCCCAGTTCATCTATCAGATTGCACCTAACCAGGAGATCAATAATTGGAGTGCTATAAACATTCCTGAAGTTGTTTTCTTTGACATGTAATGTTCTGTTTCAAATAAGTCATATGCTCTGCCCAAGGCATAATGACAGCTTGTAGAAAAGAGCCCCCATGTGTTTCAATTTCTATTTAACATTAAATAAATTGCATTTTCGCATACAATTTTTGTTCCTTGGGTTTTCTCTTTATTTTTTTTTACAAAAAATAATGGGAATGCTTTTCGTTTATGCTCTAAATATTCTCCTTTGCATTCACATTCTAAAATAAAGCATAATTCATGTAGTTCTGCCTCAAATTCTATTAAAAATGATAATGCTACGATTCCTTGCATAAATATCCTTGGGAATTCGAATGACCAAGTCAATGAAGATAGTGGGGAAGATTGTGAAATTCTTGAGAAATTGGCAAGATTCTTGAGACAAGAAGAGAAAGCAATCTTTCCTCATCAAGAAGCCATAGAGATCATCGATCTCGGTACTAATAAAGTGAAGAGAGAAGTCAAGATAGGGGCTTCCCTGCAAGATGAAGAAAAGAAGTGGTTGGTTGAGCTTCTTCAAGATTATGCTGACATCTTCTCCTGGTCATACCAAGACATTCCTGGTTTGGACACTGACATAGTTCTTCACCAATTGCCACTCAAGCCAGAATGTTCTCCAGTAAAGCAAAAGACGCGCATAACTCGTTGACCAGTGGTTTTTACACAGGAATTTTGCATTTATTTTACTCATCATTTATTTTAATTGACTGATGTTTTATTCCTTTTTACTGCATTTTATGCTTTGGTATTTTGGTTTCAAGAATAAAAGAATGAAACAGGACAAATCGGGGCAGAAAAGTGCAAAATTCAGAAGTTCAAAAAGAAGTGCTTCAGGAGCCCTGAAAAGGGTGGCCGTGTCGCCTGACACGGGCCATGTCAGGGGGGAGAACTTGGAAATAAGTGAAGATTAGAGCAAGGCAGAAGGTGACACGGGAGCCTGTGTCATACGACACAGCCCGTGTCAAGTCAGCTGAAACGTGCATTTTTGGAGGAAGCATCACAGGCACGGACACGGGTGCACGTATCACATGACATGGCCCGTGTCAATTCAGCTGGGCCAAGAGGTTGAAAGAAGCAGATTACAGATGCTGACACGGGTGCCTTGTCTAGTGACATGGCCCGTGTTAGCTCAGGCGCTGAAAATTCTTAAGTTCGGGAACTTTTAGTGTTTTTGAACCCTGGAGGCTACTATGGACTTTTGGCATCACCTAGGAAAAAAAGACTACTTAAACCTATTTTGTAGAAGAAAAAAAGAGGACATTTTACGGGAGAATAATTTCATGATAGAGGATTGAAGACTATGCAAGTTGTGGGAGAACGAAGACCTTTCATGAGCGGAAGCAATTGAAGATCATAGTTCACCATCAATTTGTGTAATGTCTATCTTTATTTTTATTGAAACTTCCTTGAATATTATGTGCAGCTAAACCCCCCAATGCTAGGGGGTGTCCCTGATTTGCAAATATATTGACTATGAATTATTGATTTTTAATACAATAGTTTCCTTTCAATTTAATCATTCAAGGTTTCTAATGTTTTCCTGATTGGACCAATTAGGATTGAGTTACAATTATCGACTAGCTGGATCATGGTTGTTAAGGTTTTGTACGATTAGGCTATAGTAGATATCACCTAGGACTAGGGATACCCTATAGTCACCAGCTTTAACTCTCTAAGTTAAAGGCTTGACTCCATCAGATTTTTCTAAGGACTTAGGATTTATGATGGGTGGTTAAATATTTTCACACTAAGGACTTAGGGGAAAATAATATAAAGGGCCGGTAGTTGAAGGTAATGAACTTGTAGAAGAGATCAATAGTGAAGGTCATTACTGGGCACGCACACACTCACCCCTACCATAGTATTCACACTAGTAAAAAAGTCATAATTTACCTTCGCATATTTTTAATTATTGTTAAGTACAATTACCAAACCAAAAACCCACATTTAGTTTTGTTTAATTGATCCTCGCATTAATTTCGGTAATTTTGTGCAGTCCTTGAGATCGACATTCGGGGAATTTTCCCTGTTATTACAAGAGGAAAAATAGTACACTTGCTATTTTTTTGATCAAGTTTTTGGCGCCGTTGTCGGGGACTGCCTAATCATTGAGTTTAATTTGAGTTCAATTAAAATTTTGTTGCTCTGCAACTAAAATTTCTTTTCTGTTATTTCCATATTTTTGTTATTACTGGTTTTTCCTAACCTTTGCATGCGAGGAAAGTCCTCAGCTGAATTTCCTTTTGATGCAGAAATAGAAAGAACATTTCATGCAAGGCGCCAGACAAGCTCGGTTAGTTAGATAGGAGTCAGAAGGTTCATCAGATCATTCTGGTTCAGATTCTGAAGAGGAAAAACCAATGGCTGAAGACCCAACTCCACTTGAGAGACTTCTTGGGGATTACAGAGGAGTCAATGCTCCAGCAGGTCGGTTTATTATTGTGAATCAACCGGTAAATGTTGCAAATTTTCAACTACATCCTTCAATTATCCGCCAGCTGGAGAACAGATCTTTCACCAGAAAGATCAATGAAGATGCCAATAAGCATTTGCAGAAATTTCTCACCATGAGCACTACTTTGAAGATTGAGGGGCACTCTGAGGAAGCCAATAAATTAAGGATGTTCCCGTTCACGCTATCTGAAGATGCCGAAGAGTGGTTTTACTCATTTCCTGCTGGAAGTATCACCACTTGGGAATAAATGGAGAAGACTTTTCTTGATGACTACTTTCCTACTGCTGTTTACATTCGCAAAAGATATGAAATTGTGAATTTTAAGCATAAAGAAGGAGAGTCACTAAGTGATACTTACAAGAGATTCAAGAGGTTACTGGTGGTCTGTCCAACGTACAACATGAGTCAAACTGAGAAAATGCAGATGTTTTTAAATGGCCTCCGAATGAAGATAAAACAACTTATTGATACAACATCTGGTGGCTCAGCCAACTTTGTAACAACCACTAGTGTGAAGAAAATTATTGAAGCAATTGCTGCAAATGAGCATCTGGAGCTATATGAAAGAGTTGTAAGCAAACTAGAGGGTGTGATTGATCTGAAGTTGTAAATTAATCAGCAACTAAAAATTGAAGAAGCCATTGCTGTAGAAGTAGAGAAAAAGCTGAAAGCAATGAACATGGGTACTCAATAGGTAGCTCAGCAAAAAGTACAAAATGTTGTATGTGAAATCTGTAACGGGCCGCACAATATAATGCACTGCTTATCTTCCCCAAAACCAATTGAAGACATTAAGTTCTTGAAGCAGAATAATCTGTATTCAAACACCTATAATATTGGGTGGAAGAATCATCTGAACTTCTCTTGGAAAGATCAGCAGCAACAAGCTCCTTAAAAGGCAGAGTGGGAGGTGGCTATTGAAAAAATGGTTGCCCAAACCTCTCAATTTCAATAAGAGACAAGGTGCAATTACAGGAATACCATAACTGCAATAAAAAATTTGGAAGTTCAAATGAGGCAGATTGCACAACAAGTAGCACTGCAAGCATTAGAAAATAAGAAAAGTCATGAGAATGTGAATGCTGTCAAAACAAGGAGTGAGAAAGTTGCTACAGAAAAAGAAGATAATGTGAGGTTTGATGACAAAATCATAGAAGTAGAGCTGGAAGTGAGAGAGAACAAGAAAAAAAGGAAGAAGTGGCATCACCTGTAAAGCCAATTGAAGAGAAGACTAAACTAGAAATCAATTTACCATATCCCTCTCGAGTGGCAAAGAAGAACACAAAAGAAATAGATTTTGAGAAATTTGTCAAAATCTTCAAAAACCTAGAGATCCACATACTGTTCTTTGAAGCGTTCGACAAAATGCCTTTGCATCATAAATTCGTGAAGGAGGTATTATCAAAGAAGAGGTCAAAAGGAGAGGGATCGGTACCAGTTAATGAGAAATTATATATAATTGCGCCCGAGAGAAAAATACCTGTCAAGCAGAGGGATCTGGGGTCAGTTGCAATACCATGCGCAATTTAAATACAGAGCTTTCAAGAAGGTTCTGGTTGATTCTGGCTCTAGTGTGAGTTTAATGCCATTATCAATTTTCAAGAATCTCGGTATTGAGAAGATAAGCGAGAGTGGGACAAAATTTAAATTTGTTAATCACACCATCAAGTAGCCATTTGGAATAGCTGGAGATGTTTTAGTAGAAATTGACAATTTTGTTTTCCCAGTTGATTTTCATACCATGGACATACCGGAAGATGAAGAGACTTATATTATTCTTGGTCGACCATTTATGTTGATGAGTCGATGCAATTTTGATATCGAGACAGGTAATCTGACACTAAAATCATTTGATCACGAGATAACCTTAAAGGTGTTGGAAATCAGGAAGCAAAGTGCAGGTGGAGAGGATAAATCTTCAGTCAGAATGATCAAAGTAGAAGGAGAAGGAAACAACTCAAAATCACAACTGGAAGAAGTCTCAGGAAAAATCTCTCAGGTGGAAGCAATAGAAATTCATAAATTCAGTCAACAAGGAAAGAAGAGAAAGAAGAAGGAACACCAAGCTGAAAAGATGGAATTTGGAAGTGGTTGGAAGCACATATGCGTGGAGACGTTTGACCTGAATGAGTTATGGATTTCAGAAGAAACAAGCAACAAGGTATGGAAAAGTAAGTACTCCCTATAAGGGGATTCCCCGTCGAGCCATGCGATATTAAACGAAGCGCTTCGTGGGAGGTAACCCATGCTTTTAATAACTTAGTTTTTCTTTTTTGTTTTATTTGCAGGTAATAAAAAGGGAGTCTTACCAGTGAGAGCTAGGAGATGCAACATGTGTTGCACTACCCTCTGTGAGTCACCTTCTCGAGCTTGTTTTGAAACATTGGGGTCCATGTTTAGTTCAAGTTTGGGGGAGTTTTATTGCTTTTCTTATTTTTGAATTATTTGTTAGTGCTCTGCGAATTGCTGTGTAAATCCATGAGTTAAAGTCCTCCAAGTTGGCCGAAATTTTTTTGAGTCTCATATAGTTAGGGAATAGTATATTGATATAAAGGGATGGTTGTTCGAGGGTAGAAAGTTCGGAATAACGTGACAAGGATACGAGTCTAACGTGTAGATTTGTACCATAGTGCTTGAATCCCTAGAAGTACTCCTAAAGTAGTTTATCCTCATGGTCTGGCATAACATAGATTCACATGCATGTACGATTGAAGGAGAAAGAAATAAATTTGGAACTAAATGATAAAAAGGCGGTAAAAGGCATCTGCCTCGCTAAGTTGGGTAGCTCTCACCAAGTTATTCAGCCCAAAGGGGGTTTATCCCTAAACATCGTCCATAAAGGAAAATATATAAACTGAAAAGTTTTCAAAATTTCATCTGAATTAATAAAGGAGCAAAAGCTCTTATTTGGTGCCTGAGAAAAAATCTCTCTTAATCAGTCTTGTGCGTGTGATGATCATCAATAATTATCATTGCCTTAATTTGACTGTCCGAATAAAAAAGGAGGAAAATTGGAAAGAGACTTAAGTACAAAGCATAGTTAGAGATGTATATGAAGATGAAACTCTAAATTTAAAGATTCTTCAGAAAACTCTTCGTGTCATGTGAACATCAGACGAACTGATGTTTGATCAATTTGAACAGATGTCTCACGTATGAGTATCAGGCTACTGTGATTTTCATGAGTTCTTGTAATGGTCTCTTGAGGTCAAGCAACATTTTATGTTTGGGGGAGTTTTGTTAGTTGTCTTGTTTTAGGATTGGCTTAATTTTTGTAAAATAAATAATAACAACAATAATGTAATGTAGAATAGAATAAGAAGAACAGGTACAACAAGAAGTCCTATTACAATGTTAGAACATCTTGTGTTGAACTTTTTCAACAACTGGAACAACATGTCTAAGAAGATGCCTTGACATCGCGCCCGCTGAGCTGAATTAATGAGATTCAGTTTGTTCTTAACATAAGCAGAGTATTCAGGAGAATATTATGCATCCTATGTGGCGCATATTTAAAGGTCTAGAAAATTCAATCAGAAATCAAGGAGAATGAAGACTTTCTAAATAAGGAGATTATTTAGGAAAGTAAATATTGAAGACCTTTCTTGGGGTAGAAGTTTCTGCAGTTTGTTATCGCTAATTTGCTGTGATTGAAGGCCCAAAACCAGTTGGGTAACAAGTTATAAATATAAGGGTTTGTAACCTAGAAAATACACGACTCAAGATGTAGAAGTATAGGGTTTTGTCAAGGTAAACCTCACGGGTTGTGGGAAGGTTACCATGTTCACCTTGAAGCCTGTAGGTAAGAGGTGTATTGTTCTTGGAGGAAGCTTTGAAGCAACTCTAGGATGTGTTCTCAGCAAAGCTAACAAACAGTGAAGTTTGGCTTGGAAACTTAGCTAGGTTTTCATGGAAGTGTGTCTTCCAAACTGTCTATGTGTGTGATGAGAATCTTGGTGAAGGGTCGTTGATGCAGTGACTGAGGTGTTGACTGCTAGACATCATTGCGATGATTAGAAGTGGGATGGGGATATTCCATATCTACGGAGGACCTAGGTAGAAGGGTCATTGGGTAGTGATTAAGTGCGTAGATCGTCAACGAGTGTGTTGGCTATAGGGTCTGCAAATTGATACTGCTGATAGTGGACTTCATTCATGGCTTGGTAGCCCCAAGAGTAGGTGTTGTTGTACACTGAACTGGGTAAAAAATTCTGGTGTGTTCTTTATCTTTTCTATTTTATCTTGCCTATGTGTTTATGTCAGATCAGATGTTTCGACATCCTTGTAGGACATTTGAGTCTGTTGTACCAGAATTTCAAATGGTATCAGAGCAGGCATCTTGTTTTGCTCTGGGTGAGATCCTGGGAAGGTACTTTCTGGTCATGGGAAAGGAAGAAAGTTTTTACTGAAAAGAGGTATGAAATTGGACAATTCATACTATTATATGGATGATCTCTAGACAAGGAACATTGGTTATATGTGACAGGTATTGTTCCTGGTTGTTGCCGTCAGGCCTGCAACTTGTGGGAAGCTGTTGTATGTTGGGTTTATTTTTTCAATCCTAGGTTGTCATGCTTGTACTTGGATAGTGGTGTAAAAATTGTGTCTAAATATTGTTGAGGAGTTCATTATATTTTGCTGCATAATTTTCTAATATAACCCCGAATGTATGGGAAGGATACTAGGGTTGTTACCCTCAGCAGAATATATGCTGACATTTTCAACCGTATTAAAAGTGTCAAAGATACTTGAGATTATCCTCAAGTACACTCATAAAGACATTTATCAATAAGGTTGATGAGAATCAATTGATCAATGATGATCATATACATCTTCATATTGACCTTGAAGACTGTCAAGGATGATGTGTTCCAAGAAGAAGGAACTGATGTTTTATGGGATGTTAGAACATTATTTCAGCAGGTATGCAACTACCAGTTGAAGAACATATGATTTGGGTGCTGAACAAAAATGTTATGAATACTTTTTGTTTGGAACCTACTCCTGATCTGGAAGAGGAGGCATCTAGTTTGTGCAGGTAGATTAGGACACGATCAACAATTTATCTACTCCATGTATCAGTTTAAGGCTTATGGGGGTATAGAGGTTGAGCTCTATGCTCTTGAGAAGAACTCAGAAAGGAATCTCCACTAGACCTTCTATGTATATGAGATGAGCTCGTATCTGGAAGATCCTTCTGATCAAAGGAACCAGATTCATAGAATCCTGTTTGTGACCATAGAACAAATTATGTTTGAAGAGTAGTATTGTGATCCAACTGCAGTGTTTAATGCTCCTGAGTATTATTTTAATTTCCCTTAAGGAAGAGAATTGGTGATTCTCTTTGTGTAGCCTCAAAAGTTGTTGAAAAAGATCCCCTTGTCAAGGGTTGATATGATGTCAGACAGAATGTCATGATATCTTCGAATATGTAAAAATTTGAAGGGCATTGTTTTTGAAGAATCAAAGGAAACAAATGCTTTTGAAAAGTCTGTATTTTTTAGTGTCAAGCCTAACAGAATCTGTTCCAGAGAGCTAATAGAGGGAATTTCCTCTATAGGTACAAACAATGGTATCCATCATCTCAAAGTCAGACATGAGGACCAAAGAAAAACTTATTGAGATGTGAATCGTGAAATCCCCTGCATATGTTGGTAGTTTGATCCTGAAGATTGATCAGTTGTTATTGGTTTGTTTCTTTGTGTTAACCCTCACAAGAGTTAATTATAAGTTACTATGGAAGTTACCCCCAAAACCATAGTAATAATGGACGATGTCGTATCTGATGTCGGGACATTATCTCTAGGTGTGTGCTTCCTCTAAAAAGGAAGTTGTTGTGTAGATCATGAGGTAAGTGTTGTTATTTACCAGTGAAGTTCAAAGTTGGAATGTTTGATCATGATGGAGCTGAAGACCAGTCTCTAACCAAGTCCGGAATGTTGAAAGGATCCTCTTATGTTGAACGATAAAGAAGAAGGATGTCAGTTCAAGTGCTCTAACATCTGTTGAAAAGGAGTATCTTCTGCAGTTGTGTGTATGGTGAAGTTTTTTCCTCTGATGACAAATACCATGTCGGGAGCTGAGTACTTATCTGAGGTGGCTGTATCAACCTGAATGAGTCACAGAAGATGTAATCTTTTGTGATCTTCTCCTAAAAATACTATCAAGCCTAAAAATACTAAATCAAGAACTGAATTATTGGGATTTGTGAAGAAAGGTTGATGTCCTAAATGATGTTGTAACATAATTTTGTAAAGGAAGGTTTGGGATTATGATTATGGAAGATTGAGGATCAACATGGTTGTCAAAAGAAGGAGTTCAGACCTTGTGGATTAGAATATGCAGATCCTGATCCAATCGTTAGTAGTATGTTTGGTGACTTCATAACTACTATGTTGAAGACTTCACTAGTTCCAACAATTGCTAGTGATTGTTAGAGCAAAGGAATATGAAGAAGGTGGTTTTCCTCTGTTGCAAGTATGCTTAAAATAAGTTATTTGAGGGCTTGTGTTTGTATGATGTCCAAGTATGTGTTCACGATATCTTGGCTATCTAAAGAGGTATGAATATTTGTGTGGTTAAGTAGGGCCATGTATCAGACATGGCCTTGTAAAAGTCTGAAGACCTGGAGTTGGTATATCAGATTCAGGATGAGTTATTTTCACAAAAGTGTTGATATGTTTCAGTGATTGCGTGAAGTCTCTTGTTTGTCTTCTGGTGTCCAAGTGTTCATCAGAAGCCTTGTTTGTCCATGATAGGGGGAGCTTAGAACCTATCTATGGTTATTGTTGTAGTATTTATGGAGCTTGCGTGTAATTCAAGCTTATGAAGATTACATGCAACATGTTGTGACCTGTGGCTACTAGGTGTAGTTCTCTATGCCCCTGTTGGGTCTATGTGGTTCTAGTCAAAAGAAGCTAGTATATTCTGTGTTCTCCAAGGGTTGAGCTTAAGGTCAAGTCACTGACCTAACCTGGAATGTTTTGGCTGCCATGATTGGATATCTTATCGAAGATTCAACAAGTATCACAGGTGTGAAGAAGAAAATTGTCAGTTTTACCTAGTGTGAGAAGCTTACTACAGAATATAGTGAGAGAATATTTCTATTGTGAGACCATGTGAGATCCTCTTGTGAGAATGAGGAGTTTGTTAAAGGGAATGGATGGAAATAAGTCCCTTGGATGATGATTCTAGAACCAAAGCAAATAAGTTGTGTGGTAATGTTGCTGATGTCTCAAATGATGTTGGAACATCATTTTTGATGATAGTATATTCTAGATACTTGGAACTATGAATCTCAATATTCAAACTCCACACTCATTAGTGGCAGTTTTGTCTATCGTGTTAAATAATAAGATTCTGATTGAAGGAGAAGTATGCTCAAGTAATGTATAACTACTATATTGGTTTGAAGACTTTACTACTGTCAACAAATACTAGTAATATGCAGAAGGAGGTTTTAATCAACACATTGGTTAAGGGGTACTCCTTCTGTTGGAGAGTATGAATCTTAGTAAAGCTTTTAAGCACACTAAAAATGGTTGGAAGTTGGTTTCAGACTATGGTTGCATGACATCTTAATTTGTAGAGCTTTTCCAGGCTGCGTAATTGTGTCTTATGCTTGCTAAGGTGATGTATATATAGAGAGAGGAGGGAGGGGACACGAGAGCAATGGTTTAGACAATCTTAATCATGTGTTTTAAAGCCATGAATAAGAATTTGAATTTTTGGCCAAAGATGTGGAATCTTGTCTTTGTTCAAACTTGGATGTATTTAGTCACCAATGCACGAATTCATGGGCCTTATGGCTATCCAAAGCATCAACCCACATTCCAAAGCCTACTTCTAATTATTTTATACATTTTATTTCATATTTATTTGAAATAAATTAAAATAAATATGAATAAAATAGTTAGCAAATGAAAGGCATGGAAAGAATAATTTTAGAGGTCCTCTATAAGCTTAGGAAGATGCTTGAAGTCCAAGAAATTAAGCCATTGACCTAAAACTTCAAGTTTTCTCAATGCATAATTCTTGAAATTTCCCAAATTTTCCCAACTTGGGAAATCCATAACTTGCTCAATTTTTATCTCATGATGATGATCTTAGACTTTTTGGAAAGCCCGAGATATCTAATTAAATCCCTCTTTTGATCAATTTTGTATTTGAAGATTTTATCTTGAGGTAAAAGGTCTTGGAAAAAAGTGACTTTTGTTGACTTTCTGAAAATGACCTGTAATGTATGAGCTTGTATCTTTCAAATGGTGCATTTCTTGGACTTGAGGGATGAAGAGAAGTTGTAGGGGATTGGATTCTCTTTAAAATGATATTTGGTTGGGGAAAATGTATGAAGTATGTGAAAGTTATGCCTGGTCAAAGTTTGGTTGACTTTTCCTATAAAACCCCTAATTTAGAAATTCTTGACTTTTGATGAATTAGGGGCATTTCTTGAGGAATCATGATCAACCCTTGATAAAATGATGGATATCACTTTGAAAATGTTGATGTTGACCAAAAATAATGAATTTTGACTTTATTTGGGCCACAATTGACTTTTGACCTAGTATAGTTGATTTCCAAGCATTTGAGCAATTGACTGAGCAAACTTGTAGTGCAAGGCATGAAACTTGTCATGGACAATCTTGAAGGCATATTAGGACAATGGAAAACATTTGAGACCTTTGGAGCTCACACATCTTGATGAGAAGTGAAACCCTAGCTAGAGGTTCACTACTTAGGAGGAGAATTTGTCTGGTCAATTCTTGGTCAACCTTGAGTAATTGAGGATTTCTAGGAGCATGTTTTGAGTAAAAATGGGAGGGAAAATTTTGGGGTACAACATCTTCCCCTGTTCAATCTTATTAAACCCGGGGATTTAGATTAGCTTGTTTGCCTTTCGTGATATGAAGGTAGAAGATGATTGAACATTAGAGTGCCCAGAAATTTGCACTCGCCTGAAGTAACACCGATGGTTGATGATGTCAAGAATGGGCTTATAGATGCCATTTGGAAAAGATGAATGAGAGTCGTCGGAGATGGGCTTAAAGATTCCATCTAAAGAAGATGACAAAGAGTCGTCGAAGATGGGCTTAAAGATGCCATCCGAAGTAGATGTTGACTTCATAAGAGGTCTCTTTATGGGGATTCCTGTTCCTGCTGTCTGAGGAGGAGTCCGGTGGGGAATGTAGTTTTCTGTTGTTCTCCATCCCGGGGAAAACTCTGTGGGGAATAGAGTCTAGGAACTTCAGTTGTCCAAGGCTCTGCTGAAGAGTTATCTTTGTACTGGAGAGATGAGAGTTTGTTGTTTTCTTGTTGAAGTACAGGTTTCATAGTAACTTGCTGGGGATAATGGAATTAAACGTTATCTGAAAATGTATTAGAAAGAGCCTGTGTAGGGCTGCTTCAAGATGGGCCCATGTTAGTCTGCATCCAGAGATATATGAGAAGGAGCCCGTGTGTGGCTGCTTTAAAATATTATAAATCAAAACAAGCATCCATGATTTTTTGGGAAATTTTTGGATCAAAGGAAATATCAAAATAAAATCAAATATCAAACAAACAATTAATTAATCACACAAATTTTAAAACCAATCAAAACATTTTCAAAAATTCTATAAAAAAAAATACACAAGGTCAGAAATATTACTTTTAAATTTCATGTATTTTTTCAGAATTTTTCATCAAGTTTTGATTAAGAAAATAAAATCAAAGGATCAATGAAAATCAAATAAAAAAAACAAGAACAAGGCCAATGATATGATGCCACGCATCATCTTCAACCTCCAGCCATCATCAAAACACTCGTTCAAAACAGATCGATCTGCTTATTTCAGATCTATCAAACAAACACGATTCTCAACCAAATTTCATGAAATCAAGATCAAATTAAAGCTGACATATCATACTACATCATGCAATTCAAATCAAACTCAGAGATCAAGCATAGATCAATAAATTAAATCTCAAAAACTGGAAAAACAAACTACAAACATCAAAACTAGGAACACGAATTCACCAAATCCGCTTAAATCAAAGCTCAAATATACATCAATCTTAATGATTGGCCAGCTATAAACACAATGCACATCCCAAAACACTTCAATTCATGCTCAAATCAAGGTTCGGATTCAGTGAGCATACATGTAAAAGTGAAAAGTAAATTCACTTGGTGCCTCTGATGTCTAACAATAAACCCTTCTAGACAGCTTCCTTGTGCTCCAATGAAGGTGTTTAAGTGAAGAAATGAGGACTTGAGCAGGAGAATTCAGCTGCTCAATCCAAGTTGCAGAGCAAGAAAAATGAGAAAATTCTGAGATGCTTCTTTCAATGCAGTGCGTGTGTGAGAGAATAGCAGACTTGAGTAGCTTATATAGAGTGTTTAGAGTGAGGTTAGAGTGGTAATTCAGGCTGAGAGCCATTGGAGGGAAAAAATGAATTTTCTGCCAAAACAAAGAAAGTGTGATGGCCACTTTTGTTTTTCTTGGTGCTGAGGCAATATTTGTAGTCCTTTTGACGAGTTACAAGCTGTAAAAATGAAATGAGGAAAGTGTGAGGGGTGAGGTCGCAAGCTGAGCACATGGTTAAAAACTTGAGTGGAGGGAAAATTGCCAAAAATGGCAAGGCACGAGGGAGAGGTGTGCAGGCCATGAGGTGTGTACTTGGTTTGACCTTTTTTGGCAAGCACATGAGGTGCAATTCGTGCAAAGCATGTGCAGCAATACTTAAAACCAAACAGAATCGAAGGGTGCACAAAATTTTAAATTTGTATAGCCCATTCATGCACCAAAAGTGAGCTGACTTTTAATGGAGGCCACATAAAATTGGCTCTTGCATTCTCAAATTTTCCTTGAGCCAATTAAAGAACATACCCTAAGCTTCAAAACAGGCTAAGGTTCGAAAAAATAATGGAGAGATGAGCAAGATATGAGGCTTAGGATTCATGGGCAACTCAAGTTATCTTGCCCAAGACTGTGCACACGTTGGCTTGGCCAGATGCCTTCGAATCCCAATTTTGACACCCAACTTCCCGAAATCACAACTTTTTCGATTTTAAACCAAATTGAGAATTCCTAGTTTAATGAGAAGCTTTCATAGCCCTCTTTAAAATGAACGAGGCACATTTTTGAATTATTCCTTGAATCAACAATTACAAGCATGTCACCAACTATTTGATGAATTTCCTAGGCCAATTGCTTTGCCTTGCCAGGCTAAATGCCCCAGATACCTCAAAAAATGCCTAACTTTCCCTAAACTTCAAAGGCTCGTAACTTTTGATTTTGAGTAAGAAGTGTGTTTTTTTTTCCCTGTGGGCCCTTGTAGATCTCTTTCCCATCTTCAATTGGCGAAAAGAACCACCAAACTCCCCTGAAAAATGAGAAAGTTATGCCCTTGCCAAGTCAGGCCAAAATCAAGAATACTTAGTGAAATTTTCAATCACCAAGATAACTTCAAATCCAAGTAACCTCTCAAACTTGAAATTCTCATCAAAATCAATCATTAAATGATCATCCCACATTAAAATACATATCAAATGTTTCACGTTAACCAAAAGTTCACTTGGTCAACTTTGACTTTGTTGACTTTTGAGTAAAATGACTGTTTTTCCCCTTTGATTCAGTTGAACCACTTCTCTTCAAAATTGGTGAACAAAACTTCAAACATATGATATTCCAAACACATAGAGGATATGGAAAGAGTTTCAACTCAAAATTCCAAAGAATCCCTGATTAAAACTCAAACCCTAGTTTTGCACTCTACATTAGAAGATAGTTAATCAAGCTTCAAAACCCTAATTCCACTGGGCATCATGAGAGACTCCTTAAAAAAATTGGTTCCAATGATGATAAAAGAATGATGCTTCCATACTTGCCTCATACAGACTCCAATTACTCCAATTTGGATAAAACCCTAATTGTGACTGATGAATCAAAAGGATGTGATTCTCCTTATAAAGATCACAATACTCAATCTTCTGATGATCCAATGAGGTGGATAAGATATCTTGAGATATGTGATACCTTTGGGCTTGAAAGATCCAGAGGTTTAGATAATAAGGCCCTCCTTGAGCAACTTGCCAATACAATCAATCTTCCAAAGCTTGAGGAAGACTTGATAACCAAAATACTTTGATCCCATCATAATGTATGAATGCATGGCAATATGATGTTTATGATGAAACATAAACCTAAATCAAGAGGGTAAATTTTGGGATGAAATAGTTACGATCCCTTCAAACTAGGCCACAGAGATGTCTTATGTAACATGGGCAGAACACAAAATCTTTAATAAAGCATTGTGGTGGGTCTCTGAACACAAGAGGAGAGACAATATGGAGATCTTAGACAGTGTCTGGTTGAGTTGATCCACCACCTTGTAATCACTTCGCTTAAGAATCCTCAAAAGTTTCTCTGCTTCTTGTCCTACAAAAGGTTCAGTCTGGTTACTAATCACTTGCTTGCCCCTAGCCTTGGCCAGGGCATCATTGTTGGTTTCTTTGGGAGGAGGTGGTGGGGGAGAAAAGATCATGCCACTACAAGTCATGTTAATGGTTCCTGCAATGTTGGTAATATACTTGTCAACCACTGGAGGACACTCGTATTTCTTCCCAAGAATATAGACCACATTATAATCCCACATAACTGCTTTTGAGTTATTTCATAGAGGAGGAATAGGAGTTTGAGTTGCCTCGGGGGTAACCAAAGCTTGAATAATTAATGGGCTAGTAGGAGCCTGAATTGTCAACAGGGTACCTGGTGTTACTGATATGCTTCTCGGATAGTAATGAATTTACAAGACATCAATCTCTTCTTCTCGAAATATCTTCTCTACCTGCAGGACACCTTCATCCATTAGTTATTTCATATCCTTCTTCAAACTAGTACACTCTTTGGGTTTAGAGGAACATGTTAAGAAAAAATCATGGAGTTCCTGCAGCACCTCGTGCTCCAGAAAATGTTCTCTAACAGTTCCTAATGACATCTTGATATCGTCAACCTTGGTTACCATAGTATGTTCACTACTTTCTTCAATAGCATTGACTGCTGCCCCTAGGTGAGGAGGCAAGGGATTATTTTGAGTATTGGTACCAATAGGGTTGAAACTTATGGTCTTTACATAGAGGAGGTCTTGAACTTTAAATTTAAATGCTATACAATTCGCAATCGTGTGGCCTGGGGCTCCAGAATGAAATTCACAATGAGCATTAATGGCATACCCCCTAGGGAGAGGATTTAGTGGTGAACCAAGTTCACACAGTTGAACCAACTGATTGGCAAGTAACTGAGGGAGAAGTTTAGCACAGGACATGGGAATGAGATCAAATCTTCTTTCAGGAACTCTTTGTCTCTGGAGCTCTCGGAACTTAAGGTTGCTGATTCTGTTATTGATAATTTGGAGGTGGTGCAAATTGTTGTTGTGGAAGATATTGTGGTTGAGGAGTGAAAGGTCATTGTTGGGCCATCCAGGGTGCTGAAGTTGTAGCAACATACACTTAAGGAACATATTGATTAGGAACAGCAGCAGGTGTTAGAAAATAAGGAAATTGAACTTGAGGATATGCAGGAGCTTTTCCTTGGTTGATTGTGACAGCACTAGTCTCACCCTTTTTCTTCTTGACGAAACTAGAAAATGGCTTCCTACCAATGTCAGTATTGTTGTTGGTATTACCAGGGATACCTTGGATCGTTCCAACCTTAATACAAGTTTCAACTCATTCTCTAATGATGACCATATCAGAGAAAGAATTAGAGGTATTGTTGAGCATATGTTGAAGATAAGGACCTCGTAGAGTACCCACGAATAAATCAATCAGTTCACGATCCAAGAGAGGGGGTTGGACCCTTGCAGCCAATTCACGCCACCTTTGGGCATACTCTTTAAATGACTCTTCATATTTCTATATCATCCCTTGAAGCTGAGTGCGACTAGGAGCCATGGAAGTATTATAATGGTAATGTTTCAAAAAGGCGTCAGCAAGCTCTCCCCAAGTACTAACATGAGTTCTTTCTAGTTTCATGTACCAGTCCAATGGTGCCCCGGTCAAGCTATCTTGGAAGAAGTGCATGAGTAACGGTTCATTTTCAGCATAGGCCGCCCTTTTGCGACAGTATGATCGAAGATAAGTCTTTGGGCAGGAGGTGCCTTTGTATTTGTCAAAATTAGGAACCTTGACTATGGAAGGGATATCTACCCCAGGAACGAGACACATTGCAGCAGTATTGAATTCCGAAGTCTTGATACCCTCCATGGCTTTGAGACACTCTTCAACAGCATGGTACATTTTTGCAGTTTGAGCAACTCCAGCCGCGAGATTTATGTGGGGCTCATCAAGATCAATGGCGTCGTGATGATCATTAACATCATTCTGAGGAACTCCAGTAAGGGTCTCAACATTTGCATTATTATTTCCTCCATTTGCAGAAATGGAGGGGGCAATAGTGGCAAGCTTGGAAACACTTTGATGTAACTCTTCTTGACCCTTGATGTCAGCATGAAGGGTTTCCATAAGCTGATCCATGTGAGTGCCCATGGTGTCCATATCTCGGCGAAGAGCATTCTGATTCTCTTCAAAAAGATCCATAAGTCTTCGCTGGTTGCCTCTTGTACGGTAGGGATGTCGAGAAGTCATCTTTGTTGTTCACTGAAGTCTGATGAAAAAGGGACCCCAATAAGTTTTTTTTGTGAATAATTAATGCATGATAGTATGAATGAATGTTTTATCTTCATTTATGAGGAAATCCAAAGACTCGTTTGTCCTTTAAATTTTTTGTTTTCATTTTTGAAGAGCTCGACCAACGAGACTTGTATTTGGAATTCCTTAGATATGAGATGTATATAAGTGATGGTATGATGTCATCGTATGCTATTGCATGAGATTTCAGCTCCACATATTCTGGATAACCACTGTATAGTCCTTTATATAAACCGAAAGTAACAACATCAAAAGTTCGACGTCACAGGCATGGAGTTAAAGTAAGCACCCATAAGGTATGTACTAGGGGTTTATCACCTGTCGAACAAGGTTATAGGGAAACATCAGAGTCTACGCTCCTCCTTTGGATATTACTGATGTCCCAATTACTTAGTAATCAGTAATATTCGCAAGAAAAACTCGTCTGAGTGCAGCATCGCCTGACAACTACTTCCGGATTACTCCATTATAATCTCCTCACTACACCTAAAAAAGGCTAGGATGAGTTGAGGGTTCTACGGATCTCAGCTTCTCTGGTTCCTAGGTTGAAAGCAACAATGTCTTCTCGATTACTCGATAAACAATGCTACATTCAAGGGGACCTCCACTGAGTAGAGGATTTACATGCCTCCTTCTTCGAGATTAATCTCTCAAAGTTAGCATGAATATAATTCCCGTCCTAATCTGAGGTGTAACCCAAGTCTGGGTATAGGACTTATCAAATGTAATCACCCAACCCAACAACACAAAAGAAACATCATATCCAGAATATGTGAGTAGCAACAATATAATGCATTATATACAAAAGATAACAATAAAGCAAAGAAATAAAGCGGTAAAGAAAATAAAGTAAATAAATAAACACCCAAAGAGACTAATAAAAAAAACTAGGATAGACTCGCAAAAGAATCTCCCTAGCAGAGTTGCCAACTGAAGCTACCGGCAAAAAACACAGAGTCGCCACCGAACTTTATTTATCCTGACGGAAGGGGAAATATCGAGAAAACTACAAGAGGATGGATAAGATGGTCTTGCGACCAAGAGAAGGGGTAAGTAAGTCGGTTATGTAAGGGGGAGGTATTAGCACCCCTCGTATTTCTTGTACTCAACAAGATCCATTTTGTCAGTTTGCTTCTAAGGGTGTGTTTATCTATAACTATACTTGCTAAGGGGAATAAAATGGTTTTTTATTAGTGCGTTCGTGAGGGTCTCACAACCCTTTGCCTATGTATCCAGTGAAGTAATTAGAACACCGTAGTTCCTCTAGAAAATGTTGGTTTGTTGGTGTTTTTTAGTGGGAGAAGGTAACACACGCATTCTAGCAATAGGCACCGCATGTGTCGCGGTAGAACAAAGATAACATGCCCCTTTGGGGAGCTTTGATTGGTTGAGTATTTTGCGAGTTTTAGAATGAATTTGAGTAATGATTAAATGTTTTTGGATTTTGGATTTGTGAATGATAATTTTTAATTACAAAAGAAGATAAATGTTTAAGAGGGAGACTAGGAAAGACCCTAATGTTGTCATGCATGGGTTCCAAACTAAGGTCTAACTAGTTCGCATCTTAAAGAAGAGGAAACTATCATCCTAAGGGAGTATGTTATGAGCATAAAGTAAAAGGAGACAGTGTTTGTGAAGAGTGATCATGTATGGTGATCGTGGAAAAAGTGATGACAAAATGAGTAGTATTATGAAAGGCGTAAATGGAATGCTTGGTGCATGGGAATTGAATCAAGTTATGATTAACCAAGGGTAGCACTTGATTAATCTCGCGAGAGTAGGTGCTCCTACCCTCAACCATAAGACCCTTTGTGTATGTAAACACTTGGTATATGGACCAAAGTGGTTGATTCATGTTATGGTTAACCAAGGGCCAGACTTGATTAACCTCGTGAGAATGGCCATGCCCAAACTCAACTATGAGACCCTTTAAGAAAAGCTCGGTATGTTAACTAAGGAAAGAGAGAAGTTGCTTCAATGTATAAGAAAAAATCAAAAGCCCATACAAGGTGGCTATATGCATGCTCCTATAAAGTGGCACTAGCATGTTACTAGTAACTCTAAACGACCAATTGAAACAATCGATTGAATAGTTGTCACTGTAGGAAAGCCCAGGACAATGCTATGAAATGTGTGCAAGTGTGCATTTGTAAGTGGATACCTTTTCATTGATGATGAGCCCAAGAAGAGGCCATGTGTTCTAATTAAATTACATATGCATAATTAAGAAGCAATTAAAATGAGCAAAGAAGTAAATCCTAAGCTATTACAATCATATGGGAATGGAGGTACAAGTTTATGAATGGGGATGAAAGCAATTAAAACTTGATTACTATTACAACCAAATTGAATAAAAAGTCTCAAAATCAAGTTTTTTTGGAGTTTAGGCTAACACGTGCCGTGTGCTGTGACACGGGCACCCGTGTCAGGCCCCTTAATAAATCCAAGCATGTTTTTTTCTGTCCCAGCTGAGCTCACACAGGTCGTGTCCTGTGACACGGGCACCCATGTCAGCACTCTGTCCTGCATTTTTGTTAGGCTTTTAATCCTAATAAGACTGACACGGGCCGTGTCCCGTGACACAAGCACCCGTGTCAGCACCCTGTCTTGCACTTTTGCATGCTTCCAATTTCAGTAGATCTGACACGGGTCGTGTCCTGTGACACGGGAACCCGTGTCAGCTCCCTGTCCTACATTTTTGTTAGGTTTTCAAACAACAAAGCTGACACGGGTCGTGTCATGTGACACGGGTACCCGTGTTATCCCATTATCTTGGCTTTTTCACTGAGTTTTCTTCTTTTGATCTATCCTTTTTATATATCTTTTGAACATAAAAATAAAATGATGTATGTATAAAGATATCACAGTTTGGAAAATTTTTATCTCTCAAAGTGAGAACTTTGAAACACGTACGAGTATCTCTGGGTGAAAAGTGGTAATTGGCCAAGCTACTTTGAACCTTCTTGAAGTTGCTCAAAACCTTGCTTTGTGCCGCAAAGTTCCTGAACCGCTCCAACTTAGTCAAGTTGCAAAATATTGTTTTTGTTTGTGTTTGGAAGGTGATGGTAATGGTATTACATAAATTATTATTGTGCTTGAACAATCTCTATGTAATGTATATGAAGTTTTTGTATAGTTGGTTTATGGGAAAGCTTATAAGGTTGAACAGTAGGTTAAGAGTTTTTCTGTTTCTTTGTTTTAGTTTTGTTTGTTGCTGGTTTTTTTTCTCTCATTCAGTGTTTTTGTCTTTTTCTTTTCACAAAAACCTCCTTTTTTTTCTGCTGTTTTTCTACTGTTTTTATCAGATGAGAGGTGGAAATTGGGGGGAACGGGTTGGTGAGATTTTAAACAATTTTGACATGTTGTTTCACTACTTTTTCATTACAGATTTGGGTGACTTCTATTTTGTGTAATGTTTGGCCTTTGTTGGCAGCAGTTTTGACAATTTTAGCAGGCTGTCTTTGTAGGTTTTTGGATTGTTTGCTTGGACTGTTTTTGTGTAGGTTTTGGAGTGGAGTGGGAAAGTTTATGGACTGGTATACATCAGAATGGACACTATTTGTTTGGACAGTTTTGTGGGGCCGGTTGGTGCAAACTTTGGGCCTGTTTTAAACAAGGTTCTTGAAGATTGGCATGAATATTGAAGCTTTGAAAAATGGAACTTTAGCAACTCTAGGACTTAGGAATATTTAGGTTTAGAAATGCTTCATTTGTAGTGTTATTTTTGTAACGGAATGAAGGATTGTAATGGTGTTTGTAAATTGGAATGAATGAAGTTGAAATGAGAAAATACTTGCAACTAATTGCATATTTGACAATTTTAACTTATAATGAGAAATTCTTGAATTGTAATAGACAAACATTTAACCAAATGTTTCTCATCCCAAAAGAAATAAAGTTTGAATTCTTTTCTCCATTATTTCCTCTAGTCTTTGTATGATTTCAAATGGTCATGGTATGAATCCAAAAAATTGCAAGATAATTAATAGTGACTTGAATCTTGAATATAGTAACTTGTGATGTAAGGAATTGGTGACTTGTGATCTAAAAGACATCGTATGAAATACCAATTTCTATTATTTCCAATTTGGAATCCAAATCCATGTTTTCTTTCTCTTTCAATTTCGAATCTTCATGACAAATTCAAACCACTTTAAAAATGATAGATGCCATATTAGTTCAAAATTTAGTCCCTCGAGAGACTCCTCAAATAAAATTTTAATCCATATGAGAAGAATTCCTTGGTTTCACCCCTTAAACCTCTTGATAAGCAATTGACTTGTAGAAGGAGATAAAGCTCAATGTGACCTTGAAGCAAAAATCCTAGTATCCTCAAAACACTATGAAACCCTAAAATTGCATAACCACTAAACTCTTGGAACTCAGGTACCTTTATTCAATGAAATGTGTGATATGCAAATGAACTAGTGAAGATAATGTAGATGAAATGCGAAGTCTAAGCTAGACAAAAGTAAAAGGTAGGACAAATTTGGGGTACGCCAGCGGCCCCTATTTAATTGTCTTACACCTCAAGGTGAGATTTGCGTCAGCCTTTCGAAAGTTCAAGGTAGAAGATGATTAAATACCAGGACCTAAAATTTGTCCTGGAGAGATGGTGTGAGTGTTATTATTTGTGATGTCTGTTGGGGATGACAAATGAACTTTCTAGTGAACTGGTCATGATGGGTAAATGTGGTTTGAATATTGATAGCTTGTATTGGGGTAACGGTGCCAATACAAGGTTCTCATGGAATTGGGCATTAAAGTTAATGAAAATATATGGTTGATGATGTTGTGGTGACTAAAAGTAGGATTAAAGACAACATGATAACTTTAAGACAATGGGTAAACTCGACGACAACAGAGAATCTATCGTGTGGGATTCACGACCCAAAAAGAATGGTGAAGAAAATAGGTAGAGATCGGCCTATGATCTATGACCCAAGAGAAAGGATAACATGAGGGTAAGATCTACGGACGACCTATGACCCTAGAAAAGATAACATGAGGGTAAGATCTACAAGCGACCTACGACCCTATAAAAGATAACATGAGGGTAAGACCTATGAGCGACCTACGACCCTAGAAAGATAACGTGAGGGTAAGACCTACGAGTGACCAATGACCCTATAAAGATAACATGAGGGTAAGACCTACGAGCGACCTACGACCCTATAAAAGATAACATGGGGGTAAGACCTACGAGCGACCTACGACCCTAGAAAGGACAATGTGGGGGTAAGACCTACAGACGATCTACGACCCTAGAAAAGATAGCGCGAGGGTAAGATCTACGAATGACCTACCACCAAAGACAAGATAACGTGAGGGTAAAGTCTACAAACGACCTATGACCCCAGAAAAAGATAATGTGAAGGTAAGATCCACGGACGACCTACGACCTTAAAAAAGATGATGCGAGGGTAAGACCTACGAACGACCTATGACCCTAGAAAAAAGATAATGTGAGGGTAAAGTTTACAGATGACCTACGACCCAAGAAAAGATAATGTGAGGGTAAAGTCTATGGACTACCTACGACCCAAGAAAAGATAACATGAAGGTAAGATCTATGGACGACCTACAACCTTAAAAATGATAACATGAGGGTAAGATATACAAACGACCTACGACCCTAAAAAGATAATGTGATGGTAAGATCTACGAGCGACCTATGACCCTAGAAAAGATAGTGTGAGGGTAAAGTCTACGGTCGACCTACGACCCTAGAAAAGATAACGTAAGGGTAAGATCTACGGATGACCTACAACCTTAAAAAAGATAGCGTGAGGGTAAAGTCTACGGACGACCTACGATCCTAGAAAAGATAACATGAGTACTGAGAATTGAGGATTACAATGTATTGGCACCACGAATTATTTTTGGTTGGTAGTAAAATGACCGATGTCAACTGGGAATTATGAGGATGATATTCTTTGTGAGGATGTTTTGTTGATTTGGGGCTTTTGTGCAAGGTACCAAATATGGCTCATGCTTCATATGCATTTTAAAGTGTGGCATGATGATTCATGGATATGCTATGCATTTGAGGATGCAATGTAATATGAAGTGATGATTATTGTATGCAGAGTGCAAAATATCAAGCTCATTGAGGTTCGTTGCCTGTTGTCTTGAGATGCAAATACAGATTAGTGTTTGAGAACTTTGAGAATTAAGTTATAAATTTGTCGAGTTCACTAGGGATTAAATCTTGCTGAGAAGGAGTAGCTTGATCTGACATGCTGGACTTTTTGTGAATGATTGAGTAGAGACATGGATCTCATCAAATGCCCCAAGTTTCTCAGTGTTGTAGAATCGGTTACTGAAACGTCTGCAAAGAGGTAACGAGGATGAAAGTTTGGTCGAGCTGACCGTTATGACTTGCTACCTGCATAGAAAAACAACACTTGAATGCCATGGCATTCCCTTGGGATGCCTTTATATCCATGTAATGTCGTGTTTCACATCTTAGCTTGTAATTATTATTGCCTTATTATTTTCAATGCAATGCTTAACAAAGAATTTAAATCATAATTCGCATACGAAAAATAAAGTAAAAGAACATAACAAAGACTTTTGGGTGGAAGGGAATTTTTTTGTTAAGGAGCTTGGCATGTGAATAGGAATTCGTACATAGAAACAACTCCTAAATGAGGAAGTTGCAAAGAAAAGGAAAAATACAACAGGTAAAATGGAAATAAGAAAATCTCAAACTTCCATTAAAACTGATATTGCTATAGTTCCCATATCCTGGATCATCCTAGTGTTGCGCTTCCGAAGGATAATAGTTGAATTGATTCATCCAGTGTTAGGAGGGTTTACTTGTTATTCGTGAAGAGTTTTCAGACTGCAGTCTCTCGCCTTTTGTCCCTAATTTTTGTCTGGATCACCCTTTCGAGTTTTCAATCCACCGGGATACCCATTTTTTCCTAAGCCTCCCTTTCGGATTTTCGACTTAGCGGGTTATTATTTTTATCTTTTTTCCTTCTTTTTTAGCCCTAACTTTTTCTTAAGTCACCCTTTTTGGGTTTTCGACTTAGGGGGTCTTTTCATGCGTAGTGTTTTTTGACTGAGTCTGAATTGTGTAGAAGTGGAACGTCTTCCCCATCCATGTCTGTCAGGATTAGAGCACCTCCTGAGAAAGCTTTCTTCATGATGCACGACCCTTCATAGTTAGGAGTCCACTTTCCTCTTAGATCAGAGTGAATTGGGATAATATTCCTTAAGACCAGGTCACCTATGTAGAACTCTCTAGGTCAAATATTCTTGTTGAATGCTCTCTTGAGACGCTGTTGGTATAACTAACCATGACAAATGGCTGCTAGGCACTTCTCTTCGATGAGATTGAGTTGGTTAGCCTTGCTTGAATCCATTCAGCTTCATCAAGTTTAGTATCTGTGATCGGTGGGAATGAGAACTGACTGTTTTTGGAATGTTGGTTCGCATTTTGCGTTTGTTTTTGTAAAGTGTCGCGGTAAGCAAGAGTCGCCACCGTCTTTTATTTTATCCAACAAGGAAAGGACAAAAGCACAGAAAAATTCCTTTTCGAGATTTTTTCTCGGGTTCGGGAGGTAGATTATAGAAAGGGAAAGTGTTAGCACCCTTTCTATCCGTGGTTATCCACGGGCTCTTAGGTACTTGCTCACTATGTTTTCAAAATGTTTTCTTTTCTTTGTGATTGTGGGTTTTGAAAAGAGTTTTGTTTGAATAAAGTGTAAGTGCGAAAAGTTTTTTTGTTTCGTTTTAAAAGGAGCAAGTACTTAAGAACCACTACCTACTCGAAAAGGAATTAAATTGTGCACACGTCCTTTAGACAGTGCTATCCCACTATTGAGGAGTAAGTAGCACCGTCATTGGAGTTTTCGGGTCAATTCGATTTAAGAGACGTGTGGTCACTAAAGCAATGTTAGGACGCCTTAGCGGTAATCCTAATGTCTTAGATCATTTTTCCGAGGCAACCATTTCGAGGCAACTTTGATCTTTGGACAGAAGGACGACCTCTAAAACATCCTATACTTAATGACCATAATTGAGGCAACCAAGTGAGGTGTACCCTAGGAGTGGCATGTGCAAGTGTGTCAATTTTCAGTTATGTTATTCTTGCATGTCATGGTGAGCTACTGTTGATTTTAAGTTAAGAGTTAATCTTGTCATGCAATCCTAGTTAGCATACATCTAAACAGTTAATATATGTACAGGAATTTAAAGTGCGGGAATTGTAAATCCTATGCTATTACAAGGCTTCGGGGAGGGGGATTATTTACATGTCCAAAAATTGGGGGAATCAAAAGCAGTAAAGTATAAAAAGTCTTAGCTAAGCTATTACAAACCAATAGACAGTTACAATAAAATAAGCGCGCGAGAATCTGAAAATAACCTCTAAAAATCTAAGAATAAAATCTTTTTTGTTGTTTTATTTTATTTTGAGAAAATGACCTAAATCTATTTAATTTTAGTTTTTTTTTAGAAAATGTTAAGATAATTAAAAGATTGATTGACAAAGTTAATTTAATAGAAAAAGAACTATCCTAATGTTTTTGTGGTTTTTTGATTTTAATGTTAATTAGAAGATAAAAAGAAGTCTATGAAAAAAAATAAAGTACAAGGGGGATCCTTCGATCCAGGCAAAAAAGGGAGTTTCGACCTAGGGAGGGAATGGAAGCTTCGATCCAGAGAGGGTCCTGGTCCTTTCGATTGGGCCAGACAGTAAGGCGTGAGTGGCCTTCGATCCGGGGAAGAGGATTGTCTTTTGATCATGGAGGTCATGGCTTTAGATCCAGGAATGAGATGCCTCCTTCGATCCAGCATGCTGATGGGTTCGATCCAGAGAAGGTGTCTCCTTCGATCTAGGATGTTATACCTGCAAAAGTATGTTAGCGAAATAAAATGCAGGGCCTGGGTATTGAACCCCATGCCCTTCGATCCTGCGCTTGCTGGGTATCTTCAGGCTATGTCTGCAGCAAATGTTAGCAAACGAAAAACATGACCTGGGTGCCAAACCCAGGCCTTTCGATCCTGTTTAGGATGGAAAATCAAGGTAACAACAAGTAATAATGTGTTATGCAAAATGAATTTTTTTTTTGACAATTTACCCTCTCTTACAGTAGTTGGGACCTTCGATTTGGCACTGGCTGGATGGGAGCACTTTCAATCTGGGGGCTTCTGGGCGTGGGCACCTTCGATCTGAAGGACTGCTTTGGCTTGGAAAATTCTGACAACCTTTGATGGATTGTATGGGCAGCGTCTCTCCAATGCTTCTCCCTGTATATTTTTCGTCCTCTTCTTGCAGAGTTTTTGTGTGTGTTTCGTGTGTTGTAATGTGTATGCTGGCCTCTGTATTTATAGGGTGTGAGGGTGTAGTAATGGCAAGAGACAGCCATTAAACAGGCCATTAAATGCCATGAGACAAGAAACGGACACATTAAATAACTTCCTTTTTTGAAACATTTGTGTCTCTTGAATGAACCTGGACGCTTTTGACTTGAGTGCCCTCTTGATGACCTCCTTCAAATGGTCCTTATCCAAAGATCAATCGAAGGGTACTAATTAAAATTCCAATCGAAAGGCTTTGTTAACAGGCCAATCAAAAGGTGATGTCCATTCTAATCAAAGGACATGGTTAACATGCCTATCGAAGCTTCCTTGACACAATGCTAAATTGAAGGATCTCTTGGCATGCCAATCGAAGGCCTTGACATAATGCCAATCGAAAGGATCCTTCAGAATGCCAATCGAAATGCTCCTTCAGAATGCCAATCGAAGTGTCTTTCAGAATGCCAATCGAAGTGCTCCTTCAGAATGCCAATCGAAATGTTCCTTCAGAATGCCAATCAAAGGGTCTTTCAGAATGCCAATCGAAGGGTCTTTCAGAATGCCAATCAAAGTGATCCTTCAGAATGCCAATCGAAATGCTCCTTCAGAATGCCAATCAAAGGGTCTTTCAGAATGCCAATCGAAGTGCTCCTTCAGAATGCCAATCAAAATGTTCCTTCAGAATGCCAATCGAAGGGTCTTTCAGAATGCCAATCAAAGGGTCTTTCAGAATGCCAATCGAAGTGATCCTTCAGAATGCCAATCGAAATGCTCCTTTAGAATGCCAATCGAAGGGTCTTTCAGAATGGCAATCGAAATGTACTTAAAGCACCACTCAAAAATTTTCCTTTTCCTTAGGCAAGGGTTTGTGATCAACCATGCAGGGGGAAGACTTTGGAAAACATGAGAGGGCAAATTTTGGGGTGCAACAGTTGCCCCTGTTCAATTTTATTAAACCTGAGGATATAGATTGGCTTTCTAGCCTTTCGTGATCCGAAGGTGGAAGATAATTGAACACTAGAGTGCCCATAAATTTGCACTCGCATGGTGTAGTATCAGCATTGTGATGTCGGGAATGGGCTTATAGATGCCATTTGGAGATTGTTGGTAGGAGGATGGGCTTATAGATGCCATCTACAGGAGTGTCGATCGCATACGAGATTCCTTAGTGAGAACTTGCATACCTGTTGTTGTAGAAGATTCCACTGGGGAAGTCTAACTTGTTGAGATTTAGAAACCTGCCTGTACTTCAACTGGGAGAATGCTTCAGCTGAGTTTTAAGAACCTGTTCATAATTCAACTGGGGGGAAACATCTTCATCAAGATCTAGGAACTGTCTCGTGCTCAATGAAGTAAACCGCTGAGGTTATAGAACTTGTCCACACTATGACGGAGGAAAACATCAAGATCTAGGAACTGACTGTGCTCAAAGGAGTATATCGTTGAGGTTAGAGTACTTGTCCTGTCTGGTTCCAAGTATTAATCTTCAATATCTTCATGTAGATAACTTTCCTGGCTTGTTACAGGTATTAATCTACAATCAGTCGTCCACAGATATTTTCCTGGCTTGCTACAGGTATTAAACTGGGATCTGAAAAGATTGGTCGATGAGATATCTGTCCTGGCTGGTTTCAGGTATTGAACTCTGACCTGAGAAAGAAAGGTCTTCCTGGCTTGTTACAGGTGTTAATCTCCAATCTCTTCGTGTAGATAATTTTCCTGGCTTGTTATAGGTATCAATCTATAATCAGTCGTCCACAGATATTTTCCTGGCTTGCTACAGGTATTAAACTGGGACCTGAAAAAGTTGGTCGATGAGATATCCGTCCTGGCTGGTTTCAGGTATTGATCTCTGACCTGAGAAAGAAAGGTCTTCCTAGTTTGTTACAGGTGTTAATCTTCAATCTCTTCGTGTAGATAATTTTCCTGGCTTGTTACAGGTATCAATCTACAATCAGTCGTCCACAGATATTTTCCTGTCTTGCTACAGGTATTAAACTGGGACCTGATTTTGTCTCCATTGACAAGCTTTGCCTCAGAAAAATATTTAGGAATCGATTTAACTGATTTTGTCTCCATTGACATGCTTCGCCTCAGAAAAATCTTTATGAATCGATTTAACTGGACCAGACAAGGTCTTGGATTATCTTCAACTGGATCGGCATCAGAAAAATCTTTAGGAATCGATTTAACTGGACCAGAGAAGGCCTTTGACTGGATCGGCATCAGAAAAATCTTTAGGAATCGATTTTACTGGACCAGACAAGGTCTTGGAATATCTTCAACTGGATCGGCATCAGAAAAATCTTTAGGAATCGATTTAACTGGACCAGAGAAGGCCTTTGACTGGATCGACATCAGAAAAATCTTTAGGAATCGATTTGACTGGACCAGACAAGGTCTTGGAATATCTTCAACTGGATCGGCATCAGAAAAATCTTTAGGAATCGATTTAACTAGACCAGAGAAGGTCTTGGAATATCTTCAACTTGATCGGCATCAGAAAAATCTTTAGGAATCGATTTAACTGGACCAGAGAAGGCCTTTGACTGGATCGACATCAGAAAAATCTTTAGGAATCGATTTAACTGGACCAGACAAGGTCTTGGAATATCTTCAACTGGATCGGCATCAGAAAAATCTTTAGGAATCGATTTAACTGGACCAGAGAAGGCCTTTTGATATGGCTGAGAATTTAACCGCATCCTTCCTGAAAGGTAAAGGTCAGTCATATGCAATGCATGATATGGATCAAGCAATGATGTTCTCAACATAAATGAGATTGTGTGGTATGAGGCGTTTATGCATGTATCATGATGTATGGAAATGTAATGTTTTAGCTGGGGAAAATAAATCCCGGAGCTACTGGAGAATGGAGTTGAGTCTGGATGATTGTCAGAATTGCGTCTGTGTTTGGAGCGTATCTGAAATGTATTTGAATGAGTGATAGAATGACATCCGAATCTGGATCGTATCTGGACTGTAATTTGAATGAATCTGGAATAAGTATCAGAATGTCAACCATATCTGGATCGCATATGAACTGTCTCTAGAAGGAGTCTGGAATAAGTATCAGAATGTCAGCCATATCTGGGTCGCATCTGAACTGTCTCTAGAAGGAATCTGGGTAAGGTTGCTTTATGATGAGTCCATGTAAACTTCATATGGAATGGAGGAACCTGTGTGGGGTTGCCTGATGATGATTCCATGTAAAACTTCATCTGGAATAGAGGAACCTGTATGGGGTTGCCTGATGATGAGTCCGTGTAAAACTGCATCTTGGAAAGAGAGGGAACCAGTGTAGGGTTTCCTGATGACGAGTCCGTGTAAAACTGCATCTTGGGAATACATGATAAAGGACCCGTGCAGGATTTTTTTAAGGATAAACCCTTGTGAAGCTGCATTTAGGAGAAATAAAACTCAGCTAGGGATGAATTACTATTGTTGGCGACAGTGAACCCTGTTGGGGATTGAATTTCTGTCTGTGTAAGGAATGAACTCCGCTGGGGATGATTTTCCAATGGCGACTTCACTAGGGATAATCTTCCAGACTCCACTGGGGATAATCTTCCAGTGCTGGTGATAGATAAACTCTGCTTAGGGAGAATCTTATCGATCCATTCGTGGTTGTGAGCCTCAATTGGGGAAAATTAACACCATTGTCCTTTTCTTACTCTGCGGGGAGTATAGATGTTACTGGGACGCGGGCTGAGGATATGACAATGACTTTGCATCGAGACTTTTCTGCCCCTGTATCTGCGGGAGAAAGTGCCTGTGGAGGCCTTGTGGATTGAGTATTATTCCAACCTATAAGGCGCTTGGTAATTGCCGATCAAATCTTCTTCTGGTAGGCAAATGACAAGATGACGGGACATAGTCGTATGCCTTAATCCCTAACTTTTTCCTGGACTGCCCTTTCGGGTTTTCAGTCCATCGGGATACCCTTTTTTGCCCAAGCCGCCTTTTTAGGTTTTCGACTTGCCGGGTGTACAAATTTTTTTTCTTCACTTTCATCCCTTATTTTTACCCGAACCTTTTGGTTCGCCGGGATGCCCTTATTTTTGCCTAGGTGTGTCAACCTAGCGGGTCTTTGTTCATGCGCAGTATTTTTTGACTATGTCCATGCTCTCAGGATGTAGAGAGGTGTCACTGTCGGTAGTGTTGTGTTGCCATACTACCAGAAGATGTTTGATCATGCAAGATTCGTTGCCGGAATTCATGTCCAATGCCCCAAGTGATTCAGATGGAGATCTGCCCCTTGCTATTTGGCATCTTGAGAGATTGCTTGAATCTTGACTTGACTGCCCCAGGCGTGCTGGATAGTGACGTGTCATGCCCCCTTGTTGATAGGAGATTTGTCAATGGAAGTGTCATCCTTTTTGAAGTGATTTTGTTCACTGAGAGGGTTTTTGTTCATCGGATATTCGTTGTGTAAATTTCTCTGCTGTCAAACAAATAGCCAAATGCAAACAGTGATATTCAAATAATGCAAAGTTTATGCTTGTCTCGAAGTTTTGAAAAATGCGTTTTTTAGCAGAAAACTTTTTATAAGATAAATTCAACACAAGATTTAGGGCAAAGCCTTACAGGAGTCGGGATACCTTTTGTAACAGTATGCTTTTTGAATTAACCCATGCTTCAGTTAGGACTTTTGAAGGGTTGTAACGTGGCTTAGTTCACGGTTTAAGAAAAAAAGGATAAAGGCTCAAAGTATATTTGTACCCACCCGCTCTTCGTGATGTTCTTCAATCCTAAAGTCAGTTAATTGTGCATTTGAACTCCAAATGAGTCTGGAACGACGTTTTTGGTGATGGTTCACCAGTCGAATTTGTTGGAAGGCAATTATTTTTGCAACATTTTTCATGTTGTTGAGGATTTTTAGCGACCTCGTTCTTTTGATTTATTATCCCTAATTTTTGCCTGACTGTTTCTGTTTTCGATATTACAGTCAGCGGGATGCCCCAGCTTTCTTAAGCCTCCTTTATAGGTTTTGGCTCAGTGGGCTTTTATTCTTTTGAGAGATTGACTGCCTATGAGATAAGGAACCACCACTGTCTTTTGATTCCAAAGGAACGCTTTTGATATCGTTCGTTGTATTACAAACTGAGAGTTTTGCGACTTCAATGCGCCTCTTTTGAATTAACTGAGAGACTACCCTGCCCCAGGTTTAAATTAAAGGTTTCAATTTGTGTTTAAAATAGAAAAACTCCTACTTCTTTGGCTCGAAGGGGTTGACTAGGGATTATCTTCCTTATAACTCCAGTGTTTAGGATTTGAAAGAAATGCTTGTACATCGTCAGCAAGGTCTGTCCAAAAGCATATTGTATGAGATTATGGCATTGTTTCGTCATCCTCCCTCTAAAGGCTTGTGACTTTTATCAAGAGTTGAATTAGTAAAAGGCATAGTTTTAAATGTAATTAAAATGATTGGATCAAATCAAGACAAACATATGCAATGCATTAATGAAACAAAGTTTGACATTAATAGATAATTGTTTGAATAACAAAGAGATTACAACTTGAAAATTCAAATGAACAAAAGTCTCTTATTCTGAACTAGTCATCTCAGATGGAGAATTCTCAGCGGAAGATTTTCATCTCACCATCCGGCATGAACTCAATCTCCTTTGCATCAATCAAGTCTTGGATCTTGTTCTTCAGAGTCCAACAGTCGTCGGTGTCATGTCCCGGACTGTCAGAGTGGTATGCACACCTTTCATTGGGATGATAGGTAGGAGCAGAGGTGTTGGGATTCCAGAGAGGATCCTTTAAAGTAATTAGATTGACCTCCAACAAGCGTTTCAGTATGAGAGATGATGGTATATCAGTCTCAGAGAAATGTCTTCCAGATGTATTTCGCTTACGACGATTACCCTGTTGATGCTGGCGAGGTTGATGCTGGGCTTGTGACCCTGAAGCAAGCTGAGGAGCTTTTCCCTTGTCTTCTTGCCCCAAAGGTGGTTGAATGATGACTTGATCTTCAACCCTAGTTGTTTGCCCCACTTGGTTATTTTGAAGCAGCTTGTTGACGAGGACCCTGAGCTCTTCTTGTCTTTGAGCTAAGTCTTGAATGAGAGCCATCTGGCCCATCAGTTGTCCCATCATCTAGATCTTCATTATTGCCAACTCAATTTGTAGCCCTTCCAACTGATCATTCCTGATGCCTCTTGGATTCCCTAGGACCAAGCCCCTTGTGAGGAGAGCTTTTATTTCTTCTTGCCCCTGGGATAGGTTCAAGAACATTTCTTGAAGTTAGGCGTTTTGAGCCCGGAGATCTTGGTTGTTTGGTTGGAAAGCCATTGTTGAAATAAACAGCGAGAACATGAGAGACCTGTACTGGGAGACCTGTTATGCAATGATATGTATGATATACGTATGAAATGTTTTCAAGGATCTCGCGGGGTAAGCAAGAAACTGTTAGAATCTGAATATGGTAGCTTGATTGAAGGAACTTCATGTTGCTGAGAGTCCTTCTTCAAGAGTCAAGCTCACCATATCGAGTGGGTCATAGCCCCTGAATCAAGTTATCATGTTTTGATTTATAGATGACATTGGCTAGAGGAAAATAAATCCCCTTTGCCCCTTGCTAGCCATTTGATTTACCATAACCTGCATCACAGACCCTTGAGATCCTTGAAATGGTTAAAGAAATGCTAAGGCATGATGTTATGATATGTATGTTATGCGTTTAAGCACAAGTGTGAGGTGATGTAAGTAAGCCCTGCAATAAATCCAGATTATTGGATAAGGACTGTAAACAAAACCTGCAAGGAACTCATGTTGTCAGATAACAAGAATGTGCAAGTAGTTCAAGTTTGAAAGCACACAAGTCACACAAAAGAGCCCTTAGATTTCAGGCTTGCATTAGGTTTCATAGGTAAGTACCCTCTTGAGTGTAGTTGGATCAAAACTTGTCCTATAAATAGTAACCGGGTTCTAAGGAGCTCAATATCATTGGATTGTTTTCTATGTTCATCGTTTTGGTTTAGCCACTGAACTAGCGACCAAAATATTCCAAGAAAACAATCCTCAATGAGTGTAGTATCGAGTATCTACCAACTTCGGACTGCACCAAAGTCGGTCATCTCACTACCCCTAAAAAAGGCCAAGATGGTCAAGTAAGGTTCTAAGGTCAATTGATGCTTCACGACACCATGCGGCGGCCCCGTATTCTCCTTGACTTAACTCAAGGGTTACCGGTACTCACCAAAGTGCCACATCAACGTAGCTACTGTTTCAACCATGTCGGTATACCCTGCACAGTTCCCTCATAGTTTGTTGCTACTTACCTAAAAAGGGTACCCCCAGATCCGGGTTAGGATCTACAGAACTCCGATACAAGCCCACAAAATTTAAAGCATACAAAGCATACAATTGAAAACACAAGTGATCTAATCCTAAGGTACACCTCACTTATAAAATCCCCAGCAGAGTCGCCAGTTCTGTGATCGGTGGGAATGAGAACTGACTGTTTTTGGAATGCTGGTTCGCGTTTTGCGTTTGTTTTTGCAAAGTGTCGCGGTAAGCAAGAGTTGCCACCGTCTTTTATTTTATCCAACAAGGAAAGGACAAAAGCACAGAAAAATTCCTTTTCGAGATTTTTTCTCGGGTTCGGGAGGTAGATTATAGAAAGGGAAAGTGTTAGCACCCTTTCTATCCGTGGTTATCCACGGGCTCTTAGGTACTTGCTCACTATGTTTTCAAAAGGTTTGCTTTTATTTGTGATTGTGGGTTTTGAAAAGAGTTTTGTTTGAATAAAGTGTAAGTGCGAAAAGTTTTTTTGTTTCGTTTTAAAAGGAGCAAGTACTTAAGAACCTCTACCTACTCGAAAAGGAATTAAATTGTGCAAACGTCCTTTAGACAGTGCTATCCCACTATTGAGGAGTAAGTAGCCCCGTCGTTGGAGTTTTCGGGTCAATTCGATTTAAGAGACGTGTGGTCACTAAAGCAACGTTAGGACGCCTTAGCGGTAATCCTAATGTCTTAGATCATTTTTCCGAGGCAACCATTTCGAGGCAACTTTGATCTTTGGACAGAAGGACGACCTCTAAAACATCCTATACTTAATGACCACAATTGAGGCAACCAAGTGAGGTGTACCCTAGGAGTGGCATGTGCAAGTGTGTCAATTTTCAGTTATGTTATTCTTGCATGTCATGGTGAGCTACTGTTGATTTTAAGTTAAGAGTTAATCTTGTCATGCAATCCTAGTTAGCATACATCTAAACAGTTAATATATGTACAAGAATTTAAAGTGCGGGAATTGTAAATCCTACGCTATTACAAGGCTTCGGGGAGGGGGATTACTTACATGTCCAAAAATTGGGGGAATCAAAAGCAGTAAAGTATAAAAAGTCTTAGCTAAGCTATTACAAATCAATAGACAATTACAATAAAATAAGCGCGCGAGAATCTGAAAATAACCTCTAAAAATATAAGAATAAAATATTTTTTGTTGTTTTATTTTATTTTGAGAAAATGACCTAAATCTATTTAATTTTAGTTTTTATTTTGAGAAAATGTTAAGATAATTAAAAGATTGATTGACAAAGTTAATTTAATAGAAAAAGAATTATCCTAATGTTTTTGTGGTTTTTTGATTTTAATGTTAATTAGAAGATAAAAAGAAGTCTATGAAAAAAAAAGTACAAGGGGGATCCTTCGATCCAGGCAAAAAAGGGAGTTTCGACCCAGGGAGGGAATGGAAGCTTCGATCCAGAGAGGGTCTTGGTCCTTTCGATTGGGCCAGACAGTAAGGCGTGAGTGGCCTTCGATCTGGGGAAGAGGATTGTCTTTTGATCATGGAGGTCATGGCTTTCAATCCAGCATGCTGATGGGTTCGATCCAGAGAAGGTGTCTCCTTCGATCTGGGATGTTATACCTGCAAAAGTATGTTAGAGAAATAAAATGCAGGGCCTGGGTATTGAACCCCAGGCCCTTCGATCCTGCGCTTGCTGGGTCTCTTCAGGCTATGTCTGCAGCAAATGTTAGCAAACGAAAAACATGACCTGGGTGCCAAACCCAGACCTTTCGATCCTGTCTAGGATGGCAAATCAAGGTAACAACAAGTAATAATGTGTTATGCAAAATGAAAAGTTTTTTGACAATTTACCCTCTCTTACAGTAGTTGGGACCTTCGATTTGGCACTGGCTGGATGGGAGCACTTTCAATCTGGGGGCTTCTGGGCATGGGCACCTTCGATCTGAAGGACTGCTTTGGCTTGGAAAATTCTGACAACCTTTGATGGATTTTATGGGCAACGTCTCTTCAATGCTTCTCCCTGTATATTTTTCGTCCTCTTCTTGCAGAGTTTTTGTGTGTGTTTCGTGTGTTGTAATGTGTATGCTGGCCTCTGTATTTATAGGGGTGTGAGGGTGCAGTAATGGCAAGAGACAGCCATTAAACAGGCCATTAAATGCCATGAGACAAGAAACAGACACATTAAATAACTTCCTTTTGTGAAACATTTATGTCTCTTGAATGAACCTGGACGCTTTTGACTTGAGTGCCCTCTTGATGACCTCCTTCAAATGGTCCTTATCCAAAGATCAATCGAAGGGTACTAATTAAAATTCCAATCGAAAGGCTTTGTTAACAGGCCAATCAAAAGGTGTTGTCCATTCTAATCAAAGGACATGGTTAACATGCCTATCGAAGCTTCCTTGACACAATGCTAAATTGAAGGATCTCTTGGCATGCCAATCGAAGGCCTTGACATAATGCCAATCGAAAGGATCCTTCAGAATGCCAATCGAAATGCTCCTTCAGAATGCCAATCGAAGTGTCTTTCAGAATGCCAATCGAAGTGCTCCTTCCGAATGCCAATCGAAATGTTCCTTCAGAATGTCAATCGAAGGGTCTTTCAGAATGCCAATCGAAGGGTCTTTCAGAATGCCAATCGAAGTGATCCTTCAGAATTCCAATCGAAATGCTCCTTCAGAATGCCAATCAAAGGGTCTTTCAGGATGCCAATCGAAGTGCTCCTTCAGAATGCCAATCAAAATGTTCCTTCAGAATGCCAATCGAAGGGTCTTTCAGAATGCCAATCGAAGGGTCTTTCAGAATGCCAATCGAAGTGATCCTTCAGAATGCTAATCGAAATGCTCCTTCAGAATGCCAATCGAAGGGTCTTTCAGAATGCCAATCGAAATGTACTTAAAGCACCACTAAAAAATTTTCCTTTTCCTTAGGCAAGGGTTTATGATCAACCATGCAGGGGGAGACTTTGGAAAACATGAGAGGGCAAATTTTAGGGTGCAACAGTATCCATCAGAACCCTCAATGAACGAATCTCCACTTTGACTGGGAGCACCACATCCATACCATAGACTAGTGAAAAAGGAGTTGCCCCAGTGGAAGTACGCACAAGTTCGATAGCCGTGCAGGGAAAAAGGAAACATCTCTTGCCAATCTTTGTATGTTCTCACCATTTTCTGGACAATCTTCTTTATGTTCTTGATAGCTACTTAAAATGCCCCCATTCATCTTTGGCCGATAGGGTGATGAATTTTGTTGCTCAATCTTGAATTCATCACACATTTCCTTCATCACTTTGTTATTGAGATTCGACTCATTATCAGTGATGATCTTGTTAGGAGTTCTAGAACGGCATATGATTTCTTTCTTGATAAAGCGGGTGACGACTTGCTTGGTCACATTCTTGTACAAAGCCACTTCCACCCCCTTGGTGAAGTAGTCAATAGAAATGAGAATGAACCTGTTTCCATTTGAAGCGCTCGGCTCGATACGTCCAATCATATCAATGCCCCACATTGCGAAGGGCCATGGTGAAGTCATCACATTTAAAGGAGTGGGAGGAACATGTATCCTGTCTACATAAACTTGACATCTGTGGCACATCTTCGCATACACACAACAATCTCTTTCCATCTTCATCCAGAAATAACCTACTCGTAGGATTTTCTTATCCATGGAATGTCCACTAGCATGATTCCCAAAAGAGCCCTCGTGTATTTCGCGTATGATGGATTCTACTTCGTGTGTATCCATGTATCTGAGTGGAACTGAATCATAGTTTCTTTTGTACAGAACATCTCCTGACAGTAAAAACTTGGATGCTAACCTTCTAAGAGTCCGCTTATCACAGATTGTAGTACCCTCAGGGCACTCTTGCTTCTCAAGATATCTTTTGATGTCGAAATACCACGGATTTTCGCCCGACATATCTTCAGTTGTGAGACAATGAGCAGGGAAAAAGTGTGATGGCTCCTTGTAATGATGGATTCTTATATTGGATGCATGATTCAGATAACTAACTTTGAACATTGCTGCCAAAGTTGCCAGAGCATCTGCTAGTTGATTTACTTCTCTAGGAATGTACTCAAAGGTGATCTCATCAAAAGCGGGCAATAACTCTAATATTTAATCCCGATATAGAACTAAATTAGGGTGTCGTGTATCCCAATAACCTCATACTTGATATATCACTAAGGCAGAATCCCCATAAACTTCAAGAATCTTGATCTTCAAGTCAATGGCTGCTTCAAGGCCCATTACACAAGCTTCGTTTTCTGCGACATTATTTGTACAATCAAAACATATCCTGGCTGTGAAAGGTATGTGAGTATTGTGTGGAGAGATTAAAATTGCCCCAATACCATGGCCCATGGAATTTGTCACACCATCGAGCGTGAGAGTCCATCACTCCCCTGGTTCAGGTCCTTCCTTATCATCAAGTTTCATAACATCCTCGTCCGGAAAATCAAACTTCATCGATTGATACTCTTCCAATGGTTGGTGGGCGAGATGATCATCAAGGATGCTACCTTTGATAGCCTTTTGTGTGACGTACTAGATGTCATACTTAGACAAAAGCATTTGCCACCGAGCCAATCTTCCTGTAAGTGCTGGTTTCTCGAAGATGTGCTTTATTGGATCCATCTTACATATCAGAAATGTAGAATGCGCCAACATGTACTTCCTCAAACGTCGAGCTGCCCACGTAAGAGCACAATAAGTCTTCTCAATTAAGGAATACCTTGATTCATAATCAGTAAAAAAAATTCTTAGGTAATAAATGGCGTGTTCTTTTTGTCCAGCATCATCATGTTGTTTGAGCATACAACCCATAGATCCTTCGAGCACAGTCAGGTACATAATGAGATGTCTTTATAGAACTGGAGGTATGAGTATTGGTGGTTCCTGAAGGTATTGCTTAATATTTTCGAAGGCCTCTTAACAACTTTCATCCCAATGGACATCTTGATTCTTGCGTAACATTTTAAAGATGGGTTCACAGGTAGCCATAAGATGAGAAATGAACCTATCTATGTAATTCAACCTTCCGAGGAACCCTCATACTTCTTTTTCATTTTTTGGTGTCGGCATATCCTGTATTGCTCTTACTTTGTCTGGATCTACCTCAATTCCATGTTGACTTATGATAAAACCAAGCAACTTTCCTGATCGAACCCCGAAGGTGCAGTTGGGATTAAGCCTTAACCTAAAATTTCGTAGACGATCGAAAAACTTATACAAATGGACCAAATGTTCTTCCTCAGTTTGTGTTTTTGCAATCATATCGTCCACATACACCTCGATCTCTTTATGAATCATGTCATGAAAGAGAGTCACCATAGCACGCTAATATATTGCACCAGCATTTTTGAGACCAAAAGGCATGACCCTATAACAAAAGGTACCCCAAGGAGTTATGAAAGTTGTTTTATCCATGTCATCAGGAGCCATCTTTATCTAATTGTAACCCGAGAATCCATCCATGAAGGAGAACACAGAAGACTGAGCAGTATTATCAACCAATACATCAATATGAGGCAAAGGGAAATCATCCTTTGGGCTTGCTCTATTCAAATATCGGTAGTCAACACACATATGTACCTTAACATCTTTCTTAGGTATAGTCACAATGTTAGAATCCAAGGCGGATAATTTATCACAGATAGGAAGCCCGCATCGAGCTATTTATGGACTTCTTCTTTGATCTTCAAAGTCATGTCGGGTTTGGTCCTTCATGGCTTCTGCTTTACATGAGGACATTCTGGCTTGAGTGGCAATCTATGCATCACTATATCAGTATTTAAACTGGGCATTACTTCATACGACCAGTCGAAGATGTCAGCATACTCTCAGAGTAACTCCATCAACCCCTTCTTTTCTTCACTTCGCAAGGCAGCACCTATCTTGACTTCTCTCTTTACCTCTTCAGTACTGATATTGATAACTTATGTTTCTTCTTGATATGGTTGGATGACCTTATCTTCCTGTATCAAGAGTCTTGCTAGTTCTTCAGGGACTTCGCAATCTTCCCCACTATCTTCGTCAGCATGGTCAACTGAATTCTCAAGTATATTAGGAATCATAGCAATATCATTTTCGATGGCATTCGAGACAGATTTGTATGATTGATGATTTTATGTTTTATTTTAGAAAGTGCAAGAAAATATTTAAAATGTGAAAAGAAAAACATTGCCATTTTTATTTTGAAAAGTAAGAGTAAAAGGAAAGACAGGGAACAAAATTGTATGCGAAAGTGCGATTTGTTTCATTCAATTTTAAATGGAGATTGAAACATAAGGGGCCCCTTCTACAAGTTGTCTCTATGCCTTGGATATGGCATAAAACTTAATGGAAAAAGAAAATTACACATCAAGGAAAACAACTTCAGGGATGTCCACGACAGTCCAATTACTGAGCTCCTGGTCTGGTGCAACCTGATAGATAAATCTGGAAACATCTTCATTGTCACCTTCATCATCTATTGAGAGAACTTGTCCTTCTTTTCTTGTACCAGCACTGATGATCACTTCAGAAATTGGGAGAACCTACTTTCCTTTGAGAGGAACCAAACCAGATTGCACGGAAGACGATGGTTGATACCCAAGACCACAGCGATCTTTCTTCTCAGGTACTTAAATCAATTTTCCTCAAACATCATGGGGAGATCTAGCTTCTATGAAGGATTTTGCATCATTCAAAGAGGCCATGGGTGCTTCAGACTTCTTACCTTCCATGACTAGGAACTTGTCAACATAAACAGTCTCCAAGGCTTGAAAGGGTAACTCCTGCACCTCACCTTCTACTTTCACATAACGGTAGGTTGTCAGATTGTTAATCACCACATCCTCTTCTCCACAAACGATAACAACTTTGTCATTTACAATGAACTTCATGCGTTGATGAAGAGTAGATGTCACAGCTTCTGCTACATGGATCCATGGGCGACCTAAAAGGAAAGTATAAGATGGACGAATGTACATAACATAGAATGACAGATAGAAAGTGTGGGGACCAATCTTGACAGGAAAGTCCACTTCTACTTCCACGGATCTCCTTGAACCATCAAACGCTCGAACATTCAAGGTGGAAGGCCTCATAATTACCCCATCCATATTCAGCTTAAACAGAGTAGCCTTAAGCATCACATTGAGTGAAGAACCCGTATCTACCAAAACTTGAGATAAAACTGTATCCAAACACTTCATGGAAACATGCAACACTTTGTTGTGAGCTCTGCCTTCAACTGTGAGCTCATAATCACATAAACCCAAATAATTTCCTATAGTAATATTGGTTACGATCCCTTCAAACTGGGCCACAAAGATGTCTTATGTAACATGGGCAGAACACAAAATCTTAAGTAAAGCATTGCGGTGGGTCTCCGAACACAAGAGGAGAGACAATATGGAGATCTTGGACGGCGTCTGGTTGAGTTGATCCACCACCTTGTAATCACTTAGCTTAAGAATCTTCAAAAGCTGCTCTGCTTCTTGTCCTACAGAAGGTTCAGGCTGGTTACTAATCACTTGCTTGCCCCTAGCCTTGGCCAGAGCATCACTGTTAGTTTCTTTGGGAGGCGGTGGTTAGGGAGAAAAGATCCTGCCACTACGAGTCATGTTACTGGTTCCTGCAATTCTGGTAATATTCTTGTCATCCACTAGAGGAAACTCGTATTTCTTCCCAAGAATACAGACCATATTATACTCCCATGGAACTGCTTTAGAGTTGTTGCACAGAGGAGGAATAAGAGTTTGAGTTATCTCGGGGGTAACCGGAGCTTGAATCGTTAATGGGGTAGTAGGAGCCTGAATTGTTAACGGGGTACCCGGTGTTACTGAGATGCTTCTCGAATAGTAAGGAATTTCCAAGACATCAATCTCTTCTTCTCGAAATATCTTCTCTACCTACAGGACACCTTCATCCATTAATTGTTGGATAGCCGTCTTCAAACTAGTACACTCTTCGGGTTTAGAGGAACATGTTAAGCAAAAATCACGGAGTTTCTGCAACACCTCGTGATCCAGCAAATGTTCTCTAACAGTTCCTAATGACATCTTGATATCATAAACCTTGGTTACCAGAGTCTGTTCACCTCTTTCTTCAATAGCATTGACCGCTGCCCCTAGGTGAGGAGGCATGGGATTATTCTGAGTATTGGGACCAACGGGGTTGAAACTTATGGCCTTTACATCAAGGAGGTCTTGAAATTTAAATTTAAATGCTCTATAATTCTCAATCATGTGGCCTGGGGCTCCATAATGAAATTCACAATGAGCATTAATGGCATACCCCTTAGGGAGAGTATTTGGTGGTGGACCAAGTTCACGCAGTTGAACCAACTGATTGGAAAGTAACTACGGGAGAAGCTGAGCATATGACATAGGAATGGGATCAAATCTTCTTTCACGCACTCTTTTTCTCTGTGGATCTCTCAGACCGTGAGGTTGCTGATTCTGTTGTTGATGATTTAGAGGTTGTGCAAATTGTTGTTGTGGAAGATACCATGGTTGAGGAGTGAAAGGCCTTTGTTAGGCCATCCAGGGTGCTGGAGTTGTAGCAGCATACACTTGAGGATTATATTGATTAGGAACATCAGCAGGTGTTGGAAAATAAGGAAATCGAACTTGAGGATATGCAGGAGCTTTTCCTTGGTTGATTGTGACAACACTAGTCTCACCCTCTTTCTTCTTGATGAAACCAGAAAACGACTTCCTACCAATGTCAGTATTGTTGTTGGTATTACTAGGGATACCTTGGATCTTTCCATCATTAATACAAGTTTGAACTTGTTCTCCAATAATGACCATATAAGAGAAAGAAGTAGAGGTATTGCTGACCATATGTTGGAGATAAGGACCTCGTAGAGTACCCATGAATAAATCAATCAGTTCACAATCCAAGAGAGGGGGTTGGACCCTTGCAGCCAATTCACACCACCTTTGGGCATACTCTTTAAACGACTCTTCAGATTTATGTATCATCCCTTAAAGCTGAGTGCGACCAGGAGCCATGGAAGTATTATAATGGTAATGTTTTAAAAAGGCGTCAGCAAACTCTCCCCAAGTACTGACATGAGTTCTTTATAGTTTCATATACCAGTCCAACGGTGCCCCAGTCAAGCTATCCTGGAAAAAGTGCACGAGTAACGGTTCATTTTCAGCATAGGCCGCCCTTTTGCGACAGTAGGAACGAAGATGAGTCTCTGGGCAGGAGTTGCCTTTGTATTTGTCAAAATCAGGAACCTTGAACTTGAGAGGGATAACTACCCCATGCACAAGACACATTATAGCAGTATTGAATCCCGAAGTCTTGATACCCTCCATGGCTTTTTGACGCTCTTCAAGAGCATGGTACATTTTTTCAGTTTCAGCAACTCCAGCGGCAAGATTTGTGTGGAGCTCATCAAGATCAATGATGTTATGATGATCATCAATATCATTCTGAGGAACTCCAGTAGGGGTCTCAACATTTGCATTATTATTTCCTCCATTTGCAGAAGTGGAAGGGGAAACAGTGGCAAGCTTGGTAACACTTTGAGGTAACTCTTCTTGACCCTTAATAACAGCATGAAGGGTTTCCATAAGATGATCCATGTGAGTGCCCATGGTATCCATATCTCAATGAAGAGCATTCTGATTCTCTTCAAAAAGATCCATAAGTCTTCGGTGGTTGCCTCTTGTACGGTAGGGATGTAGAGAAGTCGTCTTTGTTGTTCACTGAATTCTGATGGAAAATGGACCCCGATAAGTTTTTGTTGTGAATAATGAATGCATGATAGTATGAATGAATGTTTTATCTTTATTTCCTAGGAAATCCAAAGACTCGTCTGTCCTTTAAATTTTTTGTTTTCATTTTTGAAGAACTCGACCAACGAGACTTGTCTTTGGACTTCCTTAGATATCAAATGTATATAAATGATGGTATGATGTCATGGTATGCTATGGCATGATATTTTAGCTCCACATATTTTGGATAACCATTGTATTGTCCTTTGCATAAACCGAAAGTAACAAGATCAAAAGTTCGACGTCACGGGCATGTAGTCAAAGTAACCACCCATAAGGTATGTACTAGGGGTTTATCACCTGCTGAACAAGGTTCTAGGGAAACCTCAGAGTCTAAGCTCCTCCTTTGGATATTACTGACGTCCAAATTACTCAATAATCAGAAATATTCGCAAGAAAAACTCGTCTGAGTGCAGCATCGCGTGACAATTACTTCCAGATTAATCCATTATAGTCTCCACACTACACCTAAAAAAGGCCAAGATGGGTTGAGGGTTCTACAGCTCTCATCTTCTCTGGTTCCCAGGTCGAAAGCAACAATGTCTTCCTGATTACTCGATAAACAACACTACATTCAAAGAGACCTCCACTGAGTGGAGGATTTTCATGCCTCCTTCTTCTGGATTACTCCCTCAAAGTTAGCATGACTATACCGCCCGTCTTAATCCTAGGTTTAACCCAAGTCCGGGTATAGGACTTATCAAATGTAATCACCCAACCCAACAGCATAAAAGAAACAACATATCCAGAATATGTGAGTAGCAACAATATAATGCAATATATACAAAAGACAATAATAAAGCAAAGAAATATAGGAGTACAGAAAATAAATAAACACCCAAAGAGGCTAATAAACAAAACTAGGATAGACTCGCAAAAGAATCTCCCCAACAGAGTCGCCAGCTGAAGCTACCGGCAAAAACACAGAGCCGCCACCGAACTTTATTTATCCCAACAGAATAGGAAATATCGAGAAAACCACAAGAGGATGGATAAGATGGTCTTGCGACCAAGAGAAAGGGTAAGGAAGTCGGTTATGCAAGGGGAAGGTATTAGCACCCCTTCATATGTTGTACTCAATGGGATCCATTTTATTTGTTTGCTTCTAAGGGTGTGTTTATCTATAACTATACTTGCTATTGGGAAGAAAATAGTTTTTTATTAGTGCGTTCGTGAGAGTCTCACAACCCTTTTCCTATGTATCCAGTGAAGGAATTAGAACACCGTAGTTCCTCTAAAAAATGTTGGTTTATTGGTGTTTTTTAGTGGGTGACGTTAACGCACGCATTCTAGCAATTGGCACGGCCTGTATCGCGGTAGAACAGAGATAACATGCCCCTTTGGGGAGCTTTGATTGGTTGAGTGTTTTGCGAGTTTTAGAATGAATTTGAGTAATGATTAAATGTTTTTGGATTTTTGATTTGTGAATGATAAGTTTTAATTACAAAAGAAGAAAAAGGTTTAAGAGGGAGACTAGGAAAGGCCCTAATGTTGTCATGCATGGGTTCCAACCTAAGGTCTAATTAGTTTGCATCTTAAAGAAGAGGAAACTATCATCCTAAAGGAGTGTGTTATGAGCATAAAGTAAAATGAGACAGTGTTTATGAAGAGTGATCATTTATGGTGATCATGGCAAAAGTGACGAAATAATGAGTAGTATTATGAAAGGCATAAATGGAATGCTTGGTGTATGTGAATTGAATCGGGTTATAATTAACCAAGGGGTGAACTTGATTAATCTCATGAGAGTAGGTTCTCCTATCCTCAACCATGAGACCCTTTATGCATGGAAACACTTGGTATATGGACCAAAGTGTTTGATTCGGGTTATGGTTAACCAAGGGCCAAACTTGATTAACCTCGTGAAAATGGCCATGCCCAAACTCAACTATGAGACCCTTTAAGAAAAGCTCGTTATGTGAACCAAGGATAGAGAGAAGTTGCTTCAATGTATAAGAAAAAATCAAAATCCCATACAAGGTGGCTATATGCATGCTCCTAGAAAGTGGTACTAGTGTGTTTCTAGTATTCTAAACGACCAATTGAAACAATCGATCGAATAGTTGTCACTGTAGGAAAGCACATGACCAAGCTATGAAATGTGTGCAAGTGTACATTTGTAAGTGGATACCTTTTCATTGATGATGAGCCCAAGAGGAGGCCATGTTTTCAAATTGAATGGCATATGCATAATTAAGCAACAATTAAAACATGCAAATAACTAAACCCTAAGCTATTAGAATCATATGAGGATGGGAGTACAAGTTTATGAATGGGGATGAAAGCAATTAAAACTTAATTACTATTACAACCAAATTAAATAAAAAGTCTCAAAATCAAGTTTATTTTGGAGTTTAGGATGACACGGGTCGTGTCATGTGACACGGACACCTGTGTCAAGCCCCTGTAATAAATCTAGGCGTGTTTTTTCTGTCCCAGCTGAGCTGACACGGACCGTCTCCTGTGACACGGGAACCCATGTCAGCACTATGTCCTGCATTTTTGTTAGGCTTTTAATCTTAATAAGACTGACACGGGCACCCATGTTAGCACCCTGTCCTGCATCTTTGCATGCTTCCAATTCCAGTAGATCTAACACGGGACGTGTCCTGTGACACGGGCACCTGTGTCAGCACCCTATCATGTATTTTTGTTAGGTTTTCAAACAACAAAGGTGACACGGGTCGTGTTGTGTGACACGGGTACACGTGTTATCCCCCTCTCTTGGATTTTTTCACTGATTTTTCTTCTTTTGATCTATCCTTTTTTAAATATCTTTTGAACACAAAAAGAAAATGATGTATGGATAAAGATATCACAGTTTGGAAAAAGTTTAACTCTCAAAGTGAGAACTTTGAAACATGTACGGGTGTCTCTGGGTGAAAAGTGGTGATTAGCCAAGCTCTTTTGAACCTTCTTGAAGTTTCTCCAAACCTTGCTATATTCCGCAAAGTTCCCGAACCGCTCCAACTTAGTGAAGTTGCAAAATACTGTTTTTGTTTTTGTTTGGAAGGTGATAATAATGGTATTACAGAAAACGTTATTGTGCTTGAATAATCTCTATGTGATGTATATGAAGTGTTTGTATAGTTGGTTTAGGGGAAAGCTTAAAAGTTTGAACAGTAGGCTGAGGGTTTTTCTGTTTCTCAGTTTTAGTTTTGTTTGCTGCTAGTTTATTTTCTCTCCTTCACAGTGTTTTTCTCTCTTTCTTTTCACAAAAACCTCTTCTTTTTTTCTGTTACTTTTCTACTTTTTTTATCATATGAGAGGTGGAAATTAGGGGGAAAGGTTGGTGATATTTTAAACAATTTTGACATGCTGTTTCACTACTTTTTCATTACAGATTTGGGTGACTTCTATTTTGTGTAATGTTTGACATTTGTTGGCATCAATTTTGACAGTTTTAGCAAGCTGCCTTTGTAGGTTTTTGGACTGTTTGCTTGGACTGTTTTTGTGTAGGTTTTGGAGTGGAGTGGGAAAGTTTATGGACTGGTATGCAGCAGAATGGACAACAGCTGTTTGGACAATTTTATGGGGCCGGTTGGTGCAAACTTTGGGCCTGTTTTAAACAAGGTTCTTGAAGATTAGCATGAAGGTTGAAGATTTGAAAAATGAAACTTTAGCAACTCTAGGACTTAGGAATTTTTAGGTGTAGAAATACTTCATTTGTAGTGTTATTTTTGTAACTGAATGAAGGATTGTAATGGTGTTTGTAAATTGGAATGAATGAAGTTGAAATGAGAAAATGCTTGCAACCAATTATATATTTGACAATTTGAACTTGTAATGAGAAATTCTTGAATTGTAATAGACAAACATTTAACCAAATTTTTCTCATCCCAAAAGAAAGGAATTTTGAATTCTTTTTTCCATTATTTCCTCTAGCCTTTGTATGATTTCAAATGGTCATGGTATGAATCCCAAAAAATTACAAGATAATCAATAGTGACTTGAGTTTTGAATATAGTAACTTTTGATGTAAGGAATTGGTGACTTGTGAACCAAAAGACATTGTATGAAATACCAATTTCCATTATTTCCAATTTGCAATCCAAATCCAAGTTTTCTTTCTCTTTCAATTTCGAATCTTCATGACAAATTTAAACCACTTTGAAAATGATAGATGCCATCTTTTTTAAAATTTAGTCCCTCGAGAGACTCCTCAAATAAAAGTTTAATCCATATGAGAATAATTCCTTGGTTTCACCCCCTTAAACCTCTTGATAAACAATTGACTTGTAGAAGGAGATAAAGCTCAATGTAACCTTGAAGCAAAAATCATAGTTTCCTCAAAACAATGTGAAACCCTAAAATTGCACAACCACTGAACTCTTGGACCCCAGGTATCTTTATTCAATGAAATTCATGATATGAAAATGAACTAGTAAAGATGATGCAGATGAAATGCGAAGTCTAGACAAAAGTAAAAGGTGGGACAAATTTGGGGTACGACACCCGTGTCAGTTGACACGGCCCGTGTCAAAAGGTCTGGGTGAGAGGTTTTATGGAGTGATGGACAAAGACCGACATAGGTGCCTGTGTCGCCTGACACGGGCCGTGTTGGCCAGTGACGCTGATTTTAAGTGTTTTTTAGGATTTTCACTATTTGAGACCCAAAGGGGCGTTTTGGACGTTTCTGACTGAGACAAATGGATTGTTCACTATTTAGCCAAGATTGAAAGAGGAATTTGCAGCGAAGAATAATACTCGACTGAAGATTAGAGAAGTCAAGGTTTTTGGAGAGCGGTATATTTTCATGCGCGGAAGCAATTGATGATTAAAGTGCATCACAATCCTTGTAATGTCTATATTTTGTCTTATGATAATGTTTAACAATATGAGTAGATAAAACCCCCAATGTTAGGGGATGTCCCTGATTTGAATCTGTAATGATTATGAATCCCTGAGTACTTTAATAAAGTCTTATATATTAAAGTTAATTGTACAATGTTTTTATGCTTTCTTGATCGGACAAATTATGATTTATTTATGGTTAAAAACCAGTTGGGCCGCAGTTGTTAAGGTTTTTGTACAATTAGACTATAGTAAATATCACCTAGGACTAGGGATACCCTATGGTTACCGGATTTAACCCTTGATAAAATAAAGGCTTGACTCCATCAGATATCTCTAAGGACTTAGGATTTAGGATGGATGGTTAAAGGTTTTCTCACTAAGGACTTAGGGGGAAATACTTTAAAGGGATGGTAGTTGAATGTTATGAACTTGTAGAAGAAATCAGGATTCAAGGTCGTTATAGGGAAAATTACACACCACACTCTAGCATGCTCCTCATATCTGTGAAAAAATCATTTTATATTTCTACTACTTGTTAAGTGACAAACCCAAAACCAAAACCCATATCAAGTTTTGTTTAATTGACCTACGAATTTAACTCGATAATTGCATGCAGTCCTTGAGATCGACATTCGGGGAATCTCCCTATTATTACAAGAGGAAAAAATAGTACACTTGCTATTTTTCCTATCAAGTTTTTGGCGCCGTTGTCGGAGAATGCTTAGTTATTGAGTGTAATTTGAGTTCAATTAGAATTTTGTTGCTCTGCAACTAAAATTTATTTTCTGTAATTTTTATATTTTTGTTATTACTAATTTTTCCTAACCTTTGCATGCGAGGAAAACCCTCAGTTGGATTTCCTTTTGATATACAGACTCAGTTCAGAATCAGAAACCGTAACTATGGGTGAAAATCCACCACCACCGGAGAAACTTCTTAGGGACTATGAAGGAGAAAATGATCCAGTAGGTCGATTGATTATTGTGAATCAACCGGTTAATGTTGCAAATTTTCAACTGCATCCTTCAACCATCCGCCAGCTCAAGAACAGATCTTTCACCAGAAAGATCAATGAAGATGCCAATAATCATTTACAAAGATTCCTCACCATGCGTACTACTTTGGAGATTGATGGGCACTCTGAAGAAGCCAAGAAATTAAGGATGTTCCCGTTCACACTGTATGAATATGTTGAAGAGTGGTTTTACTCATTGTCTGCTAGAAGTATCACCACTTGGGAACAGGTGGAGAAGACTTTTCTTGATAAATATTTTCTGGCTTCTATTTACATTTGCAAAAGATATGATATTGTGAATTTTAAACAGAAGGAAGGAGAGTCACTAGGTGATGCTTATAAGAAGTTCAAGAGGTTATTAGTAGCCTGTCCCACTCACAACATGGGTCAAACTGAGCAAATGCAAATGTTTGTAAATGGCCTTCGAATGAAGACAAAGCAGCTTATTGATACAGCAGTCGGTGACTCATCCAACTTTATAACAACCACTGGTGTGAAGAAGATTATTGAAGCCTACAAATGAGCATCTGGAACTATATGACAGGGTTATGAGTAAACCAGAGGGGGTGATTAATCTAAAGTTAGAAATTAATAAGCAACTGAAAATTAAAGAAGTAATTGTTGCTGAAGTAGAGAAAATATTGAAAGCGATGAACATGGGTACTCAACAGGTAGCTTAGGTTCAACAGGTACAGTAGGTTGTTTGCGAAATTTGTAGTGGACCACAAACTACAAGGAAATGTCTTGAAACTCCATAAAAAATTGAGGAGATAAAATTCTTGAAGCAAAATAACTCATATTCTCACACCTATAATCCTGGATGGAAGAATCATCCTAACTTCTCCTGGAAAGATCAGCAACAATAAGTTCCTCAGAAGGCAGAGTGAGAGGTGGCTATTAAAAAGATGGCTGGCCACACCTCTAAATTTCAAGAAGAGGCAAGGAGTAATCACATGAATACCACAGCTGCAATCAAAAATTTGGAAATTCAAATGGGACAGATTGCACACCAGGTAGCGCTGCGAGCATAAGAAAATCAGAAAAATAATGAGAATGTTAATGTTGTCACCACAAGGAATGAGAAAGCTGCTGAAGAAAATAAAGATGAGGTAAAATTTGATGATAGTATCATAGAAGTAGAGATAGAAATGAGAGAGAGAGAGAGTAAGAAAAAACAAGAAGAAGTTGTATCACCTGTGAAGCCAGTTGAAGAGAAAACAAAACCAAAAATCAAGTTGTTGTATCCATCTCGAGTGGCAAAGAAGGACACAAAAGAGAAAGAGTTTGATAAATTTCTCTAGTTGTTCAAAAAGCTATAGATCAATATAACATTCTTTGAAGCACTCGAGAAAATTCCTTTGTATCATAAATTCATGAAGGAGGTATTATCAAAGAAGAGATCAACAAGAGAGGGATCGATATCTTGTGATGAGAAATTGTGTGTAATTGCACCCGATAGGAAAATACCTGTCAAGCAGAAGGATCTGGGGTCAGTTGCAATACCATGCACCATAAAAGACAGAACTTTCAAGAGGCTTCTGGTTGATTATGGATCTAGTGTGAGTTTAATGCCATTATCGATTTTCAAGAATCTCGACATTGAGAAGATAAGCGGGAATGGGACAAAATTGAAATTTTCTGATCACACCATCAAGTTGTCATATGGGATAGCTGAAGATGTATTAGTAGAAATTGAAAATTTTATTTTTCCAGTAGATTTCTAGATCATGGGCATTCCTGAAGATGAAAAGACTCCTAACATTTTTGGTCAACCATTTCTGATTACTAGTCAATGCAATTTTGATATCGAGACAGGTAATTTGACACTAAAAGCATTTGATGAGGAGATAACCTTGAAGGTGATGGAAGTCAAGAAGAAAGGTGCAGGTGGAAAGAATAAATATTCAGTCGAAATGATCAAAGTAGAAGGAGAAAGCAACAATTCAAAATCACTCCCATAAGAAGTCTCAGGAAAAATATCTCAGGTGGCATCAATAAAAATTCCTAAGCTCTGTCTAGAAGGAAATAAGAGAAAGAAGAAGGAACACTGACCTGAGAAGATGGAAGTTAGAAGTGGCTGAAAACACAAATGGGTTGATACTTTTAATCTGAATGAGTTCTGGATTGTGGAAGAGACAAACAATAAGGTGTGGAAGATGAAGTATCCCCCATAATGGGGAAGAACCGTCGAGCCATGTGACGTTAAACAAAGCACTTCGTAGGAGGAAACCCACGCTTTTAATAACTTAGCTTTTCTTTTTGTGTTTCTTTCATTTTGCCTGCAGGTAATAAAAAGGGAGTCTTACTGGTGAAACCTAGGAGGCAGCAACATGTGTTGCATTTCCCTCTGTGAGTCACCTTCCTTGAACTTTTCTAAAACATTGGGGTCAATGTTTAGCTCAAGTTTAGGGGGGGTTTATTGCTTTTTTATTTCAAATTATTTTTTGGTTCTATGCTAATTGTTGTGTAAATCCACGAGTTGAAGTACTTCCCAAATTTTGCTGATAAATTTTGTTTTGTTCAAGAACTTGTTTCTTATAGAGTTTGGGAGTAGTATATAGAGACAAAGGGATGGTTGTTCGATGGTAGGAAGTTCGAAATAACGTGACAATGATACGAGTCTAACATGTAGATTTGTACCATAGTGTTTGAATCCTGAGAAGTACTCCTTGAGTAGTTTATCTTTACAGTTTGGCATAATATAGATTCACATGTAGGTATGATTGGCTGAGAAATAAATAAAGCTGGCACAAAATGATGAAAAGGCGGTAAAAGGCAATTGGCTCGCTAAGTTGGGTAGCCTTCACCAGGTTATTCAACCCAAAGGGGGTTGATCCCTAAACGTTGTCCATAAAGGACAATACACAAACTGAAATTTTTTCAAAATTTCATGTATTGATTTTTGTTTTGAATTATTTGTTGGTTTTATGCTAATTGTTATGTAAATCCATGATTTGAAGTCCCTCCCAAATTTTTCCGAAAAATTGTTTTGTTCAAAAACTTATTTCTCATAGAGTTCAGGAATAGTATATAGAGACAAAGGGATGGTCGTTCAAGGTTAGGAAGTTCGGAATAACATGACAATGATACGAGTCTAACGTGTAAATTTGTACCATAGTGCTTAAATCCTGAGAAGTACTCCTTGAGTAGTTTATTTTTAAAGTCTGTCGTAATATAAATTCACATGCAGGTATGATTGGTTGAGAAATAAATAAATCTGGCACCAAATGATGAAAAGGTGGTAAAAGGCAACTGGCTCGTTAAGTTGGGTATCTCTCACCAAGTTATTCAGCCTAAAGGGGGTTGATCCCCAAACGTCGTCTATAAAGGACAATATATAAACTGAAAAATTTTGATATTTTCATCTGAAATTAAAAAGGAGCAAAAGCTCTTATTTGGTGTCTGAACAAAAACTTTCTTGATTAGTCTTGTGCGTGTGATGATAATAAAAAATTCTCATTGCCTTAATTTGACTGTCTGAATGAAAAAGGAGGAAAATCAGAAAAAGACTTAAGTACAAAGCATAGTTAGAGAGGTATCTGAAGAGGAATCTCACGACTTAAAGGTCCATACACAAACTCTTTGCGTCATGTGAACATCGAACATACTTCTTTTTGATTAATTTGAATGGATATCTTACGTATGAGTACTGGGCTGCTGTAATTTTCATAAGTTCTTGTAATGGTCGCTTGAGGTCAAGCAGCGGTTTAATTTTGGAGTAGTTTGATCAATAGTTTTTCCACCTTTATTTACAGTTGATTTTAGTTATAGTTTCGTTATTTTGTCAAGTATTTTATTTCATTCTTTTATGTTTTATGTGTTGGTTATGTATTTTGTTGTTTTTAGGCTCAGAGGAATAAAACCAGGAAAATCAGTGCAAAAAGTGTCAATTCGGAGTTTCAGAGGACGTCTCAAAAACCAAGCTACAGGGTACCTGACACGGGCCGTGTCAGCTGACACTGGCCGTGTCAGGAGAGGATGCACATCCGCAGTTTGGGAGAAGAGGAAGAGGCTGACATGGGTGACCGTGCCAGTTGACATGACCCATGTTAAAAGGTCTAGGCAAGAGGTTTTATGGAGCGATGGACAGAGGCCGACATGGGTTCCTGTGTCTCCTGACACGGGCCGTATTGGCCAGTGACGCTGATTTTAAGTGTTTTATAATTTTTCACTATTTGGGACCCAAAGGGGCGTTTTGGGCATCTCCGACCGAGACAAACGGATTGTTCACTATTTATCCAAGTTTGAAAGAGGAATTAGGGGATTTTTTGTAGCAAATAATAGTACACGATTGAAGATTATAGAAGTTAAGGTTTTTAGAGAGCGGGATATTTTCATGTGTGGAAGAAATTGAAGATCAATGTTCATCCCAATCCTTGTAATGTCTATATTTTGTCTTGTGATTATTTTGAACAATATGAGTAGCTAAACCCCCCAATGCTATGAGGGTGTCCTTGATTTAAATCTATAATGATTGTGAATTCTTGAGTTCTTTAATAAAGTCTTCTTTATTCAACTTAATTGTACAATGTTTTTATACTTTCTTGACTGGATAAATTAGGATTAATTTATGGTTAACAACTAGTTAGGCCGTGGTTTTTAAGGTTTTTGTACAATTAGACTATAGTAGATATCACCTAAGACTAGGGATACCCTATAGTTACCAGATTTAACCCTTGATAAAATATAGGCTTGACTCCATCAGATATCACTAAAGACTTAGGATTTAGGATGAATGGTTAAAGGTTTTCTCACTAAGGACTTAGGGGAAAATAATCTAAATGGATGGTAGTTGAATGTTATGAACTTGTTGAAGAAATCAGGAATCAAGGTCATTATAGGGAAAATTACACACCACACCCTAGCATGCTCCTCATATCTGTGAAAAAGTCATTTTATATTTCTGCTACTTGTTAAGTGACAAACCCAAAACCAAAATCCATATCAAGTTTTGTTTAATTAAACTACAAATTTAACTCGATAATTGCATGCAATCCTTGAGATTGACATTCGAGGAATCTCCCTATTATTACAAGAGGCAAAAATAGTACACTTTCTATTTTTCCAATCAGGTGTATTTATATGCATTTGTGAGTCTTGTTATGTGTTATAATATCTTAATTGATGGGTAGTTGCCTTAGAAAATATAGAAAATGAGGTGTTGGGGGTGTATGACCAAGAGTGAAGAGAGATTAATATTTGAATTATTTTATTATTATTATAATAGAATAATAGTTGTAGTAATACTAATAATTAAACAACTATTTTAATTATGAGTAAGATGAGAAAGGGTATAATAAGAATATTTGTATTAGGGGTCCAAGGGTTAGATTAGTCAAAACAAGGGAAAAGAATAATTATGGAGATAAGAGAATGATTGTAGAAACAAGAGAAGAGAAAACAGAGGCTAGGGCTCAAGGGAAGGGACATTCACCATTGTTGAAGTAGAAGAATCTCAAGAAAACTCTAATGTAAGGGTGGGGTCTTTGATTTCATAGGGATTGTATAATATGTATATGGGTGGGTAATTATTATTCTCCATGGATTATCATCCTTCTTAGTGTTCTTGAGATAAGTGATTGTGTCAGTGTCATAGTTTGCTATAATATGTGCAATTATGTAAATTGATTATTTGAATTGTAATTTTGATGCAGTTAATCATTATGAATGATGTATGTTGTATGTTGTATGTTACTGAAATAGGGAATTCAAATTGTACATTCTATGATGTTTGGGTATGTTTGGGTGTGTAAGAAAAGTGATTTTCGTAGCAAAGAACTGAATTTCTAGTTGAAGTAACCGGTAACCTCCCTTGGAGTAACCGATTACCAAGCAAAAACAGAAGTGTGTGTTTTTATTTATAGCAGGTGTAACCGGTTACCAGAACAAGTCAGTAACATTGTAATTTTGGTTACAGGGGGTGTAACCGGTTACCAGTATGAGGGTAATCGATTACCAATGAGTCGGACAAAAATATTTTCAAAACATCAAAAATTCGTAACTTTCGTTTCGAGTGTCCATTTGACGCATAGTTTGTATCATTGGAAATTTGGTTAAATGTAATTTTTCATAAAAATAATTTCAATACCAGAATTCCAACTATTGGATGCCTAATTTGTGTTTTGTTGTGTCGAGTTGTATGGAAATTATGAAACATTACAAATGACTTGTGATTTGCTTGTTGTATCTATGTGTTGTTATCACTATATGTTTTAAAGGGAAAGTGATGTTGTGTGATGGCATGTAGTGGTGAAGTGCACCGACCGTGGTACAGGTTGATGTGCATAGTATTCTTGTTGTATGAGTTGTACATATGTCATGCATACATTTTGTGCAGGTGTGGGATTATTGTGTGCCCATATTACGTGTGAGTGGTATATCCGAATTCTAAGGAAAATCGTGTCATCATGTGCCCATGTGAGGTGTGAGCGGTTAGGTTGGTCATGCGCCCATGTGAGTTGTGAGTGACGAAGAACAAAATGATCGTGTGCTCATGTCGGGTGTGAGCGATGTACCCGAATTTCGAAGGGAATTATTTAGAGAGTTCTTATGAGCCGAATGGTACCACTTGCATTGAGTCACAGATGGAGTCTCATTGCATTTCATAATATTTTATGTTATATTTTTGTTTAGTATTGTGAATTATTGGATTATACACTAATGCATCGAATGGTATGTGTGGACTGGTAATTGGATGGGTGAATTTTATTTATGTGCTTATATATATATATATATATATATATATATATATATATATATATATATATATATATATATATATATATATATATATATATATATATATATATATATATATATATATATATATATATATATATATATATATATATATATATATATATATATATATATATATATATATATATATATATATATATATATATATATATATATATAATGTATTCATTGTATGAATGAGCATCTCACCCTTATGTTGGAATAATGCTTTATACGGTATCATGCAAATAATAAAGACTAGTGCAAAGTCCAAGTTAGTAGAGATGAAGTCTCCGTTTTTATGTTGTTACAGTCGGCGTTTGCTCTGATGTGTAACACTAGGGAATGGAACGCTATGTTTTTAGTTATGTTATGTGGGATTATGTTTAATCTCTTAAAATGTTATAACTATAATTAATTGTTTTGAGAACATGATAATGTTTTGATGTTGACAATTGTTAAATGTTGAATTGTTTTCGCTGTTTGAATGACAAGTTGGAGTTTAAGACTCATATGGGTGTGTGATATGGTGCAGAACCGACTGTTAATACTGGTTTTTCATTTGTGTTCATAAATGTTGGTGTAATCAAGAGTCTCCACCGACTTTTCTTTTATCCAAATTAAGGAAAGGGTGAAAAGAACATAAAAAAACTTTTTCGAGAATTTTCTGAGTAAGGGGGTAGATTATGGAAATGGAAGGTTTTAGCACCCTTTCCATCCATAGTTTTCTACGGGTTCTTAAATGCTAGCTCATGTTTTAAAAATTACTTGTGCTTTGTGCGTTTTGAAAAGTTTTTTTATGAAAATTCCTTAGTGCGGAGATTTGCTTTATGATAACTCTTGTATCAGTCCTCAAGAGTGTTGATAAAGTGAATGTTTTTGAAAGTTTTTTTTGAAATGTGTAAGTGTAAAAGTCTGTTTTACTTGAGCAAGCATTTAACAGCTATCTACTTGTACTCGAAAAGGTTTGTTATTTTCCTCCTATCATTTAGACAGTGTTATCCTACTATTAGTGAGTAGGTAGCCGTAGTCGTTGGATGTTTTAGGAACAATCGAATGGATGTTACGGTCACAAAGGAAACTTGGCAAGGAATTTTAGTAATTGTCCTAAAGTTCTAAGATCACTTTTAACTGAGGCAACATCGAGAGGGTCATCAAGGGACTTGTGATCTTTCAAACTAGAGGACATTCACTAAAACTTCTCATATTTCCAGAATTGTGACCGTTTTCCGAAGGCAACTGAAATGGGATACCCTAGAGGTGCGTATGTGAAATTGTGTTTGGTTCAATTATTTGTCTTGTGCATTTAGGTTTGCTAACGTTTTAATTTTCAGTCTTATCATACAGGCCTAATTACTAACAGTTAATATGATACAGAAAAATGTAAAGTGCGAAAATAAACCCTACGCTATTACATGGCTTCAGGGAGGGGGATATTTACAATATACAAAAACTTGGGGGAAGAAAAATAAAGAAAACAGTAGAAATCCTAATTAGTCTATAACATCCAGTGAGCAGATATATTCAATAATGAAATAAAATTAATAATGCTAGAATAGTAAATACGTGTGAATTCGAAAAGAAGTCTAAAAACCCTAAGAAAATTTCTAAGTAAACAAGAAAAAAAAATTTCTTCTTATTTTAATAAAATATTTAAATCTAAGTTTAAATTTAATTAAAAAGAAGTAAGTATTAATGGAAAATTATTCTAGGTTATAAAAGAGACTGACCCTAATATATTTTTGTATTTTTTTTTATGAGAAAATAATTTAAACATAAATTAAACCCTAAGTTCTAACTTATTTTAATTTTGGAAAAATGTTAAAATTAATTAATTAATTAATTTCAGAATTTAATAAAAAAACTAATCCTGAGTTTTTTGTGATTTTTTATTTAATTCTTTGACTTAAAAGAAATGAGTAAAAATAAAAATAAATACAAGAAGAAGAGTCTTTCGATCAAAGAAAAATGATGGCCTTCGATCCTAGTGAAGGATGGCCTTCGATCCTAGTGAAGGATGGCCTTCGATCCTGTGAAGATATGTGGCCTTCGAGCCAATGAAGGATGTTATCCTTCGATCCATTGAAGGATGCCATCCTTCGATCTAGGGAAGGCTGTGTTGAAAGTGCCTGATGGATTTCCTGTGGGGGCACTGGATTTGCAAAAAATGTTAGCAAAAAGAAAAGCATGACATAGGTGTTGAACCCAGGTCTTTCGATTCTGTGTGCATTGGCCGGTTTAGGCTGGATATGCAGTATAGGTGTTAGAGATAAAAAAACAAACATGGACCTGGGTGTCACACCTAGGTCTTTCGATTCTGAATATGAATTAACATGACATGCAAAAAAAACGTAAAATTTGATTCTTTACATTTTTTCCTTACTGACAGTAATGTGTGGGTATGTGGTGTTGGAGATGCCCCTTGATATCTCAGGATCAAGGCGTGATTTACTAGCTTGGGCTGAGGGTACCTGCAAAACTAGTTAGAATTTTGATATGCTTTCTGAGGTCGTGTGGGTATTCTTTCGATAGGAAATTTGTGCTTGTATTTCTTTCTTGGGTGTATCTCTTGATATTAAGGACAAAAGAGAAGTTGTAGGGAACGAGATTCTCTTTAATATGAACTTTGGTTGGGGAAAATGGATGAAGTATGTGAAAGTAATGCCTGGTCAAAGTTTAGTTGACTTTTCCTATAGAAACCCTAGTTTAGCATTTTTTACTTTTGATAGATTAGGAGCATTTCTTGAGGAATCGTGATCAACCCTTGATCAAATGATGGACATCACTTCAAAATGTTGATGTTGACCAAAAATCTTGAAGTTTGACTATACATGGGCCACAATTGACTTTTGACCTAGTACAATCGATTTTCAAGTATTTGGGCAATTGAATGAGAAAACTTGTAGTGGAAGGCATGAAATTTGTCATGGACAATTTTGAAGGCATAATAGGACCATGGAAAACATTTGGGACCTTTGGCGCTCACACATCTTGATGAAATGTGAAACCCTAGCTAGAGGTTCATTGCTTAGGAGGAGAATTTGTCTGGTCAATTCTTGGTCAACCTTGAGTAATTGAGGATCTCTTGGAGCATGCTTTGAGTAAAAATGGGAGGGCAGATTTTGGGGTACAACAGCTGCCCTTGTTCAATCTTCTTAAACCTGAGGATTTAGATTGGCTTGTCTGCCTTTCATGATCTAAAGGTGAAAGATGATTGAACACTAGAGTGCCCAGAAATTTGCACTCACATGAAGTAATATTGTTGGTTGATGATGTCGGGAATGGGCTTACAGATGCCATTTGGAGAAGATGATCGATAGTCTTCAGAGATGGGCTTAAAGATGCCATTCAAACAGATGCTGATTTCACACATGGTCCCTTTGGGGGTTCCTGTTCCTGCTGCCTGAGGAGGAGTCCGTTGGGGAATGTGGGTTTCTGTTGTTCTCCTGCTTTAGGAAAAATCTATGGGGAATAGAGTCTGGGAGCTTCAACTGTTGAAGGCTCTGCTGAAGAGTTATGTCTAGAGAGATGAAAGTTTGTTGTTTTCCAGGCTTTATAGTAACTTTCTTGGGATAATGGAATTAATCGTTATTTGAAAATATATTAGAAAGAGCCTGTGTAGGGTTGTTCTAGGATGAGTCTGTGTTAGGCTGCATCCGGAGATATATGAGAAAGAGCCTATGTAAGATTGCTCCGTCTGGTCATGTAGATAGTTTTCCTGTCTGGTTTTAAGTGTTAATATACAATCATCTGTTTGCAAATAGTTGTCTTGGCTTGTTACAAGTTTTAATCTGGAACTTGTTTTTGTCGGTCGTTGAGATAGTTGTCCTGGCTGGTTAAAGGTATTAATCTCTGTCCTGAGAAAGAAAGATAGTTTTCCTGGCTTATTGCAAGTATTAATCTACAATCGGTCGTCCACAGATAGTTGTCTTGGCTTGTTACAGGTATTAATCTACAATCGTCCGTCCACAAATAGTTGTCCTGGCTTATTACAGGTATTAATCTAGAACTTGTTTTTATCGGTCGTTGAGATAGTTGTCTTGGCTAGTTACAGGTATTAATCTCTGTCTTGAGAAAGAAAGATAGTTTTCCTGGCTTGTTATAGGTATTAATCTATAATAGGTTGTCCACAGATAGTTGTCCTGGCTTGTTACAGGTATTAATCTACAATCGACCGTCCATAGATAGTTGTCCTGGCTTGTTACAGGAATTAATCTAGAACTTGGCGATGTTGGTCACACAGATAGTTTCCCTGTCTGGTTTTGGGCATTAATCTGTGGTCTGTTGTATTTATTGGTAAACCCGTCTTGCTTCGGGAGTTCATACCACTTGGTCGTGTAGATAGTTTTCCCGTCTGGTTTTAGGAATTAATCTTTGACCTATTGTATAAGTTGGTAATGTTTGTCTTTCTGATGATTTAATCTGAAAGGTAAAGTCAGTTTCATGCGATGTCATGATGTATGAATTGCATGATGCTCTCAAAATAAATGAGATTATGATATATGCATTTGTGCTGCATATGTTATGATGTTTGTATTAATGCAATGTATGAACGTGTCAGTTGTTCCATTGCTGTATTGCTGAACTAGGGAAAATAAATCCCTAATTGTGGCTAGGGGTGAAGAATGTAGGTCTTCAGATTTTGTTTGAAGTTGAAATACTGGGAGATGAACTTCCGTTGTTAGAGAAATAAACTCTGTTGGGGAAGGTAAACTCAGTGAGCTGTTTAGAGATTTTGTTGAAATCCCATTGGAGAATCCTGAGAAGCTTGGCGACTTCACTGGGGAATTTTGGAGCAGTAATTGGAGATTTTTGCTCTATTAGGGATGTGAGAACAACTGACATCAATAGGTTGCATGCTAAGAATATGGCAGTGACCTTGTAGTAGAATGCCCCTGTCTCTGTACCTGCTGGAGAAGGTATCTGCCGGGGAAAACATCTGCGGGGATTTTGTGGATGTCCCTTAGATATTGTCCCGTTTCTTAAAGTCATTAGCAACTGTCTTTTTGTTTTTATGCGTGTATTTGTAAGCAGTAATCACATTCAAATACATTTGTTAAAAAATAATCACTGGACATTTTCGCACACAAAACAGAAAATTAAAACAGAATTTTGCACTTTCAAAGGAATAATTTTGTATTTACTTGAATAAGAGTTTTTGTACAAGGAGACGAGCATCCTAGTAAGAGAATGTCGTCGTAAGAATGGAAATTATACAAAAATAGTATACAAAGAAAAACAGCTACGTGAAATAATCCCATTGGGTTCCCATTCTGTTATTGCCTTTATATCTCTTAGCGTCTTATCCCTTTCGCTGCTTGTCCAAAGATAATTGGACTGATTAGTACCGCTTGAGCTTGATAGTTGATACTGAACATTGGCTGTAAGGTGATCCCACGGGACATAGTTATAAGCTTTAAATCCCTAACTTTTTCCCGGACCGCCCTTTCGGGTTTTCAGTCCACCGGGATATCCTTTTTTGCCCAAGCCGCCTTTTTAGGTTTTTGAGTTGTCGGGTGTACAGATTTTTTATGTATATCCTTAATTTTTTTCCTGAACCCTTTTGGTTCGCCGGGATACCATCATTTTTGCCTAGGCCAGTCAACCTAGCGGGTCTTTGATCAAGTGTAATATCTTTTAACTATGTCAGCATTTACAGGGTGTGGAAGATCATCACCGTCCATAGTGGTTAAGATCATGGCTCCACCAGAAAAAATGTTCTTAATCACAAATGGCCCTTCGTATGTGGGAGTCCATTTTCCCCTAGGATCACCTTGTGGCAGTATGATGCGCTTGATTACCAGGTTACCATCTTGATATACCTGACGTCTGACTTTCTTATTAAAAGCTTTGATCATACATTTTTGGTACATCTGACTATGGAAGACAGCCGCAAGCCACTTTTTGTCAATCAGATTTAATTGGTCAAGCCGAGTCTGAACCCACTCGTCTTCATTTAGCCCTGTATCCTTCATGATTCTCAAGGAAGGGATCTGGACTTCAATGGACAAGACAACTTCCATCCCGTATACCAAAGAGAAAGGAGTTTCCCCTGTTGATGTGTGCATTTTGGTGTGGTAACCATGAAGAGCAAATGGTAACATCTCATGCCAATCTTTATATGTCACAGTCATCTTCTGTATAATTTTCTTGATGTTTTTATTAGCAGCTTCTACAGTGTCATTCATCTTCGGCCGGTAAGGAGAAGAGTTATGATGTTGGATCTTGAATTTCGTGCAAAGCTCGGTGATCATAGTGTTGTTGAGATTGGTACCATTATCTGTAATGATTCTTTCTGGAATACCGTGCCGACATATAAGGTTATGTTTGATAAATCGAGCCACAACGTTCTTGGTAACAGAAGCAAGTGAAGCTTCCTCGACCCACTTCATGAAGTAATTAATGGCAACCAGGATAAAGCGGTTCCCATTAGAAGCTGTAGGTCTGATTTCCCCAATCATATTGATGCCCCACATTACGAACGACCAAGGAGAAGTTAAGACGTTTAGAGGAACCGGAGGCACATGTACCTTGTCAGCATAGATCTGGCATTTGTGACAAGGCCGCAAATGCTGATAACAGCCTGCCTCCATGGTGGACCAGTAGTATCCTGCCTGTAGGATCTTTTTAGCCATTGTATGTCCACGGAAATGAGTTCCAAAGGTACCTTCATGCAAATCATCCATAATCTCTTCTGCCTCACTCTTGTCTACACACAAAAGCAAAGTAGAATCGTGATTGCGCTTGTAGAGGATCATGTTACTGAGGAATAACTTAGCAGAGAAACTTCTTAGGAACTTCTTATCATTGACTGAAGCTCCTTCAGGATACTCTTGGATTTCAAGATATCTTTTGACTTCATGGAACCAAGGTTTTTCCACTACTTCTTCAGTACCAATCTCGTGATAGTATGTTGGCTCGTCCATCCTCTCAATAGTGATCTGAGGAGCCTCATTATCCCACCTAACCTTGAACATGGATGACATAGTATCTAGCGCGTCCGCTAGTTGGTTTTCCTCTAATGGAAAATATTCAAAGGTAATCTCTTCAAAATGCGTAATCAGTGTCAACACATGCTCTTTGTAAGGAATAAGATTAGGATGCTTCGTGTCCCATTCTCCCTTGATTTGACTGATCACTAAGGCCGAGTCTCCAAATACACTCAAGAATTTGATCCTCAAGTTGATAGCAGCTTTGAGACCCATGATACATGCTTCATACTCAGCCATATTGTTGGTACAGTTGAAACATAGCCTGGCAGTGAAAGGAGTATGACATCCTTCAGGAGATATGATCACAGCGCTGATGCCATTGCCAAGAGCGTTAGAAGCTTCGTCAAATACCATGGTCTATCGGGATCCTCTTTTAGGTCCTTCATCCGATCCAGGCTCTTCATAATCAGTCACTAACATGATGTTCTCATCCGGGAACTCAAAATTCATGGATTGGTAGTCGTCCACAGCCTGGTGAGCCAAATGATCTGCTAGTACACTTCCATTAACTGCTTTATGGGTTGTATACTGAATGTCGTATTTGGTTAGGATCATCTGCCATCTTGCTATTCTTCTGGAGAGAGCGGGCTTCTCAAATATGTACTTGATAGGATCCATTTTAGATATCAACAAAATAGTGTGGGTCAACATATACTGTCTCAGTCGGCGAGCAGCCCATGCTAAAGCGCAGCAAGTTTTATCGAGCAGTGAATATCTTGTTTCACAGTTGGTAAACTTTTTACTAAGGTAGTATATTGCATGCTCTTTTCGACCAGACTCGTCATGCTGCACCAGCACACACCCCATTGAGTTCTCTAATATTGTTAAGTACATGATCAGTGGTCTTACTTCAACTGGCGGCATCAAAATTGGAGGCTCTTGAAGGTATTCCTTGATTTTGTCAAAGTCGTTCTGGAAATTGTCATTCCACTTCACTGCTTGATTTTTCTTCAGTAATTTGAAGATTGGCTCACAAGTAGCGGTCAGATGTGAAATGAACCCGGTAATGTAGTTCAGACGTCCCAAGAATCCCCTAACTTCCTTCTCAGTGCGAGGAGTTGGAATTTCTTGTATAGCTTTGACCTTTGCAGGGTCTACCTCAATACCTTTTCCGCTGACAATGAGGCCTAAGAGCTTACCAGATCTTACCCCGAAAGTGCACTTATTCGGGTTTAACCTCAGTTTGTATTTCTTCAGTCTGTCAAATAGCTTTTGTAGGTGATCAAGGTGCTCCTCTTCAGTCTGAGACCTAGCTATCATATCATCAACGTAGACCTCTATCTCGTGATGGATCATATCATGAAACAAAGCTACCATGGCACGTTGATAGGTTGCCCCAGCGTTCTTTAGTCCAAATGGCATAACTTTGTAGCTGAAAGTGCCCCACTGGGTGAAAAAGGTCATTTTCTCCATGTCCTCAGGTGCCATTTTAATCTGATTGTATCCGGAAAAACCATCTGTTGTACCCCAAAATTTGCCCTCCCATATTCTTCAAGATTTGCAAAGAGCATGCTTCAAAAACTCCCAAGGATTGCCCAGTCCAATGGTCTCCTAACAGTCAAAAATTAGGGTTTTGGTTCTGGAAAAGAAATTGAAGTTTCCAAGGGTCCAAACAAGTCCCACATGCCCATAAACATTGTCAAGCATCCTTATGCCAAGTTTCAAGACTTACAGCACAAAATTGCACAGTCAAAAACCCTAATTGCTCAACAGTCAACTGCAGGGGCAAAATGGTCATTTGACAGTCAAAAGTCAAAAATTTTGGTCAACATCTTATTTTGAAGCCACAAACATCAATTGATCCATTTTTAATCATGATTCTCAAGGCATGGCTCAAAAAGTCTCAAGATGCAAAAGTTTCCATATTTGGACAGTTGAAAAAGTCAACTGCAAATTGACCAAGGCATAACTTCCACATGGTTTATCAGAAAAATTCCATCCAAAGCTCATTTTGAATAGAATGACATTTCTTACAACTCATCTTCACACTTCAAGTCCAAGAAATAATCTCACAAAAAGTTATCAATCTCAACATTATAGGTCATTTTCAAAAGTCAACAAAAAGGAACTTTAAGTCAAAGACCATAACTTGAGATTGGTAAATCAAAATTACATGGGACCAAAGGCATTGGTTAAAGGACTTCAAGACCTTTCCAAAATGTCCAATAACATGATCAAAGCTTAAAAATTGAGCAAGATATGCCTTGTGGAAGTTGGGAAATTTTTGGGAATTTTGAAAAGTCAACTTTGCTTCAAATGCCTCAAAATTGCTAATGGGCCACAATTTCTTCCAAGAATCATCACCCAAAGGCTATGCACGACCCATTGACTTTAAAGGGAGTTATTTTATCATTTTTTATTAATTATTTGAATTATTATTATTATTAGTTCATTTAATTAAAATAAAATATGACAAAAAATAGAAAATCATGTGTTTTAAATCTTTTGTGCAGCTAATTCACTCTTTATGGATCAAATATTTCGTGCATCACTAAAAAGGCAAGAATCTTCATTGATTGGCATGAGAAATGCATGAAAAAGATTGAAAAAATCATGGAAGATCACAAAATTCAAAAGGCATTAAAACTTGGATGTTGGGCTTGTTTTGTTGACCTAAAACATTCACATACATATACACAATGCAACCCTAATCACAAAGAGAAAGCTGCGCCCAAGAACACAAGGAAAACTTGCATTTTTTTCATAAAAAAGTTGAAACTGTTTTCATAGTTGCAGGTCGTTTCAAAGCAAAAGAATTGTTCCATTGCACTCCTGACACATCCAGGAAGCTACTCCAATCAAAATCAACTCTCCAAGCGCAAAGAATTGGTAGATAGGAGTCTAACTTTTCTGTAAAATTTTGATAATCGTGTTTGCATTTTCATACGTTATTCATGACTTTTAATATGTGATTTATACTAACATGATGATTCTAAAGCCATTGGTACCATCCAATTGAATTTTGGACGCCTGTATGCAAAGTTACCATGAACACGCATTAGGGTTTCAGAAGCTTAAAAAGAGGGCTTCACTCATATGGAAAAATTGAACCATAAGACCTATGCCATTGGACTCAGGACCTCAAAACGAATCGAACTCACTAGTCGCGCCCTATTTATATTTGCATATAAGCTATTCGTTATTTTCCAGGTTTGAGTTAGTGGGGGTTTAAAACCCCCGCTATTTGACGTTATTTGCAGACAGAATGAAGAAGAAGATGCTGGCGTGGCTTGATGTGGTTGGAGCGTTCAAATGTTCGCACGCTGATTTTTCTTCCAATACCACTAGTGTCTATTTTCCATTATATTAATTGTGCTCCACTATAATAACAAGGAAGCCTGAGTGGTCCAGTGGTTAGTGCGTTTGGCATACAGGTATTGGGACCTGGGTTCGATTCCCAAGTCCCCTTGCATATTTCATAATTTTTTCTTTAACCTATTCCTATGCAGCGTGCCCTTCAGGGATCTACCATGCACTCAATGCCAAAGCTTGCCACATGTCCAGCAATTCCATCTGATGGCCAGTACAGGAGTTCCATCATGCACCTGGGTCAATGGGTCTACACGTGATCCTGGAAAAGTCAAAAAGGCCTCCATCAAATGGGCCAAAATGCTTTCTATTAACCTCCATATTTGGGTCAACCACCCCCCATGTTTGCATTTCTTCCTCTCTTTTATTTTCTTTTATTTATTCTTTTTAATTAATTGTTTTATTTAATTCATGAAATAAATTTTATAACACAAAAAATACAAAAAAAAAATCAGAAAGTTAAAAATAAAAAATATGTTTTGTTAATATTAATTTCTATTAATTTTGTAAATAAGTTTTAATAGCTAAATTAGTTTAATTTTAGGCTTAATTTTAATATTTTTCTTAATAACTAATAAAAACATAAAAATTAGGGTTTCTAGCATTTTTACTTTTTTTTTCAATAATTAAAATTTCTTCTTATTATTATTAATTATTAATTATCTTGTAAATAAATGTTACATTTAATTAATTAGGGTTAAATTAGGGCGAAACTTAAACATTTTCTAATAATAAAACAAACTAGAATTAGGGTTTTCATTTAAATTTCTAATTTCAATTAATCTTCTTTTTTTTCATAAATACAAAAAATTCCAAAAATAACTTCTTTTTCTCATTAAATTATTAATTAACCTTTAATTTTAATTTAATTTCTTTAAAGGGTCCAACGCCCTCGCATTCGATTATAGTTCCTTCTCGCGCATTTATTTTTATTTCTTTTGTGAATATAATGTATTTATCCCAAAGCCTTGTAATAGATAATAGGACATTTATTTTCCGTATTTTATTCATTCAAATCGGGTCTTGGTTTAATTTGGCGTTGTAGACCCGCGCCTTGTAATAGCGTAGGACCTTTATTTCCCGCACTTTAAATTCCGCACCTTTTAAACTGTTAATAATCACATGAAAGAATGTATGCTCAAATAAAATCAAAGCGTAGAACACTCAATGCATGATCAAGACAAATATAACTGAAAATGACACACAAATCACACACCACTCCTAGGGTACGCCTCACTGTTGCCTTGCCCCTCGAAACGTGGTCGTCAAGTAGAGGACGTTTTAGTAACTGCTCATGTCCATGAACATGGCATGGGGGTAGCTTCTAAGGTGTCTTCCTATTACTCTGGTGACCACACTGTCCCTAATCCTCGAATTGACCCGAATACCTCCGACGGTGGTGCTACCTACCTCTCAATGGTGGGATGGCGCTACCTTAAGGACATTTACACAGACTAATTCCTCAGGGTAGGTAGATGACTCGTAGATACTTGCTCTAATTCAAAACAAATCAAAAAACTCCTTTTCACACCGACACTTTGCAAAAAAGCTTTCAAAACAACTTTTCAAACACTCTTGAGGACTGATACAAGAGTCGAACTGAAATTTTAAAAGGAAACTTTTTTCAAACCCACTCACTTTGAAAAGCAAATAAACCTTTTGAAAACACAATGAGAAAGTATCTAAGATCCCATGGATAACCATGGATAGAAAGGGTGCTAACACCTTCCCTTTCTATAAATCTACCTCCCGAACCGAGAACTAATCTCAATAAGGAATTTTTCTATGCTTTTGTCCTTTCCATTTAGAGAAAATAAAAGACGGTGGCGACTCTTGCTTACCGCGACATTTCGCGAAACCAGCGTTAAACAGTCAGTTCCAGATCCACCGATCACAAAACTGGCGACTCTGCTGGGGACACTTATAAAGTGAGGTGTACCTTAGGATAGTTCATAACTGTGTTTTCAATTGCTTTGACTTGTTTGCTTTATCATTGTGGGACTGTCTTGGGAGTTACATAGATCCTAACCCGGATCTGGGGATACCCTGTTAGGTAGGATGAGCTGTGAGGGACCTGTCCGGCGTAGACCGACATGGGTGAAGCAGTGGCTACGTTGGTGTGGCACATTGGTCTGTACCGATATCCCTTGTGTTGCAACGAGGAGAATATGGGTCTTCTGAGGAGTCATTAAGAACCAACCGACCTTAGAACCTTAAATGACCCAACTTGGCCAATAGAACAGTAGCAGTATGCTACGCCCATTGAGGCTAAACTCTCGTGATGGTTCTGGTCGCAAGAAAAGATTGTGATGCTAGAGGTATGACCGATTGAGGGTAGTCAATGATATTGGGATCCTCTAAGAACCCGGTTACTTTTGATAGGACAGGTATGAACCAATAAACGGAAAGAGGGTAATACTTAGACTTCATGCTGGCCTAAACTCTAAGGGCTCTCTTGTGTGACTTGTGTGCCTTCCAACTTGACTACTTGCATGCTTGTTATCTGACACTTGAGTTTCTTGCAGGTTTTGTTTATAGCCTTTAATTGGGACTCATAACAGGGTTTACTTGAGTTTCTTGCAAGTTTTGTTTACAGTCCTTAATCGGGACTCATAACAGGGTTTACCTACGTTACCCCATGCATAGCATAACATCATACCATTGCATGCATCCTGCATGAGGACAAACCCATTTCAAGGATCTCAAGGGCTTGTGATGCAGGTGATGATGAACCAACTGTCCAGCAAGGGGAAAAGGGGATTTATTTTCCTCTAGACAAGGTTGTCAGGGGCTATGACCCACTAGATATGGTGAGCTTTGACCCTTGAAGAAGGACTCTCAGCAACATGAAGTTCCTTCAATCAAGCTACCGGATCCAAATTCTAACAAATTTTCTTGTTTATCCCGCGAGGTCCTTGAAAACATTACATGCATATCATACACATCATTGCATAACAGGTACCCTTGTTACAGGTCACTTACCTTTCTCGCTGTCTATTTCAGCAATGGCTTCCCAACAAGATAACCAGGACCTTCTTGCTCAAGAGACTCGGTTCGGGGAAATCCTCCTGAATCTATCCAAGGGGCAGGAGGAGCTGAGAACACTTCTCATGGGGACTTTGGTCAGGAACAGCGCTGAGGACGAACAGCTGAAACATCTGCAAGCTGAAGTGGATGCAATGAAAGCCCAGATGCTGGGGCAGGTGACTGCCATTCAAGGTTTAGCTCAAATACAAGAAGAGCTCGGAGTTCTCATCAACCAACTGCTTCAGGGTAACCAACTGGGGCAAACGTCTAAGGGTAAAGATCCATTCATCATTCAACCATCTTTGAGACAAGGAGATAAGGGGAGAGCTCCTCAAATGGCTCCAGTGTCACAAATTCAGCATCAACCTCACCAGCTTCAGCCAGACAAGCCCAGGAGGCAATTCACCCAGCTCAACATGTCGCTGTTTCAAGCTTTACAACGCCTGTTGAGATTGAATCTGATCACATTAAGGGCTCATCCCCGGAACCCCAACACATCATCCACTACCTATCATCCCAATAAAAGGTGTGCCTACCACTCTGCCAGTCCAGGACATGATACAAATGAGTGTTGGGCTCTGAAGAACAAGATCCAGGACCTGATTGATGAAGGAGCATTGGAGTTCACACAAGATGGTCAGGCTGAGTTTTTCTACCATCCCTCCAAGGCTCACCATTTGAAATAACAAGCCCTGAGACTAGAAGACTTTTGTTCATTAGAATTTTTCAAGTTGTGATTTTCGTTTGATTGTTCAAACATTTATTCATGTTAAACATTGTTATTTCATTAATGCACTACACATGTCTGTTTTGAAGTAATTATTTCATGTTCACCATTTAAAAATGCTTTCATTTTTGTGATGTTCAATGCTCGATCAGTAATTCTAAGCCTCTTGAGGGAGGATGACGAAAACGATACCGCAATCTACAGTATGCTTTTGAACAAACCCCGCTGATGAGGTACAGGCATTGTTTTAATCCCTAAACATTGGAGTTATAAGGAAGATAATCCCTCGTCAACCCCTCTGAGCCAAAGAAGTAGGAGTTTTTCTTTTCGAAAATTAAAACCCTTTATCATAACCTGGGGCAGGGTAGTTCTCTCAGTTGATCCAAGTGCATAACAAATGGCACCTAAGAGGTCCTTACAAAAAAAAGAAGACAGTGATGATTCCGAATAATCATAAGGATAGGCAGTCACTATATCTCAAAAATAAAAACCCAATAAGTCAAAACCTATGAAGGAGACTTACAAAACTGGGGCATCCCGCTGACTGTAATCACAAAAGAAACAGTTCAGGCAAAATTTAGGGATAGCAAAATCAAAAAGAAAGAGGTCACACAAACCCTCAACAAAAACAAAAAAGGACTGCCTATTCAGAATAAATCATCAATATCTGAATCATCACTGGTATATCAAAGCAAAGACTCAAACAAGGTCTAGCGCATGATCGGCTAAGCTTAGGATTGAAGAACATCACGAAGAGCGGGTGGGTACAAATAATTTGAGCCTCTATCCTTTGTTTCTTAAACCGTGAACCAGGCCACGTTATAACCCTTAAAAAGTCCTAGCTGAAGCATGGGTTAGTTCGAAAGCATACTGTTACAAAAGGTATCCTGACTCCTTAAGGCTTACGGTAAAATAACGAGTTGGCATCGCAGTTTACAAAATTCACTGGTTTTACTAGAAACAAATGCATTTTCAAAAACTTCAAGACAAACATAAGCTTTGCCTTTCTAATATAACATTGCTTGTATATGACTATTTGTTTGAACAACATAGAAGTTCGCACGACGAATGTCTAATGAACAAAAGCACCTCCAATCCAGGGGCATGGCATGATCATTGTCCATCATCTGGGGCAGTTAAGTCAAGATTCGGAGAATCTCTCAAAAGGCCAACCAGCTTGGGGCAAATCTCCATCCGGATCACTTGGGGCATTGGACGATCAAACGAAGATCTTCTGGTGGTATGGTAACACTGCACTACCAACAGGGGCACCTCCCTACATTCTGAGAGCATGGACATAGTCGAAAAATACCACGCATAATCAAAGACCCGCTAGGTTGACACACCTAGGGAAAAATAAGGGCTTCCCGGCGAACCAAAAGGGTTCAGGCAAAAATAAGGGATGAAAATTAAAAAAAAATTCGTACACCCGGCAAGTCGAAAACCTGAAAAGGCGGCTTGGGCAAAAATGGGTATCCCGGTGGACTGAAAACCCGAAAGGGCGGTCTAAGCAAAAATTAGGGATCAAAGCGTACGACTATGTCCTGTCATCTTGTCACCTGCCTACCAGAAGAAGTTTTGTCCATCAACAACTATCAGCACCTCACAGGTCTTCCTCTCCCACCTCAGAAACAGGGGCAATGATGAGTTGTCCAAACGATCTAATTGCTCTGTCCGCTGAGATATCAAGGTAAGTTCAGCTGAAGAACGTAACCAGTATATCTTAGTTCCCCAAGCAGAGTTATCCCGTCAGCCTTAAGGGAGTTGAGTATCCTCCAGCAGAGCTCAACATTCCTCAGCAAATTATACCGACATTCTTAACAAGCATCCCCGACGGTCTTGAGCTAAGATTGTTCCCCGGCGGTATACCAGACATTCAGTGGAGCCACTTCCCCAGCATATCAAATTAATTTCCCCAGGAGAGTCCAATCCAGATTTCCCCAGGAAAGTGGAATCCATCTCCCCAGCACGAAGATCATCCCCAGTAGATTCTGGAAGATGCCCCCCTACAGAGCACGAACGCGTCCCCCGGCTTTATTCAAAGGTTATTTCCCTACCAGGATATAACTGGGTTATCCTCAGCCAAAAGCCACGGAAAGATCGTCCTTAGCGAAGTCTTCCTATCCCCAGCGAAGTCTATTAAAGCTTCCAACATAACAACGGCATTCCCAGCGGAGTTATCATCAATATCCCAGCAAGGTACCTCTCTTCCCACAGAGTATTATTCCTCAGCAAGACCGCTAGAATAATTTTCTCCCCGCAGAGTAATCCATTCGCCAAGTTTATTCCCCAACGGAGTTATCTTCTCCTGCCGGTATTCTTGCAACTACCATCCCCAGCGGAAACAACAAAGCACTATTCTCCAACATCAGCCCCGGATGTGACTCCCCGGCACCCGTCAAGGATTTACTTTCCTAGACAAAAACATACATTCATAAACATCGCACTTCCATACATTATAGCAGGCATATATGCATCATGAACATACAATCTCATTTATGTTGAGAACATCATTGCTTGATCCGTATCATGCATTGCATATGACTGACCTTTACCTTGCAGGAAAGATCCAGTTAAGTTCTCAGCTATGTCCAAGGCCTTCTCTGGTTCAGTCAGATCGACCCTAAGATCTCCCTGATTCTTATCCAGTTGAAGTTATTCCAAGACCTTGCTTGGTTCAGTTAAATCGACCCTAAGATTTTTCTGATTCTTATCCAGTCAAAGGCCTTCTCTGGTTCAGTCAGATCGACCCTAAGATCTCCCTGATTCTTATCCAGTTGAAGTTATTCCAAGACCTTGCTTGGTTCAGTTAAATCGACCCTAAGATTTTTCTGATTCTTATCCAGTCAAAGGCCTTCTCTGGTTCAGTCAGATTGACCCTAAGATCTCCCTGATTCTTATCCAGTTGAAGTTATTCCAAGACCTTGCTTGGTTCAGTTAAATCGACCCTAAGATTTTTCTGATTCTTATCCAGTCAAAGGCCTTCTCTGGTTCAGTCAGATCGACCCTAAGATCTCCCTGATTCTTATCCAGTTGAAGTTATTCCAAGACCTTGCTTGGTTCAGTTAAATCGACCCTAAGATTTTTCTGATTCTTATCCAGTCAAAGGCCTTCTCTGGTTCAGTCAGATCGACCCTAAGATCTCCCCTGATTCTTATCCAGTTGAAGATTGCAAGACCTTGTCCGGTTCAGTTAAATCGATTCCTAAAGATTTTTCTGATTCTTATCCAGTCAAAGGCCTTCTCTGGTTCAGTCAGATCGACCCTAAGATCTCCCTGATTCTTATCCAGTTGAAGTTTCCAAGACCTTGCTTGGTTCAGTTAAATCGACTCCTAAAGATTTTTCTGATTCTTATCCAGTCAAAGGCCTTCTCTGGTTCAGTCAGATCGACCCTAAGATCTCCCTGATTCTTATCCAGTTGAAGTTATTCCAAGACCTTGCTTGGTTCAGTTAAATCGACCCTAAGATTTTTCTGATTCTTATCCAGTCAAAGGCCTTCTCTGGTTCAGTCAGATCGACCCTAAGATCTCCCTGATTCTTATCCAGTTGAAGTTATTCCAAGACCTTGCTTGGTTCAGTTAAATCGACCCTAAGATTTTTCTGATTCTTATCCAGTCAAAGGCCTTCTCTGGTTCAGTCAGATTGACCCTAAGATCTCCCTGATTCTTATCCAGTTGAAGTTATTCCAAGACCTTGCTTGGTTCAGTTAAATCGACCCTAAGATTTTTCTGATTCTTATCCAGTCAAAGGCCTTCTCTGGTTCAGTCAGATCGACCCTAAGATCTCCCTGATTCTTATCCAGTTGAAGTTATTCCAAGACCTTGCTTGGTTCAGTTAAATCGACCCTAAGATTTTTCTGATTCTTATCCAGTCAAAGGCCTTCTCTGGTTCAGTCAGATCGACCCTAAGATCTCCCCTGATTCTTATCCAGTTGAAGATTGCAAGACCTTGTCCGGTTCAGTTAAATCGATTCCTAAAGATTTTTATGATTCTTATCCAGTCATAGGCCTTCTCTGGTTCAGTCAGATCGACCCTAAGATCTCCCTGATTCTTATCCAGTTGAAGTTTCCAAGACCTTGCTTGGTTCAGTTAAATCGACTCCTAAAGATTTTTCTGATTCTTATCCAGTCAAAGGCCTTCTCTGGTTCAGTCAGATCGACCCTAAGATCTCCCTGATTCTTATCCAATTGAAGATTTCAAGACCTTGTCTAGTTCAGTTAAATCGACTCCTAAAGATGTTTCTGATTCTTACCCAGTCAAAGGCCTTCTCTGGTTCAGTCAGATCGACGCTAAGATCTCCCTGATTCTTATCCAGTTGAAGTTATTCCAAGACCTTGCTTGGTTCAGTTAAATCGACCCTAAGATTTTTCTGATTCTTATCCAGTCAAAGGCCTTCTCTGGTTCAGTCAGATCGACCCTAAGATCTCCCCTGATTCTTATCCAGTTGAAGATTGCAAGACCTTGTCCGGTTCAGTTAAATCGATTCCTAAAGATTTTTCTGATTCTTATCCAGTCAAAGGCCTTCTTTGGTTCAGTCAGATCGACCCTAAGATCTCCCTGATTCTTATCCAGTTGAAGTTTCCAAGACCTTGCTTGGTTCAGTTAAATCGACTCCTAAAGATTTTTCTGATTCTTATCCAGTCAAAGGCCTTCTCTGGTTCAGTCAGATCGACCCTAAGGTCTCCCTGATTCTTATCCAGTTGAAGATTACAAGACCTTGTCCGGTTCAGTTAAAACGATTCCTAAAAGATTTTTCTGATTCTTATCCAGTCAAAGGCCTTCTCTGGTTCAGTCAGATCGACCCTAAGATCTCCCTGATTCTTATCCAGTTGAAGATTCCAAGACCTTGCTTGGTTCAGTTGAATCGACTCCTAAAGATTTTTCTGATTCTTATCCAGTCAAAGGCCTTCTCTGGTTCAGTCAGATCGACCCTAAGATCTCCCTGATTCTTATCCAATTGAAGATTTCAAGACCTTGTCCGGTTCAGTTAAATCGACTCCTAAAGATGTTTCTGATTCTTACCCAGTCAAAGGCCTTCTCTGGTTCAGTCAGATCGACCCTAAGATCTCCCTGATTCTTATCCAGTTGAAGTTATTCCAAGACCTTGCTTGGTTCAGTTAAATCGACCCTAAGATTTTTCTGATTCTTATCCAGTCAAAGGCCTTCTCTGGTTCAGTCAGATCGACCCTAAGATCTCCCCTGATTCTTATCCAGTTGAAGATTGCAAGACCTTGTCCGGTTCAGTTAAATCGATTCCTAAAGATTTTTCTGATTCTTATCCAGTCAAAGGCCTTCTCTGGTTCAGTCAGATCGACCCTAAGATCTCCCTGATTCTTATCCAGTTGAAGTTTCCAAGACCTTGCTTGGTTCAGTTAAATCGACTCCTAAAGATTTTTCTGATTCTTATCCAGTCAAAGGCCTTCTCTGGTTCAGTCAGATCGACCCTAAGGTCTCCCTGATTCTTATCCAGTTGAAGATTGCAAGACCTTGTCCGGTTCAGTTAAAACGATTCCTAAAAGATTTTTCTGATTCTTATCCAGTCAAAGGCCTTCTCTGGTTCAGTCAGATCGACCCTAAGATCTCCCTGATTCTTATCCAGTTGAAGATTCCAAGACCTTGCTTGGTTCAGTTGAATCGACTCCTAAAGATTTTTCTGATTCTTATCCAGTCAAAGGCCTTCTCTGGTTCAGTCAGATCGACCCTAAGATCTCCCTGATTCTTATCCAGTTGAAGATTCCAAGACCTTGCTTGGTTTAGTTAAATCGACTCCTAAAGATTTTTCTGATTCTTATCCAGTCAAAGGCCTTCTCTGGTTCAGTCAGATCGACCCTAAGATCTCCCTGATTCTTATCCAGTTGAAGATTCCAAGACCTTGCTTGGTTCAGTTAAATCGACTCCTAAAGATTTTCCTGATTCTTATCCAGTCAAAGACCTTCTCCAGTCCAGATAAATCGATTCCTAAAGATTTTCCTGATGAAGACTCAGTAGAAGACATCCAAGATTCTCTCATCGTTACTGTTGAGTTAGTAATCGCCCCAGATTCTCTCATCGTTACTGTTGAGGTAATAATCTCCCCAGATTCTCTCATCGTTACTGTTGAGGTAGTAATCACCCAAGGTTCTCTCACCGTCCCGTTGAGGTAGTAACCATCCCTGATTCATTCATCACCGTTTGAAGCTCCAGACCTGATTCCTGTAACCAACCAGGGCACATCTACACAAAGAGTCTGAATACCAGCTCCTGTAACAGGCCAGGTAATCATTTTCTTTTTCAGGTACGCAAGTTCTCGCTAAGGAGTCTCTTACGCGATCGACACTCAGATGGCATCTATAAGCCCATCCACATATCCATCACCTCTCAACATGGCATCTGTAAGCCCATTCTCCTATCCATCAATCTCCAAATGGCATCTATAAGCCCATTCCCATCATCACACTGCTAACATGTGAGCGCAAATTTCTGGGCACTCTAGTGTTCAATCATCTTCCACCTTCGGATTACGAAAGGCACGCCAGCCAATCTACATCCTCAAGTTTAAGAAGATTGAACAGGGGCAACTGTTGTACCCCAAAATTTTCCCTCCCATATTCTTCAATATTTGCAAAGAGCATGCTTCAAAAACTCCCAAGGATTGCCCAGTCCAATGGTCTCCTAACAGTCAAAAATTAGGGTTTTGGTTCTGGCAAAGAAATTGAAGTTTCCAATGGTCCAAACAAGTCCCACATGCCCATAAACATTGTCAAGCATCCTTATGCCAAGTTTCAAGACTTACAGCACAAAATTGCACAGTCAAAAACCCTAATTGCTCAACAGTCAACTGCAGGGGCAAAATGGTCATTTGACAGTCAAAAGTCAAAAAATTTGGTCAACATCTTATTTTGAAGCCACAAACATCAATTGATCCATTTTTGATCATGATTCTCAAGGCATGGCTCAAAAAGTCTCAAGATGCAAAAGTTTCCATATTTGGACAATTGAAAAAGTCAACTGCAAATTGACCAAGGCATAACTTCCACATGGTTTATCAGAAAAATTCCATCCAAAGCTCATTTTGAATAGAATGACATTTCTTACAACTCATCTTCACACTTCAAGTCCAAGAAATGATCTCACAAAAAGTTATCAATCTCAACATTATAGGTCATTTTCAAAAGTCAACAAAAAGGAACTTTAAGTCAAAGACCATAACTTGAGATTGGTAAATCAAAATTACATGGGACCAAAGGCATTGGTTAGAGGACTTCAAAACCTTTCCAAAATGTCCAAGAACATAATCAAAGCTTAAAAATTGAGCAAGATATGCCTTGTGGAAGTTGGGAAATTTTTGGGAATTTTGAAAAGTCAACTTTGCTTCAAATGTCACAAAATTGCTAATGGGCCACAATTTCTTCCAAGAATCATCACCCAAAGGCTATGCACGACCCATTGACTTTAAAGGGAGTTATTTTATCATTTTTTATTAATTATTTGAATTATTATTATTATTAGTTCATTTAATTAAAATAAAATATGACAAAAAATAGAAAATCATGTGTTTTAAATCTTTTGTGCAGCTAATTCACTCTTTATGGATCAAATATTTCGTGCATCACTAAAAAGGCAAGAATCTTCATTGATTGGCATGAGAAATGCATGAAAAAGATTGAAAAAATCATGGAAGATCACAAAATTCAAAAGGCATTAAAACTTGGATGTTGGGCTTGTTTTGTTGACCTAAAACATTCACATACATATACACAATGCAACCCTAATCACAAAGAGAAAGCTGCGCCCAAGAACACAAGGAAAACTTGCATTTTTTTCATAAAAAAGTTGAAACTGTTTTCATAGTTGCAGGTCGTTTCAAAGCAAAAGAATTGTTCCATTGCACTCCTGACACATCCAGGAAGCTACTCCAATCAAAATCAACTCTCCAAGCGCAAAGAATTGGTAGATAGGAGTCTAACTTTTCTGTAAAATTTTGATAATCGTGTTTGCATTTTCATACGTTATTCATGACTTTTAATATGTGATTTATACTAACATGATGATTCTAAAGCCATTGGTACCATCCAATTGAATTTTGGACGCCTGTATGCAAAGTTACCATGAACACGCATTAGGGTTTCAGAAGCTTAAAAAGAGGGCTTCACTCATATGGAAAAATTGAACCATAAGACCTATGCCATTGGACTCAGGACCTCAAAACGAATCGAACTCACTAGTCGCGCCCTATTTATATTTGCATATAAGCTATTCGTTATTTTCCAGGTTTGAGTTAGTGGGGGTTTAAAACCCCCGCTATTTGACGTTATTTGCAGACAGAATGAAGAAGAAGATGCTGGCGTGGCTTGATGTGGTTGGAGCGTTCAAATGTTCGCACGCTGATTTTTGTTCCAATACCACTAGTGTCTATTTTCCATTATATTAATTGTGCTCCACTATAATAACAAGGAAGCCTGAGTGGTCCAGTGGTTAGTGCGTTTGGCATACAGGTATTGGGACATGGGTTCGATTCCCAGGTCCCCTTGCATATTTCATAATTTTTTCTTTAACCTATTCCTATGCAGCGTGCCCTTCAGGGATCTACCATGCACTCAATGCCAAAGCTTGCCACATGTCCAGCAATTCCATCTGATGGCCAGTACAGGAGTTCCATCATGCACCTGGGTCAATGGGTCTACACGTGATCCTGGAAAAGTCAAAAAGGCCTCCATCAAATGGGCCAAAATGCTTTCTATTAACCTCCATATTTGGGTCAACCACCCCCCATGTTTGCATTTCTTCCTCTCTTTTATTTTCTTTTATTTATTCTTTTTAATTAATTGTTTTATTTAATTCATGAAATAAATTTTATAACACAGAAAATACAAAAAAAAAATCAGAAAGTTAAAAATAAAAAATATGTTTTGTTAATATTAATTTCTATTAATTTTGTAAATAAGTTTTAATAGCTAAATTAGTTTAATTTTAGGCTTAATTTTAATATTTTTCTTAATAACTAATAAAAACATAAAAATTAGGGTTTCTAGCATTTTTACTTTTTTTTCAATAATTAAAATTTCTTCTTATTATTATTAATTATTAATTATCTTGTAAATAAATGTGACATTTAATTAATTAGGGTTAAATTAGGGCGAAACTTAAACATTTTCTAATAATAAAACAAACTAGAATTAGGGTTTTTATTTAAATTTCTAATTTCAATTAATCTTCTTTTTTTTCATAAATACAAAAAATTCCAAAAATAACTTCTTTTTCTCATTAAATTATTAATTAACCTTTAATTTTAATTTAATTTCTTTAAAGGGTCCAACGCCCTCGCATTCGATTATAGTTCCTTCTCGCGCATTTATTTTTATTTCTTTTGTGAATATCATGTATTTATCCCAAAGCCTTGTAATAGATAATAGGACATTTATTTTCCGTATTTTATTCATTCAAATCGGGTCTTGGTTTAATTTGGCGTTGTAGACCCGCGCCTTGTAATAGCGTAGGACCTTTATTTCCCGCACTTTAAATTCCGCACCTTTTAAACTGTTAATAATCACATGAAAGAATGTATGCTCAAATAAAATCAAAGCGTAGAACACTCAATGCATGATCAAGACAAATATAACTGAAAATGACACACAAATCACACACCACTCCTAGGGTACGCCTCACTGTTTCCTTGCTCCTCGAAACGTGGTCGTCAAGTAGAGGACGTTTTAGTAAGTCCTCATGTCCATGAACATGGCATGGGGGTACCTTCTAAGGTGTCTTCCTATTACTCTGGTGACCACACTGTCCCTAATCCTCGAATTGACCCGAACACCTCCGACGGTGGTGCTACCTACCTCTCAATGGTGGGATGGCGCTACCTTAAGGACATTTACACAGACTAATTCCTTAGGGTAGGTAGATGACTCGTAGATACTTGCTCTAATTCAAAACAAATCAAAAAACTCCTTTTCACACCGACACTTTGCAAAAAATCTTTCAAAACAACTTTTCAAACACTCTTGAGGACTGATACAAGAGTCGAACTGAAATTTTAAAACGAAACTTTTTTCAAACCCACTCACTTTGAAAAGCAAATAAACCTTTTGAAAACACAATGAGCAAGTATCTAAGAGCCCATGGATAACCATGGATAGAAAGGGTGCTAACACCTTCCCTTTCTATAAATCTACCTCCCGAACCGAGAACTAATCTCAATAAGGAATTTTTCTGTGCTTTTGTCCTTTCCATTTGGAGAAAATAAAAGACGGTGGAGACTCTTGCTTACCGCGACATTTCGCGAAACCAGTGTTAAACAGTCAGTTCCAGATCCACCGATCACACCATCCATAAAGGAGAATACCTTATGTTGTGCGGCGTTGTCAACCAGAACATCAATATGGGGAAGTGGAAAGTCATCCTTGGGGCTTTCCCTGTTCAGGTATCTGTAATCCACACACATACGTACCTTACCATCCTTCTTAGGTATTGGAACAACATTGGCGACCCATTATGGATAAGATGTGACAGCTAAGAAACCAGCATTGAACTGTTTCATGACTTCAACCTTGATCTTTTCTAACATATCCGGCCGCATACGACGAACCTTCTATTTCATTGGAGGGCAATCCTCTTTTGCAGGTAGGCGATAAACCACAATATCGATGTCAAGTCCCGACATGTCTTCGTATGACCAGGAAAAAACCTCAACATAGTCATGCAACATCTGAATTAATCGTTCCTTGACATTATGCTCCATATTAGCACCTATCTTGACTTATTTTTTTCCTCTTTGATACCCATGTTAATTGTCTCAACCGGCTCCTCATGAGGCTGTATTGCCCTTTCTTCCTATTGTAACAGTCTGGCAAGCTCTCCTAGCACCTCACAATATTCCTCACCTTCGTCCTCAGCTTGGTAGATCGGATTTTCAAAGTCATAATGAGCAATAGTAGAATCGTTATCAATAGGATCTAGAGTGGATGTAGATCTACAGTTTTATATGTGAGTGTGTGTAAGAGCATAGTTGTATATTTTTGATAAAATAAAGAGGCGGAAAAGAAAAAGAAAGAGCATAAAATTTGTATGTGAAATGCCCAATGTTTTATTGATGACATATGAAAATGTAGCAGTGACCCTCACAAATAGACCATTGTGCCTCGGGTAAGACACAAGGTTGTAATGTTTCAATTGTTCAAATATTACATTTCCTTAAAACAAAAAGACAAATTACTCTTGAATAAAAGTAATGAGTCCACCGCTGATGGTTGGGAAGATCCACTTGTCTAGGTCAAAATCACTATCGTTGTCTTCTAGGGTAATTATTCCATGGTTGCTGATTTGTAAAGGTGGTCCCTCGATGCGGGCACGACGAACAGCTTTCTGGGCTCCTGAAGTAAAACCCAAACCAAATTTGTCAGACTTGTAGGGAATATCCGGAAGTTGTCCCCAAATTGTACAGCCACCTTCTTCAACAACTGCCTTGGTATCTTTCAGAGAATCCATCTTCAGGGGAGGCCTAGTATTCTTTGGAACACTGGCAGTGGTCTTGGTTGCAACAACGGTCTGTGGAACCTCCTCAAAGTTCTTACAAGGAGTCTCAATGAACTCGCCGTCCATTTCAATGTACCTGAAAGAGTTCAGGTGGCTCACCATGTACTCCTTCTCCCCATTAACTGTGATAATCTTCCCATTGACTGGGTACTTTAGCATCTGATGTAGGGTGGAAGTCACAACACCAGCCCTATGGATCCAGGGTCGACCCAATAAACAAAAGTTAGACAGGAGGATGTCCATTACATAGAAAGTGGAATTAAAAGTTTGAGTAATAACTTTGATAGGGATGTCCACTTCCCCATGCACCATTATTTTAGAACCATTGAAGGCCCTCACCACAATGCTACTGGGCTTTAGTGTGAGCCCTTCGCAATCCAACTTGTCTAGAGCATTCTTAGGTAAGATATTCAGTGATGAACCTATATCTACCAGAACATGGGCTAATGTAGTGCCCGTGCACTCAATGGAGACTTGTAGGGCATCATTGTGTTTCCTTCCCTTGAGAGTTAGGTCTACATCTGAGAATCTCAGTCCATTGTCAGCTGTCAAACTAGCCACACAATTCTCGAATTGATCAGCGGAGGTCTCCTGAGGCACGTGGGAGGACTTCAGGAATTTTACTAAAGCCTTGTGTGATACGGTGGCAGAACCGACTGTTATACTAGTTTTGCATTTTGTATTCGCAAATATGCAGTAAGCAAGAGTCACCACCGACTTTTCTTTTATCCAATAAAGGAAAGGGTGAAAAGAACAGAAAAAGACCTTTTTCGAGATTTTCTAAGTAAGGGGGTAGATTATGGAAAGGGAAGGTGTTAGTACCCTTTGCATCTGTGGTTTTCCACGGGCTCTTAGGTACTTGCTCATTTTTGAAAATTGCTTTCGTGTTTGTGTGTTTTGAAAAGTTTGTTTGTTTTATGATAACTCTTGTATCAGTCCTCAAGAGTGTTGATAAAGCTTTTTTTTTAAATGTTTTTAAAATGTGTAGTGTGAAAAGGTGATTTTTTGAGCAAGTACCTAAAAATTATCTACCTACTCAAAAAATGCGCTCTTTTCCTCCTTTCTTTTAGATAGTGCTATGCTACTATTAGTGAGTAGGTAGCCCTAGTCATTAGATGTTTGAGGGACAATCGAAGGGACGTTTATGGTCACTAAGGTAACTGGGCAAGAACTTTTAGTAATTGTCCTAAAGTTCCAAGATCACTTTTTTAACTGAGGCGGCGTCGAAAGGGTCATCGAGGGACTTGTGATCTCTTGAACTAAAGGACAACCACTAAAAAATTTCACGTTTCGAGAATTGTGACCGTTTCCGAAGGCAACTGAAGTGGGAAATACCCTAGGGTGAGCATGTGCAAGTGTATTGATTCAGTTCATTTATCTTTCAATTTAGGGTTATCTAATCGCTTTCTTTTCAGTATATTTCATGCAATCCTATTAATCTAAGCAATTAACAATAGTAAAAACGATAAAGCAAACATAAATGTCCTACACTATTACAGAGCTTCGGGGAGGGGGAGACATAACCAAAACTTTGGGGATAAAAACAAAAAAATGAAACCTAAGTTAAAAGATATTACAAACTGTGTACAGATACAATAACTGAAAAGAATAATGAACGGAGAATAATAAACGCGCGAATATTAAAATGGGAACAAGTTAAAAAACCTAAAGAAATCTAATTGATTTTAGAAAAATATTTTTGGTATTTTATTGAGAAAAGTTTTGAAATTTTTAACCTAATTCCTAATCAATTTTAGTTTAGAAAACAAAGGGTTAAAATGATTAAATAATTAATTTATAAAGTTAGCTTAATAAGAAAACTAGACCTAATGCCTTTTTATTATTTTTTTTATTTTTGATGTTATGTTAAAAAAAAGAGATAACATAAATAAAACAACACAGTTGAAGGACCCGGCAGTGAATAAAAGGGGGAAATTTTGAAAAAGGCAAGCCTGGATCGAAAAGAGCCTGAGTTGGTTTTCAATCCAGAAGGCTGATCGAAGGCATCGATCGAGGACCTTGAGGCGCTAGATCTGCAAGCAAATTTGTTAGAAATTGAAAATATAGGGCCTGGGATTCGAACCCTGGTCCCTTCGATTGCACGAATTCCCTTACACCACCCAAGTTGCTTGTTCATTCGAAATATCTGAAACTTTCTTTGGGTCCTGCAAATTAGTTAGTTTGTCACTAAACAAAACAGAAGACATTCCATTCGAAAACAATCCCTGAACCCGGATCTGGGGTTGTTTCGATTTGCAATAGCCTGTATCATCGGTTTTGAAAGTAACAAGCTTCGAAAACCCTATCCATGGTGTTCGAACATTTGGAAACTGTAACTTGCATACATTTTATTAAATTGCTCACAAATAACAATAAAAACCATGAACATGAAATCATGAGTTTAATTTAAGATTAATTGAGATTGAACATTTTTACCACTGGAGGCGTCTTGATCTATAATCTTGTGTGTGAGATGGCTGGGGCACGAGTGAGTGTGCGTCTGTGTGAACTTCAAGAACACGGTCGGATTGTTACAAAGGTATGGAGTTTTGACTACTTTGGATTTTGATGCTACTTTCTGGAACTTCGTGGGGCAGGCTGCATTTTTTGTGAGGCAGTATATGTGTGTCCTTTTTCTCTGAGATTATAAGGTTTATATAGGAAAGGGATTTTAGGTAAACATTTATGTATCAAATCTTGGTCCATTATGATAAAGAGATTTGATTTGATTTCTTCATAAAAACTTTATATATTTGATTCAATCAGGTGCCAATCAATTTTCATGCGTTACTGCCAGCCTATTATGAGTTGTTTGGGCCTCCAATATGATGGAAATCGAAAGATGACATGCCCCTACAGATCCATTTCCCTTCGAATTTTCTCTCTTCGAAGACTTTAAGCTCCAATTTGAATTACTCAGAGCTTTCCTCATCAGAACATTATTTCCTTCGAAAGCTCTGAATTCTAATTCGAATTGCACCAGCTTCAATATCATGGCTCCTTCGATTGATCCACCCTCTGCTTCGACTGCTTGATTTGAAGAAAATCACCCTAGTCGAATCAGCTCTTGTGGAGTTAGGAACAAACAAGGCAAGAATCTGGCCCTTAACTCAGGAATTGAAGCCACGATCAAAATTAAATTCTTGCCATATTTTCAAGGAAAACATGCCATTTTGAACTTTGGGTGAACCTGGACAGGTTACGATAGGTGTTTTGTTTGAATTTGACTTAAGGCTTTCATCATGGTTCCTTCGATTATGTCTCAAGATTTTCTCTCTTCGATGGCTTTGAACTTGACCAATCGAAGAATTATCTTATTGATTGGTCGAAGTGTTATTCTGCTCTCTTAGATGGTTTTGAACTTGACCAATCGAAGAATTATCTTATTGACTAGTCGAAGTGTTGTTCTCCTCTCTTCGATGGCTCTAAGTCCTGATTTTAATTTCCCAGAACTTCCCTTATCAGAACTTCTTCGATCAGCCCTTGTTCTCTTTGATGGTTCTGAGTTCTGATTCGAAGTGTTCATAACTTCCCTCATCAGAACATTTTTAGATTAAGACACCTATGCACTAATATGCCATTCGAAGGATACTTTGCTCTGATATGCCAATCAAAGGCAATTCTGATGTTCCAGTCGAAGGACCCTCTGATGTTCCAATCGAAGGACACCTTGATGTTCCAGTCGAAGGACACCCTGATGTTCCAATTGAAGGAAACTCTAATGTTCCAATCGAAGGACATTTCGTTCATCTTCAAATTTTACTTTCCTCAAGCCAAAGTTTGCAACCACCCATGTAAAAGAAAATCTTGAAAGAAAATGAGAGGGAAAATTTTGGGGTACAACAGCTGTCCCTGTTCAATCTTCTTAGACCTGAGAATGTAGATTGGCTTGTCTGCCTTTCGTGATCTGAAGGTGGAAGATGATTGAACACTAGAGTGCCCAGAAATTTTCACGCATCTGAAGTGATATTGTTGGTTGATAATATTGGGAATGGGCTTACAGATGCCATTTGGAAAGGATGACGGAGAGTCGCCGGAGATGGGCTTAAAGATGCCATATAGAGAATATGTTGATTTCATGAGAGATTCCTTTGTGGGGATTCATGTTCCTGTCGTTTGAGGAGGACTCCGTTGGGGAATGTTGGTCTATGTCTTGGGAAATAGAGTCTAGGAGCTTCAATTATCCATTACTCTACTGGGGAGTTATCTCTTGACTGAAGAGACGAAAGTGAGTTGTTATCTGGTCGGGATCCAGGCTTCACAGCGACTTGTTGAGGATAATAAGGTTGACTATTAACTGGTCATATTCTAGGCTTCGTAGAAACCTATTGGGGAATATGAAATTAACTACTATCTAGTCAGTTCCAAGCTTCGCAGTAATTGTAGACATTGAACTGTTATCTGGTCGTATCTAGGCTTCAGTGATTTGAAGAAATTAAGATGTTTTCTGGTCGGGTCCAGGCTTCAACTTGAATCTGAAGTATATCATTATCTGGTCGGGTCCAGGCTTCGGTGTCATAAGTTATACTATCATCTGGTCGGGTCCAGGCTTCATAGTAATTAACAAAATAAACTGCTTTCTGGTCGGACTCCAGGATTTACAGTATCTTTAATCGGATAAGAATAAGAAAATGTTAGGGTCGATTTGACTGAACTAGAGAAAGTATCTACCGGAAAAGAATCAGAATAAAATCATTGGTCGATTTAAACTGAACTAGCAGAGGTCTTGAAACCGGAAAAGAATTAGAATAAAATCATTGGTCATTTAAAATGAACTAGCAGAGGTCTTGAATTATCTTCAACTGGAATAGAATTAGAGAAATCTTAGGGCCAATTTAACTGAACCAGAGAAGTCTTTAATTGTCTTTGACTGGGCAAGAATCAGAAAAATCTTAGGGTTGATTTAACTAAACCAGAGAAAGTGTCTATTGGAAATGAATCAAAATAAATTTGGTCGATTTAAACTGAACCAGCAGGGGTCTTGAATATGATCTTCTAAAGAAAATGCTGGAATAGCCTTTCGTCAGAGTTAACCTTTGAAAAGACTGTCAGGTCATATAACTAGTTTGTGATGTTTGTTGATTGATCTTTCCTGAAAGGTAAAGAGTTAGTCATATGCAATGTCATGATGTATTAAATTGATTGTGTAATGATGTTATCACAATGAGATTATGTTGTATGTAATATGTGTTCCATGATGTATGAACATGGAATGATGTTGCGAATTTTCCTAGTCTGGAAAAATAAATCCTTGACTACTGTTGGAGAGTACTGGGAAGCTGAATCCCAAACTGCTTTATTGTAGATGAGGAAATTGGTTCTTTCATTTTTGGAATGATGAATGGAGAATATTTATCAGGGATTTCCTCTTTGCGTTTGGGGATACTCTGTCGGGGATCTCTGACTTCTGCTCGAAAATGTTCCGCCAGGGAGACGATGCTATGCTGGAAGATCTCACCAATGTAGAGAAATAAACTCCGTTAGGGGATGAACTTCCTAAGCTAGAGAAATAAACTCTACCTGGGAAGGAAAGCTCTGTGCACTGCCTGAGGATTTTGAGGAATCCTGAGAAGTTTGACGACTTTAATGATGTTGGAGCAGTAGTTGGAAATTCATGTCCTGTCGGGGATACAAGAATAACTGACATCACTAGGTTGTAAGCTGAGGATATGGTGGCGACTTTTTAGTAAGATGCCCTTGCCTCTATACCTTCTGTAGAAAGTACCTGCGGACACTTTGTGGATGGATCTATGTCGTGATTGTACTTGAAGATGTGTTGAAATATGTGTCAGAATGATATCCGTCTCTGGATCGTATCTGAATTGTATTTGGAACATGTATTGAATGAGTGTCAGAATGACATCCTTCTCTAGATCATGTCTGAACTGTACTTGGAACATGTGTTGAATGAGTTTCAGAATTACATTCGTCTCTGGATCGTATCTGAATTGTACTTGAAAAGAATCTGAATAAGTATCAGGATAACATCCGTCTCTGGACCGTACCTGAACTGTTTCTAGAAGAGATTCTGAATAAGTATCAGGATAAAATCTGTCTCTGGATCGTACCTAAATTGTTTCTAGAAGAGAATTTGAATAAGTATCAGGATAACATTTGTCTCTAGATCGTACCTAAACTGTTCCTAGAAGAGAAATCTGGAAAAAGTATCAGGATAACATTTGTCTCTGGATCTTACCTGAAACGTTTCTGGGAGAGAACTCTGGATTATGTATCAGGATAACATTTGTCTCTGGATTGTACTTGAACTGTTTCTAGAAGAGGACTTGGTTTATTTATAATGTTTCTGTTTGGAATTCTTGTTTAATTGTTTTTGAGAAGAAATCTGCCCGGGAACATTGATTTTGCTTAATTGCACGTGATTCGTTGCTGGAATTTATGTCTAATGCCCCAAGAGATTCAGATGGAGATCTGCCCCTGGCTATTTGGAATTTTTGAGAGATTCCTTAAATATTAACTTGACTACCCTAGATGATGGACAATGATCATGTCGTGCCCCTTGGTTGGAAGTGTTTTTCCACTTGAGGTGAACCTTTTCATTGAGAAAGATTTTGTTCACTAGATATTTGTCATGTGAATTTCTATGTTGTCGAACAGATAACTATATGCAAACAACGATATTCAAATAATGCAAAGTTTATGCTTGTCTTGAAGTTTTTGAAAATTCATTTTTTCAGTAAAACAAATTTTGCAAGAGGGTGATATCAACTCAGGATTTATAGCAAGTCCTACAGGAGTCAGGATACCTTTTGTAATAGTATGCTTTCGAACTAACTTATGCTTCAGTTAGGACTTTTAAGGGTTGTAGTGTGGCCTGGTTCACGTTTTAAGAAACAAAGGATAAAGGCTCAAAATCTATTTGTACCCAACTCATTCTTCATGATGTTCTTCAGTCCTATGCTCAGTTAATTGTGCGTTTAGATCCCGATTGAGTCTGACATCTTGTCCTTGATAATCTAGTGATGGTTCAAACACTGAAAGTTAATTTTGAAGAGGCAGACATTTTTGTAATCTTCTTTTTTGTTGAGGATTTATAGGAACCTCCTTTTTTGATTTTATTGTCCCGATCTTTTGCCTGAACTGTTTCTTTTGTGATTACAGTCAGCGGGATGCCCCGGTTTTTCTTAAGTCTCCTTCACAGTTTTTGACTTAATGGGATTTTATTTTGAGAGATAATGACTTCTTATTTTGATGATTACATGGAACCTATCATCGTCTTTTGATTTGGAAGGACGTCTTCGATGATATTCATTGTGTACGAAGTGGAAGATTGCGACTAAATGCGTGTCTGAATTGACTAAGAAACTACCCTGCCCCAGGTTATGATTAAGGGTTTTAATTTGTGTGAATTGAAAAACTCCAACTTCTTAAGCTCAAAGGGGTTGACTAGGGATTATCTTCCTTATAACTCCACTATTTGGGATTTGAAACAATGCTTGTACATCGTCAACAAGGTCTGTTCAAAAGCACACGTTGTGAGATTGTGGTATCGTTTTCGTCATCCTCCCTCTAAAGGCTTATAGATTTTTAATCGAGAGTCGAATATCACATAAAGAAAGCAAGAAAACAATTTAAATAAAATGACAATGAAATCATTCAAGAAAAACATATGCAATGCATTAATGGGAAAACCAAAGTTCGTCATGACAGTAATTATTTGAATAACAAATGAAATTACAAATGAAAAATGAAAAATGAACTGGACGTTCTCAATGATTTGGCCTAGGAGTAGTGATCACTTTGTGAAACTCTAGAAGGTCGAATTCAATCTCTTTGGTGTCAATCATATCCTGAATTTTGTTCTTCAGAGCCCAACAACCATTTGTATCATGTCCAGGACTATCAGAATGGTATGCACACCTTTCATTGGGGTGGTAACTAGGAGCAGAAGTATTGGGATTTTGCAGAGGAGCCTTTAACATAATCAAATTTGCCTTCAACATGTGTTGTAACGCTTGAGCTAGTGACATGTTGATTCTGGTGAATTTTCTCTTAGCTGTGACCTCTTTACGCTGATTCCCATGTTGGTGTCATTGCATAGACGTAGGATTAGAAACCAGTATTTCCCCCATATATTGAATGTGGTCATCTTCCTTATCACGGTCCTTCTGGTCATACACATCATTGGCTTCCCTCTTACCAGCAAATGGCTTCTTCTCAGCATTAGAAGATGCAACCATCGGGATCATCCCACTCTTGATACCACTTTCGATCCTTTTTCCAGTCAGAACCATCTCTGTGAACCCAAATGAGGAACTCCTAATTAGTAGATTAAAGAACGGGCCTGTCAGAGTGCCCATGAACATGTCTACCATTTCCCGATCATTCAGAGGAGGTTGTACCCTGCCAGCTAGAACCCTCCATTTTTGGGCATATTCCTTGAAGCCTTCGCTAGAACCCATAGAAATGCTTTGAAGTTGTGTACGAGTCGGAGCAAGGTCAGCATTGTATTGGTATTGCTTGTAGAAAGCAGCAGCCAAGTCTTCCCAGGTATGAATGTCTGTTCTTTCTAGCTGATAGAACCATTCCATTTGTGTGCCAGCTAAACTTTCTTGGAAGAAATGGACCCATAACTTCTGGTCAGCAGTGTGAGGCTGGATCTTTATGACATATGATCACAAGTGAAGTTTAGGACAAGAGACGCCGTCATATTTGGCGAACGTGGGAACCTTGAATTTTTGTGGGATGATCACGCCAAAAACTAGCCATAATTCTTCAAAGTCCAAGCCAGGTATCTGCTGAATCTCCATAGCATTGAGGTGATCCTCCAGCTGAAGGTATTTATCATCAGCAGAAGGATATTGCTCCTCAGGATAATCAGCTTCTTCTTCATCAGCCTCGGGGTTGTTATCTTCTTCATGATTATCTCCCTTATTTGATGGAGTTGAAAGATCTAGAGCTCCTTTAACCGGTCCTCTGAGTCTTATTCCCATATTCAAGATTCCATCCGGTTTCTTTGCCTTCTTTTTCTTCTCTTTGATGACGAGAGCTTTCAGTTCTTCCTGCCCCTGGGCCAAAGCCATGAACATTTGTTGAAACTGAGCGTTTTGAGCTTGAAGGTCTTTTACTGTTTGTTCAAGGGCCATTCCTTTTACTGAAATAAACAGCGAAAATATGAGAAACCTGTACTGGAAGACCTGTTATGAAATGGCATGCACGCAATGTTTTCAAGGATCTCGCGAGGTAAATAAGAAAATGTCAAAAGTTGAAATTTGCAGCTTTGATTGAAGAACTTCGTATTGTTGAGTGTCCTTATACGAGAGTCAAGCTCACCATATCAAGTGGGTCATAGACCCTGACTCAAGTTGTTGAGTTTTGATCTTTTGACGGTATTGGCTAGAGGAAAATAAATCCCCTTTCCCCTTGCTAAACGTCTGATTTATCATAACTTGCATCACAAACCCTTGAGATCCTTGAAATGGTTAAGGAAATGTTGTGGCATGATGTTATGATGTGTATGCTATGCGTTAAGAAAAAGTGTAAAGTTATGAAGGCAAGTGAGTCTAAGAAGTCCAGGTTACTGGATAATGACTGTAAACAAATCCTGCATGGAGATCATGTTGTTAGATAAAAACCCTGCAAGTAGCTCAAGTTGAAAGCAAACAAATCACACAAGCAGCCTTAGGTTTACGCTTGCATATGATTTGTAGGTAAGTACCCTCTTGAAATTTAGTTGGCTCAACATGTCCTATCAATAGTAACCGGGTTCTAAGGAGTCTCAATATCACTGATCTTTCTTTATCGAGCGTTATTTCAGCTTAGCAATATTTTCTTGCGTCTGAAACATCTCGAAAGTCCAATCTCAATGAGTGTAGTATCGAGTATCAACTGATTCCTAGCTTTACACTGAGGCCGGCTATCTCACTACTTTCTAATGGGCAAGTTTGTTCAACTAAGGCTCTAAGGTTCGTTAGTGCTTCATGACACCATGCGGCGGCCCCGTATTCTCCTCGATTCAATACAAGGAATACCGGTACCAACCAAAGTGTCACACCAACATAGCTATTGCTTCAACCATATCAGTCTGCGCCGTACAGTCACCACAATCTATTGTTGTTTACCTAAAAAGATGCCCTAGATCCTGGTATAGGATCTATAGTATCCCAAGAAAACCTTTAAAAGTAAAGCAATCAAAATAAACAAGGAAAGAAATTTAGAAATGAACTAGACCCTAAGGTAAACCCCACTTTTTAAAATATTCCCCAGCAGAGTCGCCAGTTCTGTGATACAGTGGCAGAACCGACTGTTATATTGGTTTTGCGTTTTGTATTTGTAAATGTGAGGTAAGCAAGATTCACCATCGACTTTTCTTTTATCCAATAAATGAAAGGGTGAAAAGAACAGAAAAAGACCTTTTTCGAGATTTTCTGAGTAAGGGGATAGATTATGGAAAGGGAAGGTGTTAGCACCCTTTCCATTTGTGGTTTTCCACGGGCTCTTAGGTACTTTTTTCATTTTTGAAAATTTCTTTCTTGTTTGTGTGTTTTGAAAAGTTTGTTTGCTTTATGATAACTCTTGTATCAGTCCTCAAGAGTGTTGATAAAGCGTTTTTTTTAAATGTTTTGAAAGTGTAGTGTGAAAAGGTTATTTTTTGAGCAAGTACCTAACAGTTATCTACCTACTCTAAAAAGGAGTTCTTTTCCTCCTTTCCTTTAGATAGTGTTATCCTACTATTAGTGAGTAGGTAGCCCTAGTCATTGGATGTTTGAGGGACAATCGAAGGGACGTTTATGGTCACTAAGGAAACTGGGCAAGAAATTTTAGTAATTGTCCTAAAGTTCCAAGATCACTTGTTTAACTAAGGCGGCGTTGAAAGGGTCATCGAGGGACTTGTGATCACTTGAACTAAAGAACAACCACTAAAAATTCTCATGTTTCAAGAATTGTGACCGTTTCCGAAGGCAACCGAAGTGGGAGATACCCTAGGAGTGAGCATGTGCAAGTGTATTGATTCAGTTCATTTATCTTGGAATTTAGGGTTATCTAATCATTTTCTTTTCAGTCTTTTTCATGAAATCCTATTAATCTAAGCAATTAACAGTAGTAAAAATGATAAAGCAAACATAAATGTACTACGCTATTAGAGGGCTTCGGAGAGGGGGATACATAACCAAAACTTTGGGGATAAAAACAAAAAAATGAAACATAAGTTAAAAGCTATTGCAAACTGTGTACATATACAATAATTGAAAAGAGCAATGAACGGAGAATAATAAATGCGCGAATATTAAAACGGGAACAAGTTAAAAAACCTAAAAAAATCTAATTGATTTTAGAAAAATATTTTTGGTATTTTATTGAGAAAAGATTTGAAATTTTTAACCTAATTTCTAATTAATTTTAATTTAGAAAACAAAGGGTTAAAATGATTAAATAATTAATTTATAAAGTCAGCATAATAAAAATACTATACCTAATGCTTTTTATTATTTTTTATTATTTTTTATGTTATGGTAAAAAAAAGAGATAACATAAATAAAACAACACAGTCGAAGGACCCGGCAGTGAATAAAAAGGGGGAAATTTTGAAAAAGGCAAGCCTGGATCGAAAAGAGCCTGAGTTTCTTTTCGATCCAGAAGGCTAATTGAAGGCATCGTTCGAGGGCCTTGGGGAGCTAGATCTGCAAGCAAATTTGTTAGAAATTGAAAATATAGGGCATGGAATTTGAACCCTAGTGCCTTCGATTACACGAATTCCCTTACACCATCCGAGTTGCTTGTTCATTCGAAATATATGAAACCTTCTCTGGGTCCGGAAAATTAGTTAGTTCGTCACCAAACAAAACAGAAGACGTTTCATTCGAAATCAATTCTTGAACCCGGATCTGGGGTTATTTCAATTTGCAACAGCCTGTATCATGGGTTTCGAAGGTAACCAGCTTCGAAAACCATATCCATGGTGTTCGAACATTTGGACACTGCAACTTGCATACATTTTATTAAATCACTTACAAATAACAATCAAAAACCATGAACATGCAATCATGAGTTTAATTTAAGATTAACTGAGATTGAACATTTTACCACTGGAGGCGCCTTGATTTGCAGTCTTGGGTGTGAGATGGTTGGGGCACGAGTGAGTATGCGTCTGTGTGAACTCCAAGAACGCGATCGAAGTGTTGCAAAGGTATGGAGTTTTGACAACTTTGGATTTTGATGCTACTTTCTGGAACTTCGTGGGGCAGGTTGGGTTTTTTGTGAGGCAATATATGTGTGTCCTTTTTCTCTAAGATTATAAGGTTTATATATGCAAGGGATTTTAGGTCAACATTTATGTATCAAATCTTGGTCCATTATGATAAAGAGATTTGATTTAATTTCTTCATAAAAACTTATTATATTTGATTCAATCTGGTGCCAATCTATTTTCATGCGTTATTGCCAGCCTGTTATGAGTTGTTTGGGCCTTCAATATGATGGAAATCGAAAGCTGACATGCCCCTACAGATCCATTTCCCTTCGAATTTGTTCTCTTCGAAGACTTTAAGCTCCAATTCGAATTACTCAGAGCTTTCCTCATCAGAACATTGTTTCCTTCGAAAGCTCTAAATTCTAATTCGAATTGCACCAGCTTCAATATCATGGCTCCTTGGATTGAGCCACCCTCTGCTTTGACTGCTTGATTTGAATAAAATCACCCTAGTCGAATCAGCTCTTGTGGAGTTAGGAACAAACAAGGCAAGAATCTGGCCCTTAACTCAGGAATTGAAGCCACGATCAAAATTGAATTCTTGCCATATTTGCAAGGAAAACATGCCATTTTGAACTTTGGGTGAACCTGGACAAGTTACGATAGGTGTTTTGTTCGAATTTGGCTTAAGGCTTTCATCATGGTTCCTTAGATTAAGTCTCAAGCTTTGCTCTCTTTGATGGATTTGACCTTGACCAATCGAAACATTATCTTATTGACTGGTCGAAGTGTTGTTCTACTCTCTTCGATGGTTTTGAACTTGACCAATCGAAGCATTATCTTATTGATTGATTGAAGTTTTGTTCCGCTCTCTTCGATGGCTCTAAGTCCTGATTCTAATTTCCTAGTACTTCCCTTATCAGAACTTCTTCGATCAGCCTTTGTTCTCTTTGATGGTTCTGATTCGAAGTGTTCAGAACTTCCCCAATCATAACATTTTAGATTAAGACACATATGCACTTATATGCCATTCTAAGGATACTTTGCTCTGATATGCCAATCGAAGGAAATTTTGATGTTCCAATTGAAAGACCCTCTGATGTTCCAATCGAAGGACACCCTGATATTCTAGTCGAAGGACACCCTAATGTTCCAATTGAAGGAAACTCTGATGTTCCATTCGAAGGATATTTCATTCATCTTCAAATTTTACTTTCCTCAAGCCAAAGTTTGCAACCACCCATGTAAAAGAAAATCTTGAAAGAAAATGAGAGGGAAAATTTTGGGGTACAACACCTTGGCATGGGCTTCAAAGCACAGCAGTAGGGCCAGCATTGAGATTTTTGAAGGGGTCTTCCCCAATTGTTCTACGAAATTATAATCACTTTTCCTGATTATTTTCAATATCTCTTCCATCTTCTTTTTAGAAGCCTCAAGAATGGCTTCTGGATGTGCCTTCGTCCGGACAGGCTCAACCAATACCTCTTTGCCCCGAGTCTCGGCAGACTCAGTAGCAGGGATAACAGTAGGACTAATAGTAGGAGCAGCAATAGGAACAATCATAGGAGTAGTAATGGGAGTATTAACAGGAGCAGCAGCAGGGATGATCACAGGAGTAGCAACATTTTTAGGAGAGATCTCGGGAGAGAAAACTCTTATGCTTCTTGTTATCTTATTGGTCTCGACGATATTACTAATGTCAGGATCAGAGTCTTTAGCATCTTTGTCTTTAACAACCAGCAAACCTTGCTTGACGCCATGGTAGTAAACGTCAGCACCATAATTCCAAGGAACAACTTTGTCTAAGGAATATGGTATAGGTCCAGGAAAAGTAATTATCAACGAAGCAACTTTTGGAACAGATGTAATCCTGACAGGTCTTTTGGAGGAGACCTTGGGAGGATTGGCAAAAATGGTAATGATAGAAACATCTTCACACGGAGCGCTTGCAACTGGAGTCTTCTCAAACATAATTTCTTTATCATTCATCAGGCGCTGAACACCTTCCTTCAACAAATGGCAACCATTAGATAGAGATAAACATACGTGGCAACCTTCACCATAACACGGAAATAAACCGGCTTGCAAGAGATTCTTTTTAACAGTCAGGAGTGGAGTAGCTAGTATATCAACAGAAGAAACAAACATGTCAACATCAATAGCATTAACACCACGGTCGTGCTTGGGCATAGGGGCAGTTATAACATTAGGAGTCTCAGGAGCGTCAAATTCAATCTATTTTGCCTCAATCAAATCTTGCACCTTGTTCTTCAATGTCTAACAGTCGTTTGTATCATAGCCTGGACTTTCAGAATGGTAGCCACACCGAGCATTTGAATTGTAGCAAGGAGATGCAGTGTTGGGATTTTTGGGAGCTTCTCTCAGGGTAACTAGATTGGATTTCAGCAAATGTGGCAAAACTTGAGACAAGGTCATATTAATCCGGGTAAACTGTCTTTTGGGATTATCTGTTCTGGACTGATTATTCTATTGTTGAGTAGCTTCAAGTTTGGATATCATTACAGCTCCCACCGTTGGATGGTGTCCGGTTCTGCCCTGAATTCTCTGGTTGTAAGCAACACTAACCTCTTTCTTTCCCATAAGAGGCCTCTTTCATGCACTTGAAGAGGCATCTTTTTTAATCTTACCATTTTTAATACCAGCTTCCACTCTTTCTCCTATCAAGATCAGCTCAGTAAACCCAGCTGAAGAGCTTCCAATCAGATGGTTAAAGAATGGCCCAGATAATGTGGGCAAGAACATGTCCATCAACTCCCTATCAGACAATGGAGGTTGGACTCTTCCCGCAAGGTCTCTCCATTTCTGGGCATAATCTTTAAAGCCCTCACTAGAACCCATAGACATGCTTTGAAGTTGTGTACGAGTTAGAGCGAGGTCAGCATTATATTGGTACTGCTAGTAGAAAGCAGCAGCCAGATCTTCCCAGATACGGGTGTTGGTTCCCTCTAGCTGATAGAACCATTCTAATTGAGTCTCTGATAGACTTCCTTGAAAGAAATACACCCATAAATTCTTGTCAGCAGTGTGTAACTGGATCTTCCTAACATAAGACCTGAGGTGCAGCTTAGGACATGAGACCCCATCATATTTTGCAAATGTGGGCACTTTTAACTTTTGCGAGATAACCACTCCAGAAACCAACCCTAGCTCTTCGAAATCCAGGCCAGGTACCCTTTGAACTTCTATGGCATTGAGACGGCCCTCTAGCTATTTGTACTTATCATCAGCAGGAGGGTATTGTTCCTCGGTGTAATGAGCTTCATCTTCTTCAAACTCCCTTGTATTATGGTCTTCTTCTCTTGGCTCTCCTTCCTGATTGTCTCTCTCTTTTGACGGAGTTGCGAGCTCTAAAACTTGCCTCACTGGTCCTTTGAACCTTCTTCCCATATTTAGAACACCCACTAGCTTCTTTTTCTTCTTCTTATCCTTGAGAATCAGAGCTTTCAAATCTTCTTGTCCCTTAGCCAGATTCAGGAACATTTCTTGGAATTGAGAATTTTGTGCCTAAAGCTCCTTAACTGTTTCTTCAAGAGCCATTGCTGAAATAAACAGCGAAGAAGATAAGAAGCCTGTCCTAAAACCTATTTATGCAATGATATGTATGATATATGTATGCAATGTTTTCAACGATTTCTAAGACTTAAATTTGCTTAGCCAAAGGGAAAACAAATGTTAATTGCATTAAGAAGTTTAAGCAGTTACAACGATGCCTCTTGCGCTTACAAAGGAAATAACAAAGCAAAAATGAACTCTCAAAGAAAAAAGGGACTCAAGCTTCCCACGGGAGCATCCTCTTTGGTGCAATGTAGGCATTTATACTCTTCTGTTTGTGAAGTAGCCTGGTGAGCTCTAATACTTTCTTCTCACTGACATAGAATTGGGTTTCAAAGGTATCATGTTGCTCTTTGAGTTGAATCTGGGGTTTTTGTAACTCCTCAAAATTAGTTGGCATGTCAGGATGAAGAACAATGTAAGGAATATCCCCCTCAGCAACTGGCTCCATGATGATGGGTAGAATGGCTTTATAAGGCATCCTGAGACATTGAGCACAGGCTCGTACCCACTTAAGATAAGGCTCCAAAGGAATGGAGTTCTTATGCCCTAGTGTTTTGCTATCAAATTTGTTCACCATGCCCCAAGGTCTTATAAACCTATGACGATAACCCTGAACATCATCCTCATAGTCGAATACGATTCCTTGGACAAGTGTATCATGAGGACCATCCCTCCTAGCATAACAAAACTGTCGCAACATCAAACAAGGATTATAAGTGATTCCTACCGTAATACCTAGGAGAGGGACATTAGGGAATTCCGCATAGTGGTCAATGATGGTAACATTCTCCAAGGATCGAGGACACCAATGAATGTCCGAATGTGTGAGGGAAATTAACCTATTAGACCATCTCATGCCCTGCTCATTCTTCAACACAGATCGAGGCAGGTGAGAAATAAACCACCTACCCTACAGAGGAGTGAAACACAACACGGTCCCTCTTCTCTTTACAGTGCAAGTATGCAGAGAGTGTAGGATGTCTCCAAGTAAAGTTGGCACCGGATTATGAGACAGAAAAACCTTAACCACATTCACATCTATGAGTTGGTCTGGATTAGGAAATAGTACCATCCCATAGATGATAAGGGCCAACACTTCTTCAAAATCTTGTAAATCCAGGGTATCCCAAAAATGGTGAGCCTTCTCAAATAGAAACTTAGCTAGAAACCCTTTGACGCCTCTTCTTGTTTCCCAATTTGCCACTACATCGGACCGTTATAAGGACGGAGTGTGAGCAATCTCTTCAGGTTTTAGGTCTCTTTTCATACCATTGAAGGGTAACTAATCAAGAATGGGCACCCCCAATAACTGAGAAAACTCTGTCATCGTAGGCAACAATTGGTAATCAGAAAGGGTGAAGCAGTGATGTAAAGGGTCGAAGAATTGAAAGAGCACTTTCAATATTTCTTCATTAGGGCTTGAGGTGACCAGATTGAGAATTTTACCATGTCTTTCGGTGAATGGAGAGTGTTGTACCCCAAAATTTGCCCTCCCATATTCCTCAAGATTTGTTAAGAATTATCTTCAAATGGTTCAAGATTGCTCAAGGATTGCACAGTCCCAATACCTCCTAAGCCAGCTGAAATTAGGGTTTTGGTTCTTTCAAGGAATTTGAGGTTTTCAATGGTTTAATCAAGTATCATATGCCTATAAACATTCTCAAGAACCTACATACCAAGTCTCAAGACTCACAGTGCCAATTTGCACAGTCAAAAGCCTCATTTGATCCACAGTCAACTGCAGGGGCAAAATGGTCATTTTACAGTCAAAAGTCAAAAATTTTGGTCAACATCTTATTTTGAGTCCACAATCATCATTTTATCAAGTCTTGATCATGATTCCACAAGCATAGCTCAAAAATCATCAAGATGCAAAAAGTTACTATTTTTGGACAGTAGAAAAGTCAACTGTATCTTGACCAGGGCATAACTTTTTCATGGTTTATCAGAAAAATCCCATCCAATGCTCATTTTTAAGGGGATGCAATTTCCTACAATCCATCTTCACACTCCAAGTCCAAGAAATGCTCTCACAAGAAGTTATCAATTTCTACATTATAGGTCAATTTCAAAAGTCAACAAAAGTGCACTTTAAGTCAAAGACCATAACTTGAGATTGGTAAATCCAAATGACATGGGACCAAAGGCATTGGTTAGAGGACTGATACAAGAGTTCAATCGAAGTTTTAAAACAAACTTTTTCAAAACCCACAAACACAAGAAAAGCAAAACTTTTTGAAAACATGGTGAGCAAGTACCTAAGAGCCCGTGGATAACCACAGATAGAAAGGGTGCTAACACCTTCCCTTTCTATAATCTACCTCCCAAACCCAAGAAACATCTAGAAAAGGAATTTTGCTGTGCTTTTGTCCTTTCCTTGTTGGAGAAAATAAAAGACGGTGGCGACTCTTGCTTACCGCGACATTTTGTGAACCAACATTCCAAAACAGTCAGTTATATTTCCACCGATCACAGAACTGGCGACTCTGCTGGGGAGAAGACTTATAGGTGAGGTGTACCTTAGGATTATATCACCATGTTTTCAATTGTATGCCTTGAATGCTTTAATATTGTGGGCTTGTATCAGAGTTTTATAGATCCTAACCCGGATTTGGGGATACCCTTTAGAAGTAGCAACAAACTGTGAGGGAACTGTGCGGGGTATACCGACATGGTTGAAGCAGTTGCTACGTTGATGTGGCACTTTGGTGAGTACTGGTAACCCTTGAGTCAAGTCAAGGAGAGTACGGGGCCGCCGCATGGTGTCGCGAAGCATCAACTGACCTTAGAACCTTACTTGACCATCCTGGCCTCTTTAGGGGTAGTGAGATGACCGACTTTGGTGCAGTCCGAAGTTGGCAGATACTCGATACTACACTCATTGAGGGTTGTTTTCTTGGAATATTTTGGTCGCCAGTTAAGTGGCTAAATCAAAACAATGAACATAGAAAACAATCCAATGATATTGAGCTCCTTAGAACCCGGTTACTATTTGTAGGACAGGTTTTGAGCCAACTAACTTCAAGAGGGTACTTGCCTACGAACCCCATGCAAGCCTAAACCTAAGGACTTGTTTGCTTTGTGTGAATATGACTGTCTGTATATACACTTGATTACTTTTGCATCCATGTACATCATAACATCATAAAGCATCATATGCATTTGCTAACCACCTCAAGGGTTTGGATCTTCATCTTTGTTCTTGTTTTGTAGGACATGGAGTCTCTCCGCAGGAAAACAATTCAGGTCAACCTTGTAAGGATCCCACTTCAGCTCAAGGAGCTTACATCCAGGATTCCCGAGAACTCTCTTTTCAGTGAAAGACATGGTAGACTACTCAGCTTGGTCAACACCAACATTGAAGAAGATATGATAAAAGTTCTCTTCCAATTCTTTGACCCCCTGCACCACTGTTTTACATTCCCTGATTATCAATTGGTGCCTACTTTGGAAGAATTTTATCAACTTCTGAAAATTCCTATTCTTAGTCAACTACCCTACAACGGTACGGAAAAGGAACCAAAACTTGAATAGGTTACTCAAGCATTACATCTGCAACCATCTGACATCAAGGGGCATTGGGAAATCAGAAGTGGTATCAAGGGATTCTTGGCAAAGTTCCTGTTTGGGAAGGCACAAGAATGTTGGAATTCTCTTGATCTGCAAGCCTTTGAAGAGATTGTGGCACTCCTTGTCTATGGGTTGGTGTTGTTCCCAAATCCTGATCAACTTATAGATATAAATGTTGTCAAGATTTTCATGTCCAGGAATCCCATACCTACATTGCTTGGGGACATCCTCCACTCATTTTACACTCGAACAATGAGAAAAAGAGGTGTTCTCATGTGCTATACTCCTCTCCTGGCAAGGTGATTTATTTCTCACCTTCCGCAATCAGTTTTGAAGAACGAGCGAGGTTTAAGATGGTCACAACGATTGATGACTCTTACACATTCTGATATACATTGGTGTTCTCGGTCCAGAGAAAATGTCACTATCATAGATCGTTGCGGAGAATTTCCTAATGTTCCTTTACTTGGAATTAGAGGAGGCATTACTTACAACCCCTGTCTGGCTTTGAGGCAATTTAGATATGCTCTGAGGGATGGCCCTCATGACATGCTGATTCCTGACATAGTTTTTGACTTCGACAACGATGCGCAAGGACTTCGACAAAGGTTCATCAGAGCTTGGAGGATGCCTAACAAGGTAGATAGTAAGACACTGGGGCACAAGAATTCCATCCCCCTTGAGCCTTACCTCAAGTGGGTACGAACCCGCTCCCAGAAGCTTATGATTCCATATCCTCACATTCTCCCCGTGATCAAAGAGCCAGTTATGGAAGGAGAGGTCCCATACACCATCCTACATCCTGACATGCCAACATCATGGGAAGAAATGCAAAAGAGCTGGATCCAACTCAAGGAAGAACGGAATTCTCTTGAAGCCAGTTTACATGCCAGTGAGAAGAAGGTCTTGGAGCTCACCCACCTACTTCACGAGGAAAAGACCCTCAATACTTACATCGCTCCAAAAAGGATGCGCAATGTCTTTTTGCATTAAGTATTTTGTAATATTTCGCCCATGAGGCACTGATGTACTAAGCAAATTACTTCTTAATATGACGTGTGTTCCTTTTTGTCTGCAACGAATTTGAATTTTCGAACCCTTGAATGCATTGCATAAATAACATACCATTCATCATATGCATAACAGGTACTCTTTTTACAGGTCACTTATCTTCTTCGTTGTTTATTTCAGCAATCATCATGTCTAGCGAACCTTCCACTGAACAAGCTATCAAGGCCCTCCAGGCCCAGAATGCCCAGTTCCAAGAGTTGGTTATGAGCTTAGCCAAGGGTCAACAGGAGTTGAAGACCCTGATTCTGAAGAAGAAGAAGAAGAATAAGAAGAAGAGGACCGTCTTGTTCAACACTGGACGCAGATTTGGGAATGGCCTGCAGAATGAGGTTGATCTGACTACCTCATCTGTAGGAAAAGACAGTCCACAAGAGAGAAGGGTTCCTAGTCTCGTGGTCTCCGATAACGAGACAGATTATGATGAAGAACAGTACCCTCCTGCTGAGGATAGGTACAAACAGCTGGAGGACCGCTTAAGTGCTATGGAGATTCAGAATGTGCCCGGGTTGGACTTTGGAGACCTAGGCTTATCCTCTGGGGTGGTGATTCCCCACAAGTTTAAGGCACCTGCTTTTGCCAAATATGACGGAGCTTCCTGTCCTAAGCTGAACCTCCGGTCGTATGTAAGGAAGATCCAGCCCTACACAGCTGACAAGAATTTGTGGATCCATTTCTTCCAGGATAGTCTTTCAGGGACTCAACTCGAATGGTTCTATAAGATGGATGGAGCCAGTATTCGTAACTGGGAGGATTTGGCTACTGCATTCTATAAGCAGTATCAGTATAATTCCGACCTCGCTCCTACGCGTACCTAACTCCAGGGTATGTCACTAGGGACGGGTGAAGGATTTAAAGAATATGCTCAAAAGTGGAGAGACCTGGATGGCAGGGTGCAGCCACCTTTGATTGACCGTGAGCTCGTTGATATGTTCTTGGGGACCCTGTCTGGTCCATTCTTCAACCATTTGATTGGAAATTCTTCTGCCGGGTTTACAAACCTTATCTTGACTGGTGAGAGAATAGAAGCTGGTATCAAGTCTGGGAAGATACAGAAAGGTGCCTCCTCGAGCACTGAAAAGAAACCCTTCAAGAAAGAATCTATTGATGTCTATGGTTCAAGGAGACAGAATAGACCGGAACGCCGCCAAGCTGTCAACGTGGTGGTTATTTCAAAACCTGCTGCTGCTCCTCAGCATCATAACCAACAAAGGGGTGAGAGACCTAGAAGGCAGTTCACTCGCCTCAGCATGACCTTGTCCCAGATATTGCCGCAGTTACTGACAACCAATCTGGTGACTATAAAAGAAGCTCCGAAGGTGGTAAACACAACATCCCCAAAGTACAATCCTAACGCCCGCTGCGCTTATCACTCTGACAACCCGGGGCATACTACGGATGATTGTTGGGCTCTGAAGAATAAAGATCAGGACCTAATCGAGGCGCCCGAAAGGCCCAATGTTGTGACTGCTCCCATGCCCAAGCATGGAGCCAATGCTGTAGAGGAAGACATGCATGTAGCCTCTGTGGATGATATTGTTACTCCACTGTTGACTGTCAAGAGGAACCTGTTGCTAGCCGGTTTATTTCCGGGATATAGTGAAGGTTGCCATCTGTGTTCCGTTTCACCTACTGGTTGCCCATCTTTGAAGTCAGGTATCCAAAACCTGATGGATAATAAAGAAATCCTGTTTGAAAAGATTGTTGTTCCTGCTACCCATACTGAAGAAGTGTCCATTGTTACTATTTTCAACAATTCTCCCAAGGCTCCCTCAAGGAAGCCTGTCAAAATTGCGCCTGTTCAGAAGATTGCACCCATAATCATCACTGTTCTGGGGCCTATTCCCTACACCTCTGACAAAGCCGTCCTGTGGCACTATGGGGTAGATGTTTATGTGCTTGGAGTTAAACAAGAGTTTGATACTAGTACCGGCGTCAGCAACATCACCGGGCCTGCCAAAGTCACCCGCAGCGGTAGGCTTTTCTCACCTAATATTGCGCCTCCAACAATCCAGAGACCTACTGTCATCACACCTGCAAGTGTGCCTACTTCCCTTCCTGGTCAAGTTCCTATTTCTACCCATTCTGCCGAGTCATCTGACGCTCGGGGCAAAGGGATCGCTACTGATATGCCTGCCCAGACGGAGGCACCGAAGACAACCACTGTTGAAGCTTCCAAATAGGAGATGGAAGAGATTCTGAAGATCATTAAGAAGAGTCATTTTAATGTAGTTGAGAAGCTGAGGCACACCCCATCTAAAATTTCTATGCTATCACTGTTATTGTGTTCAGAGGCCCATGCCAAGGCTCTGATTACCTTCCTTAAGACAGCCCACGTGCCACAAGAGACGTCAGCTGATCAGTTCACCGACTGTATGGCCAATTTAACTGCTGATAATGGTTTGGGCTTCTCCGACGCTGATCTGACTGCTAAAGGGAAGAACCATAACGATGCCCTGCATGTCTCCATTGAATGCAGGGGCACTACTCTTGCACATGTGTTGGTTGACACTAGGTCTTCATTGAACGTCTTGCCCAAGAAAGCTCTAGACAGGCTGGATTGCGAGGGTTTGGAGCTAAAGCCGAGTAACATTGTTGTCCGGGCCTTTGATGGGTCTAAAAGAATGGTGCACGACGAGGTTGATATTCCAATCAGAGTTGGTTCTCAGGTCTTTGATTCAACATTCTATGTGATGGACATTCGACCGTCCTATTCTTGTTTGTCGGGTCGTCCATGGATCTATAAGGCTGGAGCTGTGACCTCCACACTACATCAGAAGCTGAAATACCCGGTCAAAGGGAAGATTGTGACAGTTCAGGGGGAAGAAGAATACATGGTCAGCCACCTCAACTCGTTCCGGTATATAGAGATGGATGGGGAATTCATTGAGACCCCATTTCAGCACTTTGAAGAGGTTCCTCAGACACTGGCATCAGCAGAGACTGTGATTGAAGATTCTCCGTTGAAGATGGCTTCCTTAAAGGATGCCCGGGCTGTTATTGAGAAGGGTGAGTGTGCAAACTGGGGCCGACTTCCTGATTTCACTCAGAAGACTGACAAGTTTGGTTTGGGTTTCACTGCAGAAGCTCAGAAGGTTGTTCGTCGTGCAAGGATTGGAAGACCTCCTGTGTTCATCAGCAACTCGGGAGTAAATGCCATTGAAGATGACATGGAGGAATCTGAATTCGACAGCTGGATCTACCCTACGACCAACGGTGGACCGAACAACTGGACTGCGAAAGATTTCGTCCCTATTACTTTTGTGAATCAGTAATGAACTCCTTTGTTTTGAATTTGTAACAGACAATATTGTGAAACTTTATGGCCCGGTGTCTTACCCGGGCCACCGTGGCTTCATTTGTAAGGGCTTTTGTGTGTCATTTTCATATATCATTAATAAAAGCATTGGACGTTTTTTGCATTTCAAATCTTGCGCTCCTTGTCTTTCTTTATTATATATTGCAAAACAGCTATTTACACACACTCACATATACAGGTCCCAATCCACTCTGGATCTCACTGGTAACAACTCTGTTATTGCCAGTTATGACTTCGAAAATCCGATCAACTTAGCCGAAGACGAAGGTGAAGATGATTGCGAAGTGCCGGGTGAGCTTGCAAGACTGTTACTCCAGGAAGAGAGGGCCATTCAGCCACATGAAGAGCCAGTGGAAATGGTAAATCTGGGTACTGAGACAGACAGAAAGGAAGTCAAGATTGGTTCCAATCTGGAGTCTAGTGTGAAACAACGGTTGATTCAGATGCTGCATGACTACGTGGAAATCTTTGCCTGGTCTTACGAAGATATGCCTGGGTTGGATACCTACATTGTGGTTCATCACCTGCCTACCAAGGAAGAATGCCCTCTGGTAAAACAGAAGGTTCGCCGTATGCGTCCAGAGATGTCCGAGAAAATCAAAGCTGAGGTTATGAAACAATTCGACGCCGGTTTTCTAGCAGTAACTTCTTACCCTCATTGGGTTGCCAATGTGGTTCCGGTATCAAAGAAAGATGGTAAGGTCTGAATGTGTGTTGACTACAGGGATTTGAATAGGGCGAGCCCTAAGGATGACTTCCCTCTGCCTCACATCGACGTTCTGGTTGACAACACTGCTCAGCATAAGGTATTCTCCTTCATGGACAGCTTCTCCGGTTATAATCAAATCAAGATGGCTCCTGAAGACATGGAGAAGACCACTTTTGTTACTCAGTGGGGCACCTTCTGTTACAAGGTCATGCCTTTTGGGTTGAAAAATGTTGGGGCAACCTACCAACGTGCCATGGTTGCTTTATTTCATGACATGATCCATCATGAGATTGAAGTATACGTCGATGATATGATTGCAAGGTCCCAAACTGAGGAGGAACACCTTGACCATCTGCAGAAGTTGTTTGACCGGTTGAAGTTGTACAAACTGAGATTAAACCCGAACAAGTGCACCTTCGGAGTGAGATCTGGAAAACTGCTAGGCTTCGTCGTGAGCGACAAAGGCATTCAAGTGGACCCTGCCAAAGTGAAATCCATACAAGAGATGCCAGTTCCCAAGCTGAGAAGGAAGTCAGAGGATTCTTAGGACGACTAAACTACATTGCCCGATTCATCTCGCACCTAACTGCTACTTGTGAACCAATCTTCAAGCTACTGAAGAAAGATCAAGTAGTACGTTGGAACGATGAATGGCAGGCCGCTTTCGAAAGAATCAAAGAGTATCTCCAAGAACCACCCATTCTTATGCCACCGGTTGAAGGGAGACCTCTAATCTTATACTTGACAGTACTGGACAACTCAATGGGGTGTGTGCTGGGGCAGCATGACGAGTTTGACCGAAAAGAGCACGCTATTTATTACCTTAGCAAAAAGTTTACCGACTGTGAGACCCGATACTCACTGCTCGAGAAAACTTGCTGTGCTTTGGTATGGGCTGCTCGCCAGCTGAGACAGTATATGTTGACTCACACTACTCTGTTGATTTCAAAAATGGATCCAATCAAGTATATATTCGAAAAGCCTGCCTTATCCAGAAGAATAGCAAGATGGCATATGATCTTGACTGAATATGACATCCAGTACACGACTCAAAAAGCAATCAAGGGAAGTGTGTTGGCAGACCATTTGGCACATCAGGCAGTGGATGACTACCAATCTATGAACTTTGAATTTCCAGACGAGAATATCATGATAGTGACTGATTGTGAAGTACCTGGACCGGATGAAGGACCCGAGGAAGGATCCCGATGGTCTATGCACTTTGACGGAGCCTCAAACGCTTTGGGTAATGGCATTGGCGCTGTGATCATATCTCCTAAAGGCTCTCATACTCCACTTACCGCCCGGCTATGTTTCAACTGCACCAACAATATGGTGGAGTATGAAGCATGCATCATGGGTATTCGAGCTGTAATTGACCTAAGGATCAAGTTTCTGAGTGTCTTCGGAGATTCCGCTCTCGTGATCAGTCAGATCAAAGGCGAGTGGGATACGAAACACCCAAATCTTATTCCTTACAAGGAGTATGTATTGACATTGATTCCCCATTTCGAGGAGATAACCTTTGAACACTTCCCAAGAGAGGAGAATCAGTTGGCGGACGCGCTGGCTACGATGTCTTCTATGTTCAAAGTCAAATGGGACAACGAGGCTCCCCGGATCATTATTTGGAAATTGGATGAACCTGCACATTGTTGCGATCTTGAGACCGAAGAGGTAACAGAAAAACCTTGGTATCATGAAGTAAAGAGGTACCTTGAAGCTCAAGAATACCCCGAGGGTGCATCTGTTAATGACAAGAAGTTCTGATAAGGTTCGCGCCAAAGTTCTTCCTCAGCAATGACATTCTTTACAAACGAAACCATGATTCAACCTTACTGCGTTGTGTGGATAAGACTGAAGCAGAAAGGATCATGGCAGAGCTGCATGAAGGCACCTCCGGAACGCATTCCAGTGGACATACCATGGCAAAGAAAATCCATCGGGCAGGATATTACTGGTCCACAATGGAAGCCGACTGTTATCAACATTCTCGAACATGTCACAAGTGCTAGATCTATGCTGATAAGGTGCACATTCCTTCGGTTCCTTTGAACGTCTTGACAGCACCTTGGCCTTTTGCAATGTGGGGCATTGATATGATTGGCGAGATCATACCTACGACATCCAACGGGCATCGCTTCATCCTGGTAGCAATTGATTACTTTACGAAGTGGGTTGAAGCAGCTTCCTTTGCCACCATAACCAAGAATGTCGTGGCACGGTTCATTCGGCATAACCTGATCTGTCGATACGGTGTACTGGAGAGGATCATTACGGATAACGGTACCAATCTTAATAACAAGATGATCATTGAGCTCTGCGAGCAATTCAAGATACAACACCACAACTCTTCTCCCTACCGGCCGAAGATGAATGGGGCTGTAGAGGCGGCTAATAAGAACATCAAGAAGATTGTGCAGAAGATGACAGTGACCTATAAAGATTGGCACGAGATGTTACCATTTGCTCTTCATGGGTACCGTACCTCAGCACGAACGTCAACAGGGGCAACACCCTATTCCTTGGTATATGGCATGGAGGCAGTCTTACCCATCGAAGTTCAGATACCCTCTCTCCGGATAATGAAGGATGCAGGTTTGAGCGAAGATGACTGGATCCAGACTCGGCTTGATCAACTGAACCTAATCGACGAAAAGAGACTCACTGCTATTTGTCATGGTCAGACGTACCAAAAACGGATGATCAAGGCATTTAACAAGAAAGTCAGACGACAAGAGTATCAAGTCGGGGACCTGGTAATCAAGTGCATCATTCTACCTCAAGGTGATCCCATGGGCAAATGGACCCCTACATACGAAGGGCCATTTGTGGTCAAGAATATCTTCTCAGGAGGAGCGATGATTCTAACCACCATGGATGGTGACAACCTTCCTCACCCCGCCAATGCAGACATAGTAAAAAGATACTACGCATGATTAAAGACCCGCTAGGTCGACTGGCCTAGGCAAAAATAAGGGCTTCCCGGCGAACCAAAAGGGTTCGGGCAAAAATAAGAGATGAAAATGAAAAAAATTTGTACACCCGGCAAGTCGAAAACCTGAAAAGGCGGCTTGGGCAAAAATGGGTATCCCGGTGGACTGAAAACCCGAAAGGGCGGTCCAGGCAAAAGTTAGGGATAAGCGTAATACTATGTCTCATTGGATCACCTCGCATCCAGACTTCGGTATCGACTATCAGGCTCAGACGGCACCAGTCAAGCAAATTCATCTTCAACTAATCAGCAAAGTGATGAGACGCTTGAAGACATAAAGGCGATAGCAGAGTCGGAACCCAGTGGGATTTTTCACATAGCTGTTTTGTTCCTTTTTTACAAATTGTATAAATTATGTTTTGTTCGGCGGCGCTCTCTTACTAGGACGTCAGCCTCTTGTATACAAAACGCCTATTTACAGGCAAATTTCAAAATCAATACAAGCTTACTTTTCCAGACAAATTGCAAATTGTTTTTCCTTTATCTGTGTTGTCCATCGAGGTACCAAGGTAAGTTCAGCTGAGGAATTCTACCAAGATACCTTCACTCCCCGCAGAGTAAGACAAGATTCAACAATACTCTCCCCAAGCAGAGTTGGTCTCCCATCAGCCCTAAAAAGGCACAGTATCCCCAGCAATTCAGCAATACTCTCCCCAAGCAGAGTTAGTCTACTGTCATCCCTAAAAAAAAGTTGGGTATCCCCAGAAGATCTTAATATTCCCTAGCAGAGTATATAGATATTTCCCAGCAAGCATCCCCGACAATCTTAATATTCCTCGACTGAAATATAAGATTGTTCCCCGGCGGAATCCAAGATACCCTCAGCGGAACCATTTCCCCAGCGCAGTCTGAAAAGCTTCCCCAACGGAGTTGAATCATCTTACCCAGTAGATTCTGGAAGCTTGTCCCCTGCAGAGTACAAATATCTCTCCCCAGCCATATTCGGATGTTATCCCCGCCAGAGTCTAACTGGGTTATCCTCAGCAAGTTGCAACGGAAAGATCATCCCCGGCGAAGTTCTTTCTATCCCCAGCGGAGTTCATCATCGAAATCCCAACAGAGCTTATCAACGGAGTCCCCAGCGGAGTTATCGTTAAAATCTCAGCGAAGCATCTCTTCCCTACAGAGTAATTCCCTGCAGAGTAATCTCTTCACCAGGTTTATTCCCCAACGGAGTCATCTTCTCCTACCGGTTTATTCTTGCAATCATCTTTGTTCATCATCCCCAGCGGAAACGAAGAACTCGACTCTTCAATATCAGCCCAGGATTTAACAAACTCCCCGGCATTTGTCAAGGATTTATTTTCCCAGACGAAAATACATTCATAAACATATCACATTTCACATCTCCTATTTACATACATGACAAAGTGCATACGACACGATCTCATGTTGAGAACATCATGCATTTCATACATCATGACATTGCATGCAACTAATGTTTTGCCTTTTCAGGAAAAGGTCAATCAAAAGATGATTACCATCAACCTTTCTTAAGTTCCAGATCAACACCTGTAACTAGCCAGGAAATATCTGTGGACGACTGATTGTAGATCTATACCTGAAACCAGAAAGGAAAGTTATCTACATGAAGAGATTGAAGATTAACACCTGTAACTAGCCAAGAAATATCTGTGGACGACTGATTGTAGATCTATACCTGAAACCAGACAGGAAAGTTATCTACATGAAGAGATTGAAGATTAACACCTGTAACAGGCCAAGAAACCATCTTTCTTTCTCAGGTCAGAGATTAATACCTGAAACCAGCCAGGACAACTATCTCCCCGACCACCCTTTCTTAAGTTCCAGATCAACACCTGTAACTAGCCAGGAAATATCTATGGACGACTGATTATAGTTTAACACCTGAAACCATACAGGAAAACCACCTATATGAACTGATTGTAGATCTATACCTGTAACTAGCCAGGAAAGTTATCTACATGAAGAGACTGAAGATCAATACCTGTAACAGGCCAGGAAACCATCTTTCTTTCTCAGGTCAGAGATTAATACCTGAAACCAGCCAGGACAACTATCTCATCGGCCAACCTTTTCAAGTTCCAGATTAATACCTGTAGCAAGCCAGGAAAAATCTATGGACGACTGATTGTAGATTAATACCTGAAACCAGACAGGACAACTATCTACTTGACCATCATCAGGCAACCCTACACCGTTTCCTTCTCTTTCAGATGCAGTTTTACACGGACTCATCATCAGGCAACCCTACACAGGTTCCCTCTTTCAACCTACCAAGTTACAATTCAACAAACATTTCCAGATGGCATCTTTAAGCCCATCTCCACAACTATCCATTACATTTCCAGATGGAATCTATAAGCCCATCCTTCTATCCATCATCTCTCCAAATGGCATCTGTAAGCCCATTCCCGACATCACATTGCTGATATTACACCATGCAAGTGCAAATTTCTGGGCACTTTAGTGTTCAATCATCTTCCACCTTCGGATCACGAAAGGCACGCAAGCCAATCTACATCCTCAAGTCTAAGAAGATTGAACAGGGGAAACTGTTGTACCCCAAAATTTTCCCTCCCATATTCCTCAAGATTTGTTAAGAATCATCTTCAAATGGTTCAAGATTGCTCAAGGATTGCACAGTCCCAATACCTCATAAGCCAGCTGAAATTAGGGTTTTGGTTCTTTCAAGGAATTTGAGGTTTTAAATGGTTCAATTAAGTCTCATATGCCTATAAACATTCTCAAGCACCTACATACCAAGTCTCAAGACTCACAGTGCCAATTTGCACAGTCAAAAGCCTCATTTGATCCACAGTTAACTGTAGGGGCAAAATGGTCATTTTACAGTCAAAAGTCAAAAAATTTGGTCAACATATTATTTTGAGTCCACAATCATCATTTGATCAAGTCTTGATCATGATTCCACAAGCATAGCTCAAAAATCATCAAGATGCAAAAAGTTACTATTTTTGGACAGTAGAAAAGTCAACTGTATCTTGACCAGGGCATAACTTTTTCATGGTTTATTAGAAAAATCCCATCTAATGCTCATTTTGAAGGGGATGTAATTTCCTACAATCCATCTTCACACTCCAAGTCCAAGAAATGCTCTCACAAGAAGTTATCAATTTCTTCATTATAGGTTAATTTCAAAAGTCAACAAAAGTGCACTTTAAGTCAAAGACCATAACTTGAGATTGGTAAATCCAAATGACATGGGACCAAAGGCATTGGTTAGAGGACTGATACAAGAGTTAAATCGAAGTTTTCAAACAAACTTTTTCAAAACCCACAAACACAAGAAAAGCAAAACTTTTGAAAACATAGTGAGCAAGTACCTAAGAGCCCGTGGATAACCACGGATAGAAAGGGTGCTAACACCTTCCCTTTCTATAATCTACCTCCCGAACCCGAGAAACATCTCGAAAAGGAATTTTGTTGTGCTTTTGTCCTTTCCTTGTTGGAGAAAATAAAAGATGGTGGTGACTCTTGCTTACCGCGACATTTCGCGAACCAGCATTCCAAAACAGTCAGTTCTATTTCCACCGATCAGAGAGCTCTCAGGAACCCTTGATGCTAATTCCTTGAGTTGAGGAGGTACCCTTATGAGGTTGACTTGCATAGTATTCCTGCGAGTGGATGCCATATCCTAAAAAACAACACAAAGATAAGTCCTAAAAATCCTTGAAATGGTTAGTATGATATGCCATGTTATGATGTTATGATATCATGATTATGCTAAGAAAACACAAATATAGAAAGCACAAGAAAATCACACAAAGACTTTAGGTTTAAAGCTTGCATGGGTTTTAAGGTAAGTACCCTCTTGAAGTTTAGTTGGTTCAACCTGTCCTGGAAAGTAATCGGGTTCTAAGGGATCTCAATATCACTGATATTTCCCACAAGTTTCGTTCCAATTGACAACTGACTTGCCACCAAACAAAACTCGGGAGTCAAATCTCAATGAGTGTAGTATCGAGTATCAACCGACTTTGGGCTACACCAAAGATAGCTATCTCACTACTTCCTAATGGCTAAGTTATTCAATTAAAGGTTCTAAGGTCAGTTGATGCTTCATGACACCACACAGCGGCTCCGTATTCTCCTTGACTACTCAAGGGCTCATGTACCAACCAAAGTGTCACAACAACGTAGCTATCGTTTAAACCGTGTCGATATACCCCGCACAGTCTCCATGATCTATTGCTACTTACCTAAAAGGTGCCCCAGATTCGGGTGTAGAATCCATAGTAACAACCCAAACAAACCCTCCAAGGATAAATCATACCATGCAAGAAATTAAAACCGTTTTAAAATGAACTAACTCTAAGGTAACCCCACTTTTTCCATTATCCCCAGCAGAGTCGCCAGTTCTGTGATACGATGGCAGAACTGACTATTAATATTGGTTTTGTGTTTTTGTTCTCAAATGTTGCGATAAGCAAGAGTCGCCACCGACTTTTATTTTATCCAAATTAAGCAAAGGGTGAAAAGAACAAAAAAAGACCTTTTCGAGAATTTTCTGAGTAAGGGGGTAGATTATGAAAAGGGAAGGTGTTAGCACCCTTTCCACCCATAGTTTTCTACGGGCTCTTAGATGCTAGCTCATGTTTTGAAAATTACTTGTGCTTTGCGCGTTTTGAAAAGTGTTTTTTTTAAAATGCCTTAGTGCGGCGATTTGCTTTATGATAACTCTTGTATCAGTCCTCAAGAGTGTTGATAAAGAGAATGTTTTTGAAAGTTGTTTTTGAAATATGTAAGTGTAAAAGTATGTTTTACTTGAGCAAGCATTTAACATCTATCTACTTGTACTCGAAAAGGTTTGTTCTTTTCCTCCTATCCTTTAGACAGTGTTATCCTACTATTAGTGAGTAGGTAGCCCTATTCTTTGGATGTTTGAGGGACAATTGAAGGGACGTTAAGGTCACGAAGGCAACTTGGCAAGGAATTTTAGTAATTGTCCTAAAGTTATAAGATCACTTTTAACCGAGGCAACATCGAGAGGGTCATCGAGGGACTTGTGATCTTTCAAACTAGAGGACAGTCACTAAAACTTCTCACATTTCGAGAATTGTGACCGTTTTCCAAAGTCAACCAAAGTGGGATATCCTAGAGGTGCGTATGTGCAATTGTGTTTGGTTCAATTATTTCTCTTGTGCATTTAGGTTTGCTAATGTTTTAATTTTCAGTCTTATCATACATGCCTAATTATTAACAGTTAATATGTTACAGAAAAATGTAAAGTGCAAAAATAAACCCTACGCTATTACATGGCTTCAGGGAGAGGGATATTTACAATGTACAAAAACTTGGGAGAAGAAAAATAAAGAAAGCGGTAGAAATCCTAATTAGTCTATTATATCCAGTGAGCAGATACATTCAATAATGAAATAAAAGTAATAATGCTAGAATAGTAAATGCGTGTGAATTCGAAAAGACGTCTAAAAACCCTAAGAAAATTTCTAAGTAAACAAGAAAATCTTTTTTATTTTATTTTTGCTTACTTTAAGAAAATATTTAAATCTAAGTTTAAATTTAATTAAAAAGAAGTAAGTATTAATGGAAAATTATTCTAGGCTATAAAAGAGACTAACCGTAATATATTTTTGTATTTTTTTGGTTATGAGAAAATAATTTAAACATAAATTAAACCCTGAGTTCTAACTTATTTTAATATTGGAAAAATGTCAAAATTAATTAATTAATTTCATAATTTAATCAAAAAACTAATCCTCAGTTTTTTGTGATTTTTTTATTTAATTCTTTGACTTAAAAGAAATGAGTAAAAATAAAAAATATATACAAGAAGAAGAGTCTTTTGATCAAAGAAAAATGATGGCCTTCGATCCTAGTGAAGGATGGCCTTCGATCCTGTGAAGATATGTGGCCTTCGAGCTAATGAAGGATGTTACTCTTTGATCCAGTGAAGGATGTCATCCTTCGGTCCAGGGAAGGCTGTGTTGAAAGTGTCTGATGGATTGCTTGTGGGGGGCACTAGATCTGCAAAAAATTGTTAGCAAAAATAAAAGCATGACCTGGGTGTTGAACCCAGGTCTTTCAATTCTATGTGCATTGGCCAGTTTAGGCTGGATCTGCAGTATAGGAGTTAGATACAAAAAAGAAAACATGGACCTGGGTGTCACACCCAAGTCTTTCGATTTTGAATACGAAATAACATGAAATGAAAGAAAAACGTAAAATTTGATTCTTTACATTTCTTCCTTACTGATAGTAATGTATGGATCTGTGGTGTTGGAGATGTTCCTGGAGATCTCAAGATCAAGGCATGATTTACTAGTTTGGACTGAGGGTACCTGCAAAACTAGTTATAATTTTGATATGCTTTCTGAGGCCGTGTGGGTATTCTTTCGATAGGCAATTTGTGCGTGTATTTCTTTCTTGGGTGAATCTCTTGATCTTGAGGACAAAAGAGAAGTTGTAGGGAATGAGATTCTCTTCAATGTGAGCTTTGGTTGGGGAAAATGGATGAAGTATGTGAAAGTTATGTCTGGTCAAAGTTCAGTTGACTTTTCCTATAGAAACCCTAATTTAGCAATTTTTGACTTTTGAGATTAGGAGCATTTCTTGAGGAATCATGATCAACCCTTGATCAAATGATGGACATCACTTCAAAATGTTGATGTTGACCAAAAATCTTGAAGTTTGACTGTACATGGGCCACGGTTGACTTTTGACCTAGTACAATCGATTTTCAAGTATTTGGGCAATTGAATGAGCAAACTTCTAGTGGAAGGCATGAAATTTGTCATGGACAATCTTGAAGGAATAATAGGACCATGGAAAACATTTTGGACCTTTGGAGCTCACACATCTTTATGAAAAGTGAAACCCTATCTAGAGGTTCATTACTTAGGAGGAGAAGTTGTCTAGTCAATTCTTGGTCAACCTTGAGCAATTGAGGATCTCTAGGAGCATGCTTTGAGTAAAAATGGGAGGGAAAATTTTGGGGTACAACAGGGTGTTATAATTATAACTTTTATAATTTCTAGAAAGTATGTGTTACACATGTCAATTGCATGAGCAGGTTTTTGTGGAAATTGAAATATCTTAAATTCATGTATGTTTTATTTTACTCTAATAATTATACGATAATACACGGGGAAATTTATGGTGTTACAATTGTGGTATCAGAGAAAGTCGGTCCTTCCAGCCAAGTTGTTGAGTCTATAGCGTGTGACAGTTAAATACTATTTAGATAGTTTCTTTTAACCGTTGTTTGATGTTATGGTGTGAAATAGAGAAACAGATAGAAGAAACGATGTTGCACTTGCTTCCACTTTGTAGGCTATGGCTCAGGTTGTGCAACATCAGCCTAATGTTGGTGGGAATGATGGATCTCGTGTTTTGGAGACATTCCAGAGGAACCATCCTCCTACTTTTAAGGGTAGGTATGATCCTGATGGAGTGTAGACTTGGCTAAAAGAGATCGAAAGAATCTTTTGGGTTATAAATTATACAGAGGCACAAAAGGTATGTTTCGGTACACACATGCTGGAAGAGGAAGCTAATAACTGTTGGGTTAGCACTCGTCAGAGGCTGAAAGGCGTAGGTGAGGTCATTACTTGGGTTGTGTTCAGTAGAGAGTTTTTGAGGAAGTATTTTCTAGAAGATGTTTGTGAAAAGAAGGAGATTGAGTTCCTGGAATTGAAACAAGGAATTTTTTCTGTAACGGAATATGTTGTGAAGTTCGTGGAACTAGAAAGTTCTACCCTCGCTACAGTGAAGCGATTGTTGAGTTCTCAAAGTGTATCAAGTTTGAGAATGGGTTTCATCCAGAGATCAAGCAGGTTATAGGGTATCGGCATATTCAAAGGTTTCCATAGTTGGTGAATAGTTGTAGAATCTATTAAGAGAATAACAAAGCTCATTCAGATCACTACAAGAGTCTGAGTGAGAAGAGAGGAAAGCAATATCAAAACCATGGAAAGCCTTATAGTACTCCAACTGAGAAAGGTAAGCAGAGAGCTCCCGATGGCAAGAAGCCAAGTGAGGGAGGTGCTTATTCTCCTTTGAAGTGCTTTAAGTGTGGTGAACCTGGTCATCATACTAACAAATGTACTGATGAAGAGAATAGGTGTTTCCAATGTGGCAAGATAGGGCATTTGATTGTTGATTGCAAAAGTAAGGTGGTGACTTGTTACAATTATGCATGACATGACATATTAGTACTAATTTTCATAAACCAAAGAAATCTCGAGGAAAGGTGTTTGCTCTGGCAGGGACTCAGACTTTTAGTGTCGACCAGTTGATTAGAGGTACATGTTTCTTTAATAGTATTCCTTTAATTACTATTAATCATATGGGTGCTACTTATTATTTTATTGCTATTGATTGTGTGAAAACACTGGGTCTTATATTGTCGTCTATGAGAAGAGGGATGGTTATCGATGTTCCAACAAAAGGATCGATGACTACTTTTATAGTCTGTTTGAATTATTCTCTGTCGATTTATGATAGGGATTTCTATGTTAACCTTATTTGTTTGCCACCGAAGGACCTGGATATTATCTTGGGAATAGACTGGTTGGAGACCAACCATGTTCATATCAATTACTATAACAAATCATTGCGGTTTCTTCCACTGAGTAATGAGGGAGAAACTGAATTCTTGTCTGCTAGGAAGCTTGAAGAATTTTTGAGAGACGAAGCTCAAAAGTTTAATTTACTTACATCCTTATCTGTTGAAAATCAAGCTGCGATTAGTGAGTTATCGGTGATGTGAGAATTTATAGACGTGTTTCCTGATGATATTACAGATGTTCCACCAGAGAGAGATAGAATTCTCCATTGATCTTGTACCAGGTACCAGACTTATTTCTATGGCACCATACATGATGTCGATGTTGGAATTATCCGAATTGAAAAAGCAATTAGAAGACTTGTTGAACAAGAAGTTTGTGAGACCAAGTGTGTCACCTTGGGGAGCTCCAGTATTGTTAGTAAAGAAGAAAGATGGTAGCATGAGGTTGTGTATGGATTACCGACAGTTGAATAAAGTTACGATCAAGAACAAATATCCATTGTCAATATAAGATGACTTGATGGATCAATTGGTATGTGCGTGTGTCTTCAGCAAAATCAACTTGAGGTCGAGTTACCATCATATTTGGGTGAAAGACGAAGATATTCAGAAGACGGCATTTAGAACTCGGTATGGACACTATGAATATTCGGTTATGCCATTCAGGGTTACTAATGCACCTAGAGTGTTTATAGAATATATGAATCGTATATTTCATAATTATCTGGATTGGTTCGTGGTTGTCTTTGTTGACGACATACTGATATACTCCAAGTCAGAGGAGGAACATGTTGAGCATTTATGAGTTATGTTATAAGTGTTGAAAGAAAAGAAGTTATTTGCGAAATTGTCAAAGTGTGAATTCTGGTTGTAAGAAGTTAGTTTCCTTGGTCATGTTATTTCCGGTAATAGTATCATTGTGGATCCATCTAAGGTGGAAACAGTATTACAATGGAAGGCTCCAAGATTGATTATAGAGATCAAAAGCTTTTTGGGCTTGGTTGGTTACTATCGCAGGTTCATCGAAGGTTTTTCCAAGATGGCACTTCCATTGACCCAACTAACTTGTAAGGGAAAGGCGTTTTTATGGGATATCTAGTGTGAGGAATGTTTTAGAAAGCTGAAGAAGAAATTGATAACGACTCCGATTTTGATCTTACCAAACTCTAATGAATCATTTGTAGTGTACTATAATGCTTCTTTGATAGGCTTAAGTTGTGTGTTAATGCAATACGATAAGGTTGTGGCTTATGGGTCACGGAAACTGAGAGTGCATGAGAAGAACTATCCTACTCATGATTTAGAGTTAGTTGCAGTGGTGTTTGTGTTGAAACTTTGGAGGCACTATCTCTATGGTTCTAGATTTGAAGTATTCAATGATCATAAGAGTTTGAAGTATCTTTTCAATCATAAGGAATTGAATATGAGACAATGAAGGTGGTTGGAATTTCTTAAGGATTATGACTTTGGCTTGAATTATCATCCTGGTAAAGCTAACATTGTGGCTGATGCTTTAAGTAGGAAATCGTTGCATATGTCTGCTATGGTGGTTTGAGAATTGGATCTTATTGAGAAGTTTAGAGATTTGAGCATGGTTTGTGAGATGACATCACAAAGTGTGATGTTTGGTATGTTGAAGGTAAACAATGATTTTCTGGATAATGTTAAAGAAAGTCAAAAGTTGGATGTTAAATTCGTAGATTTGATGAGTTCGAGTAATCAAGCTGAAGGTAGTAATTTCAAAGTAGATGAATAGGAAGTATTGAGGTTTAGAGGCAGAATTTGTATACCAGATGATCTTGGGTTGAAACAGATGATCTTAGAAGAGAGTCATCGAAGTAGCTTGAGTATCCACCCGAGAGCTACTAAGATGTACCAAGATTTAAAAAAGATATTTTGGTGGTTCAGATTGAAAAGAGATGTGGCGTAGTCTGCGTATGCTTATTTGACTTGTCAGAAGTCAAAGAGTGAGCACCAGAAATCTGCAGGATTGTTGCAACCGTTGGATGTTCCGGAATGGAAATGGGATAGTATATCGATGGATTTTGTAACGAGATGTACGAGTACTCCAATAGGGCATGATACGATTTGGATGATAGTTGATAGAGTAATGAAGTCGGCTCATTTCATTCTGATTAACATCAGTTTTCCTGTATCAAAGTTGGAGGAGATTTACATCTGTGTGATTGTGAAGCTTCATGGGATCCTGTTGTGTATTGTATCTGATAGAGATCCAAGATTTACTTCTAGATTTTGGAAGAAGTTACAGGATGCTTTAGGCTTGAAGTTGACACTGAATTCTGCATATCATCCGCAGATGGATGGTCAGACCAAGAGAACTATTCAGTCATTGGAGGATTTGTTGAGAGCATGTATGCTTGAGCAGGGAGGTACTTAGGATAGTTATCTTCCATTGGTCGAGTTCAATTATAACAATAGTTTTCATTCCAGCATTATAATGGCACCTTTTGAAGCATTGTATGGTTGAATGTGTAGAACACCTTTGTGTTGGTATGAATTTTATGAGAACGTGGCGCTTAGATATGAGATTATCCAACAAACTACTTAGAAGGTAAAGTTAATTCGGGAAAATATGAAAGCTTCGCAGAGTAGGCAAAAGAGTTACCATGATAAGAGAAGGAAATAACGTGAATTTCAAGAAGTATACCATATATTTTTTAGAGTCACTCCGGTGACCGGTGTCGGACGTACTTTGAAATTAAGAAAGCTTACTCCTCGGTTTATTGGTCCATATCAAATTTCTGAGAAGGTAAGGACTATTTCTTATAGGGTGGCCTTGCCACCTGATCTTTCAAATTTTCATGATGTATTCCATGTTTCGAAACTTTGAAAGTACATTTTTGATTCATCAATGTGATTTTGATGGATGACATGTAAGTGCGGGATAACATTACAGTTGAGACCTTACCCGTGACAATCGAGGACCGGGAAATGAAAAAGTTGAGGGGTAAGGAAATCTCTCTCATGAAGGTAGTTTAGGGATGATATGTCGGATAATATATAACATGGGAGTTGGAGAGTAAGATGCGAGAGTCGTATCCAGAATTGTTTGCATCATGTAATTTTCGAGGACGAAAATATTCTAAGTGGGAGAGAGTTGTAACACCCCAATTTTATTTAATTAATTTTTATAAGTTAATTATGTGATGTGGTGTATTTATATGAATTGGTGAGTCTTGTTATGTGTGATAATACCTTAATTGATGGGTAGTTGTCTTAGAACATATAGAAAAATGAGATGTTGGGGGGTGTGTGACCAAAAGTGTAGAGGAATAGGAGTGAAGAGAGATTAATATTGGAATTATTTTATTATTATTATAAAAAGAATAATAGTTGTAGTAATACTAATAATTAAATATTTATTTTAATTATGAGTAAGATGAGAAAAGGAATAATGAGAATATTGATATTAGGGGTCCAAGGGTTAGATTAGTCAAAATAAGGGAAAAGAAGAGTTGTGGAGAGAAGAGACCGATCGTAGAAACACGAGAAGAGAACACAGAGGTTATGGCTCAAGGGAAGGGACAATCACCATTTTTGAAGTAGAAGATTCTCAAGAAAAATCTAAGTTAAGGGTGGGGTATTTGATTTCATAAGGATTGTATGATATGTATATGGGTGGATACTTGTTATTCTCCATGAATTGTCATCCTTCTTAGTGTTCTTGAGATAAGTGATTGTGTCAGTGTCAGAGTCAATGTCATAGTTTGCTATAATTTGTGAAATTGTGTAAATTGATTGTTTGAATTGTAATTTTCATGCAATTAATCATTGTGAATGATATACGTTATGTGTTACTGAAATTGGAAATTCAAATTGTGCATTCTATGATGTTTGAGTCTGTTTAGGTGTGTAAGAAAAGTGATTTTCGTAGCAGAAAATAGAAGAAAATTGAATTTAAAGTTGAAGTAATTGGTTACCTTATTTGGAGTAACTGGTTACCAAGCACAAACAGAAGCGTGTGTTTTTGGTTACAGTAGGTGTAACCGGTTACCAGTATGACGGTAATCAGTTACCAGAATAAGACAGTGACGTTGTAATTTTAGTTACAGGGGGTGTAATCGGTTACCAGTATGAGGGTAACTGGTTACCATTGAGTCGGACAAAAATATTTTCAAAACTTTGAAATGATGTGTGATACGGCGGGAGAACTCACTTGAGGGTTTTGCATTTGATCGCAAATGTTGCGGTTAGCAAGAGTCGCCACCGACTTTTCTTTTATCCAAAAGGAAAGGTGAAAAAGCACAAGAAAGACCTTTGAGATTATTTCTTGAGTTCGAGGGTAGATTATGAAAAGGGAAGGTATTAACACCCTTTTCATCCATGGTTCTCCAAGGGCTCTTAGTTACTTGCTAGATCACTTGCTTTTGTTTGAAATTGTGCTTTGTATGGTTTTTTTGAAAGTATTTTGTAAAGAGGTCATTGTTTAGGCAATCTTTGTAATGATTCTTGTTTGTAAGAATGTATACAGAGATGTTTGATCTTTTGAAAATGTTTTTAATTTTGTAAGATGTTTGAAAGTGTAGGTGTTTGTTTTGAAAATAGCAAGGATGTTTGTTTGAAATTAAGCAAGTAATTAGGAGCATTCTACCTACTCACAAGTCTTTCTTGTTCATTTTCTTTTCCTTTGACATTGTTATCTTACCATTGATTTGGTAAGTAACCCTATCTTCGGATTTAAACGGGACGGGCGTGGGTCATTGTATAACCATGATTAGCAATGTTGCAAGGTATCTTAGCATTCTCTTTTAGGGGCTAAGATCATTTGAAAGGCAACTTTGATAGCGCCATCGAGGGACTATGATCTTATATTTGCTTGTTTTTGCTAAGATACCTTACATGCGTAATATGGTCATTTTATATAAGGCAATCAAGTGGAATAACCCTAGGGGTGCTTGTGTGCAAGTGTATCATTTTCATGCTTGTTTTTGTCTTGAATTAGGGTTTTCTAAGTATTGGTTTTAGTCTTTCCATACAAACCCTAATTACTAGCATTTGTATATAAAACAATAAATTGCGGAATTTAAAGTTACTAAGCTATTACAAATTTTTGTGGGAGGGGGTATACAAATTGAACGGGGATTGCAAGAATTTTAAACCTAATTAGTCTATTACAACCATATTTAATGGGTACTAATGTACAAAAAATGAATACAATGTACAAAATAAATAAATGTACAAAATTGCAAAAATGTGAAGTAAATGGATATTTGTTTGATTTTTTAGGAAAAAGGGATTTTGTCTTAACCTAATTAATTAAAGAACATAATTAATTAAACTTAAGTTTATTAAAGAAAAATTGAATAGAACCCTAATTCTATTTAGTTGATTAAAAGCAAATAAGTTTAGAAAAAAGTATTTTTGGTATTTTTGACTTGAAAATATTTAAGGTATTATAAAATATTTTTTGGCTTTTTTTTAATATTAAAAAATATATATTTTAATAGGTGTGAAAAGAAAAATAAATACTAATATAGTTTTATTTAATTTACAAGACTAGTTAATAAAAATAAATAATTTATAGTTAAATAAAATATTTTTATGAGAAAAATAAAATAAACTAAGTTAAGAATAAAAATCTAATTTTTGTATTTTTTTTTAGTATTAGGAAAAATAATTAAGAAAATATAAATGAAATAAATAAAAAGAAAAAGAAAAATAAATAAACTTGGGCCAGGGGTGTAAACAGCCTGCAAGGGGGTTAATCAGCAAAAAAAATAAAAATAAAAAAGCAAAACAAGCCCACTAAGGCCCAGGCGCTCAAAAAAGTCAGAAATGTTAAAATGTGTAAAAAAATGAAAAAGGGTACCACTGGGGCTCGAACCCAGGTCCCAAAGGTTACAGGCGCGCGCTTCTACCACTAGGGTGGCTATACATCCGTTAACATAAGCAAAACAATAAATATACAAGGCAAAACGCGCCCTGATGACTTCATCTTCAACCTCCAGCCAGACCAACTGTAACTTGCTCATTTCTCATCAAAAATGAAAACTATAAACATGAAACTTGTAGCAAATTTTCCCACAGTTTCAGAAATGTAAAGTATTAAAACTATAGATCAAAGATAAGCATGAATTTTAATGGCCCTAATCTGAACCCTAAAAATCTCATAAATTTCAGTTTCAAAATTCTCTAAGCTCAAGCAAAATTAATGGAAACTATGAACATGGTTAGCTTCAGGGCAATGATATCTACATGTTTTGTTCACAAATAAACTATTGATGATGCCTGTATGAAGAGTTCCAAGTTGAGAAAACTTACCTCAAAACTGGAAATTGTGTTTTGAGTTTGAGCTTGTTTCAAGTGATGGTGATGATCAGGTTAGCTTCTTTGAGGTCCTAGGAAGCTAATGCAATGGTTTGCTGGAGTTGAGAGTGGCTGAAATGGCCTGGAGAAGTCAAGTTGCAGACTTTGTTTTTTGGTTATGGAGGTTATGGAAAATGGTGTTACAGTTCTAGAATAAGGATGGGGATGAGTTGTATTTGATGTAAGGAAGCTTTAGGAATGAATTTGAGGGAAAACGCACGAGGGAAATGAGAGATACAAGTTTAAGGTCAGAATTGTGTATCAATGGAGTTTTTTGTGCAATTTCTAGCTAGAGGGAATTTGGCAGTGTTTCAGGGTGCTAAAACTCCTCCTTTAGCTCACAAATAGTGACTCTATTTATAAGCAACAAGTTTTGAGTGCTCTAGCTGATCAGAATTCAAATTTACATGTTTAAGTTCAACATGTGATTTTTTTGACAAAATAAGTTTCCATGCCTTGTACTTGGTTCATAGAGTGGTTATGCTTTAAACAAGCTTTCTTATGACTTTTTGGATGAAGTGTTATTAGAGGGAACAAGTTAGAGGCTCAAGAATGGACTTTATTCAAAAAGCTTGCTTTATAAGAATGACAATGTTAACTTTGTGCCATTAATGGAAATGCAACTTGGATAATAGCTAAATTCCTTGGATCAAAGCCCTAACAGCTGTGTAAACATTTAATTATGGAGTGACAAACAAGTTTTAGGCCTGCAAATCAAATATTATGCAACCTAGCATGGATTTGGTTCATGTGTTCATCAAAAAATGACTTGTAATCCAAGTGATGAAACCCTAACTTCATCTCTTCGATTCTCCCTACTCAAGAATGATCTCAACGAGTTCTTAGACATTTTGGAAATCTTGAAATGTGCTCTACAACCCATATTTGAATTTCTTTTGAATATTCCCCTTAGAACTATATGAAAAAGTGCCATGAAGTTGGGTCAAAATCCTGACTAAATTAGGGCAAAATTTCACTAAGTATTTAGTTTCATGACTCTATGTTCTTAAAATTATAACTTGAGATCCAAGAACTTTTGGAAGAAGTTGTGTGAAGAAAAGTTGTATATTTCATGGAGATCTACAACTTTCATGTTGGAAGTTTCTCTTGAATCATCTTGCATCATGGTGAAAATTTGGCTCAAAGTTATGAAAAAACATGAAATTTCCAACACTTAGAAAAATTTCTAAGTTTAGAAATTTTGACTTTTCGAAATGAAATCTTGACTTTTTTATTTATTGATTAATAAGTTTCATATTTTGACATGTTTTGATGAATTATGATCTTTGGCACTTGAATTTGACCAAAAAGTCAGAGTTTGACTTTTCAGTATACAGTTGACTTTTGATCAGTTGACTGCAAATTCATTTGTCAATCCAATGGACTTACAATGTTTTGAACCATGTCATTAGGTAAAAATGATGCAATTGGACTCTAGAGATCATTCCTTAAACCAATTGACCATTTGCTAGGTCAAATATCAGAAATTGCCCTTTCCCAATCAAAACCCTAATTTTGACCATTTTGCCCTTTTAGAGATTTGATCAATTTTCTTGAGGAGTTATGGTCCAAACTTGTTCAAATGATACATATGAGTTAAAAATGTTGATGTGGATCAAAAATTATGAAGTTTGACTGTAAATTGGTCATGGTTGACTTTTTCCCTAATATAGTTGATTTTTAGGTCAACTACTCAATTGATTGAGCAAAAGTGTGATTCAAGGCTTGAAGCTTGACATGAGTAATATTGGGAGTTTGTAATGATCCATGAAAATCATATGGGCCACTGGAAGTCAAAAAATCCTTGTGCAAACTCAAACCCTAATTTTGGTCATCAGTGCTTAAGGAGGTGTCTTGAGCTGACCAAACCCTAGTGCAGTCTTGAGCTAAGGAGGTCTTGTTGATCAAATTATTGATAAGTGAGAGAGAAAATTTTGGGGTACAACAACTGCCCCTGTTCAATCTTCTTAAGCCTGTAGATTTAGATTGACAAGTTTTTCCATTCGTGACTCGAAGGTGGAAGATGATTGGACACTAGATGCCCAGAAATTTGCACTCGGTGATGTGAGGGTAGAGGGAATGGGCTTAGAGATGCCATTTGGAGAGGTGATATAAAGTTGTTGGAGATGGGCTTGTAGATGCCATCCAAAAGTGATTGCTAAATTGTAGCTGTAAGTTGAAATTGAATGAGTATCAGAATGGCGTCCGTGTCTGGAGCGTATATGTACTTTATCTGAAAGTTGGATCTAAATGAGTATCAGAATGGAATCCATGTAATTCAAGGCTTGAAGCTTGACATGAGTAATATTGGGAGTTTGTAATGATCCATGAAAATCATATGGGCCACTGGAAGTCAAAAAATCCTTGTGCAAACTCAAACCCTAATTTTGGTCATTAGTGCTTAAGGAGGTGTCTTGAGCTGACCAAACCCTAGTGCAGTCTTGAGCTAAGGAGATCTTGTTGATCAAATTCTTGATAAGTGAGAGAGAAACTTTTGGGGTACAACAACTGCCCCTGTTCAATCTTCTTAAGCCTGGAGATTTAGATTGGCAAGTTTTTCCATTCGTGACTCGAAGGTGGAAGATGATTGGACACTAGATGCCTAGAAATTTGCACTCGGTGATGTGAGGGTAGAGGGAATGGGCTTAAAGATGCCATTTGGAGAGGTGATAGAAAGTTGTTGGAGATGGGCTTGTAGATGCCATCCAAAAGTGATTGCTAAATTGTAGCTGTAAGTTGAAATTGAATGAGTATCAGAATGGCGTCCGTGTCTGGAGCGTATATGTACTTTATCTGAAAGCTGGATCTAAATGAGTATCAGAATGGCATCCGTGTATGGAGCATATCTGAATTTTACAAGAGATTTGGAATGAGTATCAGAATGGCATCCGTGTTTGGAGCGTATTTGAACTGTATATGAAAGATTGAATCTGAATGAGTTTCAAAATGGCATTTGTGTCTGGAGCGTATCTGAATTGTATCTGAAAGCTGAATTTGAATGAGTATCAGAGTGGCATCCGTGTATGGAGCGTATCTGAATTGTATCTGAAAGCTGAATCTGAATGAGTATCAGAATGGCATCCGTGTATGGAGCGTATCTGAACTGTATCTGAAAGTTGACTGAGTGTCAAAATGGCGTCCGTGTCTGGAGCGTATCTGAACCGTATCTGCAAACTTTGAACATTGTTAATGGTAGTTGTTAACCTTATCCTGAAAAGGGTAAAATGTTAGCTAAAATGAAAAGTCATGTTGTATGAAATGCATGGTATAATGTATTCGTGTTATCAATGTTTATGATATATGGGTGCGATGTATGCGCATGTGAGCTAATCTGCTATATTGTTGTTGGATTAGGGGAAATAGATCCCTGTCTGTGGCTGAGGATATGAAGTATAAGTCTTCATGTTGTGAAGTTGAAGTGCTGATGAATTTCCCCTTAGAGAAATAAACTTTGTTGTAAGGGAAATGTCGTGTACTGCTTGTAAAATCCTGTTGGGAAATCTTGAAAAATTGAACGACTTCTACTGGGGATTGATAATTGGAAGCTTTGTTCCGTTGGGGATTAAACTGTATATTATGGGGGATTTTATGAAAATAACTTAGAGAGATTTCCCTACCTCTTGGAGCCATCCGTGATTGTCTTGTTTATTTTGTTTATTTGTAAACATTAATTATATTCAAATGCATATGTTCAACAATAAATCATTGGACGTTTTTGTAAACAAAACACAAGAGTAAAGAAAAACAGATAGTTTTGCACTTTCAAAGGGATATCTTTGTATTTGACTTTGAGTAAGTATTTTTGTACAACGAGACAAATATTCTAGTAAGAGAATTTCGTCGTGAAAAAAATGAAAATTTTGATACAAAGAAAGGATAGCTATGTGAAATAATCTCATGGGGTTCCCATTCTGCTATAGCCTTCATGTCTCTGAGCACCTTGTCTATTTGTTGCCTCGTCCGAAGATGATTGAATTGATCAGAACCTCTGAGTTTGTCAGTGGAAGCCAAAGGTTGTCTATAAGGTGATCCAACGGGACATAGTCATACGCTTTAATTCCCTAACTTTTTCCTGGACCGCCCTTTCGGGTTTTCAGTCCACCGGGAAACCCTTTTTTTCCCAAGTCGCCCTTTCGGGTTTTCAACTTGTCGGGTGTACAAATTGTTTTTTCATTTTATCCCTAATTTTTGCCGAACCTTTTTGGTTCGCCTGGATGCCCTTGTTTTGCCTAGGTGTGTCAACCTAGCAGGTCTCTTATGCGTAGTATCTTTTGACTATGTCTGTGTTCGCAGGGTGCGGCAGATCATCACCATCCATGGTGATTAGAATCATTGCTCCACCAGAGAATATATTTTTGATTACAAATGGTCCTTCGTATGTAGGAGTCCATTTTCCCCTGAGATCACCTTGCGGAAGTATGATGCGCTTGATCACCAGATCCCCTACTTGATATACTTGGCGTCTGACCTTTTTGTTGAAAGCCTTGATCATCCGTTTTTGATACATTTGACCATGACAGACAGCAGCAAGCCTTTTCTCATCAATTAAGTTTAGTTGATCAAGTCGAGTCTGGATCCGATCGTCTTCATTCAGCCCTGCATCCTTCATAATTCTTAGAGGGGGGATCTGGACCTCAATAGGCAAGACATCGTCCATGCCGTATACCAGAGAATAAGGTGTTGCCCCGGTTGATGTGCGAGTTGTGGTACGATATCCGTGGAGAGCGAATGGTAGCATCTCATGCCAGTGACTGTTATTTTCTGTATGATCTTTTTAATGTTCTTATTCGCGGCTTCGACAACACCATTCATCTCCGGCCGGTAAGGGGAAGAATTGTAATGCTGGATCTTGAATTGCTCGCACAGGGTGGTGATCATAGTATTATTCAGGTTCGTACCATTGTCTATGATGATTCTCTCTAGGATACCGTACCGACAGATAAGATTCTGTTTAATGAACCGGGCGACAACATTCTTGGTAATGGAAGAGAAAGAAGCTCCCTCCACCCACTTTGTAAAATAGTCAATGGCCACTAAGATGAAGCGGTGTCCATTGGAGGTTGTTGGCTTGATTTCCCCAATCATATCAATTCCCCACATAGAAAAGGGTCGAGGAGCCGTCAACACATTCAGAGGAACCGGAGGTACGTGCACCTTGTCAGCATAGATATGACACTTATGGCAAGTTCGAGAATGTTGATAGCAGTCTGCTTCCATGGTAGACCAGTAATAGCCTGCCTGTAGGATTTTCTTTTCCATCGTATGCCCACTGGAATAGGTGCCAAAAGTGCCTTCATGCAACTCAGCCATGATCCTTTCAGCTTCAGCCTTGTCTACGCACCGAAGTAGCACAGAGTCAAGGTTGTGTTTGTAAAGAATGCAATTACTAAGGAAGAACTTAGCAGAGAATCTCCTTAAGAACTTCTTATCATTGACTGAAGCTCCTTCTGGATATTCTTGGGTTTTGAGATACCTCTTGACTTCGTGAAACCAAGGCTGGTCCATTATTTCTTCAGTATTAATCATCCTTAGGGCTTGCCCTATTCAAATCTCTGTAGTCCACGCACATTCGTATCTTGCCGTCCTTTTTGGGCACGAGAACAACAATGGCAACCCATTGCGGATAGGAGGTGACAGCCAAGAATCCAGCATTTAATTGTTTCATGACTTCTGCTATAATCTTCTCCGACATATCTGGTCGCATTCGACGGGCATTTTGCTTTACTGGTGGAAAGTCCTCTCTTGTAGGTAGACGATGTACTATGATATCTGCATCAAGTCCTGGCATGTCTTCATAGGACCAGGAAAAGACCTCAACATACTCGTGTAACAACTGAATCAGCCGCTCCTTGACACTGGGTTCCAGATTGGCACCCACCTTGACCTCTCTTCTGTCTTCTTTGGTATCCAAGTTGATTTTATCCAACGGTTCCTCATGAGGCTGAATAGCTCTTTCCTCTTGTTGTAGTAGTTTGGCTAATTCCCCTGGTACTTCACAATCTTCCTCACCTTCGTCTTCGGCTTGGTAGATTAGGTCTTCAGAGTCACTAAAGGCCATAGCAGTATCGTTACCCATGGGATCCAGAATGGAGGGATACCTGCATTTGTGGGTGTGGGTGTGTGTAAGGGTATAGCCATCTTTAAACAATAAAATGTAAAAGAAAGACAATGAGCACAAAAAGTTTTGTATGTGAAAAAGCGTCCATGATTCATTGAATGTCATATGAAGATGAAATAAAAACCCTTACAAATGGACCACTGTGCCTCGGGTAAGACACAAGGTTTTTAAAGTGCGAATTGTTCGTGAATATTACAAGTCCAACAGAAATGTAAAAGATAAATTATTGAGAGATGAAAGTTATTGGGACAAAGTCTCTGGCTTCCCAGTTGCGAAGTCCTCCATTGTCAATAGGAAATATCCAATCTTCTAAGCTGCCACGCTCTTCATTGTCTTCTACTGCATTGACCCCTTGGTTGCTAATCTTCATAGGTGGCCCTCCGGCACGGGCGCGGCGCACAACCTTCTGAGCAGTTGAAGTAAACCCCAAGCCAAACTTGTCTGATTTATACGGAATGTCTGGAAGCTTCCCCCAGATGGTGCATCCACCCTCCTCCATTACTTCCTTTGCATCCTTTAGAGATGACATCCGAAGCGGAGGCCTTGTGATCTTAGGAATCGAGGATACCGCCTTGGTTGCCGCTACTTCTTGAGATACTTCTTCAAAATGTTGGAAAGGGGTTTCAATGAACTCGCCATCCAACTCCACATATAGGAAAGAATTCAGATGACTAATCATGTACTCCTCCTCCCCGCGGACAGTTATGATCTTTCCTTAGACCGGGTATTTCAGCATCTGGTGTAGCGTGGAAGTGACAGCATCGGCATTATGAATCCAGGGGCGTCCTAACAGACAGGAATAAGAAGTACGGATGTCCATCACATAGAAGGTTGAGTTGAAAATCTGAGTTCCCACCTTTATTGGGGTGTCCACCTCCCCGTGGACCATCCTCTTCGAACCATCAAATGCTCTCACCACTATGTTACTGGGTTTTAAAGTCAGCCCTTCGCAATCCAATCTGTCAAGAGCTTTCTTTGGTAAGACATTCAAAGATGAACCAGTGTCTACCAAGACATGGGCTAGGGTTTTTCCTCTACACTCCACAGAGACATGCAATGCCTCGTTGTGTTTTCTCCCTTTGGGTGTCAAATCAGCATCAGAGAAGCCCAGGCCATTATCAGCTGTCAAGCTGGCCACACAATCTTGGAATTAGTCAGCAGACGTCTCTTGTGGCACATCAGTTGTCTTCAGAAATTTTACCAGAGCTTTCGCATGTGCCTCAGAGCACAGCAACAATCCTAGCATAGAAATCTTGGAGGGGGTTTGCCCCAACTGTTCAACCACATCATAGTCACTCTTCTTTATTATCCTCAGGATTTCTTCCATTTCCTTCTTGGATGTTTCGGGGATAGCTAGTGATTGAGCCTTCGTCTGGACAGGCTCTTCTTGAATGCTTTTTCCTTTATTCTCAGCAGTGGAAGTATTGGTAGGGATAGGGATTGTGTCGTCTTTGTCGGTAAGTACGCTTGCAAGTATAATCACTGGTACATAGGTAATCTTTGGAACGGCCACGGATCCAAAAACTGCCTTTGGAAGGGCAATCTCTGGAGAGAAGATTCTACCACTACGGGTAATCTTGCTAGTTTCGACAATATTGCTAATGTCGGTATTTTCTTCTTCGGAGCTCTCTTCTTTGGCAGTCAGTTCATCTTGTTTGATACCATGGTAGTAGATTTCTCCACTATAATTCCATGGTACTGTTTTATCTGACTTGTACGGGACCGGCCCGGGCATTGTGATCTTAAGTGGAGTAGTTTTTGGAGCGGGTGTAATCCTAATGGGTCTTTTAGGGGCCCTGGAAGGATTGGCGGAGATGGTTATGATTGAAGCTTCTTTAACAGGAATAGGTAACACAGGAGCATTCTCAAACAGAATTTCCTGGTTATCAATCAGGCGTTGGATACATGTCTTCAACATAGGGCAGTCGATGGGTGAGGATAAGCAATGATGGCAGTTGTGATGCGGTGGGAGAACTGACTTGAGGTTTTGAGTTTGTGTTCGCAAATGTTGCGGCTTAGCAAGAGTCGCCACCGACTTTTATTTTATCCAAAAGGAAAGGTAAAAAAGCACAGGAAAGACCTTTGAGATTGTTTTTGAGTTCGGGGGGTAGATTATGAAAAGGGAAGGTGCTAGCACCCTTTTCATCCATGGTTTTCCATGGACTCTTAGTTACTTGTTTTAGATCACTTGCTTTTTTTTTCAATTGTTTGAAATGGTGCTTTGTGTGGTTTTGAAAGTATTTTGAAAAGAGGCCTTTGTTTAGGCAATCTTTGTAATGATTCTTGTTTGTAAGAATATATACAAAGATGTTTGTCTTTTGAAAAATGTTTCAATATTTTGAAAGTTGTTTGGAAAATGTTTTGAAATTGTGTGTGTGTTTGTTTGAAAATAACAAGGATGGTTTGCAAGTTTGATCAAGTAACTAGAAGCATCTACCTACTCAAAAGTCTTTCCTATACATTTTTATTCCTTTGACATTGTTAACCTACCATTGTTTTGGTAGATAACCCTGTCTTTGGATGTTAAACGGGACGGGCGTGGGTCATCGTATGACCATTATAACAATATTGCTAAGTATCTTTAGCAAGTTTTGAGGGACCAAGATCATTTGTTTTAGGCAACTTGTCTAGCGTCATCGAGGGACTATGATCTTTTGTTTTGTTTTGTTTTGCCAAGATACCTAGCATGCATACCATGGCCATTTTTAAGACAACCAAGTGGGTGAAACCCTAGAGGTGCTTGTGTGCAAGGTGTTGTCATTTTTAATGCATTTTTGTCTTGTATTAGGTCTTGCTATTTGTTTGATTTTGTCTGATCATACAAACCCTAATTTACTAAACATGTATATAATGCGATAAATTGCGTAAAGTAAATCTAAACTATTACAACAATATTATGGGAAGGGAGATACAAGTTTGAATGGGGAATATTGCACAAAAATAAAACCCTAATTTACTATTACAACCCAATTGAATTTATTATACAATAAATAAATAAATAATTATTTAAATACGCAATAAAATGTAAATATGCAAAAAATGTTTTATAATTGTTTTAAGTATGAGAAAATAAATTATTTAAAGTTCTAAAAATAATATTATTATTTTTGAAAGGGTGAAAAACCCTAGTTTTTGTTTAAAAGACAATATATTCTATATTATTCATTTTGTTCATTTTTTTTTAAGAAAAATAATAATAATATTATGTATAAATATTAAAAATTAAAATATGTGAGAAAATAATATTTTAAATGTGAAAAATAATAAAATAAAAATGTATGATATTTTTAATATTATTTACAAGTTTATTTAAGAAAACAAATTCTATTTAACCTAATAAACTATTTTTATGCCATAAAAATAATAAAAATAATAAAATAAAATGCAAAAAATTAAGAAAATATTTTTGGGACTTTTTAATGTTCAGAAAATAAACAAATGCAAATCAAAATATAAAATATGCAAAAAATATAAAAAATAAAAGAAAATGCAAAGGGGGGGTGCAGAAGCAAAATGGGGGGTGCAAAAAGTAGCAGGCCCAAGCGCCAGGCCCAAACCATCTTCATCCCTGTCCTCTGTACACTTCTTGCGTGCGTTTCTGAACCAAACCTGTATCTCTTGCATACGTGCATAAAAACAAAATCTTGCAACATGAAACTTGTAGCATGTTAACTCTTGATTCCAATGATATAAAAATCATGACCTAACTCTCAAAGATCAAGGAGAATTTTATCACCCCTAATTTCTGACCTAAAATTTTCATGAACTTCAAGCTTCAAATTCTCACTACTCAGTTAATATAAATAAGAACTATGCATATGTACAATTCAAGCATGTTAAGGACTACATCTTTGCTTCACAAACCTAAACCTAAGGATGCCTAAATAGAGAGATAGAAACTTGACAAATACCTTGTTTAGTTGAGTTTGGATATGGAAATGTGGGGACTTTGAGTGAGGCCTGAAGTTCTTGTGAGCTTCCTTGAAGTTCTCTCAAGCTTCTCCAATGCTCAGCTTGTCTTGTATATGGCTAAAACTCCTTGCACGAGTCAACCTGCAACCTTGTAAAATGAAAATGGTGAAGTGTGACACTGAGCTTACAGTTGCAAGACAGGGGCCTGGATAGCTTGGATGTGAGGTATGGAATGTGTTTGAAGTGATTCAAAGCAAAACGCACGAGGCAATATGGAAATGGCTTTGATTTTGCAGAGGCTGCCCTGTTTTGGGCAGAAATGGTGTTTTTTGTGTTTGAGGGTGTTTGAGAAGTTAGGAATTCGTGTCTTAGGCGTGTTACAATGTTCTGAGGTTGTTTGAAATGAAGACAAGGCTTTCCTTTATCAGATGGATGAGATTACTTGACTTTTGCAAGTTTCTTGCTTTTGAAGAAAAGCTTGAAGTGACAATGCAAAAGCTTGTACTTGCTAGCTCATGGACTGCATAGAGTTGGTAAACTTTTTCTGATATTTGTGGATCTTGTTTGCAACAATAGATCAGGTCCATGGCTCAAGAAATGTAAAGTTGCATAAAGCATGCTTTATCAAAGTAGCAATGTGAACTTTATGCCATTTTTGGATTAATTCAATGTACAATGCTCCAAAGATAAAAAAAATAAAGCCATTGTCCACTGAATTAGCATTCAATTTTGGAGTGTAGAAAGGATTAGGACCTGTAATGCAAGTACAAGCATGTTTGAAGCTGATTTGCAATTTGAACCAATGTGAAAATGCCTTGTACGAAAGTGATAAATGGCCATTTTCATTTCTTCGATTCTCCCTAACCATAAATGATCTTGGAGAGTTCTTGGACATTTTTGAAATCTTGTAACATGCTCTACAATCCATATTAGAAATTCATTTTGAGATTCCTCTTGGAACTAGGTGAAAAATTGCCATGAAGTTAGGTCAAAAATCTGCCTAAACTATGGCAAAATTTCACTAAGTTAAAAAGTTTATGGACCCCTATTCACAAAATCATAACTTGAGATCCAACAATATTTTGGGAAAACTTTGTGAATAAAAGTTGTATATTTCATGGAGTACTACAACTTTCATGTTGGAAGTTTTGTTTGAATCCAATTGCATCATGGTGAAAAAGTTATGGAAAGTTGGGAAAAAATAAGAAATTTCCATAACTTAGAAAAATTCTAAGTTATGAAAAATTTCAAATTAAAACCCTAATTTTCAAATTTAGGTTTCTTGGTCAACAAGTTTCACATTTTGACATATCTTGATGAATTATGACCCTTGGCACTTGATTTTGACCAAAAAGTCAAAGTTTGACTTTTCAGTGTACAGTTGATTTTTGATCAGTTGATTGGAAAATTCATCTGTCAATCCAATGCTTTTGAGATCTTTTGAACTATGTTCTTAGGTCAAGATGATGCTATTGAGTCCTTGAAATCATGCTTAAACCCAATTGGTCATTGGCTAGGTCAAAAATCAGAAATTGCCCTTTCTCAATCAAAACCCTAATTTTGACCATTTTGCCCTTTTGATGATCTGATCAAATTTCTTGAGGAGTTGTGGTCCAAACTTGATCAAATGGTACATAGGAGCCTAGAAGATTTTTGTGGATCAAAAATTATGAAGTTTGACTGTAAATTGGCCATAGTTGACTTTTTCTCCAATACAACTGATTTTTAGGTCAACTGTCCAATTGACTGGGCAAAAAATGTGATTCAAGGCTTGAAACTTGGTATGAGAAATCTTAGGGGTCCAAGATGGTGTATGAAAATAACATTAAGCATTGATTGTCCAAAATTCCTTGTGCAAACTCAAACCCTAATTTCAGGTCATCAGTGTAAGAGGAGGTCTTAAGCTGAGCAAACCCTAGTCTTGTCTGGAGTCCAAGGAGTCTTGTGAAGAAAAATCTTGATGATATGAGACGACAAATTTTGGGGTACAACAGCCACCCTTGTTCAATCTTCTTGAACCTGAAGAGTAAGATTGGCGAGCTTTTCCGTTCGTAGATCGAAGGTAAAACATGATTGGACACTAGAGTGCCCGTAAATTTGAACTCGTCAAAAATGTAGTTGAGGGAATGGGATTAAAGATGCCATTTGGATATGTGATAGAATCTTGTTGGAGATGGGCTTAAAGATGCCATCCAAGAATGTTTGTTGAATTGTATGTTGTAAGTCAGGAGAATGAGTATCAGAATGGTATCTGCGTTTGGAACACATTTGTACTGTATCTGGGGACTGGAATCTGAATGAGCAAAGGAAATAGCATCCGTATCTGGAGCGTCTTTGAGCTGTATCTGAATGTTGAATCTGAATGAGCAAAGGAATAGCATCCATGTCGGAAGCGTATCCAAGCTGTATCTGAATGTTGAATCTGAATAAGCAATAGAATATCATCCGTGTCTGGAGCGTCTCTGAGCCGGGAAAAATCAGAATAAGTGACAGAATGGCAACCATATCTGGAGCTTATCTGGACTGTATCTGAATAGATGACAGAATAACTTCCGTGTTTGGAGTGTATCTGAACTTGAAATTGATATTTGGATCTGAATGAGAAATAGAATGGCTTATGTGTCTGGAGCGTATCTAATCTGCATCTGATAGTTGAAATCTGAATAAGTATCAGGATGGCATCCTTGTCTGGAGTGTATCTGAACTGTCTCTAAAATCTGAATCTGAATGAGTAACAGAATGACTTCCGCGTCTGGAGTGTATCTATATTGTATCATGATTGTATACTGTCAATGGTAGCTTGTTAATCTTATCCTGAAAAGGGTAAAATGTTAGCTGAAACACAAAGTTATCTTGCATGAAATGTATGATGCAATAAATGTGTTTTATCAATGTTTATGATATATGAATGTAATGTATGCGCATGTAAGCTGATTAGATGTCTTGCTGAGGAAAATAAATCCTCGACAGTTGGGGATAATGAAATCCTTGACTGCTGTCGGGGGAAATAGATTCTTGACCCTGGTGGAGATTCAAAATCTTTGATTGTTGAGGATGAGAAATCATTGGTGACTGTTGGAGATTCAAAATCTTTAACAACTTTTGTGGGGATGTGAGAATCCTTCATGTCTTGAAGTTGGAGTTTTGACAAAATCTGTTGTGAGAGTAATGCCAAACTGCTTAAGAAATCCACTTGGGAAATCCAGAGAACTTTGATGACTTCTACTGGGGGTTATACAAAGGAAATCCTTACTCGGCTGGGGAATAGGAAAACTTTGATGATTTCTGCGGGGAACTAAGAATGAGAATCTTCATTCTGTTGAGGAGTAATGAAAACTTTGGTGACTTCATGCCGGGGAGTGATGAAGACTCTGGCAACTTCACTAGGGAATCAAGAATGAGAATCTTCATTCTGTTGGGGAGTAAAAATTCTGTGGGGAAGAAGGCTTACTGCTGGAGGGTAAGTTCAGGAGTTTTCGGTCGTCTGCCACTCTACTGGGAAATTATCCTAGGTTGGGGAGAGACAAAAGTTAACTGTTATCTGGTTGATTTCCAAGCTTCAAGATAACTTGTTGGGGAAATTGGATGGTTTCCATTGGGGATTGATAGTCTTGATTCGACTGGGGATGAAGATTTCAGCTCCACTGGGGATCTGTAACCCGAAGCTTTGGCTCCACTGGGGATCGGGAGTTTGAAGTTTTAACTCTGATGGGAATTAAGGATTTGAAATTTAGCTCCATCGGGGGTATGTGTTTCAAGGTTTTAGCTTCGTTGGGGATCTAGATGATGTACTGCAGGGGATTTCTCTTGGAATAGTCTAAAGACGTTTTCCTATCCTTTCAGTCTGTCAGTAATTGTTCTTTTCCATCCTGTTTATTTGTAAACAGTAATTATGTTCAAATGCATATGTTCATCAATGAATCATTGGACGTTTTTGCAAATAAAATACAAGTGTAAAAGAAAAAGACAAGTAGTTTTTGTACTTTAAAAGAGACATCTTTGTATTAACTTTGAGTAAGTGTTTTGTACGAAGGAGATAGACATCCTAGTAAGAGGATGGTGCCATAAAAGTAAGAAAAATTTATACAAAGAAAGATAGTTATGTGTGTAAAAATCCCATGGGGTTCCCATTCCGCTATAGCCTTCGCAACTCTGAATATCTTGTCCATCTATTGCTTCGTCCGAAGATGATTGGATTGATCAGAAGTTCCAGATGTTGTCCGTGAAGAGATTGTCCTTAAAGTGATCCGACGAGACATAGTCATACGCTTTAATTCCCTAACTTTTGCCTGGACCGCCCTTTCAGGTTTTCAGTCCACTAGGAAACCCTTTTTTGCCCAAGTCGCCCTTTTGGGTTTTCAACTTGCCGGGTGTACAGATTTTTTTGCATTTATCCCTAATTTTTGCTTGAACCGCCCTTTCGGGTTTTCGATTCACCGGGATGCCCTTTTTTGCCTAGGTGTGTCAACCTAGTGGGTCATTTATGCGTAGTATCTTTTGACTATGTCTGCGTTCGCCGAGTGCGGCAGGTCGTCGCCATCCATGGTGGTTAAGATCATTGTCCCACCAGAAAAGATGTTCTTGATCACAAATGGTCCTTCGTAGGTAGGAGTCCATTTGCCCCTGGGATCACTTTGCGGCAAGATGATGCGCTTGATTACAAGATCCCCAACTTGATATACCTGGCGTCTGACTTTCTTGTTGAAAGCCTTGATCATCCGTTTTTGATACGTCTGACCGTGGCAAACAGTAGTAAGTCGCTTTTCATCAATCAAGTTAAGCTGATCAAGCCGGGTCTGAATCCAATCGTCTTCACTCAAACCAGCATCCTTCATGATTCTCAAGGAGGGAATCTGAACCTCGATAGGTAAAACAGCCTCCATGCCATATACCAAAGAATAGAGTGTTCCCCCAATTGATGTGCGTGTCGTGGTACGGTACCCGTGAAGAGCAAACGGTAACATCTCATGCCAGTCCTTGTAGGTGACTGTCATCTTTTGTATGATCTTCTTGATATTTTTGTTAGCAGCTTCAACCACACCATTCATCTTTGGCCGGTAGGGAGATGAATTGTGATGTTGAATCTTGAACTGCTCGCACAAGGCAGTGATCATAGTATTGTTAAGGTTTGTACTGTTATCAGTGATGATCCTTTTGGGGATATTGTACCGGCAAATAAGGTTCTGTTTGATGAAGCGGGAAACCACATTCTTAGTAACAGATGCGAAGGAAGCTGCTTCGACCCACTTGGTGAAGTAGTCGATTCCCCACATAGCGAATGGCCAAGGAGCTGTTAGGACATTTAGAGGAACTAGAGGCACGTGTACCTTGTCTGCATAGATTTGACATTTGTGACAAGTGTGGGAGTGTTGATAACAGTCAGCTTCCATGGTAGACCAGTAATAGCCTGCCCGTAGAATCTTCTTAGCCATCGTATGCCCGCTAGAGTGAGTGCCGAAGGTGCCTTCATGCAATTCAGCCATAATTCTTTCAGCTTCAATTTTGTCCACACAACGGAGCAGAACAGAATCATGATTGCGCCTGTACAGGATGCCATTACTCAAGAAGAACTTTTCCGAGAACCTCCTTAAGAACTTTTTGTTGTTGACTGAAGCTCCTTCAGGGTATTCTTGTGCTTCGAGATACCTTTTGACTTCATGAAACCATGGCTGGTCCACTACTTCCTCGGTATTAATCTCGTGACAATGTGCAGGTTCGTCCATCCGTTCAATGGTGATTTGGGGAGCCTCGTTATCCCAGTTAAGTTTAAACATGGATGACATTGTAGCTAGAGCATCCGCTAGCTGATTTTCTTCTCGCGGAAAGTGCTCGAAGGTAATCTGCTCGAAATGTGGTAACAACGTCAAGACATGTTCTTTGTAAGGGATGAGGTTTGGATGTTTAGTATCCCACTCTCCTTTGATCTGACTGATGACCAAAGCTGAGTCCCCAAACACATCTAAGGATTTGATTCCCAAGTCTATGGCAGCCTTGAGTCCAAAGATGCAAGCTTCATACTCTGCCATGTTGTTCGTACAGTTGAAGCAAAGTATGGATGTGAAAGGTGTATGGCAACCTTCTGGGGAGATGAGTACCGCACCGATACCGTTTCCAAGTGCATTGGAGGCCCCATAAAAGTACAGGGTCCATCGAGATCCTTGTTCAGGTACGTCATACGGTTTGTTCTCTTCAATGTTGTCCAATGTCATAATGTCTTCGTCAGGGAAGTTGAACCTCATGGATTGGTAATCTTCGATAGCTTGATAGGCTAGATGATCAGCTAGCACACTCCCCTTTATAGCTTTTTGGGTCGTGTATTGTATATCGTATTCCGTTAGGATCATCTTCCATCTAGCTATTCTTCCAGATAAAGCAGGCTTCTCAAAGATGTACTTGATTGGATCCATCTTAGAGATCAGCAAAGTGGTATGAGTCAACATGTACTGCCTTAGTCGGCGAGCAGCCCATACCAAAGCCAACAAGTTTTCTCGAGCAGTGAGTATCGGGTCTCACAGTCGATAAACTTTTTGCTAAGGTAATAAATGGCATGCTCTTTTCGGTCAGACTCATCATGTTGGCCCAGTACGCACCCCATTGAATTCTCTAGGACGGTCAGATACATGATTAGCGGTCTTCCTTCGATGGGTGGCATCAAGATACTAGGTTCTAGCAAATACTCCTTAATTTTATCGAAAGCAATTTGACAGTCATCATTCCATTTAACTACCTGATCTTTCTTCAACAGTTTGAAGATTGGTTCACAGGTAGATGTTAGGTGAGAAATGAACCTTGCAATGTAGTTTAGGCGTCCCAAGAAACCTCTGACCTCCTTCTCAGTGTGAGGAGCATGCATTTCTTGTATAGCTTTGACTTTGGCAGGATCAACCTCGATGCCTTTGTTGCTGACAATGAAACTCAAGAGTTTACCGGATCGAACCCCGAATGTACACTTGTTTGGATTCAGTATGAGCTTGTACTCCTTCAACCTGACAAACAGCTTCTGCAAGTGATCAAGGTGTTCTTCTTCCATTTGTGATCGGGCTATCATGTCATCTACATAGACCTCTATCTCATGATGTATCATATCATGAAATAAAGCTACCATGGCGCGTTGATAGGTTGCCCCGGCATTCTTCAGTCCGAATGGCATCACTTTGTAGTAGAACGTACCCCATTGTGTAACAAAAGTAGTTTTCTCCATGTCCTCAGGGGCCATTTTGATCTGGTTATAGCATGAGAATCCGTCCATGAAAGAAAATACTTTGTGCTGAGCTGTGTTGTCGACCAGGATGTCGATGTGCGGAAGTGGAAAATTATCTTTAGGGCTGGCCCTGTTTAAGTCTCTATAATCCATGCACATTCTGACTTTGCCGTCCTTCTTAGGCACGAACACAATGTTAGCAACCCATTATGGATAGGAAGTAACAGCCAGAAATCCAGCATTGAACTGCTTCATAACTTCTGCTTTGATTTTTTTAGACATGTCAGGTCTCATGCGGCGGACCTTTTGTTTAACTGGTGGAAAGTCTTCTCTTGTGGGGAGACGGTGTACCACAATGTTTGTATCGAGTCCCGGCATGTCTTCGTATGACCAGGAAAAGATCTCAACATATTCATGCAGTAGTTGAATTAGGTGCTCTTTGACACTCAGCTCTAGATTGGCACCTATCTTGATTTCCTTTTTGTCGTCCTTAGTTCCCAAATTAATTGTGACCAACTGCTCTTCATGAGGCTTAATTGCTCTTTCTTCTTGCTGTAATAGTCTGGCAAATTCCCCTGGCACCTCACAATCTTCCTCACCTTCGTATTCGGCTTGGTTGATCAGATCTTCAGAGTCACTGAAGGCTATAGCAGTATCGTTACCCATGGGTTCCGGAATGGAAGGGTACCTGCATTTGTGAGTGTGGGTGTGTGTAAGGGCAGAGCCATCTTAAAACAACAAAATGTAAAAGAAAGACAATGAGAGAAAAAGGTTTATATATGAAAAGTGTCCATGATTCATTAAAATGACATATGAAATGAAAATAAGAACCCTTACAAATGGACCTATGTGCCTCGGGTAAGACACAAGGTTGAAAAAGTACGAATTGTTTATGAATTATTACAGTCCAACATAAATGGAAAAGATAAATTATTGATTTATGAAAGTAATCGAAACAAAGTCTTTTGCTTCCCAGTTGCACAGTCCTCCGTCAACAGTAGGGAAAATCCAGTCTTCCAAGTTGCCCTCTTCTTCACTGTCCTCTAACGCATTAACCCCTAGGTGGCTGATCTTCACAGGTGGCCCTCTGGCACGGGAGCGGTGCACGGCCTTCTGACCAGTTGAAGTAAATCCTAGGCCGAATTTGTCTGATTTGAAAGGAAAGTCGGGAAGTTTCCCCCAGATTGTGGATCCGCCTTCTTCCACCACTGCCCTAGCATCCTTTAAAGAAGACATCCGAGGCGGAGGTCTTGTGATCACAGGAGTTGAGGACACTGCCTTGGTCGCCGCTATCTCTTCAGAGACTTCTTCGAAGTGTTGGAAAGAGGTCTCTATGAATTCTCCATCTAATCCCACATAACAGAATGAATTAAGATGACTGGTCATGTATTCCTCTTCGCCATGAACAATTATAATTTTCCCCTGGACAGGGTACTTGAGCTTTTGATGCAGAGTGGAAGTGACAGCTCCAACATGGTGAATCCAAGGTCTTCCCAATAGGCAAGAGTAGGAAGGACGGATGTCCATCACGTAGAATGTTGAATTGAACGTCTAGGTACCCACTTTTATCGGGATGTCCACCTCTCCATGGACCATCCTCTTAGAACCATCAAAGGCTCTGACAATGATGTTGCTGGGTTTCAGGGTTAATCCTTCACAATCCAGTCTATCCAAAGCTTTCTTTGGCAAGACATTTAGAGACGACCCAGTATCAACCAAAACATGAGCTAGGGTGGTTCCCCTACACTCCACCGAGACATGTAGCGCGTCATTATGTTTTCTCCCTTTGGAGGTCAAGTCTGCATCGGAGAATCCCAAACCATTGTCCGTTGTTAAGCTAGCTACTCATTCCTGGAATTGATCAACGGAGGCTTCTTGTGGCACGTGGGCCGTCTTCAAAATCTTGACCAAAGCTTTAGCATGTGCCTCAGAGCACAGCAAAAAGGCTAACATAGATATTTTGGAGGGGGTCTGCCCCAGTTGTTCAACAATATTGTAATCACTTTTCTTAATAATCCTCAGAATCTCTTCTACCTCTTTCTGAGATGTTTCAGGAATGACTAATGATTGAGCCTTCGTCAAGACAGGCTCCTCTTGCACATTCTTTCCTTTGTCAGCGGAAGCAGGGATGGGAATTGTATTGTCATTGTTGGCGGGTAACCTTGTAGGTACAATTACTGGAGTAATCTTCGGGATGGTTGCGGGTCCAAATACTGTTGTTGGAAGAGCAATATCTGGAGAAAAGATTCTCCCACTACGAGTAATTTTGCTTGTTCCAGCAATGTTACTATTGTCGGGATTATCTTCCTCAGAGCTTTCTTTTTCAATGGTCTGTTCAATCTGTTTGACACCATGGTAGTAGATTTCTCCACCATAGTTCCATGGTACCATTTTATCAGTTTTGTAAGGGGTTGGCCCTGGCATTGTTATCTTCAAAGGAGTAGTCACTGCAGCAGATGTAATCCTAACGGGTTTTTTAGGAACCCTGGAAGAATTGGCGTATATGGTTATTATTGAAACTTCTGGAACTGGAATGGGTGAGACGGGAGCTTTCTCAAACAAAATTTCCTTGTTATCAATCAATTGTTGGATTCTTTTCTTCAAAAGAGGACAGTCAAATGGAGAGGACAGGCAAGCACGGCAATCTTGGTCACATCCTGGGAACACCCCAGCCTTCAACAGATTCAACTTGATGGTTAGGAGAGGAGTTGACAGTTCATCCACAGCAGAAACAAACAGATCTTCTTCCACATCATTGGCATTGTGCCCATGCCTCGGCATTGGGGAGGAGATTATGTTCGGCTTTTCAGGAGCTTCAAATTCTACCTCTTTGGCGTCAATCATATCCTGAATCTTGTTCTTCAGGGCCCAACAATTGTTAGTGTCGTGCCCTGGACTTTCTGAGTAGTACGCGCATCTGGCGTTGGGATGTGTTGTACCCCAAAATTTGCCCTCCCATCCTTCAGGAACTCATCCTGAACTCTCAGGTTTTTTCTCTTAAACAAAGCCAAGCCCTTCATTATCGTTCCTTTCCAAGCAAACAATTTACAAGAGCAAAATGGTCATTTGCAAGCTCTAAAGGCAGAGCTTTTACCTTGGAAAAATTAAATTCTAAACATTGGGAATTTTTCTTTAAAGAAAGGGGTGTTTAAGAATAAAATGGAACTTCAGAGCTTCTAAACTAACCTCCAGGCAGAAACGGTCAGAAGTTGCAAACTTGGCTCAGCACATAACATTCAGTCAGAACATGGCTCTTTCAGCAGTTACACCAGCTCAGTCAGAAGCTGCAAACGTGGTTCAGCACATGATCTTCAGTCAGAACATGGCTTTTTCAGCAGCTACGTAAAAGTTCAGTCAGAATTTTCTAGAAAAAGCAACAGAGCCAGAAAATCCTTCAGAACGTACTGGGATCAGAAGATAATAGGATCAGCAGATTGGGTAAAGTACTGAAGCAAGATCACTAAGTCCAGAAACTTTAAAGGCAGATCAAAGGAACATACTGGAAAACTCTCAGAACTTGCTGAGACAGCAAGAGGCCAGGGTCAGAGCTTGGTTTACGTTGTTTTTGGTAAAGAAGAACTGCTGGCTCAGGTTTTAGGTAATGATGCAAAATCTCCTATTACAAGATTTTTGATGTTGATAAATCTCATCACCATTTAATGCTCATTAATGCTCACAACCACTCCTGAACATTCATCCAAGGGGTCTCTCCACGTGTGGCTTGGTAAACACCTTTATGCAGGTTTAGGCATGGGTCTATGCGCCACTTTTCGCCTATAGAGGTCACTTCTCCTCAATCCTTGCCTACTGTTCCATCCTAGGCTGAAAAGCTGTCCATCATCACAACTTTTCATGAACTTCCTTCAAAAACAAGTTAACCTCTACTGCATAATATTGGCGCCCTTTAACGTTCAAAAATACACAAAGTTTTGCCTATAAATAGGACACCATTGTCCATCATAAAGGGGACGTGAAAAAACATCCAGAAAAAATTGCTAGAGAAGAAACAAAAAACTCTAGTAAAAGAAAAACCTTGTGAATCTCTGTCCAAAAATCCCTGGTATTTTTTCACAAACTTTGAACTTCCTACCTCCAAACTTCATTAATACCCAGTTTGCTTTGTGACCAAAGAACACCCCTACAGTTTCTGACCATACATACACATACCTTCTCCATCCACCTATTCTAAAAAGAACCTGTCCAGAACACCATCAGAGCTAAAAGCTAGCTCCCACTCATAGACTTTTTTCAACAGTCAGGTAAGCACCTGCTGACTTTCATCACGCTGCTAAGCATCATCAGCTTTGCATGCTAAATAAACATAATGTACATATCATGTTGTTGCTGTTTGCGTTCTGAAGATTTTCATACCTCAGAATGTTTAGGTAGGAAGTGAATCAGTGTAGAACCTTCCGGTGACCTTGTTGGTTCTGTCTCCTGAAAAACTTTGACATTTGTTGAAGTTGTCCCAAACATGTTTTCTGTTTTGTGGAAAAATAATAAAACTGCAGATGTTCTGGCTAGCACAGGGAGAAGCCAAGTTCTGACTTTGACGTTAGCACATCTGAAGCCTGTTTTCCTGTCAATAATATCAGAACTTTTGAGAATTATTGTATTTCCAGCAGGGTCAGAACTTATGACTTCCCCAATAATAAAATTTTGTCTTGCAGCGCATGGGGGTCAGAACTTCTGACCTTCCCACTAACAGGTTTCTGTTTTGCAGGTGCCAGAGTCAGAAGTTCTGACTCATACAGTTTCACTAACAGGTTGATAATCCTGCAGCAGGCCTGGGTCAAAACTTCTGACTTCCTCTCAGCAGCGCGCTAGCCTTCTCTCTTTCTCTATATCTTCCCTTTGTTATTTTCTTTTCTTATCTATTTTTCTCGTTGAACCACCCCATGTACAAATGTGTATCCCCATCCCCTAAATGCTGTAATAGTGTAGGATTTTACATTTCCGTATTTTATTGCTTTCAAATGTAAATGCTAGTAATTAAGATGTGTATGGCAAGATAAAATCAATGAAATAGAAAATCCTAATTCAAGATAAACTCTTGCATGCAATGAAACACACTTGCACATGAACACCTCTAAGGTATCTCCACTTGGTTGCCTAAACAAATGGCCATTGTTGTACCCCAAAATTTGCCCTCGCATTTTTCCTCAAGAAATCACAGCTTCAGGCGTTTCCTGATTTCTCAGATTGGCCCAAGAATCGGTCAAACGGACTTTTCTCGTCAGTCAGACACAATTAGGGTTTTACTGATTTACAGGGCTCTAGAATGTTTCAAACAGTTGGTTTAGGGTTTTGGTTGATTTTGGCTCAGCTTCGATCAGGCGAACGCTTCTTTGGCATTTGATCAGGAATTAGGGTTTTCGTGCGCGGTTCCTCAGAAAGATTTAATTCTACGATGCTTTGCAAGTTATTCCGAGATTTGGACTAAATTCGCATTGTTTAACTTAATCAGTAAAAGAATGCGTTTGGATTGAATTCACGATTGTTTGACTGAATCAGTAAAGGGTTGCATTGGGGTTGAATTTGCGATGTTTGATTAAAGTCATAAAAGGGAAAAGCGTCCGGACAATTGCTGTGATTGACTGTTGTTTTGCTCTGGATGTTTGAAACGCCAGGTTTAACTGATCAAACGCTGAAGCATTGTTTATTTAATTATTTATTATTCTAAGATTAAAAGATTGGAATTTATTTTCCATTTATTATAATTCAAAGAATTTTAAATAATAAATAAACAATAAAGGATAAAAAAGAATTAATTGGATAAAAACTTTTTATTTACTTTTAAATTATTCGTACAATTATTGTTTACAATTTGTTTACAACAATAATTTTACAGTGATTTAAACTTAAATAAAAACTATCCTAAATATTTTTCTAATCTTCAATTCTTCATCTGCTATCCTTTGCTCCCCTCCATTCAATTTTTGTCTGCAAATAAGAGAAAGAAAGTCAATTGCAGATAAATAGAGACAGATATAAAATTCATCATTAAGGGCAACTGTTTGGGATCAGTTAGTCCTCTTTGCAAATCACGGGATTTCTCCCGGTTCACAAAGAGGGATGGATATTTGCAAGTCAAAAATGAATGCACAAAAGTCAAAATTGCACAATTCAAAAATTGTCAAACTGCATAGTTCAATACAAACAGAAAGTCCAAACTGAATCACAACTTTCAAACCCTCCAAAAACTGTCAAAGTACAAGTTACTGTCACAAGGCCACTCAAAGCTATCAAAAAAGAAGATTTGGAAAGATATCAAGAAGCACAAAATCTGGAAGATATGAAAGGATATGCAGTGAAACATGTAATGCAAGCAAACAGCCAATTTCATCATTTCCCACAGCTGCCCTTTCAGAAAAAGTACAAAGCATAAATAAGATTTTAATGCTAAACTGTACTGAAGAGAGAGAGAAGAGAAAAAGAAAGCAGGTTTACAAGGCTCAAGGCAGGAAGAAAGATATATAAAACAAAACTGAACACAGTACAGTAGGGAGGCAAACCAATACACCAAAAAATATAAAAAACTGCATAAGCCTCCAGTCTCAAAACCTTGAACCTGTTTTATTTACAAGCATAAGAAAAAAGCCAAAACCTGCATTAACTAAAAAGGCCAAGCCTGCTGAACCTGTAACACCAATCTGAACAAACATTCAAAAACCTTACCATTCAACTCAAACATCTCCAGCCAAACCAGTAAACATCCAAAGCCAAAACCTGCATTAACTGAAACCAAAAGGCCAAGTTTGCAAGCCTGAGCCTCAAAGCCTCACAACCTGTAAAACACAAAAGATACAAAACTGCTGGCCTCCATCAAACACTCACCCTGTCCTGCCTTAACCATCAACCTACAAACCTCTGTCAAGTATCATACCTGCCTAAGCATAAACCTGTCAAACGCCTTAAACCAACAAGCGTTGAACCTGTCAAGGCCTAACCTAAAGCCTTAAACAAGCTTAAAACCAGATAACCTGCATATGCCAATACCTGCCTGAACAACCCAAGCATAAAACCTGCTAGGCCTCACCATTCCAAAAGCAAACCCTGTCAAGACTCAAACCTGCCCAGCTCAAAGCCTAAACAAAATTATCCAAACACGAAAGCCAACATAAACAAGCATACCAATTTCCAAACCCACGAGCCCTCAAATTTGCATCATCATAGGGCATTTCAACAACCAAACACAAGCCAGCTCAAAGTAAGGCAAAGAGAGACGAGATAAAGAAGCATATCAAGGCAAATCAATAAGGCAACATAAGCATGTAAACAGGGCCCTCAGTAGAGTCATCACAGGGCAGAAAAAGCAAGCAAGCATAATCATATCACAACTCAGAATAGGCATTCGAGTAAAAGGCAACACAAGAAGGAGAAGAAGAAAAGAAGATATATGTATTAAGCTTTCAGGCGAACATCACAAAGCCTAAAGAAGAGTACAGAAATACCAAAAGGCAAGCTAATTCATCACAGCATCAAGCGTCTTCACCCCCTTCGCCATTAAGCCCTCCTCGACACCTCCGGTTCATCCTCCTCCTTCTCCAAGATCGAAGGTAGTATAATTTCCTTTCTTCCCTTTCATAATCCTCAAACAACAAGACAAATAACAAACGTTCTAAAATCAGAAGCTATACATGCAAAAATCGTAAAAGCGTAAAACCCTAAAAGACGAAGTGAAACGAAATCACTACCTTTTGCTCTCGTCTTCGTGTTGTCCAACCATGGAGGGAAGAGGATGAACAATGGCGTTTGGTGGCTAGGGATGAAGAGGAATCAGAAGCCTGATTCAGAGACGAGATAAAGAGGATGAACGAAGACGAGCGAAACAAGCGAACGGCGTCGTTTCTGTGCATGCAAACCCTAGGCGTATTCCAAAGTGAAACAACACCCAAGAACCCTAAAGAAAACATTGTTTGCATGCTGGGCCTTGCCCGTTTCAACCACGCCTAAGCCCAAAGCATATTCCAATTCACACCCCCCCTTGAGCCCATTTCTAACTTATTTCAAACTATTTTTTTATCATCATATTCCTTTTTTTATACATAAATTAACATAACCCTTTTTTATTTATTTACATCAAATATTGACTTTCTTTAACAAGATTACAATTTTAATCACAATATTTTTCCTCTAACTTAAAATATATTTTTTATTGTTTTATTACCTTAATACATAAAATACTAAAAATACATAAGAAATCGAATTATTTAAAATCCTTTTTATTTATTAAACTCATTTTGATTTATATATAAATTCTCTTCAAAATAAATACAATTTCTTTTAATTAAAATAATTTGTACATAAATACATAGTTACATAATTGTTCTTTTAAGACAAATACTTTTTTTAAGATATCATTTTTGTACATAATCAATTAAGATACCTTGTTTAATATACATAATTTAATTAAAATTTGAAACATTTAATTAAAACATTCATTTTGTTCATATTAAAGAAAATACAAGATTACAAAGATTAATTAAATAAACATTTAATTCTTTTCATTTAAGTTAAACAATACTTAATAATACTCTCTTAAATTCACATTTTCTTAACATGTAAATAATTACATACACACATACACATATACACATATACACGTACACTTACACAATATACTTACATTTGATACATTATGCATTTGCTTATTTTATATATTCGTTACATTTACATTTGATCGATTCGATTTGGTTGTAATCTATTGGATACTACATTCCTAAGTCTCATCCCCATTCGTAAATTTGTACCCCCACTCCCGGATACTTATTTTGTAATAGCGTAGACTTTAAATTCTTGCAATTTACCGCTTTCAAATTATACCATGGTTAGACCTAGGGTTTGCATGTACATAAAACCAAACGCTAGATAACCTAATACAAGACAAATACATGAAATCAATACACAATCACACTTGCACCCCCTAGGGTAATCCCACATGTTGCCTTCCAAAATGGGCCATGCTTGCACGTCGAGTATCTTTGGCAAAACAAATTCAAATGATCATAAGTCCCTCGATGACGCTTTCGAAAGTTGCCTAAATGGAATGATCATAGTCCCTTCAAAGCAAATTGCCAAAGACACTTGGCATCATTGCAGTCATGGTCCATACGATGACCCGCGCTCGTCCCGAACAAACATCCTAAACGCAAGATTGTCCATCAAATTCAATGGTGGAACAAAATTGTTAAAAAGGGTTGAAATCATAGAGAAAACCTTTGAGTACAATAGGGTAGACAAAACTCTTAGTTACTTGAGACCAGCTTGCAAAAACACTTGCCTTCTTTTCAAAACCACACTCCACAAACACTTTCAAAACAAACTCTCAAAAACATTTGAAACATCTTTTCGAAAAGATATACACCTTTGTAAAACATTCGAGTAAAGAATTGTTACAAGGGTTTCCTAAGACAAGGCATCTTCTTCCAAAACATTTTCAAAAACACACACACACACCATTTTCAAGCAATCAAAAATCAAGGCAAGTGATCTAAAAAACCAAGTAACTAAGAGCCCATGGATAACCATGGATGAAAAGGGTGCTAATACCTTCCCTTTTCATAATCTACCCCCCGGACCCACGAAATATCTCAAAAGGTTTTTGCTGTGCTTTTTTAAACCTTTCCTTTAGGATAAAATAAAAAGTCGGTGGCGACTCTTGCTCAACCGAACAAGTGCGAATACAAACGCAAAACTCATAGTCAGTTCTCCCACCGTATCACAGAACTGGCGACTCTGCTGGGGATCTGCTTAAAGGTGGGGTTACCTTAGGGTTTAGATCACCTTTACTTTCTTGCTTTGATTGACTTGATTGCTTTATCTTTTGGGTTCTTGTTTGGGTTTGTTGTAAATCCTACACCCGGATTTGGGGCGCCTTCTTAGGTAAATAGCAAAAAAACTGTGAGGGAACTGTGCGGGGTATACCGACATGGTTGAAGCAGTAAGCTATGTTAGTGTGACATATTTGTGAGTACCGGTAACCCTTGAATTCAGTCAAGGAGAGTACGGGGCCGCTGAGTGATGTCGTGAAGCACTAACGAACTCTTAGAACCTTAATTGACCATCTTAGCCTTTTTAGGGGTAGTGGGATGACCGACTTTGGTGCAGTCCGAAGTTGGTAGATACTCGATACTACACTCATTTGAGGGTTGTTTTCTTGGAATATTTTGGTCGCCAGTAAGTGGCTAAACCGAAACAATGAACACAGAAAACAATCCAATGATATTGAGCTCCTTAGAACCCGGTTTCTATTTTAGGACAGGATGAGCCAACTAACTTCAAGAGGGTACTTACCTAAACCCCATGCAAGCCTAAACCTAAGGGCTTGTTTGCTTTGTGTGAATATGATTGTTTGTATATACACTCACTTGCTTTTTGCATACATGTACATAACATCATGACATCATACCATAGCATTTTCAATAACCATTTCAAGGATCTCGAAGGTTCTTTTGATGCAGGGTTACGTTGAACCAGACGTCTACCAAGGGGCAAGAGGTTTTTCCTCTAACCAATGCCAATCAAAGTTCAAGTACAACAACTTGAATCAATGGCTATGACCCACTCGACATGGTGAGCTTGATTCTAGTGGAAAGACGTCCACCGGCGCAAATTTCTCCAATCGAAGAGCAAAGTTCAACCTCTAACATTTTCTTGTGTTTACCCCAAGAGATCCTTGAAAGCATGCATCCATATATCATGCATTGCATTTTGACAGTCTTTCCTTTTTCAGGTTTCCTTACTCTCCTACTGTTTATTTCAGTAAGAGATGGCTCTAAAAAGGTCTGTCAAAGACATCCAAGACCAGACTGCTCAGCTGCAGGAGATGTTCCTGAACTTGTCTCTGGGGCAAGAAGAAATGAAAGCTCTCCTCACAAAGAGCTTGGAGAATTCCAACAATGCCAGGAGTGATCAGCTTGCAGAGATGCAGTTTGATCTGACAACATTGAGGACCCAAATGATGGGACAGTTGGTGGGCCAGATGGCTCTCATCCAAGACCTATCTCAAAGACAAGAGGAACTCAGAGTTCTTGTCCGCCAACTGCTTCCAAACAACCAACTGGGGCAAACATCTGAGGTTGAAGAGCAAGTCACCGCTCAGCCTCCATCCACTCAAGAAGACAAGGGGAAAGCTCATTTGCTTGCTTCAGGGTCACAAGCCCATCAACAACCTCGCCAGCGTCAACGGGGTAATCGGCGTAAGCAAGAAACGTCGGGAAGACAGTTCACGGAGACTGAAATACCATCATTCTTCATACTGAAGCGCCTGTTGGAGGTCAACCTGCTTACCTTGAAGGACCCTCCTCAGAAGCTCAATATCTCCTCTCCTAACTATCGTCCCGACGCATTTTGTGTTTACCATTCCTACAGCCCAGGACACGACACCAACGACTGTTGGGCCTTGAAGAACAAGATTCAAGATCTGATCGACATTGGAGTTCTGGAATTCATGCTAGACGGCGAGATGAAAATCTTCTGTTAAGGAGTTCTCCACCTGAAGTGACGAAGCTCAAGCTGAAAGACTTTTGTTTCTTTTTTGAATTTTCAAAGTTGTAATTTCTTTTGTTGTCAAACAATTATCTGTCGATGTTAAACTCTGTTTTCATTAATGCATTGCATATGTTTGTCTTGAATTCATCCATTCGTTTCACTACTCTTATGCTTTTCCTTATGATATTTGACTCTTGATAAAAAGCTGTAAGCCTTTAGAGGGAGGATGACGAAACAATACCGTAATCTCATACAGTATGCTTTTGAACAACCCTTGCTGATGATGTACAGGCATTTCTTTCAAATCCCAAACACTGGAGTTATAAGGAAGATAATCCCTAGTCAACCCCTTCGAGCCAAAGAAGTAGGAGTTTTCTGTTCTAAACAATCAAAACCTTTGATATAAATCCGGGTCAGGGTAGTATCTCAGTTAAGTGCGCATTGAAGTCGCAAACTCTTAGTTCGTAACACAACGAACGACGTCGAAAAAAAGCATTCCTTTGGAATCAAAAGACAAGGGTGGTTCCCCATCACGTAGACAGTCAATCTCTCAAAAGAGAAAAGCCCACCAAGCCAAAACCTGTAAAGGAGGCTTAAGAAAGCTGGGGCATCCCGCTGACTGTAATCTCAAAAAACGGGAACAGTCAGGCAAAAGTTAGGGATAACAAATCAAAATCAAAATAGTGAGGTCATTACAAAATCCTCAACAACATGAAAAATGTTGAAAAAGAAAAAAGGAGATGATGATTGTCTCCCCAAATTCAACTGGTGAACCATCGCCCAAAAGTCGTTCCAAACTCAAAACAGAGTGAGACGCACAATTAACTGAGCTTAGGTATGAAGAACATCACGAAGAGCGGGTGGGTACAAATATACTTTGAGCCTTTATCATTTTGTTTCTTAAACCGTGAACCAAGCCACGTTACAACCCTTCAAAAGTCCTAATTGAAGCATGGGTTAGTTCGAAAGCATACTGTTACAAAAGGTATCCTGACTCCTGTAAGGCTTTGCTCTAAATCTTCTGTTGAATTTGTCTTATGAAAAAGTTTTCTGCTAAAAAATGCATTTTTCAAAACTTCGAGACAAACATAAACTTTGCATTGCTTGAATATCACTGTCTACATTTGGCTTTTGTTTGACAGCGAAGAAATTCATACAGCGAATGTTCGGAGGAACGAAAACTCTCTCAGTGATTTAAAATCACTTCAAAAGGATGACACTCCCATTGCGAATCTCCTATCAACAAGGGGCATGACATGTCACCATCCTATTAACCTGGGGAAGTCCAGTCAAGATTTCAAGAAATCTCTCAATCTGCAGAGTAATCTGATTCAAGACTCCTTCATCACCACTTGGGGCATTCGAATGTCAAGAGTGTTCAACAATTCCCTCATTACCTCAGAAGATTGGTATACTCCCAATTTCTAACCCACAACAAAATCAAGATCTAGATATGGTTCAAGATGTGACCCAAGATTTGGCGACATTCTATAACTCATTCAGATTTTCATTCCAGATATAGTTCAAGATGTGACCCAAATTTGGCGACATTCTATAACTTATCCAAGCCTGCTTCCAGAAATAGTTCAGATGTGACCCAGATTTGGCGACATTCTATAACTTATTCAGATTTGTTTCTAGAGATAGTTCAAGATGTGACCCAGAGATGGCGACGTTCAGTAACTTATTCCAGACCAACACCTGCAGCAATCAGAGGACTCTTGCAATCCCCAGCCAGAGAACCTTCCAAAAGCTAATTCCCCTCAGAATCAAGTTTCAATATCCCCAGCGGAGCTAAAACTTCCAACTATCAATCCCCAAGCAGATTGAAGACTCTCATTCTCAGTTCCCCATAGAATATTCGAATATTCTCCGGTGAAGATCTCCTCAAGACAGGAATTCCCCAGTAGTTTGGCATACAACCCAAGCTTCTAATTTTCCCAACAGTGGTCCCAAGACTTCTCATTTTTAACAATTGAAGATTCTTGCCCTCCACAGCAGCAGCCAAGGAATTATTTTCCCCGACAGCAGTCAAGATTCTTTTATCTTCAGCCGTCCAGGATTCATTTATCCTCAGCAAGATGTCTTATCAGCTTACATGCGCATTCATTACATTCATATAATATAACATACATTGCATCATGCATCATAACATTGCATACAACTAACCCTTTACCTTTTCAGGTAAGATCAGTCGGCAGACAAAGATCATCTTCCAGGTTCACTCAGAGACAGCTCAGATGTGACCCAGACACGGCGACATTCTGATACTTGTTCAAATTCATTCAGATGCAGTTTTTCACGAACACATCATCAGGAAGCCCTACACCGGTTCTTCTTCAAGATTTCTGAAAACAGTTCACGGGTTCTCCAAGTAACGGATGTTAACCTATCGCTTGTTCAGTTTCTTCTCAAGACTTTTGAAAACAGTTTACGGACGCTTCCCAACAACGGATGCTGCTCTATTTCTTATTCAACTTCAAGATTTCTGAAAACAGTTCACGGGTTCTCCAAGTAACGGATGTTAACCTATCGCTTGTTCAGTTTCTTCTCAAGACTTCTGAAAACAGTTCACGGGTTCTCCAAGTAACGGATGTTAATCTATCGCTTGTTCAGATGCAACTTTTGAAAACAGTTTACGGACGCTTCCCAACAACGGATGCTGCTCTATTGCTTATTCAACTTCAAGATTTCTGAAAACAGTTCACGGGTTCTCCAAGTAACGGATGTTAACCTATCGCTTGTTCAGTTTCTTCTCAAGACTTCTGAAAATAGTTTATGGATTCTTCCCAACAACGGATGTTAATCTATTGCTTGTTCAGATGCAACTTTTGAAAACAGTTTACGGATGCTGCTCTATTGCTTATTCAACTTCAAGATTTCTGAAAACAGTTCACGGGTTCTCCAGTAACGGATGTTAACCTATCACTTGTTCAAACTCTTCTCAAACTTCTGAAAACAGTTCACGGGTTCTCCAGTAACGGATGTTAATCTATCACTTGTTCAGACTCTTCTCAACTTTTGAAAACAGTTTACGGACGCTTCCCAAAACCGGATGTGGCTCTATTTCTTATTCAACTTCAAGACCTTCAAAAATAGTTTACGGATTCTCCAAAACATGGATGTCAATCTATTGCTTGCTCGGACCCCCAATTCAGAGATGTTCCAAAACATGGGTGCCTTTCTGATACTCTTCCATTGACATACAGTTCAACATTACCAGATGGCATCTATAAGCCCATCCTCCTACCAGCAGTCACCAAATGGCATCTTTAAGCCCATTTCCAGATGGCATCTTTAAGCCCATCCTCCTATCAGCAGTCGCCAAATGGCATCTTTAAGCCCATTATCAGATGGCATCTCTAAGCCCATCCCCCGATAAGATTCTATCGCATCAGATGGCATCTTTAAGCCCATCACCAAATGGCATCTTTAAGCCCATTAACCTCTACCATCACATCGCCGAGTGCAAATTTTCTGGGTACTTTAGTGTCCAATCTTCTTTTACCTTCAAGTCGCGAAAGGCAAACTTGCCAATCTAACTCTTCAAGTTCAAGAAGATTGAACAGGGGCAACTGTTGTACCCCAAAATTTGCCCTCGCATTTTTCCTCAAGAAATCACAGCTTCAGGCGTTTCCTGATTTCTCAGATTGGCCCAAGAATCGGTCAAACGAACTTTTCTCGTCAGTCAGACACAATTAGGGTTTTACTGATTTACAGGGCTCTAGAATGTTTCAAACAGTTGGTTTAGGGTTTTGGTTGATTTTGGCTCAGCTTCGATCAGGCGAACACTTCTTTGGCATTTGATCAGGAATTAGGGTTTTCGTGCGCGGTTCCTCAGAAAGATTTAATTCTACGATGCTTTGCAAGTTATTCCGAGATTTGGACTGAATTCGCATTGTTTAACTTAATCAATAAAAGAATGCGTTTGGATTGAATTCACGATTGTTTGACTGAATCAGTAAAGGGTTGCATTGGGGTTGAATTTGCGATGTTTGATTAAAGTCATAAAAGGGAAAAGCGTCCGGACAATTGATGTGATTGACTTTTGTTTTGCTCTGGATGTTTAAAACGCCATGTTTAACTGATCAAACGCTGAAGCATTGTTTATTTAATTATTTATTATTCTAAGATTAAAAGATTGGAATTTATTTTCCATTTATTATAATTCAAAGAATTTTAAATAATAAATAAACAATAAAGGATAAAAAAGAATTAATTGGATAAAAACTTTTTATTTACTTTTAAAGTATTCGTACAATTATTGTTTACAATTTGTTTACAACAATAATTTTACAGTGATTTAAACTTAAATAAAAACTATCCTAAATATTTTTCTAATCTTCAATTCTTCATCTGCTATCCTTTGCTCCCCTCCATTCAATTTTTGTCTGCAAATAAGAGAAAGAAAGTCAATTGCAGATAAATAGAGACAGATATAAAATTCATCATTAAGGGCAACTGTTTGGGATCAGTTAGCCCTCTTTGCAAATCACGGGATTTCTCCCGGTTCACAAAGAGGGATGGATATTTGCAAGTCAAAAATGAATGCACAAAAGTCAAAATTGCACAATTCAAAAATTGTCAAACTGCATAGTTCAATACAAACAGAAAGTCCAAACTGAATCACAACTTTCAAACCCTCCAAAAACTGTCAAAGTACAAGTTACTGTCACAAGGCCACTCAAAGCTATCAAAAAAGAAGATTTGGAAAGATATCAAGAAGCACAAAATTTGGAAGATATGAAAGGATATGCAGTGAAACATGTAATGCAAGCAAACAGCCAATTTCATCATTTCCCACAGCTGCCCTTTCAGAAAAAGTACAAAGCATAAATAATATTTTAATGCTAAACTGTACTGAAGAGAGAGAGAAGAGAAAAAGAAAGTAGGTTTACAAGGCTCAAGGCAGGAAGAAAGATATATAAAACAAAACTGAACACAGTATAGTAGGGAGGCAAACCAATACACCAAAAAATATACAAAACTGCATAAGCCTCAAGTCTCAAAACCTTGAACCTGTTTTGTTTACAAGCATAAGAAAAAAGCCAAAACCTGCATTAACTAAAAAGGCCAAGCCTGCTGAACCTGTAACACCAATCTGAACAAACATTCAAAAACCTTACCATTCAACTCAAACATCTCCAGCCAAACCAGTAAACATCCAAAGCCAAAACCTACATTAACTGAAACCAAAAGGCCAAGTTTGCAAGCCTGAGCCTCAAAGCCTCACAACCTGTAAAACACAAAAGATACAAAACTGCTGGCAACCATCAAACATTCACCCTGTCCTGCCTTAACCATCAACCTACAAACCTCTGTCAAGTATCATACCTGCCTAAGCATAAACCTGTCAAACGCCTTAAACCAACAAGCGTTGAACCTGTCAAGGCCTAACCTAAAGCCTTAAACAAGCTTAAAACCAGATAACCTGCATATGCCAATACCTGCCTGAACAACCCAAGCATAAAACCTGCTAGGCCTCACTATTCCAAAAGAAAACCCTGTCAAGACTCAAACCTGCCCAGCTCAAAGCCTAAACAAAATTATCCAAACACGAAAGCCAACATAAACAAGCATACCAATTTCCAAACCCACGAGCCCTCAAATTTGCATCATCATAGGGCATTTCAACAACCAAACACAAGCCAGCTCAAAGCAAGGCAAAGAGAGACGAGATAAAGAAGTATCTCAAGGCAAATCAATAAGGCAACATAAGCATGTAAACAGGGCCCTCAGTAGAGTCATCACAGGGCAGAAAAAGCAAGCAAGCATAATCATATCACAACTCAGAATAGGCATTCGAGTAAAAGGCAACACAAGAAGGAGAAGAAGAAAAGAAGATATATGTATTAAGCTTTCAGGCGAACATCACAAAGCCTAAAGAAGAGTACAGAAATACCAAAAGGCAAGCTAATTCATCACAGCATCAAGCGTCTTCACCCCCTTCGCCATTAAGCCCTCCTCGACGCCTCCGGTTCATCCTCCTCCTTCTCCAAGATCGAAGGTAGTATAATTTCCTTTCTTCCCTTTCATAATCCTCAAACAACAAGACAAATAACAAACGTTCTAAAATTAGAAGCTATACATGCAAAAATCATAAAAGCGTAAAACCCTAAAAGACGAAGTGAAACGAAATCACTACCTTTTGCTCTCGTCTTCGTGTTGTCCAACCATGGAGGGAAGAGGATGAACAATGGCGTCTGGTGGCTAGGGATGAAGAGGAATCAGAATCCTGATTCAGAGACGAGATAAAGAGGATGAATGAAGACGAGCGAAACAAGCGAACGGCGCCGTTTCTGTGCATGCAAACCCTAGGCGTATTCCAAAGTGAAACAACACCCAAGAACCCTAAAGAAAACATTGTTTGCATGTTGGGCCTTGCCCGTTTCAACCACGCCTAAGCCCAAAGCATATTCCAATTCACACCCCCCCTTGAGCCCATTTCTAACTTATTTCAAACTATTTTTTTATCATCATATTCCTTTTTTTATACATAAATTAACATAACCCTTTTTTATTTATTTACATCAAATATTGACTTTCTTTAACAAGATTACAATTTTAATCACAATATTTTTCCTCTAACTTAAAATATATTTTTTATTGTTTTATTACCTTAATACATAAAATACTAAAAATACATAAGAAATCGAATTATTTAAAATCCTTTTTATTTATTAAACTCATTTTGATTTATATATAAATTCTCTTCAAAATAAATACAATTTCTTTTAATTAAAATAATTTGTACATAAATACATAGTTACATAATTGTTCTTTTAAGACAAATACTTTTTTTAAGATATCATTTTTGTACATAATCAATTAAGATACCTTGTTTAATATACATAATTTAATTAAAATTTGAAACATTTAATTAAAACATTCTTTTTGTTCATATTAAAGAAAATACAAGATTACAAAGATTAATTAAATAAACATTTAATTCTTTTCATTTAAGTTAAACAATACTTAATAATACTCTCTTAAATTCACATTTTCTTAACCTGTAAATAATTACATACACACATACACATATACACATATACACGTACACTTACACAATATACTTACATTTGATACATTATGCATTTGCTTATTTTGTATATTCGTTACATTTACATTTGATCGATTCGATTTGGTTGTAATCTATTGGATACTACATTCCTAAGTCTCATCCCCATTCGTAAATTTGTACCCCCACTCCCGGATACTTATTTTGTAATAGCGTAGACTTTAAATTCTTGCAATTTACCGCTTTCAAATTATACCATGGTTAGACCTAGGTTTTGCATGTACATAAAACCAAACTCTAGATAACCTAATACAAGACAAATACATGAAATCAATACACAATCACACTTGCACCCCCTAGGGTAATCCCACATGTTGCCTTCCAAAATGGGCCATGCTTGCACGTCGAGTATCTTTGGCAAAACAAATTCAAATGATCATAAGTCCCTCGATGACGCTTTCAAAAGTTGCCTAAATGGAATGATCATAGTCCCTTCAAAGCAAATTGCCAAAGACACTTGGCATCATTGCATTCATGGTCCATACGATGACCCGCGCCTGTCCCGAACAAACATCCTAAACGCAAGATTGTCCATCAAATTCAATGGTGGAACAAAATTGTTAAAAAGGGTTGAAATCATAGAGAAAACCTTTGAGTACAATAGGGTAGACAAAACTCTTAGTTACTTGAGACCAGCTTGCAAAAACACTTGCCTTCTTTTCAAAACCACACTCCACAAACACTTTCAAAACAAACTCTCAAAAACATTTGAAACATCTTTTCAAAAAGATATACACCTTTGTAAAACATTCGAGTAAAGAATTGTTACAAGGGTTGCCTAAGACAAGGCATCTTCTTCCAAAACATTTTCAAACACACACACACACACACACACCATTTTCAAGCAATCGAAAATCAAGGCAAGTGATCTAAAAAACCAAGTAACTAAGAGCCCATGGATAACCATGGATGAAAAGGGTGCTAATACCTTCCCTTTTCATAATCTACCCCCCGGACCCACGAAATATCTCAAAAGGTTTTTGCTGTGCTTTTTTAAACCTTTCCTTTAGGATAAAATAAAAAGTCGGTGGCGACTCTTGCTCAACCGAACAAGTGCGAATACAAACGCAAAACTCATAGTCAGTTCTCCCACCGTATCACAGCCATGATATGCATGTTAAGTATCTATTGGTAAAACAAAAACAAAACAAAAGATCATAGTCCCTCGATGAAGCTATCTTGATTGCCTATACAAAATGATCTAGTCTCTCGGAAAATTGCTAAAAGGCACTTAGCACAATTGTTATCATGGTCTATACTATGACCCGCGCCTGTCCCGTTTAAACATCCTAACACAAGGTTGTTCACCAAATGCAATGGTGAAACAACATTGTCAAAAGGGTTAAAAACATAAGAAAGATCTTTGAGTAAAATAGGGTAGATAGCTCTTAGTTACTTGATCAAAAGCTTGCAAAACATCCTTGCTATTTTCAAACACACTTCACAACACAATTTCAAAACCCTGAAAACTTTTCAAAAGACAAAAACACATTTGTATACATTCAAACAAGAATCATTACAAAGGTTGCCACAACGATGGCTTCTTTTAAAAACATCTTTCAAAACCACACACAAAGCACCATTTCAAACAATTGAAAAGCAAAGCAAGTGATCTAAAACAAGTAACTAAGAGCCCATGGATAACCATGGATAGAAAGGGTGCTAATACCTTCCCTTTCTATAATCTACTCCCTGAACCCAAGAAAACATCTCAAAGGTCTTTCATGTGCTTTTTGACCTTTCCTTAGGATAAAATAAAAAGTCGGTGGCGACTCTTGCTAAACCGAAACATTTGCAAACACAAACGCAAAATCCCAAGTCAGTTCTCCCACCGTACCACAGAACTGGCGACTCTGTTGGGGGAAACTTTAAAAGTGGAGTAACCTTAGGGCTTAGATCACCTTTGCATGCTTATCTTGATTGCTTTGATTGTTTTACATTTGGTTCTCTTGTTCGGGCTTGAAATCCTCCACCCGGATTTGGGAAACATTCATAGGTAAATAGCAATACGTTGTGGAAACTGTGCGGGGTATACCGACATGGTTGAAGCAATAGCTATATTAGTGCGACATATTTGTGAGTACCGGTAGCCTTTGAGTCAATCAAAGAGAATACGGGGCCGCTGAGTGATGTCATAAAGCACTAATGAACTCTTAGAACCTTACTTGACCATCTTGGCCTTTTTTAGGGGTAGTGAGATGATTGGCTTTGGTGCAGTCCGAAGTTGGTAGATACTCGATACTACACTCATTGAGGGTTTTTTTCTTGGAATATTTTGGTCGCCAGTTAAGTGGCTAAACCAAAACAATGAAGATAGAAAACAATCCAGTGATATTGAGCTCCTTAGAACCCGGTTACTATTTATAGGACAGGTTGAGCCAACTAAACTTCAAGAGGGTACTTACCTATGAAACCTCATGCAAGCCTGAAACTAGGATTTTGTGTGACTTGTTTGTACATATGCTTGTGCATACATCATGAACATCATAAAGCATCATATGCATTCACTAACCATTTCAAGGGTTTGGATCTTCATCTTTGTTCTTGTTTTGTAGGTCATGGAATCTCTTCGCAGGAAAACAATTCAAGTCAACCTTGTGAGAATCCATCCTCAACTCAAGGAGCTTACTTCCAGGATTTCGGAGAATTCTCTCTTTAGTGAGAGACATGGTAGACTTCTCAACTTGGTCAACTCCAACATTGAAGAAGACATGGTGAAAGTCCTCTTCCAGTTCTTTGACCCCCTACACCACTGTTTCACATTCCCTGATTACCAGCTAGTACCTACTTTGGAGGAATTTTCTCAACTCCTGAGAATTCCTATTCTTCATCAACTACCCTACAGCGGTACGGAAAAAGAACCAAAGCCTGAAGACATTGCTCAAGCATTACACTTGCCACCATCTGATATCAAGGGTCATTGGGAAACCAGAAGTGGTGTCAAGGGTTTCTTGGCAAAGTTTTTGTTTGAAAAGGCACAAGACTGCTGGAATTCTCTAGATCTACAAGCCTTTGAAGAGATTGTGGCACTCCTCATCTATGGGTTGGTCTTGTTCCCAAACCCTGATCAGCTTATAGATAAGAACACTGTCAAAAATTTCATATCCCGGAATCCTATACCCACATTGCTTGGGGACATCCTCCACTCATTTCACACACGAACAATGAGGAAAAGAGGTGTTCTCATGTTCTGTACTCCTCTCCTAGCAAGGTGGTTTATTTCTCACCTTCCACAATCAGTTTTAAAGAATGAGCAGGATTTAAGGTGGTCACAATGATTGATGACCCTCACACATTCTGATGTTCATTGGTGTTCTCGGACCAGAGAAAATGTCATCATCATTGATCGTTGTGGGGAATTCCCTAATGTCCCCCTACTTGGCATTAAGGGAGGTATTACCTACAACCCCTGTTTGGCTCTAAGACAATTTGGATATGCTCGGAGGGATGGCCCTCATGACATGCTGATTCCTGACCTAGTTTTTAACTTCGACAATGATGCGCAAGGACTTCGACAAAGGTTCATCAGAGCTTGGAGGATGCCCAACAAGGTGGATAGTAAGACACTGGGGCACAAGAATTCCATCCCCATTGAGCCTTATCTCAAGTGGGTACGAACCCGCGCCCAAAGTCTTGTGATGCCATACCCTCACATTCTCCCCGTGATCAAAGAGCCTGTTATGGAAGGAGAGGTTCCATACACCCTCCTACATCCTGACATGCCAACATCATTGGAAGAATTACAAAAGAGTTGGATCCAACTCAAAGAAGAACGAAATCCTTTTGAAGCCAGCTTCTATGCCAGTGAGAAGAAGGTTTTGGACCTTACCCGCCAACTTCATGAGGAGGAAACTCTCAACACTTACATCGCACAAAAGAGGATGTGCAATGTCTTTTTACATTAAGAATTTTGTAATATTTTGCCCGTGGGGCACATATGTACTAACAAATTTCTTCTTAATATGACGTGTGTTCCTTTTTGTTTGCAACAAATTTGAATTTCTGAATCCTTGAATGCATTACATGAATAACATATTATTCATCATATGCATAAATAGGTCTTCGCACCAGGTTTCCTTATCTTTCTGCTGTTTATGCCATCCAGATGGATTTGGAGCAGACGGTTAAGGATCTGCAAGCACAGAAATCTCAATTCCAGCAACTCGTCATGACCTTAGCAAAGGGTCAAGAGGACCTTAAAGCACTGTTGGAGAAAAATAAAGAGAAAAAGAAGAAAAGGCCCGGAGTAGCCACTTTTGGAAGAAGGTTTGAAAGCAATGCTAGAAAAGTTCTCGAGTTCCCCTCAACGTATGATGAAGGGGATGGTTAAGGAAAAGGAACTGCGATGCCTTCTGAATCTGAGGTTGAAGTTGAAGAAGAGGAAGAGGAAGAAGACGAAGATTACTCCGAACAGCAATATCCCCCGGCGGATATTAAATTTAAAAATCTTGAGGATCGGTTGGCAGCCATGGAGTTGCAAAGGGTACCTTGTTTAGATTTTGAAGAACTAGGTTTGGTCGCTGGGATCGTCATTCCCCCCAAGTTCAAGGTTCCTACATTTGCCAAGTATGACGGTCTGTCGTGTCCAAAGATGCATCTAAGATCCTACGTCCGAAAGATCCAACCCCACTCATCTGATAAAGATCTTTGGGTCCATTTTTTCCAAGACAGTTTGTCAGGCACACAATTGGACTGGTTCTATCAACTCGAGAGATCGGAGGTTCATAACTGGGAAGACTTAGCTGCTGCGTTTTACCGGCAATACCAATACAATTCTGATTTAGCGCCCACTCGTACTCAACTACAGAGTATGGGTATGGCTTCTAATGAAGGATTTAAAGAGTATGCCCAAAAGTGGCGTGATCTAGCTGGAAGGGTGCAGCCACCATTGTCAGATAGAGAGCTGGTTGACATGTTTCTAGGGACCCTGTCTGGCCCTTTCTTCAATCATTTAATTGGGAGTTCCTCTGCGGGATTCACCGAACTAATTCTGACCGGTGAAAGAGTCGAGGCCGGCATTAAAAGTGGTAAGATTCAGAAAGATGCCTCTGCGTCCACTGCTATTAAGAAGACCTTCCCAGCCAAGAAGGAATCCTCTGCTGTTTATTCTCAGAAAAGTCAAGGAAGAACCGAGCGCCGACCAACAGTAGGGGCGGTGATGATTCAAAACTCTTCAAATGATCAACCTCGCAGCAATCAGCCAAGATCTAATCAGCAACGGGTAGAAAGGCCACAACGGAAGTTCACCCGAATCAACATGACACCAGCTCAAGTACTCCCTCATTTGCTAAAGCTGAATCTTACCAATTTGAAGGAAGCGCCAAAGAACCCTAATACTTCTTCGCCATATTACCACTCCAATGCAAAATGTGCTTACCACTCTCACAGTGTAGGGCATGATACCAATAACTGTTGGGCTCTTAAGAACAAAATCCAAGACCTGATTGACGCCAAGGAGGTAGAATTCGATGCGCCCAAAAAGCCAAATGTGATTTCTGCCCCGATGCCCAAGCACGGTCATAATGTTCATGCCGTTATGGAAGACCTTCATGTTACCAATGTTGCTGACCTTTTGACTCCGTTACCAGTAATTAAAGTGAATTTGATGAGAGTCGGGATATTCCCAGGCTGTGGAAAAGACTGTTACTTTTGTTTAAGCATACGAGCTGACTGCCCAATGTTGAAATCAGACATCCAACGCCTGATGGATACCCAAGAGATACTATTCCAAAAGACTCCTGTTGATACCTTCACTCTTGTTACTCCTACTACTTTTGCTACTTCAACCAATGACATTGCAATAATAACCATCTCCGACAATCTTCCCAAGGCTTGCAAAAGGCCTATCAAGATTACGCCTGATCCTAAATTTGTACCATTGAAAATCTCCATGCCGGGGCCTGTCCCGTATCAATCTAACAAGACGATGCCATGGAACTACGGAGGAGAAATCTTCTATCATGGTATCAAACAGATTGAATCAGTCCAAGAGAACTCTGATGATGAAACCCCTGATATAGGGAACATTGCGGGAACAAGCAAGATAACTCACAGCGGACGGATTTTCTCTCCAGAGATTTCTCCCCCTCCGAGCAGTCTTCGGACCCTCGAAAGCTTATGTGCCTGTTAAGCCATCTGTGCAAGGCCCGATAATTGAATAAATTGATGTACCTGAAGTTAGACCCTCTGATACTGCTACCGATAAGGGTAAGGGGATACTAGAAGCGCCTGTCAGGATGAAGGCTCAGACTGTGGTAATCCCCGAGACCACCCAGAAAGAGATGGAAGAAATCTTAAACATAATCAAGAGGAGCGACTACGACATCGTGGAACAGCTAGGGAAGACCCCTTCTAAAATCTCCATGTTGGCTCTCCTACTCTGCTCTGAGGCCCATGCTAAGGCCTTAATCAAATTTTTAAAGGCGGCACACGTGCCTCAAGAAACTTCAGCTGACCAGTTTCAAGAGTGCGTGGCCAGCCTCACTGCTGATAATGGTCTTGGTTTTTCTGATGCTGATTTGACTCCCAAGGGAAGGAAGCACAACGACGCGCTGCATGTCTCAGTTGAATGCAGGGGAACCACCATTGCCCATGTCTTAGTTGATACATGTTCATCCTTGAATGTGCTGCCGAATAAAGTGTTAGACCGATTGGACTGCGAAGGATTGACCCTCAAACCCAGTAACATCGGTTTTAGGGCCTTTGATGGGTCCAAAAGAATGGTTCACGGAGAGGTTGACATTCCTATCAAAGTGGGCACCGAGATCTTCAACTCTACCTTTTACGTGATGGACATTTGTCCCTCACATTCGTGCTTATTGGGAAGGTCGTGGATCCACTATGCTGGGGCAGTTACCTCCTCTTTACACCAAATGCTAAAGTATCATGTTCAGGGTAAGATTATAATGGTGCACGGCGAGGAAGAGTACATGATAAGTCACCTCAACTCCTTCCGCTATGTGGAGTTGGATGGCGAATTCATAGAAACGCCTTTCCAACATTTTGAGGAAGTTTCTCCTGAGGTCGCAGTTGCGAAGACAATGACAGATGTGCCTATCATTTCCAAGCCCGTGTCTAGGATGGCATCTCTCAAGGACGCAAAGGTTGTAATCAAAGAAGGAAGGAATACAGTGTGAGGGCAACTGCCTGATTTTCCCCATAAGACGGACAAGTTCGGACTAGGTTTTACTGTTGCATGCCAGAAAGCTATGTGTCGCTCCAAGGCTGGAGGACCACCCGTCAAAATCACTCACCATGGAATTAATGCCTTAGAAAAATGATGATGAAGAAGACAACTTTGAAGATTAGATCTTTCCAACCGTCGAAGGGGGATTAAGCAACTGGGAAGCAAAGGATTTTATTCCCATCACCTTCATCAACCAGTAATTTATCTTTGAAAAATTTCCTATTTTGGTCTGTAATAACTAAACAATTCGTACACTATTTTCACCTTATGCCTTTCCCGGGGCATATAGGTCCATTTGTAAGGGCTTGATTTTCTTCATTATCCTATGCCATGTTTTAATGAATCATTGGACGTTTTCATCTATAAACTGTTGTGTTCATTTTCTTTCCTTTTGCATTTTGTTTTGTTTAAGGATGGCTATCCCTTACACACACCCACACTCACAAATGCAGGTACCCATCCACTCTGGATTCCATGGGTGACTATTCTGCTTTATCCTTCGGTGACTTTGAAGATTTGGTCAATCATGTTGAGTACAAAGTTGACGAAGACTGTGAAGTGCCGGGAGAGTTAGCCAGACTTTTGCAACAAGAAGAGAGTGCTATTCTGCCCCACGAAGAGTTGCTAGAAACCATCAACTTGGGGACAGAGGAAGACAAGAAAGAGGTTAGAGTGGGTAACAACTTGGAACCAAGTGTCAAAGAGCGCTTAGTGCGGTTGTTGAACGAATATGTTGAGATCTTTGCCTGGTCCTATGAAGACATGTCGGGGCTAGACACAGACATTGTGGTTCCCCGTCTCCCTACAAGAGAAGATTGTCCACCGATCAAGCAAAAGGTCCGTTGAATGAGGCCCGACATGACTGAGAAGATCAAAGCTGAGTTAATGAAGCAATTCAACGCTGGCTTTCTGGCTGTTACTTCCTATCCACAATGGGTTGCTAACATCGTGCCCGTGCCTAAGAAGGATGGCAAAGTCAGAATGTGTGTGGACTATCGGGATTTAAACAGGGCTAGCCCTAAAGACGATTTTCCATTGCCACACATTGACATCTTAGTTGACAACACAGCTCAACACAAGGTATTTTCCTTCATGGATGGATTCTCGGGATACAAACAGATCAAAATGGCCCCAGAAGACATGGAGAAAACTACTTTTGTCACGCAATGGGGTACCTTTTGCTACAAAGTGATGCCATTCGGACTGAAAAATGTCGGGGTAACCTATCAGTGCGCCATGGTAGCTTTATTTCATGATATGATACATCATGAGATTGAAGTTTACGTAGACGACATGATAGCCCGATCACAGACATAAGAAGAACACCTTGATCATCTGCAAAAGCTGTTTGTCAGGTTGAAAGAGTTTAACCTCAGACTGAACCCAAGCAAGTGCACTTTTGGAGTTAGGTCTAGCAAACTTTTGGGATTTATTATTAGCAACAAAGGCATTAAAGTTGATCCAGCTAAGTAAAGGCTATACAAGAAATTCCCGCCCCCCGCACTGAAAAGGAGGTTAGAGGATTCTTGGGACGCTTAAACTATATCGCAAGGTTCATCTTCACTTGACATCTACCTGTGAGCCAATTTTCAAACTATTGAAGAAAGATCAGGTAGTTGAATGGAATAATGATTGTCAAGTTTCTTTTGATAAGATCAAGGAGTATTTACTGGAACCTCCTATTTTGATGCCACCCGTCAAAGGAAGACCGTTAATCATGTATCTGACTGTTTTGGATAACTCAATGGGGTGCGTACTGGGTCAACATGACGAGTCTGGCCGAAAAGAGCATGTTATTTATTACCTTAACAAAAAGTTTACCGACTGTGAGACTCGCTACTCACTACTCGAGAAAACTTGCTGCGCTTTGGTATGGGCTGCTCGCCGGCTAAGGCAGTATATGTTGACTCATACCACTTTGTTGATTTCCAAAATGGATCCGATCAAATATATCTTCGAGAAGCCTGCTTTATCTGGAAGAATCGCTAGATGGCAAATGATCCTAACTGAGTATGATATCTAGTATACTACCCAAAAAGCTATAAAGGGGAGTGTACTAGATGATCACCTAGCTCATCAAGCCATCGAAGATTACCAATCCATGAGATTCGACTTCCCTGGCGAGGACATCATGACATTGGACAACATTGAAGGTAACAGACCGTATGACGGACCTGAACAAGGATCCCGATGGACCATGTACTTTGATGGTGCTTCAAATGCACTTGGCAACGGTATCGGTGCGGTACTCATTTCTCCGGAAGGTTGCCATACACCTTTCATGGCCCGACTTTGCTTCAGCTGTACCAATAACATGGCTGAATATGAAGCTTGCATCTTTGGTCTCAAGGCTGCTATAGACTTGGGAATCAAATCTTTGGTCGTATTTGGGGACTCGGCTTTGGTTATCAGTCAAGTCAAAGGAGAGTGGGATACTAAACATCCTAATCTTATCCCATACAAAGAACATGTCTTGACATTGTTACCTCATTTCGATCAGATTACTTTCGAGCATTTCCCGCTAGAAGAAAATCAGCTAGCAGATGCTCTGGCTACAATGTCTTCCATGTTTAAACTCAACTGGGATAACGAGGCTCCCCAAATAACCATCGAGTGAATGGACGAACCTGCGCACTTTCACGAGATTAATACCGAAGAAGTAGTGGAACAACCCTGGTTTCATGAAATTAAAAGATATCTCCAGACTAGAGAATATCCTGAAGAAGCTTCAGTCAATGATAAAAAGCTCTTAAGGAGATTTGCTGCCAAGTTCTTCCTAAGCAACGACATCCTTTACAAGCGCAGCCATGATTGTGTTCTACTTCATTGTGTGGACAAGGTTGAAGCGGAGTTAATCATGACTGATATACATAGTGGCACATTTCGCACCCACTTGAGCGGACATACGATGGCTAAGAAGATTCTAAGGGCAGGCTACTACTGGTCTACCATGGAAGCTGATTGTCATCAACATTCCCGTACATGCCACAAATGCCAAGTCTATGCTGACAAGGTACATATTCCTCCCGTTCCTCTGAATGTTCTGACAGCTCCTTGGCCATTCGCAATGTGGGGCATTGACATGATTGGAGAGATCAAGCCTACGGCATCCAACGGACATCGCTTCATCCTGGTGGCTATTGATTACTTCACCAAGTGGGTCGAAGCAGCTTCCTATGCCTCTGTTACAAAGAATGTGGTTGCCCGCTTCATCAAGCAGAACCTCATATGTGTTTATAGGGATTTCTAGTAAACAACCTCTAGTCTTCCAATTTACTAATTATTATTGGTTACTTGCATGATCGACTAGATTGATCCTAGAACACATGTGTCATAACTTATGTCCATGTTTATATCTATTATATTGATAAACTTATATTGTATGTTAAGTTTGAATACGAGATTCTTAGGAAAGATTCCTAAAATGGCCTATAGGAATAAACTAACTGAATGTAGGCAGGAAAGGCTTTGAATTAAACTTGGGCTTGAATGTAAAGATAAGTGTTTGACTAAAAGGATAAAGTAAAAGTAAAGTTTCGAACAAAGTGACTGTGTTTAAAGGCAAGGAAATGCAAGGAAATCAAAGTATTTAAAGGCAACGAAGTGACTGTGTTTAAAGGTAAGTAAAACAAAGAAAAGCAAGGAAATCGAAGGATTTAAAGGCAACGAAGTGACTGTGTTTAAAGGTAAGTAAAACAAAGAAAAGCAAGGAAATCGAAGGATTTAAAGGGCAAGGGAATACTGTAATGCAAGGAAATCGAAGGATTTAAAGGACAAAAATGCTGTAAAGTTGAATTAAATATAACAGGACTTGTATTGAAATTGTAAAAAAGTAATGATGTTCAACACGTACATTGTATCTTCTGACTCGTTTTCCTTTATTCACGGAAGTAATGAGTATTTTGAGATATTTTAGTACATAAAAGTGAACATTCTTAAATCTAACATAAGAACACCTATTTATAGTGTTTTGACCCTAACGGCCCTATTCTAAAATCACGCCACGTTCGAAGCATGTAGGTTTCCTATGCTTGCTGACTTCCACACGTCTTCTAGAATGGCGCTCTTTATTTGAAATTCGAAATCTGTACCAATCGAAGCATCTTGCGAAATCTGTACCAATCGAAGCATCTTGCTTCTTCGTTGCTTTCGAAATAACCCAATTACTTGGACCGTTGCACCCTTGCATAAAGGAGCTCTTTACAATTCAAACACTAAAAAAGTCCAAATCGAAATCTGTTGGAATTGAATAATGCTTCAACATAATGACTCCATATCTCCTACCAATATCCAATATTGATATTAAATCTCCTTAGGTGCTTCATTCGAAATATTATTTTGATAGTGGTTTCCTCCTTATTCGAAATAGCCAGCTAACAAATTTCCCCCCAAGAACATGTATTTCGAGAGATATAAAGAAATACTTGTTTTTTGACTCATCCAGGCTATTTCGAGAGTATCAAAAACTCATGCATTATCCTGCAGTGATTCTAACCTCTTGCAATCATGGTTTATACCTTTTTAAGTATTTCCCATTTACCCTCAAGATTCTTCTGTCTTCTGCTAATTCTTCTATTTCGTAAGCATTATTCGAAAATGTTTTCAATACTCGAAAGGGACCCTCCCAATGGGGTGACCATTTACCTAATAATCTGTTCTTTTTATCCATAGGTAATATAACCTTCCATACCAAGTCATTAGTTGAGAACAACTTACTTTTAACTCTTTTGTTGTATGCTCTGGCTACTCTTTCTTTCTGTCTTCTCATAACTTCTAAAGCATGTAGCCTATCTTCATCCACGTCCACTAATTCATTCATCATCATTTCCCAATATTGATCAGTTGGTATTTCATTTTGTCTTTGGATTCTCACTGATTGTAAGTGTATTTCGACTGGCAACACTGCATCATGTCCAAAGGTAAGTCGAAATGGAGTAGTATTCGTTGCTTCTTTAGGAGATGTTCGACATGCCCACAAAGCTTGGTCCAAAGTTTTGTGCCAATTTCTTGGCTTTCGTCCTACATGTTTCTTTATCAAACCTATTATGACTTTATTGGCTGCTTCTACTTGTCCATTAGCTTGAGCATAGTAAGGAGTTGACGTTAGTAATTTAAATCCCATTTCTTTTGCAAACTCTTGCATTTATCGCCCTGTGAAAACTGAACCTTGATCTGTTGTAATACTTTCTGGTATTCCGAATCTGTAAATTATTTGCCTCTGGATAAACTCCATAATGACCTCTTGATCAACGTTCACTAGAGGAATTGCTTCGACCCATTTTGTAAAATAATCTATACTCACAAGGATATATTTCTGTCCTTTGGATGATGCTGGTCAAATTTCACCAATTAGATCTAATGCCCATCCTCTAAAAGGCCAATGCTTAACAATTGAATGTAACTCACTTGCAGGAGCATGTTGAATACCTGCATGAACTTGGCATTGTTCGCAACCTTTAGCAAATTCTATGCAGTCTTTGAGCATAGTGGGCCAATACATTCCATATCAAAACAACAACCATTTCATTTTGTGACCTGCTTGATGTGCCCCACATGCCCCACTGTGCACACTGGATACTGCTAAATATGCTTCATTTTCTCCTAAACACTTGAGTAATATACCTTCTGGGGTTTTCTTGAAAAGTTCATTTCCTATTAGGACATAAGACAATGCCCTATATTTGGTCTTTTTCTCTATACTTACTGAAGGTTCTTTCAAGTAATTTACTATGGGACTTCTCCAATCTATATCTGCCAAAGTATCAATATTTAGAACTTCGAATTCTTTCTGATCTGCATAACCTAGTTTCGAAGTTTCCAAGTCTAATGGTGATAATTTGGTAGCCAATATTCTGCCTCTTGTTTCTATGAGATATTGGAGTTTTTCTCTAGATATCTTATATCCTGAAGTTATTTGAGCCAAGTCATTTTCCTCCTGATTATCAACTCTGGGAATATGTTTTATATCCACATATTTAAATTTTTTGAGTAATCTGTTAGCAATAACGAAATACATGATCAAATTTTCCTTGATACACTTGTATTATTTGGTTATCTGTTTGATGACCAGCTCTGAGTCTCCCCTAATTTCGACTCTGGTTGCCCCCAACTCTAACAAAGCTTCAAGTCCAACAATTAATGCTTCATACTCAGCTTCGTTGTTCGAACAAGGAGGGCCTTCTAACTTGTACTTGAATTTCGTTGGAATTCCCTCAGGAGAAATTATAAGGACTCCAACACCACTTCCATATTTATGTGTTGACCCATCGAAGGATAATTTCCAAGGCTGGACCTCAACATAATCTAACGCGAAGTCCTCACTCACAAAGTGATCCACTATGAAATCTGAAACTACTTGTCCTTTCATAGCTTTTAAAGGCTTGAAGGTCAAATTGTACTCAGTGAGCGCTAAGGCCCATTTGCCAATCCTGTTGTGCATGATTGGTTTCGAAAGCATATGTTTAATAACATCAAAGTGAGATGAAACATAAACATCAACGGGTTTAATATAATATTTAAGTTTTGTACAAGAGAAATACAGACAAAGGCATAGTTTTTCAATGCTACTATACTTAGCCTCTACTTTATTTAGGACCCTACTAAGATAATAGATGGCTCTTTCGACACCATCATCATTTTCTTGGGCCAACATACTACCTATAGTTACATTGGAGGCAGAGATGTACAGCCTCATTGGTTTATCTTTTGAAGGGGGTGCAAGTATAGGAGGATGCATCAAATAAGCTTTGATTTTCTTGAATGCCTCCTGATGCTGCACAGTCCATTCAAAATTCCCTTGGTTGAGACGGAGCAGTGGAGAGAAAGCTTGAGTTCGCCCACTCAAATTAGATATGAATCTCCTTAAAAAGTTAATTTTACCCAATAGAGATTGCAACTCTTTCTTGGTTGAAGGAGGCTTCGTCTCCATAATAGCCTTCGTCTTGTTCAAGTTAATTTCGATCCCCTTCTTGTGGACCACAAAGCCTAGGAAATCCCCATCCTGAACAAAGAAAGCACATTTAAGAGGATTCATTTTTAAGCCATGTTTTCTCATTCTTTCGAATGACTGGCAAAGGTGAGTCAAATGATCCTCATCAGAAACAGATTTGACCACTATGTCATCTATATAAATCTGCATAAATGACTCAATGAAATCATGAAAAATAGTGTTCATTGCCCTCTGATATGTTGCCCCAGTATTTTTTAGTCCAAAGGGCATAACTACCCATTCATAAGTGCCTAAGGCACCTGGACATCTGAATGCAGTTTTGGGAACATCATCCTCAGCAATAAAAATCTGATTATACCCAGAGTATCCATCTAACATACTCAGGTATTCGAAACCCGCAGCAGAATCAATTAGCATTTCTGCTATAGGCATGGAATATTCATCTTTTGGGGTGGCAGTGTTTAAATCCCTAAAATCTATGCAAATTCATAAAGAGCCATTTTTCTTAATAACAGGTACAATGTTAGCAAGCCATTCTACGTACCTTGTAGTCCTGATAAATTTGCATCGAAGGAGCCGTTCCACCTCTGCCTTTATTTTTTAGAGGATTTTTGGAGCGAATCGTCTAGGCATCTGCTTGATGGGCTTCTTGCCATCCTTGATTGGAAGCCTATGTTCTACCAGTTCCCTCTTTAAACCAGGCATTTCATCATAGTCCCAGGTGAAGCAATCTCTATTTCGTTTGAGCATTTCAACCACTTTGCCTTTCAAGTTGGGACTAAGCTTCGCACTGACGTATGTAATCCTTTTTTCGACACCATCCCCAATATCAACTTCCTCCAAAGGATCTTGGGCCAGCATCTTAGCGCTTGATGACTCTGGATCCTTTTTGAACCCCAATGGCTCTTGATCATAAATGGCATCTAGTCTTTGATCCATCAGTTCAGAAGTTTGTCCATCACATGATGAGGATGAATGGTTTCCTTCAGGATTTGATATTTCTTTTTTGTTTATGGCTTCGACAGCCATGTTTTGTATTTCGGCTTCGAGAGCCGTTCTTCATTTGTTCTCAGTGAAATAGGCCGAAATCTTTTGGTAGTAATTCGATTCAGTCATAATAACCTTCGCTTGCCCAGCCAGTTGGCCGTATCTTCGAAGTCTCTCCATCTCTCTCAGTCACCTGCCCATCCCACATGATTTCCCTATCCCATTGGAATCCATTGGGACGCAAGGTTAGGGAATAATAAGCGTTCTCATTTGGCTCGAAATATTCCTCAGGTGGGTGACATGGCCCTATGTTGGCCATATTTCTGTCGAAATTCCTTTTGTCCACATTGTTGATTTCTGCCATATAGTAGCTTTGGTCTGCTTCTATATTTTCAACAATCCCATCATCTCTCCACAACACCAGCCTTTGATGCATTGAAGAAGGTATAGCTCCAATTCCATGGATCCATTCCCTGGCAAGCAACAGATTGTAATTTGCTTTTGCAGCAATAACCATAAACATTGTTGGCCTTGTGAGGGAACCATTGTAATTTGCTTTTGCAGCAATGACCATAAACAGTGTTGGCCTTGTGAGGGAACCAACTGTCAGGTTAACTTGTATTACTCCCAAAGTCTGGCCAACCTTCCCTTCATAATTCAAAAGTACCATGTTGTGAGGTCTAACATCTGAATCTTGCATTCCTATTCTCTTCAGCATGAATTGGGGCATCAGATTGACAGCAGCTCCACCATCTACCAGAACCTTGTTCACACCATATTGCTCCACCTTTTCCCTGATGAATAAGGGTTTGAGATGGTTTTTCATTCCTTCGTCTGGCTTTTCAAAGAAAGCATTCTGCTCTTCGACCGCTCCATTGTTCATCACATAATAGCATACTGGCCTATGTTTGTCCATTTCGTCCTCATCAGTTTCCTCATCAGCATAAACCTATGTTTCCTGATTGTACTCACAAGGCAGCACTGAAACTACATTGCAGTTTGCATTGAAGAAGGATTCCCCCTCAGATTCGAAGGCATCAGTCATCAAGTCCTCTTCGTTCGTAGCTTCCTTCTGAGTCCTATTTTCTTTAGTGTCCTTCTGTGAAGAAAAAAGTTTCTTGGACACTGGGGGTTTGCCCCCAGTCTGGTTTAGTGATGTTGGGTTATTGGTATTGGATTCTCCTACTCCTGTAGGTTTCAAATCCCTTGTTGCTTTTTGGTTTCTCTGGTGTCTGCACCACTGAGAGCGAGACATTGGGTTTCTGCCCTTATAATTCTCCAATCTTATCTCCTACCTCCTTTTCAAATTGAATTTCCTCCTGTAAGCCATTGCAGTCCTGCCTCCTCGATCGAAGCTGCGCCACTTCCCTTTTCCCTTATCAGCATTCACTTGCAGCCATCTATCAGTGGGGATTTCTGCAGGTAGTTTAAAGGAAACTCTCTTTGCTCCCCTGGGATAAGGGCTATCTGGCCTCCTTGGCATACTTCTGTTTGTGCTAACAAGATTCGAAGGCATTCCACCTTGGTGCCCCCAGCCTGACGAAAATGGCATTATCTCGAATGCTTCAGCCATTTCCTTATCATACACTGCTGCACATCTGGGACATATCAAGCATTATGTTCCAATCTTGTGGAAACGAACCAGGAATTCGAGCAGGCTTTCATCAGCTTTTGGATAGAGTTTGTAGAGTTGGTTGTCTTGCCTCCAGTTGACTCTTGTTCGTTCACGCTGGGCCCTTTCAAATTCAGCAGCAATTCTGGGGTTGCAGATGATACTGCACCTTGGGCATAGCAACTTTTCCTGATTTTTCTTATGACAGTGGAAGAGGTAATCACGCAAACTTGCATCCTTTATAGGTAAGTTCTCTCTTCTCTGTTCTCTGTTCTCTTTCCCTTTCTAAACAACGTTCCACTTCTTCCATTTCAGCATTAGGCTGTTCAAAATCCACCATATTCACTCCCAGCATTTGGTCATCAGAAATTTTGACTTCTTCAAATTTCATCCTAAGACCTTCAGTGGCCTTATCTAATTTCCTATCACTTAATATCTTTGCTTTGAGCACCTTTGGGAGGCCATCAGTGGTTTCTGTTTCATTTTTGATCAATGGGAGGCCATCAGTAGCCTCTTTTTCGTTTTCGATTAGGATGAAGTCCCCATCCTCTTCGAATTCCTCCTCCGACCCAACTTTCCCCTCAACAATTTCCACCATATTGATGTCTAGAGGTTCAGCATAGTTAGTCTCCGCCATCAGCAACGGATCAGTATCAACTTTCATTGGATTCTTTCCCTTGTCTGAGAACTTCAGCCTGCCATCTTTGATTGCATTCTGTATCAAATCCCTGAAAAGAAAACACTGTGAGGTTTTATGGCCTAAAAAGTTGTGATATTTACAAAAGCCTCTCTTTTTCCTTTGTTCCAACGGAGGAACCTTAAGGTTAGGAGGAACTATTAACTGGCCATCTTTAACAAGTAGATCAAATATCTCATCACATTTAGTTACATCGAAAGTATAGATTTTCTTAGGGAATTTACCATTCCTTTCACTTTCGACAGAATCCTTTCCATTGGAAGGAAGTAGAACTTTGCAAGCATGAGGGGGTGCTTCTTTTAGTTCTGCAAGATCTATTTCGAACTGGTCAAAATCATAAGGGTCTTGAGAATCATCTATGTTTTCCTCTTCAACCTCTATGTAGGCTATTCTCTCTTTCTTATGATTTTTACTAGCCCTGGCTTTTTCAGCTTTTAATCTTTCGACCTGACGCACTCTGTCTGCTAGTTGGGCCATATCTCTAAGATACTGTGTATCCAATTTCTTTTGAATGGAATAATCTAGGACCCCAGCAGCCATTTCGACCAATTCATGTTCAGGGACCACTGTGAAGCATCTGGATTTTAACAAACGGAATCTATTCAAATATTCATCTATTGGTTCCGTGAATTTTCTCTTAATGCTTGCTAGTTCCTTGAGACTGATTTTAGACTGACCCATGTAAAATTGTTCATGGAAAAGTCTTTCTAAATAAGGCCATGTGTCTACAGATCCAGGGGGCAAGGTGGTGAACCAAGTAAAAGCGTTCTTTGTCAAAGAACTTGGGAAGTATTTTATCCTAAGATTTTCATCATTTGCTATATCTCCTGCTTCTGTTAAATATCTTGCTATATGTTCCACTGTTGATTCACTTGTATCCCCAGAAAATTTCGTGAATTTAGGAACTTTAACGCCCCTGGGTAATTCTGTTTGCAAAATATAATCCACAATAGGAGATGTGTAATTTGGCCTCCTAAATCCTGAATTTAAACCATTCTGGGCCATTATTCTTTCAATCATGGTGGTGAGGTTATTTTCTGCCACTAAATTGTCATTCCTAATTCTATGAACAATTTCGTCTGCATTTTAGTCCCTATTCACCATCAGTATAGGTCTAGGTTGTTCATTCTGAACTTCCTGAATTCCCTGATCTCTTAATCTCACCCCTATATTTCTTTCTTCGACCACTTGTACAGGGGGTCAAATTTGTTCAATTATGGGTTCTTCATTTCGAATCTCCACTAGGTTTTGCCTACGCCTTGCAGGCGCATTAGGGGCACCAAAAAAATCTGCTATTCTGGCAATCTGGGCTGCATTTTCTTGGTTTGTTCTATTTATATTCTGGATTAGGGGGTTGAAAATAGCATTCATTTCGCAGGCTAGGATGCCTACCATATCATGATTGCTATCATCCATCTGTTTCCTAAGTGTTGTCTGACTATTAATTGTAAGAGTAGGCAATTGGGCGAAGTTTCCTATATTCTGGAAATTTGTACCCAAATGGTTCATTCCTGAACCAGATCCTTGGAGTGGGGACGAAGTCGATGCATTATGTAACTCTGCCATAAATGAAGTTGGCATCCCATACTGAGGATTTCTGGGTCTCAAAGGTTCGAAACCTGGAGGCCTAGGGGGGGTCGAATACTGTTGATTCCCTATGTGTGGCACAGCTTACACTGAAGACACGTTTGATGGCATGTCTAATGTACTTACTGGGATCGTATTCGAACTGCCAACAGGAATGGCATTGGAAGAATCAATCGAACTTGAAATGATTGTTGCAACCCCCTGTGGGGGTTTCTGTACCCCATCTTGGTTGGTTGTATTAACCATTATTCTAGTATGTTGTTTTCTGGGTATATGTGGATTGTTATTCTTTATTTTTCTGCTTCGAAGGTTCATGTATTGAAATGCGCTCCACACTCAGAAAATCCTAAAACTTCTCTAATATGTTTGTTTGATAAAACTTTTTGTTATGACACTGTCCCACCGGGTGTGCCAATTTGTTTACAGGGATTTCTAGTAAACAACCGCTAGTCTTCCAATTTACTAATTATTATTGGTTACTTGCAGGATCGACTAGATTGATCCTAGAACACATGTGTCATAACTTATTTCCATGTTTATATCTATTATATTGATAAACTTATATTGTATGTTAAGTTCGAATATGAGATTCTTAGGAAAGATTTCTAAAATGGCCTATAGGAATAAACTAACTGAATGTAGGCAGGAAAGGCTTCGAATTAAACTTGGGCTTGAATGTAAAGATAAGTGTTTGACTAAAAGGATAAAGTAAAAGTAAAGTTTCGAATGAAGTGATTGTGTTTAAAGGCAATGAAATGCAAGGAAATCAAAGTATTTAAAGGCAACTAAGTGACTGTGTTTAAAGGTAAGTAAAACAAAGAAAAGCAAGGAAATCGAAGGATTTAAAGGCAACGAAGTGACTGTGTTTAAAGGTAAGTAAAACAAAGAAAAGCAAGGAAATCGAAGGATTTAAAGGGCAAGGGAATACTGTAATGCAAGGAAATCGAAGGATTTAAAGGACAAAAATGCTGTAAAGTTGAATTAAATATAACAAGACTTGTATTGAAATTGTAAAAAAGTAATGATGTTCAACACGTACATTGTATCTTCTGACTCGTTTTCCTTAATTCACGGAAGTAATGAGTATTTTGAGATATTTTAGTACATAAAAGTGAACATTCTTAAATCTAACATAAGAACACCTATTTATAGTGTTTTGACCCTAACGGCCCTATTCTAAAATCACGCCACGTTCGAAGCATGCAGGCTTCCTATGCTTGCTGACTTCCACGCGTCTTCTAGAATGGCGCTCTTTATTTGAAATTCGAAATCTGTACCAATCGAAGCATCTTGCGAAATTTGTACCAATCGAAGCATCTTGCTTCTTTGTTGCTTTCGAAATAACCCAATTACTTGGACCGTTGCACCCTTGCATAAAGGAGCTCTTTACAATTCGAACACTAAAAAAGTCCAAATCGAAATCTGCTGGAATTGAATAATGCTTCAACATAATGACTCCATATATCCTACCAATATCCAATATTGATATTAAATCTCCTTAGGTGCTTCATTCGAAATATTATTTTGATAGTGGTTTCCTCCTTATTCGAAATAGCCAGCTAACAATATGCCGGTATGGTTTCCCCGACAGGATTATCACAGACAACTGTACAAATTTGAACAACACTATGATCACCGCTCTGTGCGAGCAGTTCAAGATTTATCATCACAATTCATCTCCCTATCGGCCAAAGAGGAACGGTGTTGTTGAAGTTGCGAACAAAAATATCAAGAAGATCATTCAAAAGATGACAATCACCTACAAGGACTGGCATGAGATGTTACCGTTTACTCTGCATAGATATCGTACCACGGCACGTACTTCAATAGAGGCAACTCCCTTTTCTTTGGTGTATGGCATAGAAGCTGTTCTACCTATGGAAGTTCGGATTCCTTCCTTGAGGATTATGAAGGATGCCGGTTTGAGCGAAGACGATTGGATTCAGACCCGACTTGATTAACTTAACTTGATCGACGAGAAGCGACTTACTGTTGTTTGTCATGGTCAGACGTACCAAAAACGGATGATCAAGGCTTTCAACAAGAAAGTCAGGCATCAAGTATATCAAGTCGGAGATCTTGTAATCAAGCGGATCATCTTGCTGCAAAGTGATCCCAGGGGCAAGTGGACTCCTACTTACGAAGGACCATTTGTGATCAAGAGTATCTTTTCTGGAGGAGCAACGATTCTGAACACCATGGACGATGACGACTTGTCGCACCCTGCGAACACAGACATAGTCAAAAGATACTACGCATAAAATGACCCGACAAGTTGAAAACCCAAAAGGGCGACTTGGGCAAAAATGGACATCCCGGTGAATCGAAAACCCGAAAGGGCGGTTCAGGCAAAAATTAGGGATAAACAGAAAAATTTGTACACCCGACAAGTTTGAAAACCCGAAAGGGCGACTTGGGCAAAAAAGGGTTTCCCGGTGGATCAAAAACCCGAAAGGGCGGTCCAGGCAAAAGTTAGGGAATTGAAGCATATGACTATGTCTCGTAGGATCACTTTAAGAACAATCTCTTCACCAACAAGCTCCCGACTTCTGATCAATCCAATTATTGGCGGACGAAGCAGCGGATGGACAAAATATTCAGAGTTGTGAAGGCTATAGCAGAATGGGAATCCCATGGAATTGTTACACATATCCATCTTTCTTTTTGTATAAAATTTTTCAATTTTTACGACAACATTATCTTACTAGGATGTCTGTCTCCTTTGTACAAAGATACATTACAAAAGTTAATACAAAGATAGTTCAAATTGTAGAAATTTGCTTGCTTTTCTTTCTTTTTTACACTTATGTTTTAGTTGAAAACGTCCAAAGATTTGTTAAATAGGCATATGCATTTGAATATAATCACTGCTTACAAATAAAACGAAATTGAGAAAGGATAATTACTGATGGGTTGAAGGTGTAGGAAGATATCCTTGTGCTATTCCAGAAGAAACCCTCTGCAGCACATCATTCAGATCCTCAACAAAGCTAAAACCTTGAAGTATACATCCCAAGCGGAGTTAAATCTCAAGATCCCCAAAGGAGCCAGTGTGTTCTAAACTTTATCCCCCAGCGGAGTTAAGTTTCAGAGTTCCCATCAGCGTTCGAACTCCCAATCCCCAGTGGAGCCCAAAAACCCTGAAATACCTATCCCCAGCGGAGCCAGAATGTTCTAAACCTTCTTCCCCAGCGAAGTCAAATTTCCAACTATCAACCCCCGGAGGGAACCGTTCAACTTCCCCCAATTTCCCCAGCAGGCTATCTTAAAAGTCTGAGAACCAAGCAGATAACAGTTAACTTCTTGGCTTATCCCCAACTAGGATGCTTCCCCAGTAGATTGGCGTATAACCCAAGCTCTTGATTTCGCCGGCCGAGTAAACATTCTCCCCACAGAGTTATTTCCCAGCAGATCGAAGATTCTCGGTCTCATTTCTCCAAACAGAAGCCTCCCAGGTTTTAACTCCCCAATAGAGATTTTCAGAGTTTTTCTTATTTCCCGGGAAAGTCATGAAGGATTCTCATTCCCCGCAGAGGTTGTCAAAGCTCTTGTTAATCCCCACCAGTCACCGAGGATTTCCAATCCCCTAGCAATGGCCCCAGGATTTCCCATTCTCAACAATCACAGATCTTTAATCCCCAAGCAGTCAGCAAGGATTTCTCATCTTCAACAATCAAAGGTTTTTGAAACCTCAGCATCGGTCAGAGACTTGCTTCCCTCGACAGCAGTCAAAGATTTCATTATCAAGGATTTATTTTCCTCAGCAAGACAGCTACTCAGCTTACATGCACACCCATTACATTCATAAATCATAAACATTGATGAAACACAGTTCATTGCATCATACACATCATGCAACATGACTTTGTGTTTTAGCTAACATTTTACCCTTTTCAGGATAAGATTAAAAGGCTATTGTTAACAATTATTCTGATAGAGTATGGATACACCCCAGACACGGCGGTCATTTTATTACTCATTCAGAATTTCAAGTCAAAATACAGTATGGATACACCCCAGACACGGAGGTCATTCCACTACTCATTCAGATTTCAGCAATCTGATACATACTAGATATGCTCCAGACACGGATGCCTTTCTGGCCCTTACACCAGAAGTTTGATTCTCCCCAGTGCAGTCGCCACGGAAGCCATTCTATCTCTCATTCAGATTCAACTACCAAACCTCAAGTTCAGATACACTCCAGACACGGAAGTCATTCTGTCACTTGTCCAAATCCCAGTTACAGTACAGATACACTCCAGACACGGAAGTTATTCTGCTACTCATACAGGTCTCAACTTCAGATACAGTCCAGATACGCTCTAGACACGGTTGCCATTCTGCCACTCATTCAGAACTTATCCCCAGCACACAGTTGCTCCATATACAGATGTTTCTCTGTTACTCATTCAGAATACAGATACACTCCAGACACGGCAGTCATTCTGATATTCATTCAAAGATCAAATACAATTACAGCTCAGATACGCTCCAGACATGGACGCCATTCCTTTGCTCATACAGACTCAGTCTCCAGATACAGTTCAATTGCATTCTAGACACGGATACCATTTTGATGCTCATTCTTCTGACCTACAACATTGCAGTTCAACAAAAATTCTTGGATGGCATCTTTAAGCCCATCTCCAGCAAGATTCTACCATCTCCAAATGGCATCTTTAAGCCCATTCCCTCAACAATATTCTGACGAGTGCAAATTTACGGGCACTCTAGTGTCCAATCCTCTTTTACCTTCGAGTCACGAAAGGCAAACTTGCCAATCTAACTCTTCAGGTCCAAGAAGATTGAACAGGGGCAACTGTTGTACCCCAAAATTTTCCCTCCCATCCTTCAGGAACTCATCCTGAACTCTCAGGTTTTTTCTCTTAAACAAAGCCAAGCCCTTCATTATCATTCCTTTCCAAGCAAACAATTTACAAGAGCAAAATGGTCATTTGCAAGCTCTAAAGGCAGAGCTTTTACCTTGGAAAAATTAAATTCTAAACATTGGGAATTTTTCTTTAAAGAAAGGGGTGTTTAAGAAGAAAATGGCACTTCAGAGCTTCTAAACCAACCTCCAGGCAGAAACGGTCAGAAGCTGCAAACTTGGCTCAGCATATAACATTCAGTCAGAACATGGCTCTTTCAGCGGTTACACCAGCTCAGTCAGAAGCTGCAAACGTGGTTCAGCACATGATCTTCAGTCAGAACATGGCTTTTTCAGCAGTTACGTAAAAGTTCAGTCAGAATTTGCTAGAAAAAGCAACAGAGCCAGAAATTCCTTCAGAACGTACTGGGATCAAAAGATAATAGGATCAGCAGATTGGGTAAAGTACTGAAGCAAGATCACTAAGTCCAGAAACTTTAAACGCAGATCAAAGGAACATACTGGAAAACTCTCAGAACTTGCTGAGACAGCAACAGGCCAAGGTCAGAGCTTGGTTTACGTTGTTTTTGGTAAAGCAGAACTGCTGGCTCAGGTTTTAGGTAATGATGCAAAATCTCCTATTACAAGATTTTTGATGTTGATAAATCTCATCACCATTTAATGCTCATTAATGCTCACAACCACTCCTGAACATTCATCCAAGGAGTCTCTCCACGTGTGGCTTGGTAAACACCTTTATGCAGGTTTAGGCATGGGTCTATGCGCCACTTTTCGCCTATAGAGGTCCCTTCTCCTCAATCCTTGCCTACTGTTCTAGCCTAGGCTGAAAAGTTGTCCATCGTCATAACTTTTCATGAACTTCCTTCAAAAATAAGTTAACCTCTACTTCATAATATTGGCGCCCTTTAACGTTCAAAAATCCACAAAGTGTTTCCTATAAATAGGACACCATTGTCCATCACAAAGGGGACGTGAAAAAACATCCAGAAAAAATTGCTAGAGAAGAAACAGAAAACTCTAGTAAAAGAAAAAACTTGTGAATCTCTGTCCAAAAATCCCTGGTATTTTTTCACAAACTTTGAACTTCCTACCTCCAAACTTCATTAATACCCAGTTTGCTTTGTGACCAAAGAACACCCCTACAGTTTCTAACCATACATACACATACCTTCTCCATCCACCTATTCTAAAAAGAAACTGTCCAGAACACCATCAGAGCTAAAAGCTAGCTCCCACTCACAGACTTTTTTCAACAGCCAGGTAAGCACCTGCTGACTTTCATCACGCTGCTAAGCATCATCAGCTTTGCATGCTCAATAAACATAATGTAAATATCATGTTGCTGTTGTTTGCGTTCTAAAGATTTTCATACCTCAGAATATTTAAGTAGGAAGTGAATCAGTGTAGAACCTTCCGGTAACCTTGTTGGTTCTGTCTCCTGAAACACTTTGAAATTTGTTGAAGTTGTCCCAAGCATGTTTTCTATTTTGTGGAAAAATAATAAAACTGCAGATGTTCTGGCTAGCACAAGGAGAAGCCAAGTTCTGACTTTGACGTTAGCACATCTGAAGCTTGTTTTGCTGTCAATAATATCAGAACTTTTGAGAATTATTGTATTTCCAGCAGGGTCAGAACTTCTGACTTCCCTACTAACAAACTTTTGTCTTGCAGCGCATGGGGGTCAGAACTTCTGACCTTCCCACTAACAGGTTTCTGTTTTGCAGGTGCCAGAGTCAGAAGTTCTGACTCATACAGTTTCACTAACAGGTTGATAATCCTGCAGCAGGCCTGGGTCAGAACTTCTGACTTCCTCTCAGCAGCGCGCTAGCCCTCTCTCTTTCTCTCTATCTTCCCTTTGTTCTTTTCTTTTCTTATCTATTTTTCTCGTTGAACCACCCCATGTACAAATGTGTATCCCCATCCCCTAAATGTTGTAATAGCGTAGGATTTTACATTTCCGCATTTTATTGCTTTCAAATGTAAATGCTAGTAATTAAGATGTGTATGACAAGATAAAATCAATGAAATAATTCAAGATAAACTCTTGCATGCAATGAAACACACTTGCAGATGAACACCCCTAAGGTATCTCCACTCGGTTTCCTAAACAAATGGCCATGATATACATGTTGAGTATCTATTGGTAAAACAAAAACAAAACAAAAGATCATAGTCCCTCGATGATGCTATCTTGGTTGCCTATACAAAATGATCTAGTCCCTCGGAAAATTGCTAAAAGATACTTAGCACAATTTCTATCATGGTCTATACTATGACTCGTGCCTGTCCCGTTTAAACATCCTAACACAAGGTTGTTCACCAAATGCAATGAAGAAACAACATTGTCAAAAGGGTTAAAAACATAAGAAATATCTTTGAGTAAAATAGGGTAGATAGCTCTTAGTTACTTGATCAAAAGCTTGCAAAACATCCTTGCTATTTTCAAACACACTTCACAACACAATTTCAAAACCCTGAAAACTTTTCAAAAGACAAAAAAACCTTTGTATACATTCAAACAAGAATCATTACAAAGGTTGCCACAACAATGGCTTCTTTTCAAAACATCTTTCAAAACCACACACAAAGCACCATTTCAAAAAATTGAAAAGCAAAGCAAGTGATCTAAAACAAGTAACTAAGAGCCCATGGATAACCATGGATAGAAAGGGTGTTAATACCTTCCCTTTCTATAATCTACTCCCCGAACCCAAGAAAACATCTCAAAGGTCTTTCCTGTGCTTTTTGACCTTTCCTTAGGATAAAATAAAAAGTCGGTGGTGACTCTTGCTAAACCAAAACATTTGCGAACACAAACGCAAAATCCCAAGTCAGTTCTCCCACCGTACCACAGGATGGTAATGTGGAGAAGAAGTGTTAGGGTTTTTAGGGGCCTCCTTTAGCATGGCCAGGTTCAACTTCAAAGGATGGGGTAAGACTTGAGCAGGAGTCATGTTTATCTTGGTGAATTGCCTTACAGGCCTTTCCACCCTTTGCTGGTTATTCCTTGGCTGATCATTCCTCGGTTGATTGTTTCTCGGTTTCTCTGACGCTGACTTTTGAATCATAACGGCCCCCACAGTTGGTCGTCTTTCAACTCTTCCCTGATTTCTCTGGGTATAGACAGCAGACACCTCCTTCTTTCCAATGAAGGGCTTTTTTGCAGTAGCAGAGGTAGATGCATCTTTCTGAATTTTTCCGCTTCTAATACCGGCTTCCACCCTCTCGCCAATTAGAATTAACTCAGTGAAACCTGCAGAGGAGCTTCCAATCAGGTGATTAAAGAAATGACCTGACAGAGTCCCCAAAAACATGTCCACAAGCTCTCTTTCAGATAAAGGTGATTTCACCCTTCCGGCCAAATCCCTCCATTTCTGGGCGTAGTCTTTGAAGCCCTCGTTGGTAGCCATGGCCATACTCTGTAGCTGAGTACGGGTTGGTGCCAAGTCGGCGTTATATTGATACTGTTTATAAAATGCGGCCGCCAAATCTTCCCAATTATGCACATCAGACCTCTCCAACTGGTAAAACCAATCCAACTGTGTCCCCGATAAACTGTCCTGGAAAAAATGGACCCACAGGTCTTTGTCAAAAGAATATGGTTGAATTTTCCTGACATAAGATCGTAGGTGCATCTTTGGGCAAGACACCCCATCGTACTTAGAAAAAAGAGGCACTTTAAATTTAGGAGGGATTACAATTCCAGAAACCAGCCCTAACTCTTCAAAGTCCAGCCCAGGCACTCTCTGTATCTCCATTGCAGCTAGACGTTCTTCTAAGTTCTTATATTTGTCATCGGCCGGAGGATACTGCTGCTCAGAATAATCTTCATCTTCCTCTTCCTCTGCATCATAATCAGATGGCACTACAGTTCCTTTACCCTTTCCTTCCCCCTCTTCAAATGTTGATGGGAATTCCAAAGTCCGTCTGGCTTGTCCTTCAAACCTTTTGCCCAAGATAGCCACACCAGCTCTCTTCTTCTTCTTTTTCTCTTTTTCCTTCTCTAGTAGAGTCTTGAGCTCCTCCTGCCCCTTAGCCAAGGTCAGAAGTAGCTGTTGAAATTGTGAATTCTGAGCTTGTAAGTCTTTGACCGTTTGTTTAATATCCATCTTGCTGAAATAAACAGCAGAGAGATGAGGAAACTTTGTGTGAAGACCTGTTTATGCATATGATGAATGATATGTATTCATGTAATGCATTCAAGGATTCATAAATTCAAATTTTTTTTAAACAAAAAAGGAACACACGTCATATTAATAAGATAGAATTTGTTAGTACATCAATGCCCCATGGGCAAAATAATACAAAATTCTAAGGTAAAAAGACGTTGCGCATCCTCTTTGGTGCAATGTAGGTGTTGAGAGTCTGCTCTTCGTGAAGTTGACGAGTGAGTTCCAAAACCTTCTTCTCGCTTGCATATAATTGGGCTTAAAAAGTACCGCGCTCTCCCTTGAGCTGTATCCAACTCCTTTGTAAGTCTTTGAGTGATGTTGGCATGTCAGGATGTAGGAGAGTGTATGGAACCTATCCTTCCATAACAGGCTCTATAATCACAGGGAGAATGTAGGGGTAAGGTATCATAAGACTTTGGGCGCGGGTTCGTACCCACTTGAGGTAAGGCGCAAGAGGGATGGAATTCTTGTGTCCCAATGTCTTATTGTCCACCTTGTTGGGCATTCTCCAAGCTCGGATGAACCTTTGTCGGAGTCCTTGGTTGTCGTTGTCGAAGTCGAAAACCAAACCTTGAATCAGCATGTCATGTGGGCTATCCCTTCGGGCATAACCAAACTGTCTCAGAGCCAAGCAAGGGTTGTAGGTGATGCCTCCCCTAATTCCAAGTAGAGGGACATTAAGGAATTCTCTATAACGGTCAATGATGATGACATTCTCTTTTGATCGAGAACACCAATGAATGTCTGAATGGATAAGAGTCATCAATCGTTATGACCACCTCAAACCTTGCTCATTCTTCAAAATTGATTGGGGAAGATGATAAATAAACCATCTTACCATTAGAGGAGTGCAACACATGAGAACACCTCTTTTCCTCATTGTTCGAGTGTGAAAAGAGTGGAGGATATCCCCAAGCAATGTAGGCACCGGGTTGCGAGCCATAAAGATTTTGACAGCACTCACATCTATAAGTTGGTCAGGGTTAGGGAACAAGACCATCCCGTAGATGAGAAGAGCTACAATCTCCTCAAAAGGTTGCAAGTCTAGAGAATTCCAACAGCTTTGGGCCTTCTTAAACAGAAACTTTGACAAGAAGCCTTTGACACCACTTCTAGTTTCCCAATGTGTTGTGACATCAGAGGAGTGAAAGTGTAAGGCTTGAGCAATCTCTTCTGGCTTTGGATCTCTTTCCATACTGTTGAATGGTAGTTGATTGAGAATATGAATTCTCAAGAGTTGAGAAAATTCCTCCAAATTAGGCACAAGTTGGTAGTCAGGAAATGTGAAGCAATGATGCAAAGGGTCAAAGAACTGGAAGAGAACTTTCAGCATATCCTCCTCAGTGTTGGCAGTGACTAAGTTGAGTAGACGACCATGCCTCTCGGTGAATGGAGAATTCTCAGGAATCCTTGAAGCTAGCTCCCTGAGTTGAGGAGGAATTCTTACAAGGTTGACTTGGACAGTTTTCCTGCGAAGTGAATCCATAACCTACAAAACAGGAACAAAGATGAAAATCCAAAATCCTTGAAATGGTTGGTGGATGCATATGATGCTTCATGATGTCCATGATGTTATGCACAAGTATATATGTACAAACAAATCACACAAGTTCCTAGTTTAGGCTTGCATGAGGTTTCATAGGTAAATACCCTCTTGAAGTTTAGTTGGCTCAACCTGTCCTAGAAATAGTAACCGGCTTCTAAGGAGCTCAATATCACTGGATTGTTTCCTTGTTCATTGTTTCAATTCAGCCTCTTTACTGGCGACCGAAATATTCCAAGGAACCAACCCTCAATGAGTGTAGTATCGAGTATCTACCAACTTCGGACTGCACCAAAGTCGGTCATCTCACTACATCCTAAGAGGCCAAGTTGGTCAAGTAAAGGTTCTAAAAGTCCATTAGTGCTTCATGACATCACTCAGCGGCCCCGTATTCTATTTGATTGACTCAAAGGCTACCGGTACCCACAAATATGTCACACTAATATAGCTATTGCTTAGACCATGTCGGTATGCCCCACACAGTTTCCACAACATATTGCTATTTACCTATGAATGTTTCCCAAATCCGGGTAGAGGATTCAAACCCAAACAATAGGACCAAAGTGTAAAGCAAACAAGTCAAGCAAGATAAGCATGTAAAGGTGATCTAAATGTGATCTAAAACCCTAAGGTAACCCCACTTTTAGTATTTTCCCCAGCAGAGTCTCCAGTTCTGTGATGCGGTGGGAGAACTGACTTGAGGTTTTACGTTTGTGTTCGCACATGTTGCGGTTTAGCAAGAGTCACCACCAAATTTTATTTTATCCAAAAGGAAAGGTAAAAAAGCACAGGAAAGACCTTTGAGATTGTTTTTGAGTTTGGGGGGTAGATTATGAAAAGGGAAGGTGCTAGCACCCTTTTCATCCATTGTTGGGAAGCGTCCATAAACTGTTTTCAGAAGTTGAAGAATATGAACAAGCGATAGGTTAACATCCGTGTCTGGAGAACCCGTGAACTGTTTTCAGAAGTCTTGAAGTGAGAAGGAACCGGTGTAGGGTTTCCTGATGATGAGTCCGTGTAAAACTGCATCTGAATGAATCTGGAATAAGTATCAGAATGTCGCCATGTCTGGATCACATCTGAACTATCTCTGGGTGAATCTGGAATAAGTATCAGAATGTCGCCATGTCTGGGTCACATATGAACTATTTCTAGAAAGAATCTCGGAAGATGAAGATCTTTGTCTGTTGACTGATCTTTCCTGAAAAGGTAAAGAGTTAGTTGTATGCAATGTCATGATGCATGATGCAATGTATGTTATATCAATGTTTATGATATGAATGTGATGAATGCGCATGTAAGTTAATGAGCTGTCTTACTGAGGGTAGACGAATTCTGGATGGCTGGAGATAAAAGAATCTTGACTGCTGCCGAGGAAAGTAATTCCTTGACTGCTGCATGGGATTGAAAATCCTTTGATCGTGGAAAATGAGAAGTCCTGGGACCGCTGTTGGGGGATCAGGAGCTTGGGTTGTATGCCAATCTACTGGGGATTCCTGTCTATAGGGGATCTTCACTGGAGAATATTTGAATACTCTGTGAGGAACTGAGAATGAGAGTCTTCATTCTGCTTGGGGATTGATAGTTGAAAGTTTTAGCTCCGCTGGGGATTGCAAGAATCTTTTGATTGCTGCAGGTGTTGATCTGGGATCTTGAAAAGGTTGGTAAAGGAGATAGTTGTCCTGGCTGGTTTCAGGTATTGATCTTCAATCTCTTCATGTAGATAGTTTTCCTGGCTGGTTTCAGGTATTAATCTACAATCAGTCGTCCACAGATAGTTTTCCTGGCTTGTTACAGGTATCAATCTGGAACTTGGGTTACACGCCACTTTTAGAATGAGAATCTTCATTCTGTTGAGGGTCAGAAATTGGGAGTATACCAATCTTCTGAGGTGATGAGAATCTTCATTCTGTTAACGGTCAGAAACTGGGAGTATACCAATCTTCTGAGGCTTTAGGGATGAGAGTCTTCATTTTTGAGAGAAATAGATTTTCAGTTGTCTGTTATCTTGTTGGTGGTTGTAATTTCCAGCAGGTGATGAAGGAAATTTTGACGATTACTACTCCAAAAGATGAAGGAATCTTTGATTACTACTCCAAAAGATGAAGGAACCTTGATGATTACTACTTCAACAGATGAAGGAACCTTGATGATTACTACTTCAACAGATGAAGGAACCTTGATGATTACTACTTCAAAAGATGAAGGAACCTTGATGATTACTACTTCAACAGATGAAGGAACCTTGATGATTACTACTTCAAAATATGAAGGAACCTTGATGATTACTACTTCAACAGATGAAGGAACCTTGACGATTACTACTTCAAAAGATGAAGGAACCTTGACGATTACTACTTCAAAAGATGAAGGAACCTTGATGATTACTACTTCAAAAGATGAAGGAACCTTGATGATTACTACTTCAAAAGATGAAGGAACCTTCACGATTACTACTTCAAAAGATGAAGGAATCTTGTCTGTCGATCAATCTGCATATGTTAAGAATGTTGTTGAAATGTAATTTGTTCTGGAGAATAAATCCTTGACAAATGTTGGGGAAATAAACCCATGACTGCAGGTCTGCTAGAGAGGTTTCATCACTGCCCCCAGTATCAGATGCGTGTGATATCGCCAGGAAACTTGGATTGTTCGTAACCCTTGAGATTGACATTCGAATTCCCCAAGTGATGGTGATGGAGACTTGCCACAGGTTAATCTGCAACTGAGAGATTTGTGGAAATCTTGACTGGACTGCCCCAGGTTAACTGGATAGTGACATGTCATGCCCCTTGTTGATAGGAGATTGTAATGGAAGTGTCATCCTTTTCGAATTGATTTTGTTCATTGAGAGAGCTTTCGTTCATCGGATATTCATTGTGTGAATTTCTCCGCTGTCAAACAAATAGCCAAATGCAAACAGTGATATTCAAGTAATGCAAAGTTTATGTCTGTCTCGAAGTTTTGAAAAGTGCGTTTTTTAGTAGAAAACTTTTTTGTAAGACAAATTCAACACAAGATTTTAGAGCAAAGCCTTACAGGAGTCAGGATACCTTTTGTAACAGTATGCTTTCGAACTAACCCATGCTTCAATTAGGACTTTTGAAGGGTTGTAACGTGGCTTGGTTCACGGTTTAAGAAATAAAGGATAAAGGCTCAAATTATATTTGTACCCACCCGCTCTTCGTGATGTCCTTCAATCCTAAACTCAGTTAATTGCGCGTCGCGCTCTATTCGAGTTTGGAACGACTTTTGGGTGATGGTTCACCAATTGAATTTGGAGGGCAGTCATCCTCCTTTTTCTTTTGCAACATTTTTTCATGTTGTTTGAGGGTTTGTAATGACCTATTTCTTGATTTGTTATCCCTAACTTTTGCCTGACTGTTTCTGTTTCCGAGATTACAGTCAGCGGGATGCCCCAGCTTTCTTAAGCTTCCTTTGTAGGTTTTGGCTCAAGGGGCTTTTCTTTTCTTTTTTGAGAGGGTGACTGCCTATGTGATAGGGAACCACCATTGTCTTTTGATTCCAAAGGAATTTTTTTTTTTGATGTCATTCGTTGTACTACGAACTGAGAGTTTGCGACTTCGATGCGCATTTTTTTTGAATTAACTGAGAGACTACTCTGCCCCAGGTTTAAATCAAAGGTTTCAATTTGTTTAGAACAGAAAACTCCTACTTCTTTGGCTCGAAGGGGTTGACTAGGGATTATCTTCCTTATAACTCCAGTGTTTGGGAATTGAAAGAAATGCATGTACATCATCAGCAAGGTCTGTTCAAAAGCATACTGTATGAGATTATGGTATTGTTTCGTCATCCTCCCTCTAAAGGCTTGCAGCTTTTTATCAAGAGTTTAAATATCATAAAGAAAGTAGAAATCATAGTTCAAGTGTAATGAAAATGAGTGGATCAAATCAAGACAAACATATGCAATGCATTAATGAAACAAAGTTTGACATTAATAGATAATTGTTTGAATAACAAAGAGATTACAACTTGAAAATTCAAATGAAACAAAGGCGCTCTCAATGATTTGGCATAGTAGCAGTGATCACATTTGGAGTCTCCGGAGGGTCAAAACTTGATCTCCTCGGCATCAATCAAGTCTTGAATTTTGTTCTTCAGGGTCCAACAGTTGTCAGTGTCATGTCCAGGACCATGGGAGTGGTATGCACACCTTTCACTCGGGTTATACTTGGAAGAGGAAGTATCAGGATTTTGAGGAGGATCCTTTAGCGTGATTAGCTTCAACTTCAGCAAATGTTGTAATGCTTGAGACAAAGGCATTTTAATGTCAGTATACTGCCTTTCTTGATATCTTACCCTACGCCTCTTACCCCGTTTTTGTTGAACAGTCGTGGGATCAGAGATCAGGATTGCCCCTACATGTTGATCATGACGACTCTTTTGACCAGGCACTACATTGGACACTTCCTTCCCATTGTGGGGAATTTTCTGAACATCAGAGGGAGTAGCTCCTTGGATCTTCCCACTTTTGATACCAGCTTCGACCCTTTCACCGGTCAGTACTAGCTCACTGAACCCGGCTGAGGAGCTTCCAATTAAGTGATTGAAGAAAGGCCCCGTCAAAGTTCCCATGAAGATGTCAATCAGCTCTCTGTCAGTTAAAGGGGGTTGCACCCTACCAGCCAGATCTCTCCACCTTTGGGCATACCCTTTGAAGCTCTCGTCAGGACCCATGGTCATGTTCTACAATTGCACACGAGTTGGTGCAAGATTAGCATTGTACTTATACTGTTTGTAAAAAACCCTAGCTAAATCTTCCCAGGTGTGGATGCGAGAACTCTCCAATTGATAGAACCACTCGAGTTGAGCCCCTACCAGACTTTCTTGGAAGAAATAGATCCAAAGCTTTGGACCAGTTGTGTATGGTTGAATCTTGCGGACATAAGACTTTAGGTGCATCTTAGGGCAAGAAACTCCATCGTACAGGGCAAAGGTAGGGACTTTGAACTTCGGTGGGATGACCAATCCAGAAACCAAACCCATGTCTCCTAAATCCAAGCCAGGTATTTGTTGAACCTCCATAGCATTGAGGCGATCCTCCAACTGTTTGTACTTGTCATCAGCGGGAGGATATTGTTCTTCGGAGTAGTCAGCTTCAACAATCTCTAAATTGTGGTCTTCTTCAAGAGTGACCCCCTTGTCTTTGAGAAGGAGAGCTTTCAAATCTTCTTGCCCTTTACCCATAGCCAGAAGCATTTGCTGGAATTGAGCGTTTTGAGCTTGGAGATCTTTCACCGTTTGTTCCATATCCATCTTACTGAAATAAACAGTAGGAAGATAAGGAGGCCTGTATGGGAGAAACCTGTTATGCAATGATATGTGTGATATATGTATGCAATGTTTTCAAGGATATCTTGGGGTAAACACAAGAAAATGTTAGAGGTTGAACTTCGATCTTTGATTGGAGAATCTTGTAGTGGTGGATGTCTTTCCACGAGAATCAAGCTCACCATGTCAAGTGGGTCATAGCCCCTGATTCAAGTTGTTGCACTTGATCTTTGATGGCATTTGTTTAGAGGAGGAACCTCTTGCCTCTAGGTAGACGTCCGGTTCAACGTGACCCTGCATCAACAGACCCTCAAGATCCTTGAAATGGTTATTAAAAAATGCTATGGTATGATGTTATGATGTTATGTACATGTATGCAAAAGCAAGTAAGTGTATATACAGGTAATCATATTCACACAAAGCAAACAAGTCCTTAGGTTTAGGCTTGCATGGGGTTTGTAGGTAAGTACCCTCTTGAAGTTAGTTGGCACATCCTGTCCTAAAATAGAAACCGGGTTCTAAGGAGCTCAATATCATTGGATTATTTTCTGTGTTCATTGTTTTGGTTTAGCCACTTAACTGGCGCCAAAATATTCCAAGAAAACAACCCTCAATGAGTGTAGTATCGAGTATCTACCAACTTCGGACTGCACCAAAGTCGGTCATCTCACTACCCCTAAAAAGGCTAAGATGGTCAAGTAAGGTTCTAAGAGTTTGTTAGTGCTTCACGACATCACTCAGCGGCCCCGTACTCTCCTTGATTGAACTCAAGGGTTACCGGTACTCACAAATATGTCACACTAACATAGCTTACTGCTTCAACCATGTCGGTATACCCCGCACAGTTCCCTCACAGTTTTATTGCTATTTACCTAAAGAGGTGCCCCCAAATCCGGGTGTAGGATTTACAACAAACCCAAACAAGGACCCAAAAAAGTAAAGCAATCAAAGCAATAGTGTAAAGGTGATCTAAACCCTAAGGTAACCCCACTTTTAAATTTCTCCCCAGCAGAGTCGCCAGTTCTGTGATACGGTGGGAGAACTGACTTGAAGTTTTGCGTTTGTATTCGCACTTGTTCGGTTTAGCAAGAGTCGCCACCGACTTTTTATTTTATCCTAAAGGAAAGGTTAAAAAGCACATGAAAAACCTTTGATATGTTTTCGTGGGTTCGGGGGGTAGATTATGAAAAGGGAAGGTATTAGCACCCTTTTCATCCATGGTTATCCATGGGCTCTTAGTTACTTGTTTTAGATCACTTGCCTTTGATTTTTCAATTGCTTGAAATGGTGTTTATGTGTGTGGGTTTTGAAAATGTTTTGAAAAAGATGCCTTGTCTAGGCAACCGTTGCAACAATTCTTTACTCGAATGTTTTACAAAGGTGTGTGTCTTTTTGAAAAGATGTTTCAATGTTTTTGAAAGTTGTTTTGAAATTGTGTTTGTGAAGTGTGTTTTGAAAATAGGCAAGTGTGTTTTGCAAGTTTGGTCAAGTAACTAAGAGTTGTCTACCCCTAAATTTACTCAAAGATCTTTCCTATGTTTTAACCCTTTTAACAGTATTGTTCCACCATTGTATTTGGTGGACAATCTTGTGTTAGGATGTTAACAGGACGGGCGCGGGTCATCGTATGGACCATGAATGCAACGGTGCCAAGTGTCTTTGGCAATTTTTCCTTTAAGGGACTTGATCATTTTTAGGCAACTTGAGAAAGCGTCATCGAGGGACTATGATCATTTGATTTGTTTTGTTTTGCCAAAGAAACTCAACATGCAAGCATGGCCCATTTTGGAAGGCAACGAGTGGGATTACCCTAGGGGTGCAAGTGTGATTGGTGTATTGATTTTCATGCATTTGTCTTGTATTAGGTTATCTAGCGGTTGATTTTGAATCTTCGCATACAAACCCTAATTACTATACAGTATATGAAAAACGATAAATTACGGGAATTTAAAGTCTAAGCTATTACAAATAAGTATCCGGGAATGGGGGTACAAATATTTACAAATAGGGATGAGTCATATCGGGATAGTAATGTCCAAATATATTTACAACCAAATCGAATCGCATTCTCAATGTAACATGTATCAATGTATAAGAATAAAAGCAATGTATCGAAAGTATTGGTGAAAGTGTATGTGATTATTTACAAGTGATGCAAGATGTTAACTTAATGCGAAATTAAGTATTTATTCTTTTTGTGTTTTGGTTAATGTTTTATAAACTTGTATAAGATTAATTAAACAAAGGTTTTAAAGAAAAAGTATTTAATTTAAGCTAAAGAAAATTAATGCTTGTGTATTTTGGTTTATATACAAAAGTTTTAATTAAACAAAATGCTAAACTTAATAAACCTAAGTTTTATGCCTTTTTAATTGTTCTAAAATAAAATTTAGAAAAAACATTCTAAAGAAATTTTGTATATGAAAAAGGTTAATATGTGCTATTTTTATTTACAAAAATATTAATTTAGATTATGTATAAAAATGGTTAATATATTATTTTTATTTGCAAATCAAATTATGTTATATAAAAGTAAAATAAAAAAAAGGAGTATTAGTTTAAAAAGTAAAAAAAAAAAAAGAAGGAGTGAATGGGCTTAAGGAGAAAGCTGGGCCCAAACAAAACAAATAAACAGAAGAAAAAATGGGGGGTGCACGCCAGTTTGCATTGGGCTTAGGCAGTTTTTGTGGGGCAAGGCCCAACGCGTTTTGATAGTTTGTTTGTTAGGGTTTGAGAAATTGTCTCATAACAAAGGGTTACAGGCTAGAGCGGCGCTCATCTTCTTCTCCGTCCTCTTCATCTCTTCTGAGCAAGGCTTTCTGAATGAACTCTTCGTCCATGGCCACTAGGCGCCACCATCTTCTTCTCCTCTTCCCTCCATGGTCAAGCAAGGCGATGTTGTAAGGTAATGACTTCCCATTTCTGTTCGTCTTACGCTTTAGGGTTTCCAGTTTCACATGTTTTTTAATCTAATCTTTGATTATTATTATTGTTGTGTGAGGTGTGAAAGAAAAGGTCAGAAGAGTTATACCTTCGTTGGCTTTTGGAAATGGAGGAGGAGAAATGGATAGGGGGCGTCCTCAGGCGGCCGGACGGAGAAATAGGATGTTGTGCTTGCTCTGGTAACCACGTATTCGTATTTTGCTTTTTAGTTTGATGGTTTTATGATTAATATCTGAGAACCCTTGCTTTATCTGTTTCTGAACACTTCTTTTCCTCTTCCACTTGCTTTCTTGCTTCTGGATATTAATGATGATAGCTCTGAGATATCTTGTTGGTTTGAATGCTTCAGTGTTTGATTTTTGGCTGCTTGAATGCTTGCCTATTTGCTTCTTTTCCTCTTCTTCTGTTTGCCTCTGAGATGCTAGTTGAAATGTTGGTGTTGATTTTGAGATTTGGATTTGTTTGATTCTGAGTTGTTTATGTTGTTATTGACCCTATGATGAGGTTTCTCTGAGGGTGTTGGGCTTGAATGATTGCTAGACAGTTTTGAGGCTTGGTATGCTTGTATGGCTTTGAAAGGTTTAGGCTGAGTTTGCTTCAGGCATGAAGTTTTTAGGCTTGTGGGCTTGATGTATTAGCAGGTTTGCTTGACAGGATGCAAGACTTTGTGTGGTTTGATGTATTAGCAGGTTTGCTTGACAGGATGCAAGGCTTTGTGTGGTTTGTCTTTGACAGGGCTTAGAGGCAGGCTTGAAGTTGTTGTTTTTGCTTGACACAGGTTTGAGATTTGTGTCTTGAGGCAGGCTTCATTACAGGCTTGCTGTTTGAAGGATGTTAGGCTCTTGTGATTTTTTGTGTTTATAGCTTGTGGCTATTTCTTATGTATTCTGCCTCTTCCCCTTTTGTTCTGGTATATCTTCTTTATATCTTTAAGCCTCAAGCCTGCTGTAAGCCTTTCTCTCCTCTCTCTTTCTCTCTTCACAGATTTAAAAAGCATTTTTTATTGCTTTAAACTGTACCTTTCTGAAAAAGTATTGGCTGGAAAGTGATGATTTTTTGAATATGTTTGCATTGTTAGTTTTCCTCTACATACTTTCCAGATTTCCTGCATATCTTTTGACAGCTTTTTGTACTTGTTGACAGCTTGATATCTTTTGATATCTTTGGACAGTTTGGTTGACATCTTTGGCTTGGTTTGGTTATGTGCTGTTCAGTTTGCCTTTGTGCATCAGTTTGAACTTTGTAGTTTGTACATGCTGTTTGTTTGGCATTTTGACTATGCAGCTTTGATGGCCCATAGCAAAAAGCCCAAACCTGCAAAATATCAAAAAAAACTGAAAAGGGAAAAATGCCAAAATGCAAAAAGTAGCGCGCAGGTTCGAACCCAAGACATGGGTCTCACCAGCGTGCTACTTTACCAATGGGGTGGCCATACATCCATTGTCTTTAATGAAACAAAAATAACATATTCTAAAACGCTTCCTTGCCCTGTTTCATCTTCTTCCTCAAGCCTTGGCCGGACCACCTGTAACTTCCTCATACTTCCATGAAAATAAAAACTTATAACATGAAAAATGTAGAGCTTCAACTCACGATTCCAACCATGTAAGCTATGTAATCTAACTATCAAAGATTAAAGAGAATTTAAACAGCCCTAAATCTTGACCTAAAATTTCCAGAAATTTTAACTTCCAAATTCTCTTAGCACAAGTAAAATCAATGCAATGTAACGATATGTATAGCTTCGTTATGATGAGAACTACATTTTTTATTCACAGATCGTGGCCTGAGGTTGCCTGTACAAGGAGATAGAGTTTGAAAAATTACCTCCTTCAGCTGGAATCGTGTATGGCAATGCAGGGACTTTAATGGAAGCCTGATGATTGTTTAAGCTTGCTTGAGCTTCCCTGAATCTATTCCAACCCTTACCTTGCTCTGGAGATGGATGGAACTCCCTGACCAAGTCCAACTGCAAGTTCAAAGTTAACAATGGCAGATGGTGAAACAGAGGTTACAGAACAGGGATGATGGCTTGGATTGGTTTGATATCAAGTATGTAAGATGTTGGAATGGTCTAAACACAAAACGCACGAGCCAAATGGATGTTGGATGTGTATATGCAGAAACTATATGTTTGGGCAGTTTTTTGGTGTTTTTCAGCTTGAGAGAGTTTCAGGTCCTTTCCAAGCATGTTATGGGTTGCATATTGTTTGCATATTAGTATAGAAATGATCTAAAGTCAGCTCTCTATCAGCTGTACAAGCCCTAGCCTTTTTGCCACTTTTCTTGTACTTGAAGCAAATTGACAAGACAAAACTCTCATGCTTGTACCAGCTTGTTTAGGGTTGGTATGAGTTTGTACAAGTTTCTTGAGACCATTGTGGTTTGTATGCATCAAGGGGACAGGTTCAAAGCTCCAAGTTGACAAGTTTGCAAAAGTGTTTCTTTATGAAAATGGCAATGGAGCCTTTTTGCCCAAAATGGAATTACAAGTTGTGTAAAAGTTCAAAAGCATGGATAAAGGCTTTGTCAACTGAGTATGCATTTAATTAAGGAGTGTGTAGCAAGTTTAGGACCTGTAAAGCATGAAACACCCAACATAGGTTTGGTTTGTAACTTGGTTCTTCATGAAAATGGCTTGAACAAAAAGTGAGAAAATGCCAACTTCCTCTCTTCGATTCTCCCTACTCAAAAATGATCTTGGAACTAGGTGAAAACTTGCCATGAAGTTGGGTCCAAAACCTGCCTAAATTAGGGCAAATTTTCACTAAGTTAAGAAGTTCATGACCATGTATTCACAAATTCATAACTTGAGACCCGAGCATCTTTAGGGAAAAGTTTGTGAAGAAAAGTTGTAGATTTCATGGGGATATACAACTTTCATGTTGGGAAGTTTCTTTGAATCAATATGCATCATGGTGAAAAAGTGGTGAAAAGTTGAGAAAAAATAAGAAAATTTTTATACTTAGAAAATTTCTAAGTTATGAAAATTTTCAAATTCAAACCCTAATTTTCAAATTTGGTTTTCTTGATGAACAAGTTTCACATTTTTACATATCTTGATGAATTGTGACTCTTGGCACTTGATTTTGACCAAAAAGTCAAAGTTTGACTTTTCAGTGTACAGTTGACTTTGTATCAGTTGACTGCAAATTTCATATGTCAATCCAATGAACTTGAGATGTTTTGAACCATGTAATTAAGTCAAGATGATGACATTGAATCCTTGAAATCATGGTTGAACTCAATTGGTCATTGGCTAGGTTAAAAATCAGAAATTGTCCTTTCCAAGTCAAAACCCTAATTTTGACCATTTTGCCCTTTTGGAGATTTGATCAAATTTATTGAGGAATTGTGGTCCAAACTTGATCAAATGATACATATGGGTTTAAAATGTTGATGTGGATCAAAAATTATGAAGTTTGACTGTGAATTGGCCATGGTTGACTTTTTCCCCAATACAGCTGATTTTTAGGTCAACTGTCGAATTGACTGATCAAAAATGTGGTTCAAGGTTTGAAACTTATCATGAGCAATCTTAGGGGTCCAAAATGATGTAAGAAAGTCACATGAAGCATTGGTGGTCCAAAAATCCTTGTGCAAACTCAAACCCTAATTTTGGGTTATCAGTGCAAGATGAGATGTCTTGAGCTGACCAAACCATAATCTTGTCTTGAGTCAAAGAAGTCTTGTGAGAAAAGTCTTGATAAATGAGAGGGAAAATTTTGGGGTACAACACTAAGCTATTACAAATTTTTGTGGGAGGGGGTATACAAATTGAATGGGGATTGCAAGAATTTTAAACATAATTAGTCTATTACAACCATATTGAATGGGTACTACTAATGTACAAAAAATGAATACAATGTACAAAATAAATAAATGTACAAAATTGAAAAAATGTGAAGTAAATGGATATTTGTTTGATTTTTTAGGAAAAAGGGATTTTGTATTAACCTAATTAATTAAAGAACATAATTAATTAAACTTAAGTTTATTAAAGAAAATTTGAATAGAACCCTTTCTATTTAGTTGATTAAAAGCAAATAAGTTTAGAAAAAAGTATTTTTGGTATTTTTGACTTGAAAATATTTAAGGTATTATAAAATATTTTTTGGCTTTTTTTTAATATTAAAAAATATATATTTTAATAGGTGTGAAAAGAAAAATAAATACTAATATAGTTTTAATTTAATTTACAAGACTAGTTAATAAAAATAAATAATATATAGTTAAATAAAATATTTTTTATGAGAAAAATAAAATAAACTAAGTTAAGAATAAAAATCTAATTTTTGTATTTTTTTAATATTAGGAAAAATACTTAAGAAAATATAAATAAAATAAAGAAAAAGAAAAAGAAAAAGAAATAAACTTGGGCCAGGGGTGTAAACAGCCTGCAAGGGGGTTAATCAGCAAAAAAAAAGCAAAACAAGCCCAATAAGGCGCTGGCGCTCAAAAAAGTCAGAAATGTCAAAATGTGTAAAAAAAATGCAAAAGGATACCACTGGGGCTCGAACCCAGGTCCCAAAGGTTACAAACGCGCTCTTTTACCACTGGAGTGGCTATACATCCGTTAACATAAGCAAAACAATAAATATACAAGGCAAAACGCGCCTTGATGACTTCATCTTCAACCTCTAGACAGACCAACTGTAACTTGCTTATTTCTCATCAAAAATGAAAATTGTAAACATGAAACTTGTAGCAAATTTTCTCACGGTTTCAGAAATGTAAAGTATTAAAACTATAGATCAAAGATAAGCATGAATTTTAATGGCCCTAATCTGAACCCTAAAAATCTCAGAAATTTCAGTTTCAAAATTCTCTAAGCTCAAGCAAAATTAATGGAAACTATGGACATGTTAGCTTCAGGGCAATGATATCTACATGTTTTGTTCATAAATAGACTATTGATGATGCTTGTATGAAGAGTTCCAAGTTGAGAAAACTTACCTCAAAACTGGAAATCGTGTTTTGAGTTTGAGGTTATTTCAAGTGATGGTGATGATCAGGTTAGCTTCCTTGAGGTCCTAGGAAGCTAATGCACTAGTTTGCTTGAGTTAAGAGTGGCTGAAATGGCCTGGAGAAGTCAAGTTGCAGATTCTGTTTTTTGGTTATGGAGGTTATAACAAATGGTGTTACAGTTCTGGAATAAGGATGGGGATGAGTTGTATTTGATGTAAGGAAGCTTTAGGAATGAATTTGATGGAAAACGCACGAGGGAAATGGGAGATACAAGTTTAAGGTCAGAACTGTGTATCAATGGAGTTTTTTGTGTAATTTCTGGCTAGAGGGAATTTGGCAGTGTTTCAGGGTGCTAAAACTCGTCCTTTAGCTCACAAATAGTGACTGTATTTATAAGCAACAAGTTTGGAGTGCTCTAGCTGATCAGAATTCAAATTTACATGTTTAAGTTCAACATGTGATTTTTTTGACAAAACAAGTTTCCATGCATTGTACTTGGTTCATAGAGTGATTATGCTTTAAACAAGCTTGCTTCTGACTTTGTGGATGGAGTGTGATCAGAGGGAACAAGTTAGAGGCTCAAGAATGGACTTTATGCAAAAAGCTTGTTTTACAAGAATGGCAATGTTAACTTTGTGCCATTTAATGGAAATGCAACTTGGATAATAGCTCAATTGCTTGGATAAAAGCCCTAACAGTTGTGTAAACATTCAATTATGGAGTTACAAACAAGTTTGAGGCCTTCAAAGCAAAGATTATGCAGTCTAGCATGGATTTGGTTCATGTGTTCATCAAAAAATGACTTCTAATTCAAGTGATGAAACCCTAACTTCATCTCTTCGATTCTCCATGTTCAAGAATGATTTCAAGGAGTTCTTGGACATTTTGGAAAGCTTTCAATGTGATCTACAACCCATATTTGAATTGCTTTTGAATATTCCCCTTGGAACTATATGAAAAAGTGTCGTGAAGTTGGGTCAAAATCCTGACCAAATTAGGGCAAAAATTCACTAAGTGTTTAGTTTCATGACCCTATGTTCTTAAAATTATAACTTGATATCCAAGCACTTTTGGAAGAAGTTGTGTGAATAAAAGTTGTATATTTCATGGAGATCTACAACTTTCATGTTTTAAGTTTCTCTTGAATCATCTTTCATCATGGTGCAAATTTGGCTCAAAGTTATGAAAAAACATGAAATTTCCAACACTTAGAAAAATTTCTAAGTTTAGAAATTTTGACTTTTCAAAATGAAATCTTGACTTTTTGATTTCTTGATGAATAATTTTCATATTTTGACATGCTTTGATGAATTATGATCTTTGGCACTTGAATTTGCCCAAAAAGCCAAAGTTTGACTTTCAGTATATAGTTGACTTTTGATTAGTTGACTACAAAATTCATCTGTCAATCCAATGGACTTGCAATATTTTGAACCATGTCATTAGGTGAAAATGATGCAATTGGACTCTTTATATCATGTCTTAAACCAATTGACCATTTGCTAGGTCAAAAATCAGAAATTGCCCTTTCCTAGTCAAAACCCTAATTTTGACCATTTTGCCCTTTTAGAGATTTGATCAAATTTCTTGAGCAGTTGTGGTCCAAACTTGATCAAATGATACATATGAGTTTAAAATGTTGATGTGGATCAAAAATTATGAATTTTGACTGTAAATTGGCCATGGTTGACTTGTTCCCCGATACAGTTGATTTTTAGGTCAATTGCTCAATTGACTGAGCAAAAGTGTGATCCAAGGCTTGGAACTTGACATGAGTAATATTTGGAGTCCATAATGATCCATGAAAATCATATGGTGCATTGTAAGTCCAAAAATCTTTGTGCAAACTCAAACCTTAATTATGGTCATCAGTGCTTAAGGAGGTGTCTTGAGCTGACCATACCCTAATGCAATCTTGAGCTAAGGAGATCTTGTTGATCAAATTCTTGATAAGTGAGAGGGAAAATTTTGGGGTACAACACGATTCAAAAACCACTTATCAATATAATATACCCTCAACTAACCCAGGCCCCTAATACATCCGCGCCCTCCAAAACAACTATTTAACTACATCTCACAACACTTTAATACAAGAGCATAAGAGAAGTAAGAAAGTCAAATACAAGCTTAAAGTGCTTTTGACTGGTGCATCTTGTAAAGAAAATCTTGAATCCTATATATAGTCTTGGATTCCCTTTTCACTCACTAAACTAAGCGATGTGGGACTTGGAAAAACTTTAATTTTATATATAGTCTTGGACTCCATATTCCTTTACAAAAACAAGTGATGTGGGACTTTTTCAACATGTATATTTTTAACCAACCCAAACAATTTTCACCTTGATTGAAAATATTACATTAACTTTCATTGTATTCACTAACAATCATACTCCACCATAAAGAGTATATTCGCTTTAAGCAACACCACTCCAAGAATTTCTCATTGTCTTCACCGACAATCATAGTTTTAAAAACTATCATACTCTCTCATGAAAAATATATTTCACTTGAAGATAAACCACTTCAATATTTTCACATTGTCGTTACCGACAATCATATATTTTATCATGAAGAATAAATTTCACTTAAAGTTAAACCACTTCAAGAATTTTCACATGCCGAAAAACAGGTTGAAACTTTATGGTGCAACTTCCATGTTGCCAGGAAGCTCTTCAACCATCGACATAATCTCACACACCTTGTGTAATCTGATTGTATCAACACATCTTTGACTTTAACTTTTCACAAGTCAAAAACAATTCTTCCATCAATTTTCTCTAGCCCAAACTGCAGAGTGGAACTTGTGACTTCAGCTCAACAACTCTTTCACAACAATACCCTTCTTTTTTGACGTGGAAGATCAGACAAAGCTGCAACCATAGAGCATAATAAGAACACTTATCCTTGGGTCAAACTAAAAGCTCTTATACCAGTTGTTTGGAAAAAACAAACATAGAGAAAAAAGAGGAACATAATAACATCACAAGAGATTAACATGGAAACTCCAAAACCGGAGAAAAAACCACGGCCCTTGTCAAATGACAACAAGAGATTAACACTATGTGAAACTTTTTACAATATATATGACATGTTACAAGTGTACGACCATGCGAAGTAGTAAAATATTATCGAACCACGAGGACTAATGGTTTAGTACCGAACTCTGTTCTATCGTTATATATCTAGAGCAATCACAATTTGGTGGTTTAGGAACAACATAAGTGAAAAAGGACGTAAGTCAAAATAGATTATTTAAAAAGAACTTTTGTAAAATAGCTTAAATAAAATTAAAATAAAACAAACGGAACTTAGGGTCATGATCCTTACTCAAACTTCTCTATATGATCTGATCACTTCTATTACGAGGTCTTTTTACACAACTTATAGAAAATTGATAAATATGGATAACACCGGCTTTCGCCAGCATATTGCCCTACCTTTGACAAATAAGTCGCTTGTCAGCTTTTGCTCACACATAATTATTTGTCAAAGATCGTTACTTTTTCACAGCTATAAAAATGGTACATTTGTCAATTTCATTCGAGCACTTTCGCGTCATCGAACTTAATTGTGTAAGAACCTGTTATCGGATACCGATGCACGTCCTTTCAGATCAAGATCGGTACCTGAGATCTCTTTTACTTTCGTAACAAGGGTTGAAAAGAAAAACTCAGGTTCTAAAATAATAGTGAAAATAGTTTCTCGTAATCGATAGCGGTGGATCATATAAATTGACATGAGATAAGTCTCATGATCCATATCCCCTAAAGAACTATTCACTCATTGTGAGGAATATCACAACAGACACAATATTCTATTCAAAAAACATAATAAAAGATAAAATAATAAAGCAATGATTAAAAAACCTTGAATAAATAAAATATATTGATCCAGTGCTCCAATGGAGACTTGAGTTACAGAACGTGAAAATAAAATTGGAATATAAAATTGGATCCTTTATTCTTACCACTTATGAGATTTTATAGTCTATTCTAAACATGGTATAAATATTTATGATCAATAACCATTAATTAGGAAATATCTCAGATTAATTCCCATTAAAGACAAGAATCAGCCCAATTTGAAATGCCTAAATATCCCAAAACAATGGTCAATCAAACTGAAAGGGAAACAAAAATAGTGAAATCGCGTATGCCTGTTACGAGTCGTAACACACAATATAGGCACCCGTAACAAGCCTCTAGATTTTGGCCCGGGAGTGCATCAAAGGCAGTCTTCAGTCTAGAGCCTGTTACGGATTGTAATGTGCATTACAAGCACCTGTAACCGGCATCTGGTTTTTGTATTGGAGACTTCCGGTTTTTTGCCTTTTCCGTGTTTCGTCCGATTTGATCCTTCTTTCATCCAAAATGATTATTAAGGCGTGAAAACAACATAAACACAATACCAAAGCATAAAGCATAGCAAAAATGAAGGAAAAGCGAATAAAAATGATAAAGTAACAAAGTAAAACATCTAATAAAAATGATGCAAAAACCACTTATCAAACTCCCCCACACTTAGATTGTTGCTTGTCCTCAAGCAACAAAGCTTGCATAGAAGGTTTTTGGGTCAAGAAAAACAACAAATGAAAGATCTTACGAAAAATGAAGCATATTGGTACTCGTACGTGAGTCTTTATTCAAAAATGGCTAAGGACTAGTTCTTCTGGTACTCATCCGACTCCAAGAATTTTTACAAGAACACTAACTCTAGTGACTATGAATTTAAGCTTCCCTTTTGGATACCTCTCTAACTATGCTTTATACTTAAGTCTCATCTCTGATTTTCCTCCCTTTTCATTTGTACAATCAAATTAAGGCAATGAAAATTATGATAATCATCATATGCATAAGATTGATCAAAAAAATTTATTTAGACACCAGATAAGCAACAATTGCCATTTACGATGAAATTTTCAAAACTTTTTCGTTTATATATTGTCCTTATTTCGACGACATTTGGGGTTCAACCACCATTGGGATGAATAACTGGGTGAGGGTTACCCGACTTAGAGGGTTGGTTGCCTTTTACCATATTTTCATCATTTTTGTGCTAAAATTATTTATTTCTAAATCAATCATACATGCATGTGAATCTAAATTATGCCTGACTGTTAAGATAAACTAATTAGAGAGTACTTCCCAGGATCCAAGTATTATGGTACAAATCTACAGATTAGACTTGTATCTCTTTTGGGGAAACTTAGGGTGTTCAAGCAAAACCTCTTTTTGTCAAACATTTCTGATTTCCCTAGTCTCAACCTTTCATCCCTCTATCTCTATGTATTGTTCCCAGTTACTTTAGACTCAAATCTCTTTTGAAAAAATTTCTTTTGGTCAAAATTTTGGGAAAATGGTGAGAAGTGGTATTTAAATAAATGAAGAAAAAAGAACACATGAAGATAAAACAAGAAAAGTATAAGCAAAGTAAAAGGACCCGCCCCCAAAACTTGAACTAAACATTGTCCTCAATGTTTTTGCGCAAGCGAGGCGGGGTAAAACTCAGAAGGTCCTCACTTGGGAGGTGTAAAGTGGTAAATCAACTTCATCACCTTTTCATGTTCCTTCTTTGCGAGCTTTTTTATTAGCTGAAAACAGAAACACACAAACAAGTAAATAGATTAGCAACAAAAAGTGTGGGTTGCCTCCCACGTAGCTCTTTGTTTAACGTCACATGTCTCGACGGTTCATGAGTGTAAGCACTCAAGATGGTTCTTTATAAAATAATTCTTCAACCTTATGTTTCCATGTCCACTTATCAAGCCATCTCTCATATCCCTCACCCTTCTTTTTCTTTCTTTTGTGGGGTGGTTCATATTTTTGAACTTATGGGGATGGTTCTGGTTCAATCATGCGTATCAGCTTTTTAGGTTTGGATTTAATCCTTTCATTTCCCTTCTCAAGAGTCAACCTTTCCCTCTTAACACTAGGAATTTCCCCAGTTTCATGGTCCTCTAATTTTCTCTTTTTAGGCAGGACCTTAGACAAAGGTACACTGGTGTGGATCTTTTCCAATATCTCCATATACCTTTTGGGTTGGGAGTCTATCTTAGCTTTCATAAACCTTTGTGGGAAAGAAATTAGTGGGTTGTAGGGAGGAGAAGCAATATAGGGTGCCTCATTCTCTACCTCTTTGACAACCTCCTTTTTCAGGTGGCATCAATGGATTTTCCTCAATTTCTAACCTTTTCTCACCAGAACTCTTCTCAACATCATTATTACTCTTCCTAGGATTTTCAATTTGTTTTTCATTTTTAGTTGTCCAAAACTCACACGTTTCTCAAGGGAGGGTCATAGAGTTGTGTGTGAGAGTTGGGAGAATTTAGTCTCCAACATATTGTTTTGAGTCGCGAGGGACTCAACCATTGTATTTAACTGTTTAAGGGTTTCAACAGTATAGAGATTCTGCTTTCTAAACTCTTCATTCTGGAGAGTTTGTGTCGCCACAAAGCTCCCCATCATATATTCCAAGTTAGAGTAAGCTTGTGTCGCAATGAAATCCTCCATGAACATTTCGAGGTTGCATTTTTGGGAATCTTGTTGTTCCTCATAATATTGGGAGTGGTTATCATAGATAAAATCCGGGTTATCCATCCACCCTGGGTTGTAGGCATAAAAACAAGAGCCTTCATAGTAACTGTTTGCACAATTGATCATATTTTGGATAGACTCCATGCAAGCCACAAAACAGGCAATGAAAAAAAATTATAGGAAAAATAAAGCTCTAATCTATACAGTGATTAAACATAGATTCAATATCAAGCGCAATTGGTCCCCGACAACGGCGCCAAAAACTTGACACACCGCAAGTGTACGGCTGTGCGAAATAGTAAAAGATTATCGAACCACAAGGACTAATGGTTGAGTACCGAACTTTGTTCTGTCGTTGTATATCTAAAGCCATCACAATTTGGTGTTTTAGGAACAACTAAAGTGAAAAAGCACTTAAGTCAAAATAGCTTATTTAAAAAGCACTTTTAGAAAATAGCTTAAATAAAATTAAAATAAAACAAATGGAACTTAGGGTCATGATCCTTACTCAAACTTCTCTATATGATCCGATCACTTCATTCACGAGGTATTTTACACAAATTATATAAAAAATAGATAAATATGGACAACACCTGCTTTCGCCAGTGTATTTCCCTACCTTTGACAAATAATTCGCTCGTCGGCTTTCGCTCGTGCATAATTATTTGTCAAAGATCGTTACTTTTGCACAACTATAAAAATGGTACATTTCTCAATTTCATTCGAGCACTTTCGCTTCATCGAACTTAGTTGTTTAAGAACCTGTTGTTGTACCCCAAAATTTTCCCTCTCATTTTATCAAGATTTCTCCTCACAAGACTCTTTGAACTCAAGACCAAATTAGGGTTTTGCTCTCCTCAAGACATCTCCTTGCACTGTTGACCTAAATTAGGGTTTGGGTTTGCACAAGGAATTTTGGACTTCTAATGCTCAATGTTACTTTCATACTTCAAGTTGTACTTATAAGATTGCTCATACCAAGTTTCAAGCCTTGAATCAAATTTTTGCCCAGTCAATTGGACAGTTGACCTAAAAATCAGCTGTATTGGGGAAAAAGTCAACAATGGCCAATTTACAGTAAAACCTCATAAATTTTGATCCACATCAATACTATGGGCTCATATGATCCATTTTATCAAGTTTGGACCACAACTCCTCAAGAAATTTGATCAGATCATCAAAAGGGCAAAATGGTCATTTTTAGGGTTTTGACTGTAGAAGGGCGATTTCTGATTTTTCACCTAGACAATGGCAAATTGGGTTCAAGCATGGATTCAAGGACTCAATGGAATCATCTTTACCTATTCACAAGGTTCAAAAGATCTTAAATGCATTGGATTGACAGATGAATTTTTCAGTCAACTGATAAAAATTTGACTGTACACTGAAAAGTCAAACTTTGGCTTTTTGGTCAAAATCAAGTGCCAACGGTCATTTTTCATCAAGATAAGTCAAAACATGAAACTTTTTCATCAAGAAACCTAATTTTGCAAATTAGGGTTTAAGATTGAAAATTTTCATAACTTAGAATTTTTCTAAGTTATGAAATTTTCTTATTTTTTCACAACTTTGCCCAACATTTTCACCATGATGCAATTGGATTCAAACAAAACTTCCAACATGATAGTTGTATTCCTCCACAAAATCTACCACTTTTATTCACAAAGTTTTCTCAAAAGAAGCTTGGATCTCAAGTTATGATTTTTGGAACAAGGGTCCATGGAACTTTTAACTTAGTGAAATTTTGCCCTAGTTTAGTCAGGATTTTGACCTATCTTCATGGCAATTTTTCACCTAGTTCCACTTGGAATATCAAAATGCATTTCAAATATGGATTGTAGATAATGTTACAAGCTTTCCAAAATGTCAAATAACTCTCCAAAATCATTTATGGTTAGGGAGAATATAAGGTTTGAATTTGGCAAAAACTCACTTTGATCCATGGCATGTTTCATGTTGACACAAGTTGCAATTTCCATCCAGCATTGTTTGTACTTGATTACAGGTCCCTAAACCCTTCCATACTCAATAATTAAATTCAACTCCAATGGTTTGAATCTTTGTTCTGATCATTAAAGGATTACACAAGATATTAATCCAAAAATAGCAAAAAGGCAACATTGCCATTTTTGTCAAAACTTGTTTTATGTCAAATTACATCTCTTGAGCCTTGAACCAAATCTTAGACAGCAAACCAAATCCACAAACTTGGGGCCAAGCTCACCAAATGTATGCAGGGTTAGAGCTAGCCTGTACAGGCCTGCTCTTGGTCACTTCCCACCTTTTGCTTCATAACCAAGAAATGTGCAAAAGTCTAGACAACTTGAGTATTAGTTATAACCAACTCTTGCAAGCATTTGAAACAAGTTTTGCACATTTACTTGATCCAGAAACACGATCCATTCAACCCTCTAGCCTTCCAAAACACAAAATCACCTTCCTCTTGTAAAACAGGGCAGTTTCTGCACTTTGAGTTCCATAACAAAAACTACTCGTGTGTTTTTCCCCAAACCTGTTCAAATACATTCCATATAACCCACCTGAGCTATCCCAACCATTGGCCATTGACTGTAACTCCATTTCAAAGCTTCACCATTTCTGTTTTCAGCTTGTGCAGGTTGACTTCTACAAGCTTGTTCAAGCACATCCAAAGCAAACTAAGCATTGGGGAAGGTCAGAAGAAGTTCAAGCAAGCTCCCAAGCTTCTCAGGCCTCACTGAAAAGCTCCACATTGCCATACACGAGTTCAACTGAAATAGGTATTTGTCAACTTCCTATCTCTCTATTTAGGAATCATTAGGCTTAGGTTTGTGAATAAAAAATGTAGTATTCATAGCCCTTAAGCTGTACATATGCATAGATTTCATTTAAGTTAAGTGTGCTAATAGAATTTGATTGATGAACATCCTGAAAAAGTTAGGTTAGAAATTAGGGCCAGAGAAATTCTCTCTGGTCTTTGAGAGTTAGATTAAGTTTTTTATATGATTAGAATCGTATGATCATGCTCTATAACTTTCATGTTGCAAGTTTTCGTTTTTAAGCACAAATGCAGGAGATACGAGTTGTACAACAGGCGTGCGTATTTTTGAATCAGAGGTTGAAGATGAAGTGGAAATGGGCTGGGCTGGCTTGTTTCTGTTTTTGGCACCCCCCCCCCCCCCCCCCCTCTTTACTAATTGCACCCCATGGCCCATTTGTTTTATATTTTCATATTATTTTCATTTCTTTTTATTTCTGACTTTATTTTATTTTTTCCAAATATAAAAAATTACTAAAAATATTTTCCTTAAATTTTCACATTTTTTTATTTTTTATTTTATTTTATTTTGACACAATATTTAGTTTATTAGGTTTACTATATTTATTTTCACAAATAAAAAACTTGTAAATAACATATAAAAATATTTTATTTTTTTATTTTTAGTATTTATATACTTAAATATTATTTTCTCATATATTATTATTTTCTAAACAATTGTACATTTTTTTTATTTGCTTGTACATAAATTAAATAATATAATATATATTATCTTAAAACAAAAAAAAAACTAGGGTTTCCACCCTTATTAAAGAATATTTTTTCCAATATATTTTTATTTTTTGACACTTGTATATATTTTTATTTGTTTTATTATACATAAATAAATAAATATTATAATTTTCATACATATTTTTAAATCAAAAAATTAGGGTTTTTACCCTTAACAAAAATAACTTTTTGTTTTCTTTTTTAATACATTAAATATCATTTTTTTTACATACATAAAAATAAACAAAAACATTTTTTGCATATTTATAATATATTGCATATTTATTTAATTGCTTATTTAAATATTTTTTATTTATCATTTGAGCAAAGAAATTCAATTTGGTTGTAATAGCTTAGGGTTTTAATTTTTTGCAAAATAATCTCCATTCAAAATTGTATCCTCCTCCCCATATCAATGTTATAATAACCTAGATTACTTTTACGCATTTATGCTTTCAAATATGCCATGATAGAGATTAGGGTTTGTATGCAATACCAAAAATCAAACAAATAGCTTGACCTAACACAAGACAAAAATGCATGAAATTGACAACACAATACACACATACACCCCTAGGGTTTCATCCACTTGTTGCCTTTAAAATGGCCATGGTATGCATGTTGAGTATCTTGGCAAAACAAAAACAAAACAAAAGATCATAGTCCCTCGATGACTCTATCTTGGTTGCCTATACAAAATGATCTAGTCCCTCAAAAAATTGCTAAAGATACTTGGCACTATTGCTATCATGGTCGATACGATGACCCGCGCCTGTCCCGTTTAACATCCAAATACAAGGTTGTTTACCAAATGCAATGGTAAAATAACAATGTAAAAGGGTTAAAAATATAGGAAATATCTTTGAGTAGATAGGGTAGACAACTCTTAGTTACTTGATCAAAACTTGTAAAAACATCCTTTCTATTTTCAAACACACCTCACAACACAATTTCAAAATATTTCCCAAAATAAACTTTCAAACTTTCAAACATTGAAACATCTTTTCAAAAGACAATACACCTTTGTATGCATTCAAACAAGAATCATTACAAAGGTTGCCACAACGATGGCCTCTTTTCAAAACATTTCTCAAAACCACACACAAAGCACCATTTCAAACAATTGAAAAGCAAAAGCAAGTGATCTAAACAAGTAACTAAGAGCCCATGGATAACCATGGATGAAAAGAGTGCTTGCACCTTCCCTTTTCATAATATATCCCTCGAACACAAGAAAACATATCAAAGGTCTTTCCTGTGCTTTTTGACCTTTCCTTTGGATAAAATAAAAAGTCGGTGGCGACTCTTGCTAAATCGAAACATTTGCGAACACAAACGCAAAACCTCAAGTCAGTTCTCCCACCATATCATAGGGGTCAACTGCCAGATTTTCCTTACAAGACAGATAAGTTCAGTTTGGGTTTCACTGCTGCTAGTCAGAAGGCTGTGCGTCACTCCCGGGCTGGAGGACCGCCATTGAAAATCACTCATCATGGAGTCCATGCTTTAGAGGATGATGAAGAAGAAAGCAATTTTGAAGACTGGATCTTTCCAACTATTAAAGGAGGACTGGACAACTGGGAGGCGAAAGACTTTGTTCCCATTACTTTCATCAATCAGTAATTTATCTTTTGAACATTTTCTATTGGTCTGTAATAATTTTTAAACAATTCGTACACTTTTTGCCTTATGCCTTACCCGGGGCATATAGGTCCATTTGTAAGGGCTTGATTTTTCATCTTCATATGCCATTTTTAATGAATCATGGACGTTTTCATATATAAACTTTTGTGTTCATTTTCTTTCTTTTTAGGTGGCTATCCCTTACACACACCCACGCTCACAAAATGCATGTACCCATCCACCCCGGATTCCATGGGTAACAATTCTGCTATGGCCTTCAGTGACTCTGAAGATCTGGTCAATCATGCCGAATACGAAGGTGATGAAGACTGTGAAGTGCCTGGAGAGTTGGCTAGACTTCTGCAACAGGAAGAAAGGGCTACTCTACCTCACGAGGAGTTGTTAGAGACTATCAACTTGGGAATAGAGGAAGACATAAAAGAGGTTAAAGTGGGTGCCAACCTAGAGTCAAGTATCAAAGAGCGTTTAGTTCAGCTGTTGAATGAATATGTTGAGATCTTCGCCTGGTCCTATGAAGACATGTCGGGACTGGATACAAATATTGTGGTTCACCGTCTCCCTACAAGAGAAGATTGTCCACCAATCAAACACAAAGTCCGTCGAATGAGGCCTGACATGTCCGAAAAGATCAAAGTTGAAGTGATGAAGCAGTTCAATGTTGGCTTTCTTGTTGTTACTTCCTATCCACAATGGGTTGCTAACATTGTGCCTTTTCCTAAGAAGGACGGCAAAGTGAGAATGTGCATGGAATACAGAGACTTAAATAGGGCTAGCCCTAAAGATGACTTTCCACTACCGCACATTGACATCTTGGTTGAAAATACAGCTCAGCACAAGGTGTTTTCTTTCATGGATGGATTTTCAGGGTATAACCAGATCAAAATGGCCCCCGAGGACATGGAAAAGACTACCTTTGTTACACAGTGGGGTACCTTCTACTATAAAGTAATGCCATTCGGACTGAAGAATGTTGGGGCAACCTATCAGCGCGCCATGGTGGCTTTGTTTCATGATATGATACATCATGAGATTGAAGTCTACGTAGACGACATGATAGCCCGTTCACAAATAGAAGAAGAACACCTCGACCATCTGCAAAAGCTGTTTGTCATATTGAAAGAGTACAAGCTCAGACTGAACCCTAATAAGTGCACTTTCGGAGTCAGGTCCGGTAAACTTTTGGGATTCATCGTCAGTAACAAAGTCATCGAGGTAGATCCTGCCAAAGTCAAAGCTATACAATAAATGCCTGCCCCTCGCACTGAGAAGGAGGTTAGAGGTTTCTTGGGACGCCTAAACTACATTGCAAGGTTCATTTCTCACCTAACATCTACCTGTGAACCAATCTTCAAGCTGTTGAAGAAAGATCAGGTGGTTAAATGGAATGATGACTGTCAAGTTGCTTTCAATAAAATCAAGGAGTATTTGTTGGAACCTCCTATCTTGATGCCTCCCTTCGAAGGAAGACCTTTAATCGTGTATCTGACTGTCCTGGAGAATTCAATGGGGTGCGTACTGGGCCAACATGACGAGTTTGTCCGAAAAGAGCATGCCATTTATTACCTTAGCAAAAAGTTTACCGACTGTGAGATTCGCTACTCACTGCTCGAGAAAACTTGTTGCGCTTTGGTATGGGCTGCTCGCCAGCTAAGGCAGTATATGTTGACACATACCACTTTACTGATCTCTAAGATAGATCCGATCAAGTACATCTTCGAGAAGCCTGCTCTATCCAGAAGAATCGCTAGATGGCAGATGATCCTCACCGAATATGATATACAGTACACGACCAAAAAAGCCATAAAGGGGAGTGTGCTAGCCGTTCATCTGGCCCATGAAACTGTTGAATATTACCAATCTATGAGGTTCTACTTTCCCGGCGAGGATATCATGACTTTGAGCAACATTGAAGAAAACAGACCGTATGACAGACCTGAACAAGGATCCCGATGGACTCTATACTTTGATGGTGCCTCCAACGCACTTGGAAACGGTATAGGCGCAGTACTTATCTCTCCAGAAGGTTTCCATACACCTTTCACCGCTAGACTCTGCTTCAGCTGCACCAATAACATGGCTGAGTATGAAGCTTGTATCTTTGGTCTCAGGGCCGCTATTGACTTGGGAATCAAATCTTTAATTGTATTTGGGGACTCAACTTTGGTTATCAGTCAAATCAAAGGAGAGTGGGATATTAAACACCCTAACTTCATCCCTTACAAAGAACATGTCTTGACATTGTTACCACATTTCGAGCAGATTACCTTCGAGCACTTCCCGTGAGAAGAGAATCAGTTGGCAGATGCGCTAGCTACAATGTCATCCATGTTTAAACTTAATTGGGATAATGAGGCACCTCAAATCACCATCGAACGAATGGACGAACCTGCACATTATCACAAGATTAATACCGAAGAAATAGTGGACCGACCTTGGTTTCATGACGTCAAAAGGTATCTCGAAGCACAAGGCTACCCTGAAGGAGCTTCAGTCAATGACAACAAGTTCTTAAGGAGGTTCGCTGCCAAGTTCTTTCTGAGCAATGGTATCTTATACAAGTGCAATCTGGATTGTGTCCTACTCCGTTGTGTGGACAAGGTTGAAGCTGAGCAAATCATGGTTGAACTACATAATGGCACCTTTGGCACCCACTCCAGCGATCATACGATGGCTAAGAAGATTCTACAGGCGGGATACTACTGGTCTACCATGGAAGCTGATTGTCGTCAACATTCCCGTACTTGTCACAAATGCCAAATCTATGCTGACAAGGTACATATTCCTCCAGTTCCTCTCAATGTCTTAACAGCTCCTTGGCCATTCGCGATGTGGGGAATCGACATGATTGGAGAGATCAAGCCTACAGCATCCAATGGACATCGTTTCATCCTGGTGGCCATTGATTACTTTACCAAGTGGGTCGAAGAGGCTTCCTTCGCCTCTGTTACAAAGAATGTGGTTGCCCGCTTCATCAAGCAGAACCTCATTTGTCGGTATGGTATCCCCGACAGGATCATCACTGACAACAGTACAAACCTGAACAACACTATGATCACCGCTCTGTGCGAGCAGTTCAAGATTCAACATCATAATTCATCTCCCTATCGGCCAAAGATGAACGGTGATGTCGAAGCCACGAACAAAAATATTAAGAAGATCATTCAAAAGATGATAGTCACCTACAAGGACTGGCATAAGATGTTACCATTTGCTCTGCACGGGTACTGTACCACGGCACGCACTTCAACTGGGGCAACACTCATTTCTTTGGTATACGGCATGGAAGCTATTTTACCTATCGAGGTTCAGATTCCCTCCTTGAGAATCATGAAAGATGCTGGTTTGGGTGAAGACGATTGGATTCAGACCCGGCTCGATCAACTTAACTTGATTGACGAAAAGCGACTTACTGCTGTTTGCCATGGTCAGGCGTATCAGAAACGTATGATCAAGGCCTTCAACAAGAAAGTCAAGAGACAAGTATATCAAGTCGGGGACCTTGTAATCAAGCGGATCATCTTGCCGCAAAGTGATCCCAGGGGAAAATGGACTCCCACTTACGAAGGACCATTTGTGATAAAAAACATCTTTTCTGGTGGGGCAATGATCCTGATCACCATGGACGGCGATGACCTGCCTCACCCTGCGAATGCAGACGTAGTCAAAAGATACTACGCATAAACAACTCGACAAGTTGAAAACCCGAAAGGGCGACTTGCGCAAAAATGGGCATCCCGGTGAATCGAAAACCCGAAAGGACGATTCAGGAAAAAATTAGGGATAAATAAAAAAATTTATACAACCGGCAAGTTGAAAACTCGAAAGGGTGACTTGGGCAAAAAAGGGTTTCCCGGTGGACTGAAAACCCGAAAGGGCGGTCCAGGAAAAAGTTAGGGAATTAAAGCGTATGACTATGTCTCGTCGGATCACTTTAAGGACAATCTCTTCACCAAACAAGCTCCAGGTTTATGATCAATCCAGTCATCTTCGGACGAAGCAGCGAATGGACAAGATACTTAAGGTTATGAAGGCTATAGCAGAATGGGAACCCCATGGAATTGTTACACATAGCCATCTTTCTTTGTATAAATTTTTCTCAATTTTATGACAACATTCTCTTACTAGGATGTTTGTCCCTTTTGTACAAAATACTTACACAAAGTTAATACAAAGATACTTCAAAGTACAAAAATTTGTTTGCCTTTTCTTTCTTTTTTACGCTTATGTTTTATTTGAAAACGTCTAATGATTTATTAAATGAGCATATGCATTTGAATATAATCACTGCTTACAAATAAAACGAAATGAGAAAGAATAATTACTGACAAATTGAAAGTATGGGAAAATGTCTTTAGACTATTCCAGGAGAAATCCTCAGCAGAGCTAAAGCCTTGAAATACATATCCTCATCGGAGTTAAGTTTCAAAATCCCCATCAGATTTAAGTTTCCAGACTCCCAATCCTCAGCGGAGCAAAACTTTGAACTGCAAACCCTCAATAAAGATGAAGCTTTCTTCCCCAACGAAGTCCAAAACTTCAATCCTCAAACCCCGGTGGAAGACAATCTAGTTTCCTCCAAATTCCCCAGGGAGTTGTCTTAAAATCAGAAGATTCCCCTGCAAGTTATCTTAGAGCCGGATAACTAACCAGACGACAGCTTCGGATAATTCCTCAGTAGATTGGCATACAACCCAAACTCTTGAAAACTTTCCAACAGAATAAACATTCTCCCCACAGAGTTATTTCCCAGCATAACGAATATTCTCATTCTCATTTCTCCAGTTGAAGCCTTCAGGGTTTCAATTCCCCAGTAGAGACCGTCAGAGTTTCCTTATTCCCCAGGAAAGTCATGAAGGATTCTCACATCCCCACAAGTTGCCCAGGATTTTCTATCTCCAACAGTGGTCAATGGTTTATTTTCCCCAGCAGCAGTCAAAGATTTCATTATCTCCAGCTATCAAGGATTTATTTTCCTCAGCAAGACAGTTAATCAGCTTACATGCGCATACATTACATTCATATATCATAAACATTGATAAAGCATATTTTATTGCATCATACATGTCATGCAACATAATTTGTGTTTTAGCTAACATTTTACCCTTTTCAGGATAAGATTAAAAGCTATCGTTAACAACTACTCAAAGATTTCAGACACAGTACGGATACACTCCAAGACATGGAAGTCATTTTGCTACTCATTCGGATCTCAAGTTCAGATACAGTATGGATACACCCCAAACATGGAGGTCATTCTACTACTCATTCAGACTTCAGCAATCAGACACAGACTATATACGCTCCAGACCCGGAAGCCATTATATTTCTCATTCAGATTCAATTATCAACCTCAGGTTCAGATACACTCCAGACACGGAAGTCATTATGTCACTTATTCAGATCCCAGTTACAGTAGGATACACTCTAGACACGAAAGTCATTCTACTACTCATACAGATCTCAACTTCAGATACAGTCCAGATACGCGTCAGACACGGTTGCCATTCTGTCACTCATTCGGAATTTATCCCCAACCCAGAGATGCTCCATACACGGATGTTTTTCTGTCGCCCATTCAGAATTCAGATACAATACATATACACTCCAGACACAGCAGTCTTTCTGATATTCATTCAAGAATCAAATACAGTTACATCTCGGATACGCCCCAGACACGGACGCCACTCCTTTGCTCATACGAATCCAATCTCTAGATACAACTCAGATATGTTCCAGATACGGATACCATTCTGATGTTCATTCTCCTGATTTTCAACAAACAGTCTTGGATGGCATCTTTAAGCCCATCTCCAGCAAGATTCTACCATCTCCAAATGGCATCTTTAAGCCCATTCCCTCATTTACATTTTGACGAGTGCAAATTTACGTGCACTCTAGTGTCCAATCCTCTTTTACCTTCGAGTCACGAAAGGCGAACTCGCCAATCTAACTCTTCAGGTTCAAGAAGATTGAACAGGGGCAGCTGTTGTACCCCAAAATTTGCCCTCTCATTTTATCAAGATTTCTCCTCACAAGACTCTTTGAACTCAAGACCAAATTAGGGTTTTGCTCTGCTCAAGAAATCTCTTTGCACTGTTGACCTAAATTAGGGTTTGGGTTTGCACAAGGAATTTTGGACTTCTAATGCTCAATGTGACTTTCATACTTCATGTTGGACTTATAAGATTTCTCATACCAAGTTTCAAGCCTTGAATCAAATTTTTGCCCAGTCAATTGGACAGTTGGCCTAAAAATCAACTGTATTGGGGAAAAAGTCAACAATGGCCAATTTACAGTCAAACCTCATACATTTTGATCCACATAAATATTATGGGCTCATATGAACTATTTGATCAAGTTTGGACCACAACTCCTCAAGAAATTTGATCAGATCATCAAAAGGGCAAAATGGTCATTTTTAGGGTTTTGACTGCAGAAGGGCAATTTCTGATTTTTCACCTAGCCAATGGCAAATTGGGTTCAAGCATGGATTCAAGGACTCAATGGCATCATCTTGACCTATTCACAAGGTTCAAAATATCTCAAATGCATTGGATTGACAGATGAATTTTTCAATCAACTGATCAAAATTTGACTGTAAACTGAAAAGTCAAACTTTGACTTTTTGGTCAAAATCAAGTGCCAAGGGTCATTTTTGATCAAGATGAGTCAAAACATGAAACTTTTTCATCAAGAAACCTAATTTTGCAAATTAGGGTTTAAGATTTAAAATTTTCATAACTTAGAATTTTTCTAAGTTATGAAATTTTCTTATTTTTTCCCAACTTTGCCCAACATTTTCACCATGATGCAATTGGATTCAAGCAAAACTTCCAACATGGAAGTTGTAGTCCTCCTAAAAATATACAATGTTGATTCACAAAGTTTTCTCAAAAGAAGCTTGTATCTCAAGTTATAATTTTTGGAACAATGGTCCATGGAACTCTTAACTTAGTGAAATTTTGCCCTATTTTAGGCAGGATTTTGACCTATCTTCATGTCAATTTTTCACCTAGTTCCACTTGGAATATCAAAATTCATTTCAAATATGGATTGTAGAGCATGTTACAAGATTTCCAAAATTTTGACCTATCATTTATGGTTAGGGAGAATCGAAGGTTTGAATTTGGCAAAAACTCACTTTGATCCATGGCATGTTTCATGTTGACACAAGTTGCAATTTCCATCCAGCATTGTTTGTACTTGATTACAGGTCCCTAAACCCTTCCATACCCAATAATTAAATTCAAATCCAATGGTTTGAATCTTGTTATGATCATTAGAGGATTACACAAGAGATTAATCCAAAAATAGCAAAAAGGCAACATTGCCATTTTTGTCAAAACTTGCTTTATGTCAAATTACATCTCTTGAGCCTTGAACCAAATCTTAGACAGCAAACAAAATCCACAAACTTGGGGCCAAGCTCACCAAATGTATGCAGGGTTAGAGCTAGCCTGTACAGGCCTGCTCTTGGTCACTTCCCACCTTTTGCTTCATAACCAAGAAATGTGCAAAAGTCTAGACAACTTGAGTATATGTTATAACCAACTCTTGCAAGCATTTGAAACAAGTTTTGCACATTTCCTTGAGCCAGAAACACGAGCCATTCAACCCTCTAGCCTTCCAAAACACAAAATCACCTTCCTCTTGCAAAATAGGGTAGTTTCTTCACTTTGAGTTCCATAACAAAAACTACTTGTGCATTTTGCCCCAAACCTGTTCAAATGCATTCCATATAACCCATCTGAGCTATCCCAACCATTGGCCATTGACTGTAACTCCATTTGCAAGCTTCACCATTTCTGTTTTCAGCTTGTGCAGGTTGACTTCTACAAGCTTGTTCAAGCACATCCAAAGCAAACTAAGCATTGGGGAAGGTCAGAGGAAGTTCAAGCAAGCTCCCAAGCATCTCAGGCCTCACTGAAAAGCTCCACATTGCCATACACGAGTTCAACTGAAACAGGTATTTGTAAACTTCCTATCTCTCTATTTAGGAATCATTAGGCTTAGGTTTGTGAATAAAAAATGTAGTACTCATGGCCCTTAAACTGTACATATGCATAGATTTCATTTAAGTTAAGTGTGCTAAGAGAATTTGATTGATGAACATCCTGAAAAAGTTAGGTTAGAAATTAGGGCCAGAGAAATTCTCTCTGGTCTTTGAGAGTTAGATTAAGTTTTTTGTATATGATTAGAACCGTATGATCATGCTCTATAACTTTCATGTTGCAAGTTTTCGTTTTTAAGCACAAATGCAGGAGATACGAGTTATACAATAGGCGTGCGTATTTTTGAATCAGAGGTTGAAGATGAAGTGGAAATGGGCTGGGCTGGCTTGTTTCTGTTTTTGGCACCCCCCCCCCCTCTTTACTAACTGCACCCCTTGGCCCATTTGTTTTATATTTTTATATTGTTTTCATTTCTTTTTATTTCTGACTTTATTTTATTTTTTCCAAATATAAAAAATTACTAAAAATATTTTCCTTAAATTTTCACATTTTTTTTATTATTTATTTTATTTTATTTTGACACAATATTTAGTTTATTAGGTTTACTATATTTATTTTCACAAATAAAAAACTTGTAAATAACATATAAAATTTTTTTATTTTTAGTATTTATATACTTAAATATTATTTTCTCATATATTATTATTTTCTAAACAATTGTACATATTTTTTTTTATTTACTTGTACATAAATTATATAATATAATATATATTATCTTAAAACAAAACAAAAAAACTAGGGTTTCCACCCTTATTAAAGTATTTTTTCCAATATATTTTTATTTTTTTGACACTTGTATATATTTTTATTTGTTTTATTATACATAAATAAATAAGTATTATAATTTTCATACATATTTTTAAATCAAAAAATTAGGGTTTTTACCATTAACAAAAATAACTTTTTGTTTTCTTTTCTAATACATTAAATGTCATTTTTTTTACATACATAAAAATAAACAAAAACCTTTTTTGCATGTTTATAATATATTACATATTTATTTAATTGTTTATTTAAATATTGTTTATTTATCATTTGAGCAAAGAAATTCAATTTGGTTGTAATAGCTTAGGGTTTTAATTTTTTGCAAAATAATCCTCATTCAAAATTGTATCCCCCTCCCCATATCAATGTTGTAATAACCTAGATTACTTTTACGCATTTATGCTTTCAAATATGCCATGATAGAGATTAGGGTTTGTATGCAATACCAAAAATCAAACAAATAGCTTGACCTAACACAAGACAAAAATGCATGAAATTGACAACACAATACACACATGCACCCCTAGGGTTTCATCCACTTGTTGCCTTTAAAATGGCCATGGTATGCATGTTGAGTATCTTGGAAAAACAAAAACAAAACAAAAGATCATAGTCCCTCGATGATGCTATCTTGGTTGCCTATACAAAATGATCTAGTCCCTCAAAAAATTGCTAAAGATACTTGGCACTATTGCTATCATGGTCGACACGATGACCCACGCCTGTCCCGTTTAACATCCAAATACAAGGCTGTTTACCAAATGCAATGGTAAAACAACAATGTAAAGGGGTTAAAAATATAGGAAAGATATTTGAGTAGATAGGGTAGACAACTCTTAATTACTTGATCAAAACTTGCAAAAACATCCTTGCTGTTTTCAAACACACCTCACAACACATTTTCAAAACATTTCCCAAAACAAACTTTTAAACTTTCAAACATTGAAACATCTTTTCAAAAGACAATACACCTTTGTATACATTCAAACAAGAATCATTACAAAGGTTGCCACAACGATGGCCTCTTTTCAAAACATTTCTCAAAACCATACACAAAGCACCATTTCAAACAATTGAAAAGCAAAAGCAAGTGATCTAAACAAGTAACTAAGAGCACATGGATAACCATGGATGAAAAGGGTGCTTGCACCTTCCCTTTTCATAATCTACCCCCCGAACCCAAGAAAACATCTTAAAGGTCTTTCATGTGCTTTTTGACCTTTCCTTTGAATAAAATAAAAAGTCGATGGCGACTCTTGCTAAACCGAAACATTTGCGAACACAAAACGCAAAACCTCAAGTCAGTTCTCCCACCGTATCACACTTGTTATTGGGTACCGATGCACGTCCCTTCAGATCACGGTCGGTACCTGAGAACTCTTTACTTTCGTAACAAGGGTTGAAAAGAAAAACTCAGGTTCTAAAATAATAGTGAAAATAGTTTCTCGTAACCGATAACGATGGATCATACAAATTGTCATGAGATAAATCTTATGATCCCTAGTCCCTAAAGAACTATTCACTCATGGTGAGAAATAGCACAACACACATAATATTCAACTCAGAAAACACAATAAATGATAAAATTATAAAGCAATGATTAAAAAAAAAACTGAATGTATAAAATATCTTGATCGAGTGCTCCAATAGAGACTTGAGTTACAGAACGTGAAAATAAAATTGGAATATAAAACTGGATCCTTTGTTCTTACCACTTATGATATTTTATAGCCTATTCTAAACATGGAATAAATCTTTGTAATCAATAACCATTAATTAGGAAATACCTCAGATAATTCCCATTAAAGACCAGAATCATCCCAATTTGGAATGCATAAAAATTCCAAAACAATGATCAATCGAGCTGAAAAGGAAACAAAAATAGTGAAACACTTATCAATATAATATACCCTCAACTAACCCAGACCCCTAATACATCCACATTCTCCAAAACAAATATTTAACTACATCTCACAACACATTAATACAAGAGCATAAGAGAACTAAGAAAGTCAAATACAAGTTTAAAGTGTTTTTGACTGGTGCATCTTGTAAAGAAAAACTTGAATCCTATATATAGTTTTGGACTCCCTCTTCACTCACTAAACTAAGCAATGTGGGACTTGGTAAAACTTTAATTCTATATATAGTCTTGGACTCTCTACTCCTTTACAAAAACAAGCGATATGAGACTTCTTCAACATTTATATTTTTAACCAACCCCAACAATCTTCACCTTGATTGAAAATAATAAATTAACTTTCATTGTATTCACCAACAATCATACTCCACCATAAAGAGTATAGTCGCTTGAAGCTACACCACTCCAACAATTTCTCATGTTCTTCACCGACAATCATAGTTTTAAAAACTATCATACTCTCTCATGAAAAATATATTTTACTTGAAGATAAACCACTTCAATAATTTCACATTTCCATCACCAACAATCATATATTTTATCATGAAGAATAAATTTCACTTGAAGTTAAACCACTTCAATAATTTTCACATGCCTAAAAATAGATTGAAACTTTATGGTGTAACTTCCATGTTAGCAGGAAGCTCTTCAACCATCGACATAATCTCACACACCTTGTGTAAACTGATTGTATCAACACATCTTTGAATTTAACTTTCCACAAGTCAAAAACAATTCTTCCATCAATTTTCTCTAGCCCAAACTGCACAATGGAGCTTGTGATTGCAACTCAACAACTCTTTCATAACAATACCCTTCTTTTCTGATGTGGCAGATCAGACAAAGTTGTAACCACAAAGCATACTAAGAAAGCTTATCCCCGAATCAAACCAAAAGCTCTGATACCAGTTGTTTGAAAAAAAAACATAGAGAAAAAATAGGAACATAGTAACAACACTAGAGATTACATGGAAACTCCAAAACCCGAGAAAAAACCACGACCCTTGTCAAATGACAACCAGAGAATAACACTATGTGAAAATTATTACAACACATAATATACCCTCAACTAGCCTATGCCCCAAATACATCCACACCCTCCAAAACAAATATTTAACTACATCTCTCAACACTATAATACAAGAGCATAAGAGAACAGATAAAGTCTAATACAAGCTTAAAGTACTTTTAATTGGTGCATCTTGTAAAAAAAAAACATGAATTCTATATATAATCTTGGACTCCCTCTTCATTCACTAAACTAAGCGATGTGGGACTTGAAAAAACTTTAATTTTATATAGAGTCTTGGACTCCCTCTTTCTTTACAAAAACAAGCAATGTGGGACTTCTTCAACTTGTATATTTTAAATCAACTCCAACATGAGCGATGTACCCGAATTCTTACGGGAATTATTTGGAGGATTCTCATGAGCCGAATGGTACCACATGCATTGAGCCGTTTATGGAGCCTAATTGCATTGCATAATATTTTATGTTGTATTGTTGTTTATGAATGTGAATTATTGGATTATGCACTAATGCATTGAATTGTATGTGTGGACTGGTAATTGGATGAGTGAATTATATATATATATATATATATATATATATATATATATATATATATATATATATATATATATATATATATATATATATATATATATATATATATATATATATATATATATATATATATATATATATATATATATATATATATATATATATATATATATATATATATATATATATATATATATATATTTCATCCTTCTGTTGGAATGATACTTTATACGACATCATGCAGGTAATCAGGACTAGTGAGGAGTCAAAATTAGTGAAGATGAACTCTTCCTTTTTATGTTGTTAGAGTCGGCGTCTGCTCTGATGTGTAACACTAGAGAATGTAATGTTATGTTTTTAGTTATGTTGTGTGGGATTATGTTTAATCTCTTAAAATGTTATAACTATGATTAATTGTTTTAAGAACATATTATGTTTTGATGTTGACAATTGTTAATGTTGAATTGTTTCCATTGTTTGAATGAGAAGTTGGAGTTTAAGACTCGTATGGATGTTATAATTATAATTTTTTTTAATTTCTATAAAGTATGTGTTACATGTCAATTGTATGAGCAGGTTTTTGTGGAAATTGAAATATCATAAATTCATGTATGTTTTATTTTACTTTGACAATTATAAGATAATACTCGAAGAAATTTAGGGTTTTATATATGCGGCGAACTCATAACAGTCATCATTGTTCCTAACATGAAAATAGTTTGGATCCATATTATATAGGTCCCTTGTATGTACCCCTGCCCAGTCACCAACTTATGAATGCTAACCATTGACCACTTATCAATGTGTTGTCCAAAAACTAATATCGAGACATCTCCCCTGTAAATTGTAACCTCATCAATCGACCTTACAAATTTCCCTCCATGGTGGAATACAATATTGAAGATTTGCATATTCTGAAATTAATGTGGAAAACGATGAAAATGTTATAGTCAACAACATAAACCCTAAACGAAGCATACAGTGAAAATACGGACTTGTTGGGTTTGAGAAGCCTTTGCGTCTTCTTCATGATGCATCTTCCATGGTTAATCTGCTTGCTTCGGTTGCTTTGACTGCTTTGATTGCTTTGTCTTCGTCTTCGAACCTTTCTTCGTCATCTCCAGTTACTACTTTTGCCTGAACCCTAAGTTTTCAAGGGATAAAATTAGAAATCCATTAGTTTATAAGTTTATTTTCCTTTTAAATAAAACATAAAATGACCAGTCAACAAAAACTTAGCAAATAATACTCAGTCAACAACACAAAAATGGCTTCATTGAAAAATTATAAGGAATCTTCACCCAAATTCCACATCAAGATTATTTTTGAGAGAATCTATAAAAGATAAAAGGGGATAAGAAATTTTTTTCTTAAGAAAATATTGAGAATATTTTAAAATTCGCTCCAATAACAGAAATAATATATATTTAATTCTATATTAAACAATATGATTTTTAATATTTATAATTAAATTGACTAAAATGGCATATATTCATAAATTAAAGTATAAAAGGAAATAAGATATCAGAATGTTTAAAAAGAATAAAATATTTTATAGGAGAATAAATTAAAATTTAAAAATAACTTACAAAATCATGTCAACTGTTTTTAAACGTTATTACAAGGATGAAACAAGTCTATTATTTTCAATTATTTAAATTTTATTATTTATTTTAATTTTTTTTATTTAAACATTTGAAGAAATAAATTAGCGCAAGAAAAAATGAACAATTCATAAGCCAACAAATTAACGAAATAATTTAATCATCCGTGCAATTGAAAGAAAGAGGAGGTTGTGATGTATAGCAATATTAACTTACACAGTATCAATTCTTTTTTCATAAAAGATAAGGTATAGTTTACTTACAAATCAGTTTTGATTAAATTTAAATCGATTCTGAGAACCGAATTAAAACAATTTTATATTTTTAATTTAGTTTTTAAATTAGAATTAATTAAATGAATTGGTTATTATAATTTGGTAATTGATCTGACCTGATCAGAAATGGACCGTCACGGCTGGCTCCGAGCTGAAAGTTTTTTGAACGAGGTAGGGGGGTACCTGCAAGGCACTCCGATGCTGAAGTAAGTAGAGGTATGAGCAGGCAATAATAAGTGTATGGGTAGAATGATGAATACCTGACCCTCTGGAGACAGAGGGTATTTATAGCCCCCAGCGCTGGGCCAAGGTTCCTTCATTGGGTCGGGCAGGTTTGGCCCAATGGAGGAACTGCCAGGTTCTACGTGCGTAGTGGGGACCCGCACGTGGTCCCCTTCCTGGATGTTCTGCGTGAAGTGCGGGCGGACGGAGACGCGGTCTTTTCGGGGCCTCGTTGGGAGCGTAGTGGACTGAGTCTGCCCTAGTTGGGGTGCTCGAGGTGATGTCGAGTTGGACAGCAGGATGTCGAGCTGGAGATGTAGAGGTCGAGCAAGTAACCTCAGGGAGCACGTCGGGCACGACTGTGACCCTTTGGTCGGCGTGGTCCTCAGCAAGTCTATTTGGATTGGGCCTGTCGGGCCCAGTCCAGAACAGGAGCCCCCCAAGTCGTGGTTCCTTTGTTAGGAGCCATGGTTTGAACTCAGGTCGTTTCCGCTTCGGGGTCTCGCGCCCGGGATAGAGATGCAGGCTCTCGAGGGCCTCTCCGTGCCGTGCTCGGAGACATCTTCCGCGGTGGATGCTCGGAGGATCCTCACCGGCGCGTGTCTGTCGAGCACACGAGGTATTTTTCGGGAACTGTGTCGCCATCCTATGATGCTAGGGTCATCATTGCGTTGGGAGCAGAGCGTCGAGGAGAGAAACTCTGTGGCTGCCCGAGGTGACGTTTGGTATTCCACGTCATCACTATAAATAGGTACCTTGGGCCCCATAACACGTTTCTACTCTTCGCGCTCCTACTGCTGCTGTTCTTCCTGATTTTTCATAGCTGCGATCTTCTGTTACAGATTCTTTTACTCCGTAGCCGAATCCTACTTTTTTTTCAAGTAAGTGGTTTATCTTCTTCATTTTCCTGTTGTAATGCATGATTTTCAGCGTTTGTAGACGTTTTAGGGACTGTGCGCGTGGGACTAGCCCGGTAAACTCATACTTAGCTCGACATATTCATGCTTAGGACCGGCAAACGCATGCTCATGGCCGGTAGATTCATAGTTTTAGGTAATAATCAGCAGCTCTGCCCGGGGTCTTCATGATCCAGGGCGCCTGATTCATGATCGCGCCCGGTATGTTCATGGTCCTGGCCGTAGGTCTCATGATGTTGCTCGCCATGTTCATACCTTGGGTCGACATGTTGGAGAGTGGCCGCGTAGTCGGTTTGGAGAAGAACACATCGAGTTTTCTGGATGTCGGGGAGGCGACTACTTGTGTAAACTGACTTTTGTGGTCGTGCATGGGACGACGTGGTTTGTCGAGCGTATGGCTTCGTGTCCAATTGACTGGTTTCCCGTGCTCTGCAGGTAACCATGGCGGACGAGTCGTGCTCCTCTGGGCGCCACGAACATGAAGAACAAAGTGCCGATGAGTCGGTCAGCTTGATTGATACTGTCGACGACCCTTTGCTGGATTGGATGGGCGCCGAGCCCCGAGGGATCGCGTCGATATATAGCCGGCGTGACCGAAATCTGTATGATGTCCTCGAAGCGGGCCAGGGCCATCCTGACTTCCAAAAGAATTTCGTTGTCATGCGTCCGACCTCCCGTGCACGGATCTGCTCGGTGTACCCAGAGTATAGCTTCCCGATGTACGAGATCGCGTTTAAAGATCTTGGGTTGCAGCTGCCCTTCAGTGACTTTCAGATCGGGGTCTTCACCCATCTGGAGTTGGCCCCGTCTCAGCTGCATCCGAACTCACTCGCCTTTATCCGGGCGTTTGAGCTGACGTGTCGCTTTCTGAGGATCGGGGCGACCATACCGCTCTTCTTCAGGATTTTTCATCTGCATCGCCAGTCCCGAGGAGGGAAACACAGTTGGGTCTCCTTAAAGCAGTTGAGGAGACTCTTCAAAATGTATATGGACTCCGTAAGGGGTTTTAAAGACAAGTGGTACGTTGTGCGGCCAGTTACCACCTCTGCTTTGGGATCCCTGTACGAGGAGGAGGCGCCCATAAGCGATGATGACGGGGAGGCAGTTTTGGGCGACGATGGGTATCCCGTGATGGCCCGTACGGCCAAGTTCCCTGTGCACTGGATGTTCAGGCACTACGAGCACGGGACTGGATACTACCATACTGCTGCCGGGGACATGTGCTCGGAAGACGAGGAGGCGTACGCCACTCTTTGTCGGTTCGTCGACAGCTTCCACCCTGCCCGGTGGGCCACGAGGGAAGGGGACGATGTCTTGGATGCAGAGGGTTATCCGACATTTGAGTCTCGGCCGATTGATACTAAGGCACTCGTGGAGTGTCAGACGTTCAGGCAGGCTGCCCGTCTGCTAGGTCGTTTATTGCTCGAATTTCTTTGTTCGTCATTTATTTATGAACTTGCTCGATACTAATCCGTCTTTTATTTTGCGCAGGTTCGATGGCCGGTCGACGGGAAAGACTTTTGAAGTTGTCTTGCGACCAGAAGCGAGGCAGGAGGGTCGTGAAGGCTCCCCAGGCGATGAGGATGGGCCCGCCACACAGTCCGAGCACTCCTCAGGTGGTGAGGGTGGATTCGTTGCCCAGCTCGGGGGCCGCGTCGGACGGGATCCCATAGGTTGAAGAGGTCGATCCTAATGTCGTCCTGATACAAAGGAAGAGGACCCGGGTGGAAAGCGGTCCGGCTGTCACCGAGGACGCCAGTGCTATCAGGTCTTTCGAGTTTCCCCCTTGTTTCAAAGAGGAGGGTTTCTTCGAGAGATTCCCTCTGTCAGTGGTTGCCGACGAGGCTGAGACTATCAAAAGGATGAGCAAGGAGGATTGGAAGAGGCATCTGGCCGCCAGCATGGACGGGCTGGTGAAAATGGCCGAGATGGCCCTGGTGTTGTCCGAGGAAGGGGGGATCCTGTCTGTATTGAGGAACTTGAGCAGGAGAAAGCGGCTCTCACCTCGAGCTCGCGGAAGTTGAAGACTGCCCTGGAACGCTCCAAGGAGATGTTCCGCGAGCAGACATCGATGTTGGATGCTGAGAGGGAGATGTTGGTCCTGGAGAAAGAAAGGTCGGGGAAGCTGGCCGAGGAGGGGGAGCTTCTCCGCGCGGACAGGGATTGTCTGGAGACCGAAGTCGGGCGCTTGGCCCAACAGATCGAGGAAATGAACGCTACCATGCTACCTGCCGAGGACGAGCCGGAAGACATAGCGGCTTTGAAGAGTCGATCGGAGCTGGTCGCCCATATCCGGCTACTCGAGGCAGATTGCGTCGGTGCTCTGGAGGAGGGGTTCGACTCCGCAGTCGGTCAGCTTTCCTTGTTAAACCCTGGTCTGGTCACTGAGGGTACAGGCCACACACATCAGATCGTGGACGGCGTGATCGTGCCCCCGCCCGACTCTCCAGGCGTCGACAATGATGGTTCTGGGGAAACCTGATTGTAGGATAGCGGGCCTGCGTGCCTTTGATATTTGTATTTTTTGGGCCTGCGTGCCCGTCGGTTGTCAGTTATGAACATCTCCGACCTTCTTGGTCGGTTTATAATTGTTTGCTTTGTCGCCTTCGGGCATTTTTATTTGAATGAATGCTGTTTTACATTTGAATGTTTTACCCGTGCTTGAAATCTTATATATTTGCATAAAATTTTAGCCTAAGTCATGGGCCCGAGGAGTGCCCGTAAGTGGCTGTGATTTAGCGAGCGAGTCTGTCCGTCTTCCGTTTGTGTATGTTCCCGGCCCTCTTTCGCTGGCCAGAGTCACCTAAGTGTTGCACTCGAGGGGAGATACTTCCCTTTGACCCTTTTAGATGGCCCGTCATTCTTGACGACTTGTCGGGCATGTGGAGCGAAGTTGCTCAGTCGGGCGTGAAGCCCGGTAGGGACTATTCGCCCTTGGCGTGAACTGCCCATCGCGAGCTGGGTGTTCTGCCTTACGGGTACAACGATGGTGGTGCTCGGTGTAGCTGTCCAGGTCGGGCACTATCGTTTATCCTCGTTCGCCGAGCGATGTTGTGCGATTTTAGCCGTATGTCGGGCTTGTACCTCAGCCTTTATACGAAGTCGGACGTTTTTCCTCGTTGACCGAGCGCGGGTGCCGCGGGTCGAGGGTCCCAGGTGTTAGTAGTTTTTAACTGTAGTACGGCTTTAGCTTAGCAGCGTTCCAGGGTCGTGGTAATGGCTCTCGGTCTAATTGCTCGAGGTAGTACGCCCCGGTACCAGTGGTGCCGTGGACGCGATAAGGTCCTTCCCAGTTCGTGGCCAGCTTCCCTTCGCGGGAATCCTTCTGGTTCCTACGTAATACCAAGCTGCCGATTTTGAACTCGCGCTTGATGACCTTGTCGTTGTGGCGTAGAGCCACTCATTGTTTTAGGGTGGCTTCGCGCAGGGCTGCACCATATCGGATTTCCTCGACTAGGTCGAGTTCGTCCCTTAGTGCCTCGTCGTTCATTTCTTCGTCGAGGGGGTTCTCTGTTCGTCGGGATGGTTCCATGATTTCGACCGGGATGACAGCCTCGGTGCCATATGTCAGTCGAAATGGCGTCTCGCCCGTTGTTGAGTGGGGCGTGGTGCGGTATGCCCACAAGACGCTGTGGAGCTCCTCGACCCATCCCCTCTTGGCTTCGCCGAGTCGACGTTTGAGTCCTCGGAGGATGACTCTGTTCGCGGCTTCGGCTTGCCCGTTGGTCTGAGGGTGCTCGACCGACGTGAAATGTTGTTTTGTCCCAAGTTTGGTGACAAAGTCCTGGAACCCGTGGTCGGTGAACTGGGTACCGTTGTCGGTCACCAGGGCCCGCGGAATTCCGAATCTGGCGAGGATGTTTCTTTTGTAGAAACGGAGGATATTGTGCGAGGTGATTTTTGCGAGGGCCTCGGCCTCGATCCATTTTGTGAAGTAATCCACGGCGATGATGAGAAATTTGTTCTGGTAGGTTCCTTGCACGAAGGGCCCGAGGATGTCCATACCCCACCAGGCGAACGGCCACGGGGACGACAATATGCTCAGCTCGTGCGGCGGGGCGAGGTGCATGTCCCCGTGCTTCTGGCACTTATCACATTTTTTGACGTGTTCCTTGGCATCCTGCTGCATCGTCGGCCAGTAATATCCAGCTCGAAGGGCTTTCCTTGCTAAGGATTTACCGCCCATGTGCTGGGCGTTGATCCCTTCGTGTATCTCCCGCAGTACTTCGGGGATGGTGGACTCGTCGATGCATTTCAGGAGGGGAATGGAGAATCCTCTTCGGTACAGTTTCTGCTCGAGCACCACGTAGGAACATGCTGGTCGCTTGGTAACGGCAGCTTCGGCCTGGTTCGACGGGAGTTCTCCTTTTGTCAGGAAATTATAAACCGGGGTCATCCAGGACGTAGCATCCCCGATGGCATGGATCTCGACTGTAGTCGAGGGTCGTTCAATACTTGGACGTGCTAGAGATTCCTGGATGACGGATTTGTTCCCGCCCTTCTTTCGTGTGCTCGCAAGTTTGGACAATATGTCCGCCCTCGTGTTTTGCTCGCGGGGAACATGTGAAATTTCTACTCGTACGAACTTTGTCATGTGTTTTTTGACTAAGTTCAAATACTCGATGAGGTTGTCGTTTTTGGCCTGGTAGCTCCCCTGTACTTGAGAGGCGACGAGCTGGGAGTCGGTGTAGATCTGTACCTCGCGGGCTCCCAGGTCCTCGGCCAGTCTCAGTCCTGCGAGTAGGGCTTCGTATTCTGCCTGGTTGTTTGACGTCGGGAAGGAGAGAGCTAAGGAGTGCTCGATTACTACGCCTTCTTCGTTTTCCAGGAGGATTCCTGCGCCGCTTCCGGACGAGCTGGACGCTCCGTCGACGAAGATGGTCCACTTGTGTTCTTTCCCCGGGGGAGGGTCGTGAGTGGTCATTTCCGCGACAAAGTCGGCCAAGGCCTGTGCTTTCAGGGCTTTCCTGCTTTCGTACTGAATGTCGAATTCGGAGAGCTCCAAGGACCACTTCAGCATCTTGCCCGCCATATCTGGCCGACCCAGGAGTTGCCTCACCGGCTGATCGGTTCGCACGATGATGGTGTGGGCTAGAAAGTAGTGTCTGAGCCTCCTCGCAGCATTGACGAGGGCCAGAGCAACCTTTTCTATTTGCTAGTATCTGCTTTCGGGTCCCTGTAAGGCTTTGCTCGTGAAGTAGACAGGTTTCTGCCCGTCGGGGGTCTCGCGGACAAGAGCTGCGCTGATGGCTTCGTTTGAAACGGCCAAGTATAAGTACAGCGGTTCCCCGTCGTCGGGTCGAGATAGCACGGGCGGCTGAGACAGGCTTTGCTTTATATGGCGAAGTGCCTGCTCGCATTCCTCATTCCATTCGAAGGTTGCTTCCTTTCGAAGGAGTTTGAAGAAGGGAAGGGCGTGCTGAGCAGACTTCGCGACGAAGCGGGACAGCGACGTGAGCATGTCGTTCATGATTTGTATCAACTTCTTCGACGTCGGTGTTGGGAGGTCGGAGAATTCCCGGCATTTGTCGGGGTTGGCTTCGATTCCCCGTTCTGTTAGATAGAATCCAAGGAATTTTCCTGCCTTAACCCCGAACGTGCATTTCTCGGGGTTGAACCTCATTTTGCACTGTCTTGCTTGGGCGAAGACTGTCTTGAGATGAGCTACGTGATCGGTGTCTGCTCGGGATTTGACGATCATGTCGTCCATATATACCTCGAGCATGTCACCGATCTGTTTGTTGAAAACTCTGTTCATCATGCGTTGGTAAGTTGCTCCGGCATTTTTCAGTCCGAAGGGCATTATGTTGTAGTAATAGTTGCCCGAGCTGGTCATGAATGCCGTGCAGTGTTTGTCACCCAGGGCCATTGGGATTTGGTTGTATCCCGAATAGGCGTCCATGAACGACAAAGTTTTGTAGCCGGCCGAGTTGTCGACCAGCATATCTATGTTAGGCAAGGGGAAAGCATCTTTCGGGCAAGCCCGGTTGAGATCAGTATAATCAACGCACATTCTCCATTTTCCATTATTCTTTTTCACAAGTACAACATTTGACAGCCAGGTGGAATACCGGGCTTCAGAAATAAAATTTGCCTCTAGGAGGTCTTTTACAGCTTTTTCAGCAGCCTCCGTTTTTTCTGGAGACTGCCTACGCCTACGTTGTACTACGGCCTTGGCGGCTGGATCAATGGCGAGGTGGTGACAGGCGACCTCAGGGTCGAGTCCGAGCATCTCCGCAGCGCTCCAGGCGAAGAGATCGGCATTCTCGCGCAGACAGGCCTTGATTTGCTTCTTGGCCAAGTCGGGGAGGTCTTTGCCAATCTTCACTCCCTTGGTCAGATCTGTGCCGAGGGGAACGAGTTCAAAATCCCCGTCCGGTATTGGTCGGAGTGGGATCTGTTCGCCGCTGGATGGCTCGTCCTGATCGAAGCGGGTGTCCAGAGCTATGGAGTCGACCTTTGGGGGAGCTTTCTGGACTTCTTCCTCGGGGGATGCTTTCCTGTCGGGCTCCTGTTTTGTCCTTTTAGCGGGTCTGGTCCCTATGTCGACGGTATCCCGTCCCTTAGAAGCAGCGTTGAAGCACCTACGGGCAGCGGCTAGGTCTCCTTGGATGGTGGCTACCCGTGCCCTTCTGGTGTAGAACTTCATCTTCAGATGGACGGTCGAGGGCACCGCTGTTAGCTCTGCCAGTGTCGGTCTCCCCAAGATGCAATTGTATAGAGACGGACAGTCAATGACGAGGAATCGGACCTTAACTTGTCTCGTAGCCGTTCCTTCACCGAACGTAACCAGGAGCTCGACATAACCCAAAGGTTTGGAAGTCGATCCGTTGAAGCCTTGTAGATCCGACCCCACATACGGAGAGAGATGTGAGTCGTCCAGCTGTAAGGTTCGGAACAGCTGGATGTACATCACGTCGACGGAACTCCCTTCGTCGACCAGGATGCGATGCACGTCAAAATTGGCCATTCTTGCCCTTATCAGTAAGGGGATGACCGCGTTCGGGGCTCCGCCGGGGAGTTCTTCTAGGTAGAAGGTGATGGGCTCTGACCTGCCCTTCACCCTTTCGAACGTTACTGTTTGCGGGGGAGCCGCGTCGACCAGCTCGTCCAACTTCCTCTTTGCTGAATTGATGGTGAGGTCGTTGAACCCGCCCCCGTTGATGACCATGGCGGAGGGAAAGTATTCCCACCTGCTGTGCGTTGTCAGCGGCTCCTGCAGGTGCTCGGGAATGTCGAAATCCTCGGGCCTGGTTACCGAGAAGGCGGTCTGGATAGGCACCGACTCGTCTGATGGTCGGGCGTCTTCTTCTGGCTCCTTGGCTTCATGGGTGTCACGACGAGGAGCGTCGTTCCGCCTGTACTGCGCGAGCCTTCCTCCCTTGATGAGGGTTTCAATGGCGTCCTTGAGGTGGACGCAGTCCTCTGTCAAATGACCATGACTCCTATGGTATTGACAGTATTTATTTTTATCTGCCCCTGGCTTGGCGGGAGCAGGTCGGGGACGCTTGACGCCGCCGTCCTTGAAGTCTGTACTGGCACACTCCGCCAAAATACGCTCGCGGGAAGCTGTGAGCGGAGTGTACTCGGTGAAACGGCCCGAGGGGCCCCTTTGTTCCCGGACTTCCTGGGGTCGATCTTCTTTCCTTTTCTCCCCGGTACGTCGGGGAGGAGCCTCTTGGCGTGAGCTGCTGCTGTTGTTGGGACCCCGAGCCCTGGAATCTCGGGCTCTATTGGCCGCCTCCCTCTCCTCGTAGTCCATATATGCTTGGGCCTTATCGAGGAGGGCATCAAATGTCGGAGGTGGCTCGATACCCACAGCCTTTCTGAATTCTGTGCCGGGGAGAAGACCCCTCTCCAGCAAGTATCTTTTCATATGGTCCGCGCAGGGGACCTGTATTGCTTCTCGGTTGAAGCGGTTGATGAACTCCCTCAAAGTTTCATCCTGTCTTTGGATGATGGCCTCGAGGGCCGCCTCGGTCTTCGGATGGCGCCGAGAAGCTGTGAAGGAACTGATGAACTGGTTCTTCAGGTTCCGCCACGACGTGATTGAGCCCGGGGCGAGCCCTTTGTACCAGTCCATGGCCGCCTTCCTGAGAGTCGTGGGGAAAAGACGGCACTTGATGGGCCCCCCGACATTATGATAGTGGAGCATGGCCTCGAACCCGTCAATGTGGTCGACCGGGTCTACAACTCCGTCATACTCCTTCAGATGTGGGGGCTTCTCCATGCCCGGAGGGATGGGTGCATCCATGATGGCCTGCGACAGGGGACCACGGGGGTCGTCCTCGTCGCTCCTCTCCGGAGACAGAGATGGGGACCTGTAGTATTGTCTGGCACGGTGGTCGTGCTGAGTTTCCCTCGAGCGTGATGCTCGGTGGTTGAACGTCACACGCCCGTCCCCGGCGTGTCTCTTGTCGTGCCTTGCCGGGTCGCGGCTGGGTTCTCCGGCAGGGATGGCGGGCTGTCTCTCCAAATAGGGGCGCCTTTGCTTTGGCCGGGGAGAGGGGCTTCTGGAGTTCTCCCTGTAGTGTCTCCGCGGGGGAGAAGGGTGTCGAACTTCTGTGACCCGAGGAGGTGGAGAATGTGGCCTCTGATGCTTCCTCGGGGGTCTTCGGTCATCTTCAAGCGCCTTTAATCTCTCTCCTTGGGCGAAGATGAGATAGTTCGTTTGGTTAATTGTTGCGAACAGCGCTTGTGTGGTGGCATCCGCCCCGGGGGGGACGGGGACTTCCTGAAATCGGACGGCTCTGTAGTGGGCGAGGGTCGCCGGGTCGTCCTCGAGTGGTGGTGGGATCGGGGAGGATGATGAGGTGGCTCCGTCCCTGTGCGAGGAAGTTCCGAGGACGGTGGTTGCAGGAGCGGTGTTGTGGCCGGGATTGACGACGTTGTCGAGATGCCCGTTTTTGTCCGCCGTGCCGTTATTGGTGTCGGTGACACGGACGTTCTGCTCGTCGCGAACTGGATCAGCCATGACAGGTAGTCGAATTTTGAGCTTTGGTCTTTTGAGTAGTTTGTAAGACGGGGAAGCTAGTTTCCCACAGACGGCGCCACTGATCTGACCTGATCAGAAATGGACCGTCACGGCTGGCTCCGAGCTGAAAGCTTTTTGAACGAGGTAGGGGGGGTACCTGCAAGGCACTCCGATGCTGAAGTAAGTAGAGGTACGAGCAGGCAATAATAAGTGTATGGGTAGAATGATGAATACCTGACCCTCTGGAGACAGAGGGTATTTATAGCCCCCAGCGCTAGGCCAAGGTTCCTTCATTGGGCCGGGCAGGTTTGGCCCAATGGAGGAACTGCCAGGTTCTACGTGCGTAGTGGGGACCCGCACGTGGTCCCCTTCCTGGATGTTCTGCGTGAAGTGCGGGCGGACGGAGACGCGGTCTTTTCGGGGCCTCGTTGGGAGCGCAGTGGACTGAGTCTGCCCTAGTTGGGGTGCTCGAGGTGATGTCGAGCTGGACAGCAGGATGTCGAGCTGGAGATGTAGAGGTCGAGCAAGTAACCTCAGGGAGCACGTCGGGCACGACTGTGACCCTTTGGTCGGCGTGGTCCTCAGCAAGTCTATTTGGATTGGGCCTTAGCAATGTTTTTGGGCCTGTCGGGCCCAGTCCAGAACAGTAATCATGCAGACCCTTAACAATAATTGAATAATTATGAAAGTTTATTTGCTAAAATTAACTTGACTTTGTCCACATATAGAAGTTCAACTTAGTTTTTTTTTTTTCAAAGAGAATGTTCATTCATGCCAAAGAAAATGACTTTTCTTGTTGGCCAAGAAAGAGTACTAGTATTTCTTTCCAACTAAGATATCTACTTTTCTGATTTATAACTACAATTATTTTTCTCTCATATATTTTTTTTTTCTACTTCTCTCTCATATTTTAGTAACATCAACGATAACGACACAGCCAATATTTATTTTTTATAAAACATATAAAATAAAAACAGCGTGCAGCCATAAACCGTGGGAAATTTCTCTATGAAGTAGTGTGTAAAAATTTAAGTTATATTAATGCATGCAGTAAATTGACAGGGGACAAAATAAAAAGTATAGTGAAGTCAGTCAATGGAAGATTAGTTAGAGAGAGTTCCCTCCCTAGTAATTTCCGTTGTATTTCGTCCAAATTTTCTCTCCTTTCAATCTTGTTTACACCGAACAAATCTCTTCTCTCTTACACCATCATCTTCTCGTAATAATTAAAAAATATGATTTTTTTATTTGTTTGTGAAATTATATGATTTTCTTTAGTGTTCTTTGACCTAATTCAATTTTGATTTATATCTTATCACATTTGTACCTTTTGTTAAATTTATAGACATTATCGGTATTGATTCATTACAAATTATACAATAATCTTATGCTGTTATATTCTTAAAATATTTAATCAAATTAATCCAAAAAAAAATTATGTACACATATTTGAGAGTTTAGGTTTGGTATTAAGCATTGTTTGGGAGTATTAAGAAGAAGGGAGTAAAAGGTTTTATAAATAGATGGATAGAAAAAAAATCTTAAATATTTGTTTAGAAAATTTTTTTGTTTAAAAGAATAAATAAATGTTTATTATTAATATTAAAAATATATTTAAATTATTACAATAATATAGATTGAATTTAAATAGTTAAACTCACACGATAAATATATCAGAGCAAGAACTTTTTTGCTCAATAAAATATAAGAATAAAAGAAATAAAGATGAAAGTTAAGTGGAGAAAATGAAGAAGTATAATAGATTAAATTGATACGATATTTTTTATATTTTTTATATTATTTTTGTGTACATATTTTAAGAGAGGAATAGGTTATATATACATGTAAAATCATATTTCTAATTATAATAAATCAGGATAAATAATAATTAGTAACTATATTCTCTATTATAATATGTAATATTAATGGACAGCTCAAACCAACACTCTCCTTTAATTTGGTGCATAGAGATCTAGAATGTCCAATTTAGAAGTCTTTACTACATGTAACTTTTGTGAGTATATGTCAATTGACCTTCAGATTTAATAAACGGAAACTGAATTATTTTGGTCTTCAAATTTTGCTTAATAAAGTGTTGATCTACTTCCATATGTTTAGTCGGATCATGTTGAACCGGATTATGAGCAATTTCAATTGCAGACTTATTGTCACAAAAAAGATTCATCGCACTATTCAGAGCAAAGTCAATTTCAGTTAACAGTCTTCGAAGTCAGATAAGCTCACAAAGACCCTTAGTCATCCCTCTAAATTTTGTTTCAGCACTTGATAATTCTTCAACCTTTTGCTTCTTACTTTTCCATGTAACCAAACTTTCTCCAACAAAGGTAAAATAGCCCGAGGTGGATTTTTTGTTAGTGATATCCCCTGTCCAGTCGGCATATGTATAACCTTTAACTTGTACATGATTATTCTTTGTGAACAACAAGTCTTTTGCAAGCGAGTAGTTCAAGTACCGCATAATTTGAATTACTATGTCCATGTGATCTTTACGCAGGTTGCACATAAATATGCTTACTACACTTACCGCATATGTTATATCAGGTTGTGTATGAGATAAGTAAATAAGTTTGACAACTAATCTCTGGTATTTTCCATTGTCTGTTGACACTTGGTCGGGATATTATCCAAGTTGGTCATTTTGGACAATTGGAGTATCCATAGGTTTACAGTCTAGTAGCCCAACTTCTGACAAAAGATCTAGGATATACTTTAGTTGAAATAAAAATATGCCTTTCTTAAACCTAGCAACCTCAATACCTATAAAATTTTTGAGTCCACCTAAATTTTTCATCTTAAATTCTGTTGTCAGATGTTTTTGAAGTTTTTCTATTTCTTCAGAGTCGTCTCCTTTAATAATCATATTATCTACATACACAATCAAATATGTGACCTTACCTTGGTGATGTTACAATAATAAAGTATGATATGTGTGTCTTTGTTGGAAGCCATATTTTTTCATTTCCAAGCTTAATCTCCCATACCACACTCTAAGATATTGCTTCAATCCATACAAATTGCGTTGCAATTTACATACCACCTTAATCTCATAATTTATCATGTACCCTAAAGGGATATCCATATATATATATATATATATATATATATATATATATATATATATATATATATATATATATATATATATATATATATATATATATATATATATATATATATATATATATATATATATATTTCTTCTTTCAAGTTTCCACTGAGAAAGACATTTTTTATGTCTAACTGATGCAATGGCTAATCAAGATTTACTACAAAGGATAAAAGAACTCTAGCAATGCTTAACTTGGCCACAGGTAAAAAAGTTTCTTGATAGTCTACACCATATGTCTTTGTAAAGCCTTTAAGTGCTAGTTTTATTTTGTACCTTTCAATAGACCCGTCATTTTTTTACTTGATAGAGAAAACCCATTTACACCCTACTGTTTTCTTTCCTTTTGGTAAAGAAACAAGAGTCCATGTTTCATTCTTGTCTAATGCCTTCATTTATTCATTCATAGCTTGAACACATCTAGGGTCTTCAATGGCCTCTTCAACCTCTATAGATACACTTTGTGAAGATAACTCAGTTGCAAAATTCTTAAGGGGATCAAATAAATCCTTCATAGGGACATAGTTAGTAATTGGACACCTCGATCTATGATCCTCTTCTTCAGGATAGTATCACTTCAGTGGGTTTCCCCGATTATGCCTATGAGGTAGTTCATAACTAACAAAGATATCAATTTTTTTATTATTAGGAGATATATGAGATGTTACCTTATTGATATTTTCAGGAGATGGATCATTGGGTAGCGGAGAGAGGGGAAATTCCAATACTTCAACTTCATGAGCGCTTACCTCTACTTTAGTTCCCATATGATCTATTTGAGTTTGATAAGAATCATTAGAAGCTTCAGTTAAGGGTATCAATATCCTTAAACCAGTCAAATGTCAACCAATTCGACTCCTCTTCTAGTGTCACCCCTGGAGGAAAGAATTGGGTGGTGTAGAAGAGTAGAAATGGTCGAATTCCAAGAATGTGACATCCATAGTAACATATATGCATCGAGTAATAGGGTCATAACAACAATACCTTTTTTGGTGTACACCATATCCCAAAAAAAGGTTATGAATGGCACAAGGACCAAGCTTTGTACATGGGTTTTTATGTAGGTGAACAAACACAACACAACCAAAGACTCGAGGTGGCAGCATTTGTATTGTGGGTAGTGATACAAATGTAGACAAGATCTGCAACAAAGTTTTAAATTCAAGAACCTTCAATGGCATCCGATTAATGAAATATATTGTAGTGAAAACATCAGTTCATTGGGGGTGAGACACATGTGCTCCAAGTAAAAGAGCACGAGAAGTTTCAAGGATGTGGCAACTTTTCCTTTCTGCAACACCATTTTGTTTTGGAGTTTAGGGACACGTAGTTTCGTGAATATGTCAATGTTTTTGGCATACTCATTGAATTGGTTGTGAGTGCACATATCCACTAGATGTTTTGCATGATGTCCAAACTAGGATAAACTTAGCATTTATGTATATTGAACGATATCTCTGAGTTTTTATGTACACCTTTGCATTAGGGATATTAGAATGCATTTAGAACATGTTTGGAAAAGACACAATGCATTAAAAATGAGATTTTACATGAAAAACAAGTCTATGTGTAGACACATGTGATGTATGAGTCGATACATATGGATTAATAATGAAGCTTCTAAAGCCTTTGTCTATGTGTCGAAACATGCAGTCTTTCAGGTTGACACATACTTAATTTTTTCATCTATGTGTCGACACATACATATCTCAGGTCGACACACGTACTTCATTTTTAAAGCATGTAAAGCTTTTGTCTATGTGTCGACACATGACATTGGATAGGTCGACACATGTCATTACATGTGTCGACACGTGTTGTAATTTTTAAGAAAATTTGCACTTCCTTTCAATTTCTAAGCATCTATTTTTTCCTTCAACTTGCACACATATAAATACTTCATACATGCATCTTTTCCAATTTGATGAAACTATAAACACATACAAAAATTGCTCATCATTTTCAACCTCTCATCTACACATACACAAACAAAGTACACATAATCATTCATTGTTTTGGTGTCATCTATACTTGTGTTGATAACGTTCAATTTAGGTTGGTGAAACCTAAGATTGGGTTGAGAATTTTTAGGGGTTTCATCAAAAAAACTGTGAGGGGTTTCCTGTAAGATCATAGTGTTAATTTGGGTTTTTTTTAAAAGATTTCGCAATTCAGATTCAATCGAGTGAAGAGCTTTGAAGAACAGGACGTTCTTGAAAATGAGTAGCCTGAGACGGTGAATCAATTGCAAATCTTGGTTGACAATAATTTGCAATTCGGATTCGGCCGAGTGAAGGCTTTGAAGAACAATTATTCTTGCAAAGGAGTAGCGCAAGACGGTGAATCATATTGGTCTTGTTAGGTGACTTGATCAAACTCAGATAAAGGGAAAAGAAAGTGCTAGGATCAATATCAAACATAGGGTTTGTAGGGTTGAATTGCTACACTTCTCTTGTAAACAATTTTTTGCATAGTAAGAGTTATTATCTCAATTCCAAACATAATTGGAGGAAGACGTAGTCATAGTAAGGACAATTAGTGAATTTCTTAAACAAATCCTTGTTCTCTCTCTCTCTCTCTCTCTCTCTCTCTCTATATATATATATATATATATATATATATATATCATTTACATTGTATAGCAAATTATTCAATTCATTGATTGTGTAATCGATTCGTATAGACATATCCTTTGATTGTTAAATATTGCTTTGTTGATTACATTATAATCAATTTGATTGTAAGTGGTATTTCATGTCAACAAAGTCAAAGGAAAATCTGAAAAATTGATTGCACGCCAAGTCTTCGATAATTTGCTTATTTTATCTTTATCAATAATTCTATTGGAAATTGGTTAACAATTGTGTTTATTACAAAACAACCGATTGAGAAATTATTGTATTAAGGCTTATCATCATATTTGATTTTATTCCATGGTTTACACATATCCGAGTTTCCAATAGTCGGTTCGATTTAGACAACTTATTCGATCCTGGCTTAATGTTCCACTTACCATAGTTTTTGTTTTAATTTTAAAATAGAATTTTAAATACAAATTTTTGTTTGGGGATCTATTCACCCCCCGCCCTCTAGATAAGTTTTCGTCGTCTAACATTGGTGATTTACAAACTCCACACCATTATCAAAGCGAATGATCTCAATCTTCTTTGCATATTGAGTTTGAATCATTTTATGTAATTGTTGAAATATGTGTAACACTTCATTTTTTTGTTTCAACAAATAAATCCAAGTCATTCGAGTGCAGTCATAAAAAAATACTATAAACCACCGATAACCATAGATAGAAGATTTTGGGATGGACCCCATACATCATAATGGATTAAAGCAACAAAAACATTACTTTTATTCACACTTAATGGAAATTTGACTCTATGACTCTTGGCTAAAATACACGTTTCACATTTGAATTTCAACAAAGTTGTATCTGAAAATAACTTGGGGAACACATGTTTCAAGTATCCAAATGAAGGATGGCCTAGTAGATTATGCTAAAGTAAAACTTGTTTCACTTTGTTATTTCTTGGATAATGCATATGGTGTACTCGGCCTACACTAAAAACACATACACTCGTTTTTCTTGAACAAGGGTATTGTAGTGTTGGATATCAACATGGGATGTCATCAGATTTGGACAAAGAAAATCGATCTCACGCAAAATCCCTTGGAGATCTTTATAATATTTTTCAAGAGAACCTCTGACATGCTTAAGACGTGTCAACCATCGTCTAAGTTCATACACCTGCAAGGTATCGCACCATTGAAGTATGTGGTTGCAATTGCATCCCACACTAGCTTAGCAGTGGAGATCAAATTAAATTGAGGATTAGAGAAGAGTCCATGAAGTTGATTATCCATCCCTTAACAATCATGTTTTCATTCTGCCAACGTCGAAAGGTAGGATATGTTTGAGGAGGTTGCAGAAGGTTGCCATTGATATATCCCATATTGTATTTTCCCGAGATATACTTCTCGACCACCTGGGACCAAAGGGGATAGTTGTTGCCATCTAAATTAATGTCGATCAGTGCCACTGCATGGTCATAACTAGTTTGTGAAAGGGTTGATGCACGGTTTAGAAATTTCGTCATTTTCATTGTCAACTCAACAAGAATAGAAGACGAGGTAGCATCATCAGAAATTGAATCTGAGTCGGCCATGGAAGAAGAATGGAGGGTGTTACTACATGTCAGAACTATAATCAGACTCTGATACCATGTAAAACAGATATGATATTTTTCATATTATTTTTGTGTATATATTACAAGAGAGGAATAGGTTATATATACATCTAAAACCTTATTTCTAATTATGACCAATTATAACTAAATCAGGCTAAATAATAATTAATTAATATATTCAATATTATAGCTCATATGATATTAATAGACAACTCACACCAACATAATATGTATAGCATTGATTGACTATACAAAGTGTGCTTTCACCTTTTATGTTAGCATAAAGACTAACTAACCTACACATTTATTAATAGTTGATTACAAATATCAACTAACCTTCTAACCAACTTATTAAATTGAATTAAATAACAAGCTTTCTTAAATAAATCATATATCATTCATTTGATAGAAAACACTCGTAATAAGTTTTTTTAACTTAGAAATATGTTTGTCTTCGACTCTTTGGTTAACACATTTGCAACTTGTGTAGTTGTATTTCATTGTGCAACCTCTAGCTTTCTTTGATTGATCTGCTACCTCAAAAAATGGAACATTGCCTTGATATGTTTGCTCCTATCATGCAAAAATGGATTATTTTCTAGATTGATAACTAACTTGTTATCATTTTGCAACTTGATTTATTTCTCGACTTCAATCTTCAACTCCTTTAGGGATGATTCCACCAAATGTCTGGACATACATCATAAGACCCTGATATGTACTGTGATTAACATGACGGAAGAGACACAACTAATTATTTCATTGAGCACCAATAAAATGGTGAATCGGGGAACTTAAAGTAGTATCATGTAGTGTTTATCCTATCAACTTTATCACCACATCATTCTACATATGAATATGATATGATCTATGCATAAATTAATAACAAATTTCCATAGTTCATTGTGCCCCTAAAATACCTCAAGACCATTCTTGATGCAGTCATGTGAGTTCTTCTTGGATCATCCATAAACATATTCACCAAGCTAACATCAAAGCAAATATCTAGTATATTGTTGTAGAGGTATCTTGGTGAACCAACAATCTGCTTGAAGATTATGAAATTGATATTTTATTCTTTGTCTTTTTTCTCTAGTTTGATATTTTCTTCAATAGGTTTGCTACAGAGCTGCATTTCTTCCATATTAAACATTTGTATCATCTTGACCAACCACTTCTTGTGACCAATTATATGGTTTAAGAAGCCTATATCTAGAAATGAATGCTTGACCCTTGTCCTTTACCTTGTTGTATCATTAATTTGAGGCATAATAACTCAATTTTTTCAGAGTTATAGTAATAGATATGCTTATTGTTCTTACTTTGAGCCTTTTGTTGTATTAAGTTTGATGTCCCTCCTCCATTCTTTAAGGATCGGTGTTTACCATCAAGCTTAGTCTTATATGAGCTTGATCATGCATACTTCTTAAAGTTTTCTCAGATCTTCTTTCCTTTACGCATCTTTAAATCACCATTTAAAGAATCCTCAAGTCATGTGCTTCTAGTAACCCTATGAGATCCTCCATCTTCAAGTTACTAAGGTGTCAGATTCTTGTATAAAAATTATTACATGATCAAAATGAGAAGTGAGTGTTCTCATTACCCTTTCAATTAGCATTTTTTCAGCCATCAATTCACCACAAATTTTCATCATGTGTACCAAGTCTTCAATCTTTGATGCATAGGTTGCAAGTGTCTCATTCTCCTTCATTTATAGTAATTCATATTTTTTTATTAGAGATTACATTTTCAAACTCTTCACTTGCCACCTTCATAATATTTGATCAAAATGTCACGTGTCTTCTTTGCACTCTCTGTACGAGAGATTTTAAAAACTTGTAGTATCTACTATTGTTTTTATCGAATACAACGCCTTGTAATTTTTCTTTTTTCTCTTCTTTATGAGAGCATTCTTCTATGCTTCTGTTGCATTTGTAAGGAGTTCTTGAACTCAATTAGCAACCACTTTAAGTGTATCGATATTCAAACAAAGCCTTCATATATTTGTGTCATCTGTCTCAATTTTTGCCATAAAAAATTGGTAGTGCGCTTGGAAAACTACTATCCCAATCATCTTTAATTGACCGATAATAATTTAAAAAAAAATCTTAAATATACTTGTTCTACACAAATTTAAAAGTGGATGTGATACCAAATCTTTTAAGCAAGAAGCCAAGAATTTGCTTGCTCTAAAAAAATGAGAAAGAAAAAAGTGATGAAGTATAATTTGTATTGCATTGATTGATGGTATAAGGCGTGTATGTAACTAACATACAAAATAAGTTCATATATCTATCATACAAAGTTAATTGTATAACTACCGAGTAACCATCTAACTAATTTTCTAAAGAGAATTACTAGAATGACACTATACGAGTAGATATACATTTTGTTTTTTTAATAATTGTTTTTATGCTTTGATTTTTGTGTCTCGGTTAACATGCTTTGAAAATTTTACAATGTAGATATCATGCATGTAAATAAGGTGTAGATATTCGACAGAAACAACGCTTGACCAATATATGTACCTTCCTAACACAAACTCTAGATTATTAGGATTCTTTTTCTTAGAATGAGAATGCGAAAGCAAAAAAACTATGTTAAGATAGCAACACTCTTTTGTAAATTGAATTATTGTAACTAACAACAAAATCACCGTCAATTAAGAATATGATTGTACCTGGCCAGAAGGGACTGTCAAGGTCTTCGAGCTTTTTATCGAGCAACAATTTGATGTAAAGTGAGGAGATACCTGCAAGACACTCTGATGTTAAAGTAAGATTCAGAGAGAGTGCTAACAAGTATGAGTATGTGAGTTAAAGAATGAATACCTGACCCTCTCGAATGAGAGGGTATTTATAGCCCCCAACATTGGGCCAATGTCTTCAATGATGGGCCATAATGAGACCCAACAAGGAAGACTTCCAGGGTTTACATATGTATGGGATCCAACACGTGATTTCCTCCCTGATCAACTACCCCGAAAAAGTAGGTACTGGACCCGTTATTCCCGGAGGACAGTATGATGACGGTTTGGACACGTGGACAACGTCTTCTTAGCAGATACGTGGGGAAATGTCCAACAACCATTATGTTGAGCTGCAACTTTGAGCCTTTAACAGAGGCAGTGGACCGAGCCTCCCCAACGGTGGGCAAAAGCTGGTCCAGTCCAGAACAGAATATATAAAGAAATAATAAAAATTAATTTAAAATTCTATATAATAGTCACTATTTATCATAAAAAATTAATGTTATAAGAATTTAATTAGAATATATTGATGGTGTAAAGAAATTTTACACTATCAATTAATCACAACCGTTAATTTACTGAAAATATTTAATTTTAATTTTAATTTTTTTAAATATTATAATTGATGTATTGATAATATATAAAAAATTACAATAATAACACATAGCAATTAAACTCATATTATAACTGCCAAGTGGCGCTTATAAAAAAAACTACAAGTAACCCTCTAACTTAACTGTGTAAATTGAATTAATTAACAACAAAATCACATTAAGAATATATAAAAAAATATCAAAAGTTGATTTAAAAATTTTATATAATTTTTTGTTAGGATAATTTGAAAGTTTATATGATTATAAATTAAAATATATATAAAAAAATTAATAAATATCAAAACCTTAAAATGAAAACTAGGGATTAGTTAATAATCATTAAATATTATAAATTAATTAAAAAAAAATCGATGACAAAAATATTATAATACGAAGTTAGGTTATATTTAAATACGTAAAAAAGAATATAGTGGAATAGAGCATAATAAAATAAAACGGACCAAAATATAATAGAGTGTAATAAAAATATAATTCTATTGTTTGGATAGATTATACAATTATTTTATTATTCTGTTCAAATAAAAAAGTACAAAAAATAATAGAAAATAATAGAGTGTATTCTATTCGATATCACTTTATTTCATTTTTTTAATCAATCTAAATAATAAAATATAATTTTATTTTATTCCAATCCATTTCATCTTATTCCATCTATTTAATATATCAAATCAGTTTTCTTTTTAAATAATTAACTATTTTTAATTGTGTATAATATTCTAATATAAAATGGAGGGAGTAGTTATGTTTTATTTCATAAAATGGAGGGAGTAGTTATCTTCTTTCTGTAACTTCTAAACAGTTTTGAAGGGCAAAAGAGAAGGGAAAAAAAAAATAGGCTACGATGTTTGTATATTACATCTTTAATCAATTAAATTCTAACTTGCATCCCAAAAAAAGTATTTGAATTCTAACACGTATCTATAAATAAACTAGTTCAGATTGTTGCAGCTACGAAGTTACATTCATTTATTTTTGGTTCATTTTACTCCGAATTTCTCCAATTTCTAATTTCATCTAAATGGAAGGAGGTGGTTATAGAAACACCACCGGTGGCCGTAACGGTAACCGTGGCGGTGGTGGTAATGGTCGTGGTAGAGGAAGAGAGTTTCATCGGCAACAACCATCAAGTTCCGGTGTTGGTGGTAGAGGAAGAGGAAGGGAATTTTACCAGCATCAAGAAACCAGTTTCGATAATGGTGGCGGAAGAGGAAGGGGAAGAGAGTTTCATCAGGAACAAGAAACGAGTACCGGTGGTGGCAGAGGAAGAGAGTTTCATCAGCGACAAGAAACGAGTACCGGTGGTGGCAGAGGAAGAGAGTTTCATCAGCGACAAGAAACCAGTGCCGGTGGCGGCGGCGGCGGCGGCAGAGGAAGAGAGTTTCATCAGCGACAAGAAACCAGTGCGGGTGGTGGCGGAAGAGGAAGAGAGTCTCATCAGCAACAAGAAACCAGTGCCGGTGGCGGCGGCAGAGGAAGAGAGTTTCACCGGCAACAAGAAACCAGTGCCGGTGGTGGCGGCGGCAGAGGAAGAGAGTTTCATCAGCGACAAGAAACGACCGGTGGTGGTGGCAGAGGAAGAGAGCTTCATCAGCAAGAACAAACCGGTGCAGGTGGTGGTGGCGGGGGAAGGACAACATCCCAATCACAAAACTGTTGGTTGCGAAGGCCAAATGTATCTCCCTCCTTCACCAACACAAGTTCATCTTCAACTCCTCCTCTTCCTGTCACTAAGCACACCAATCTTCAACCCCAACCCCAAGTCCAAACTCATCCACTTCCAGGTATTAATCTTGATCTAATTACATTTTTTGTGAGACAAATTGTCGAAATATCAACTTATATGATTACATCGAATGAGGGAAGACGATTTTCGTGTAGATATTGGATCTCTGAAAGTAAAAGAGCAGCCAGGGGAAAGTCCAACAACTAGACCGATACACCGGCCTGACAAGGGCGGGACGGAGTGTATTCGCAGATGCAAACTTCATGTGAATCATTTTCCGGTTACCTACAAACCAGAAAGAACTATCATGCACTACGATATCGCTGTGAAGCCTACTTTTCCGCTCGGAAATAATTCTTCGCCTCCAAAGAAGATTTCCAAGTTTGATTTATCTTTGATCAGAGACAAATTGCTTTCTGAGAGACCGCTTTTATTGATGACTGCTTATGATGGAGGAACAAACATCTATAGTGCTGGTGAGTTGCCTGAAGAAACTTTTACTGTGGAGATCTCAAGAGGAGAAGGTGAAAGAACTGTTTCTTATACAGTTACTATAAGGCTGGTGAACAAACTCGAGCTTCGCATGTTGAGAGATTACATTAAGGGCAGAGCATATTCCATTCCGAGGGATATTTTACAGGGAATGGACTTAGTGGTAAAAGAGAATCCAGCAAGGTGCACGGTTGCTTTAGGACGACGTTTCTTTCCCACCAATCCTACCATGAAAGAGATGGATCTCACAGGCGGAATAATTGCAATTGGAGGGTTTCATCATAGTCTCAAGACCACAGCTCAGGGTCTATCTTTGTGTCTTGACTATTCAGTTTTGCCTTTTCCAAAGAAAATGCTAGTCCTGGATTTCCTCCATGAGCGTATAAATAATCTCAATTTGAATCAGTTTGAGAAATTTAGGAAAGTTGTCGAGAAGGAACTCGTTGGATTGAAAGTAAATGTCACTCATAGGTTAACCAAACAAAAATACACCATTGCTGGGTTAACACAGAAAAAAACACGCGATATCACTTTCCTTTGTTTAGACCAAGAGGGCCAAAACCCCCCTATCAGCAAATATCTTACTGACTACTTTGAAGAAAAACACTCCTTAAATATTGAACATAAAAATATTCCTTGTTTGATTTTTCGTGGAAGAAAGACTAATTACATGCCTATGGAGCTCTGCGTCTTGGTCGAGGGTCAGAGGTATCCCACAGACGGTCTGGATTTCTTTGCTTCCACGAAGTTGAAAAATATGTCTGTGGCTAGTCCAAGGGATAGAAAATCTTCAATAGAATTGATGATGGCGTCTCCTGTTGGACCGCACGGGTAAGATGAATATAGTTATATTACAATGCATTTTCGAACTTATACTTTGTGAATTTTATAATCAGAGCCTCACAGAATCTTTTTTTTGACAGCGGTGATATTCTTCAGGATTTTGGAATGGATGTCATCCCTTCCATGACAAATGTGACTGGACGCGTAATTGAGCCTCCAATATTGAAGTTAGGTGATCCAAATGGAAGGAGTGGGACTATGGAACTGAGGCTGGAGAAATGTCATTGGAATTTAGTTGGAAGGTCAATGGTAGATGGAAAATCTGTTGAGCATTGGGGCATCCTTGATTTTACCAGCCAGGGATCTAACCACAAATTTAATCATGATCAGTTTGTAAAAGATCTTAAGATAAAGTACAACATGTTGGGAATTGACATGAAGGATCCTGTTTTTTATGAGGAATCCGAAATGAAGAAACTTGGGGATTACAATTCACTATCTAAATTACTTGAGCGAATAAATCGTCAACCGCGGCTGCAGTTTCTTCTTTGTGTGATGGACAAAAGGGTTGAAGGTTACAAGCGCCTCAAGTGGATTGCAGAGACCAAGGTTGGCATAGTGACACAATGCTGCTTATCTCCTAATGCTAATAAAGGGAAAGACCAATATTTAACAAATCTTGCTTTAAAAATCAATGCGAAAATTGGAGGCAGTAATGTAGAACTCCTTAATAGGATCCCACACTTTGAGAATGACAGGCATGTTATGTTCTTAGGGGCTGATGTCAATCATCCAGGTTCTCAGGACAAAGAAAGTCCATCTATTGTTGCCGTGGTTGCCACAGTTAATTGGCCAGCTGCAAATCGCTATGCAGCACGAGTTCTTGCTCAAGCGCATCGAATGGAGAAGATTTTGAATTTTGGAGATGTTTGCCTTGATCTTGTCACACATTATGCAAAGTTGAACAAAGCCAGGCCCGAAAAAATTGTTATCTTTCGTGATGGTGTAAGTGAAAGCCAGTTTCACATGGTTCTTACAGAGGAGTTGAAAGATTTGAAGACAGCATTTGAGAGTATAAATTACTTTCCAAGTATCACTCTTATTGTAGCTCAAAAGCGACATCAAACTCGATTGTTTCCTGTAGATGCAAATGGGGTTTGTACCGGCAACGTGTTCCCTGGAACAGTTGTAGACACAAATGTGGTACATCCTTTTGAATTTGATTTTTACCTTTGTAGCCACAATGGAAGCCTAGGTACAAGCAAACCAACACACTACCATGTGTTGTGGGACGAGAACAAGTTTAGTTCTGATGATTTGCAGAAACTGATATATAATCTATGCTTTACCTTTGCAAGGTGCACTAGACCTGTATCTTTAGTCCCTCCAGTGTACTATGCTGACCTTGCTGCATATAGAGGAAGACTATACTATGAAGCAAGGAAGTCAGCGATGAGAAATGATGAGGTGTTTGCCAAGTTGCATCCTGATACGGAAAACATAATGTTCTTCGTCTAAAAACCTCTTTCTCTGTGGTTCAAGTAATTAAGTAGTTTGCGATTGTGTTTTTTACTTTGTTTCTACTTTTCTGTCTTCAGGTGTTAACTGTCAGATTTTTCTTATATAGAACCCTATTAGTTAATACTATTGAATATGATATAAATGTTGTACACTTTTTGAGTATAAGTACTCCTTCTCATTAGAAAAAGGAAACTATATACATATGTACCTTCTTGCTTATGCAAGTATTAGTTATTGCTAATAGTAAACAATGTTAAATATTTTTATTAAGATTATAAATAGATGAATATTCTGATTAAAGGCGCTGGTTGGTTCTCAATTTTCGCATTAAGTTACTTTTGTGTTGTGTTTCACAGACATTTTCACGTTGAAACTGAACCAAACACTTTGCCCCACCAAGCTCCCTAAGTCCCTTTCAACTTTCACTATCTCGCTAGCTTTTCCTTTCCTTGTACAACAAGAACTATATGACTCTAAAATATAGTACAGTAAATTTATCAACATGGGGTCCCATAATATCCATAACTTCATTTTGTGTAATGAATCCATAATTCGAGGCATTTTAGTAGTTAATGAATAATCAACACGTGGCTTCTAATAATTATTTTAGAAAATAATTTAAAATTAGGTTTAATACATTTTTAGTTATGTATTTTAATTTTGAGGTTTATTATAGTCTCTTAATTTTAAAAGGTTCATTTTAATGTCTTAAATCTAGAAAAATGGATTATGTTAGTCATTTTCGTCTAATTAATAACGAATTTAGTGTTGAAAATTATACTAAATTTATGGAGAATTTCAAATCAATTTTGATGAACAAGATTCAATCACACCGATCGAAATCCCTTGTTCTTCAATCTTCACTTGGGTGATTCAACCAACCTTGATTGCAAGATGATTTTGCGCAGCAATTGTTAATGAAAGAAGAAGATTAGGGTTTGAACAAAATAGGGGAAGAAGAAGAATATTTTATGCATAGTTTCTCTCTCCTCACAAACTTATGATTTATTCTTTTGCAAGTGCAAATTCAATGTGTGTTACAATAATGGAGGTTACTCCCTATATTTATAGTTTTAGGTTAGCTTATTCCCTAGGTAAAAGTTCAAAACACAAAAGCTCAAAATACATAATTCAACTAACACTATTAAAATAGGTCTAAGTCGAAATTCTATCGAGGTAACTCCTTCGACATTTCGATACACACACAAGGCTAATTTCGACACACACTTGTATCTTTCAAGCAAACCTGTTTCAACACAAGGAATTACAATCTCAACACACCACCTAATTCATTGTGTCTAAGCTATCTACATTCATCATATATCTTAATTTCTTGAACACTTTGACTTATACTCATTTCGTCATGATGTTTGCAATCTGATTCTCAGTTCTGCAATATTTCAAGTTCAGCTTCGCTTCTGCTACCTGCTTTCGAAGATAATGGAACCTCATTTTGATGTGCTTACTTATGCCATGTGCTGTCAAATTGTTTGCCAAATTGATAGATGACATGCTATCGATATTCATGGTAATTTCTCCATGATCCTTCCCTGTTATTTCTTCAACCAAATTCACCATCCACGTTGCTCGACATGCACAAAGAGACACAACTATGTACTCTACTTCACACGCCAATAGTGCTATTGCTGGTTTTTTTCTCAAACTTCAAGCAACTGGTGCACCACCTAGCATAGACACATGTCCATCTGTGGATTTTCTATCCTCAATATCACTATACCAACTTAAGTCGGTGTAACCCACTAACTTATATTCTTTTCATTCATCAGCTGCAGGAAACAGAATACCATAATCGAGTATTCCTTTCAGATAACTTAGTATCCTCTTCGTCACTGCTAGGTGTGATACATTTGGCTTCTGCATGAATCTACTCACCATACCTACAATATATGTTAGATCAGGGCTTGTGTGACAAAGTACCTTAATGACCCAATAAGTCTTTTGGACTGTGTTGGGTCGACATCATCTTTTTTCGAGTCTTTCGACAATTGTAGTCTTGGTTCAGCAGGTGTTGAAGTCGAGTTTCATTCTTCCATCTCAAATATCTTGATTATGTCACTTGCATATCTTCTTTGATGTATCATCAATCCTCTACTACTATTTTAGAATTTGATGTCAAGGAAATATAAAATGTCGCCCTGATCAGACATTTTGAATTCCTTGCTAAGACCATACCTGGCGTCTTCGGTCGCTTTCTTGTAGCTACCTGTTATCAACAAGTCATCGACATAGAGACATAGTATAAACCATTCACTCTTGCTTATTCTTACATATACTCCAGGTTCAATTGTGCACTTCACAAATTCCTTCTCCTTTAGAAAACTATCAATCTTCTTATTCCAAGCTCTTGGAGCTTGTTTAAGTCCATACAAAGCTTTATGCAGCCTGTACACCTTTCTTTCTCTTCCTTCTTTCACAAACCCAACAGGTTGTGCAACATAAAATTCTTCATCTAAGGGGTCATTTAGGAATACACATTTCACATTCATCTGAAACATGTGCCAACTGCTCATGTTTGATAGACCAACAACCAACCTGATTATTTTGATTCTAGTAACATGTGAAAAAAATTCATCAAAGTCGATTCCTTATTTTTGAAGAAATCTTTTCGCCACAAGTCTTTCCTTGTGTCGAGTTACTTCCCCCTTGGGATTCAACTTCAGCTTGTATACCCACTTCACATCGATTTCCTTCTTGCCTTGAGGCAATTCAACAAGTAAGCAAATGTTGTTGACTTCGATAGACTTTAACCCCTCATTCATTGCTTTCTACCACTTCGAATCCTTTAATGCCTCAACTGCATTGACTAGTTCGACATATGCATATAAATCATAGTGTACCAACTCACCTTTATTGTCGACCATATCATTTGATGTAATAACACAATCCTACAACCTTGCAGACATGCGCCTTGTTCTTTGAGGTCTGCTTGGGCATGCTTCACCTCTGACTTCTTCCTGTCGAACTTCTTCCTGGCTATGTTTTAGGTTATTCCCACCATATACCCTCATGATGTTGTGTCGTTCCCCAATGAGTTATGTCTCCCTATCGGATTCCCTTCAAGTTTATTTTCTCCAGCAAAATTAGAGTCGTAATTCCCCATAGAGTCTGTCTCCCGCATCATATTCCTCGTGGAGTTCGATCATTTGCATTCATATCATAAGCATCGTGTGACATCTTAGGGATAAAAGTCAAGTCTTTTGTATTTAAGTATCTTCAATCCCGTAGATACGAAAAATTCCAATATTTATATCTCCAAATAGAAGAAACTTAAATAGGGGAATCTGTTATACCTTAATTTTTACCCCTAAGATTCCACCTATCATATCATTTGTATCTCATCAAGATCACAAGCATGGTATCCTCATAACCTCTACCTTTTGGGTTCAAACTTTGTGGGAGATCATAAAGCACACTTTGTGTTTCTTTGTGCATTGTTGTACCCCAAAATTTTTCCTCCCATTTTTCTTTAAAGCATTCTTTCAAGGCTCTTCAAATGGCCAAGGCACCCAAGGGTTGACTAGTCAAGATGCACCTCATAGACCAAAAGCCTGCAACTAAGGTTTAGAGTTTCTCAAGGAAATTTGGTCTGAAAATGTATCAAGTGGATCCAATGTTTCTTCATAGGTCCTCAACAAGGCTCATGTCAAGTTTCAAGCCCTACATCACAAGTTTGCTCAGTCAATGGCTCAGATGCTTAAAAATCAACTATATTGATAAAAAAGTCAACTATGGTCAACATACAGTCAAACTTCAAGATTTTTGGTCAACATCAATATTTTTAAGTGATATTCATCATTTCATCAAGGGTTGATCATGATTCCCCAAGGAAAATCCCCAGATCATCAAAAGTCAAGATTTGTCAAATTAGGGTTTCCTCAGCAGAAGTCAACTGAACTTTGACTAGGCATAACTTTTACATGCTTCATCAACTTTTCCCCAGCCAAAGCTCATTGTGAACAAAATTCAATTCCCTGCAACTTTTCTTTTATCCTTAAGTTCAAAAAATACATCATTGGAAAGATATGAGCCAATGCATTACAGATCTTTTTGAAAGTCAACAAAAAGGCATTCTTTGTCAAGAGAAGTTATATCAAGATAATTTCTCCAAATGCAAAAATGGTAAATATAGAGATTGTAGGGGACATCTTGAGATTTCTAAAAAGTCCAAAATCATCTCCAAAAGATAAACACAAAAGTATGGACACATAGGCTAATGATTTGGGTTGATATTAGGCCTTATAATTCGTGCAAGGCATGAGGAAAAAGACCAAGTTCAGTGTATGACAAGAAGGGCAAGAAATCATCAAATATGCCAATTCTTCAAAGTCTTGATTTTTGTTTTCAAAACCATGATTAATGCATGGATTCTTGCCATGTTTATTCACATTTCTATTCCTCTATAAATATACAAGCCAACCATAATCCAAGGACACGAAATCATCACTTGGAAAAAGCTCTCAGAATTCTCAAAATTGTTCAAAGGTTGTGAAAATTTAAAACCTGATTTCCAGCCTTCCTCCATCCAATCTCGTGCCATCTTTGCACTCCTGAGATCCCCGGGATTCATTTCCATCCCTCACCTTGGCCTGAAGCGCGCCCGAGTCGGCCATACAAGTTGCACCATTTGGTATATTTTATTTAAATCTAATCTCGTTAATCTGCATTTATTAATCCATTTGACGTTTGCATACATGTTTGTAGTCGTATATAGAGCAGGTTGGACGTGAAGCATGTAAGTTTTGAGGCCTGGTTCATGAGATGCCATTCTCAACCCCGATCAAAAGCTTGGCTTCGAAACGCAAAATTCAGAGACCTTTAGCAAAAACTAACGTCGAATTTGGACTCAGGGCATCTCTTCAAGGGGGTTTTTTTTTAGCTCCTGGGCCTTTGTGGATTGGGCTTGGCTAATTCAAATTACGCCCCCCCCCCATTTCTGCTTCTAATACCAGACCCATGCTAATTTCTCTTTTTTATTATAATTTATTTATTCCTTTTTAGTCTTTTTTTATAATTATAAAATCAGAAAAATCATTAAAAAAAATGTAGATTTAGTTTTTTAATTAAACTTTAATAAATTAATTAATTTAACTATTTTGACTTTCAACAATCAACAACATACAATATACATTATACTAAAATCAAGTATCATGTATTCATCAAAACTCATCTAAAACACATCGAATAAATTATTAAAATTCATGTATATCCACGATAAATCATAACATACAATATCCCAATTCTATTCATGCATAAAATATTTTTCTGTGTCCAGCCACCCGCGCTTAGTGGCCTTACCCGCGCTAAGCGCCCCTGTGAAAACTAGAAAAATATATTACGAACAGCTACTGACTTGTGCACGAAAATCCCATAGAGACATGTTCTAATGCCCATTTTTCACCAAGTAAACATATTATAACATGTATATATCATAGTGTGATGTGGTGGGAGAACTGACTTGATTGTTTTGCATTTGATTGCAAATGTTGCGGTTAGCAAGATTCGCCACCGACTTTTATTTTATCCAAAAGGAAAGGTGAAAAAGCACAGGAAAGACCTTTGAGATTGTTTCTTGAGTTTGGGGGGTAGATTATGAAAAGGGAAGGTATTAGCACCCTTTTCATCCATGGTTTTCCATGGGCTCTTAGTTACTTGCTAGACCACTTGCTTTTGTTTGAAATTGTGCTTTGTGTGGTTTTTGAAAAGTATTTTGTAAAGAGGCCATTGTTTAGGCAATCTTTGTAATGATTCTCGTTTGTAAGAATGTATACAAAGATGTTGATGTTTTGAAAATGTTTTCAAGTTTGTAAGATGTTTTGAATGTGTAGGTGCTTATTTTTTTTAAAATAGCAAGAATGTTTTGTTTGAAATTGAGCAAGTAATTAGGAGTAATCTACCTACTCAAATGTCTTTCTTGTTCATTTTCTTTTCCTTTTACATTGTTGTCTTACCATTGATTTGGTAAGAAACCCTATCTTTGGATGTAAACGGGACGGACGTGGGTCATCGTATAACCATGATTAGCAATGTTGCAAAGTATCTTAGCATTCTCCTTTAGGGACTAAGATCATTTGAAAGACAACTTAGATAGCGTCATCGAGGGACTGTGATCTTATATTTGCTTGTTTTTGCTAAGATATTTCACATGCGTGATATGGCCATTTTATAAGGCAACCAAGTGGAGAACCCTAGGGATGCTTGTGTGCAAGTGTATTGTTTCATGCTCGTTTATTTATCTTGAATTAGGGTTTTCTAAGTTAGTTTTAGTCTTTTCATACAGAAACCTAATTACTAGCAATTGTATATAAAGCGATAAATGACGAAATTTAAAGTTACTATACTGTTACAACATTTGAGGATGGGGTATACAAATTTACAAATGGGGGAATTTGCAAGAAATTAAACTCTAGTTATCTATTATAACCATATTGAATTGAATGAACAAGAATTGAAATAAATATTATGTACAAGAAATGAAATGAATATAATGTACAAATAATGATATGAATATAATGTACAATAATTGAAATAAATAATATATAAGAAGGTAGAGAAACAATGTATAAGGTAATGAATGAAAAGGAAATGAAATATTTGGTTTAAGAAAAGGTTTTAAAAAGAAAATGATTTAATAAAATATAAATTAACTTAATTTAGAAAAGAAAATATTTTTTAGTGTTTTTATGAAAAGATTTTGAATATTAAATTAACTAGTAAAATTAATCAATTAAAAGAAAACATAAAATTCTAATTTAATTTTAATTATAACCCTAAGTCTAAAAAAAAACTAAATTTGTTTAAGAAAATATTTACTGTCTCTAGCTTAGAAAGTAATGAAAATAAATATATATTGCTAACTACATAATACACACACACACACACACACACACACACACACACACACACACACACACACACACACACACACACACACACACACACACACACACACACACACACACACACACACACACACACACACACACACACACACACACACACACACACACACACACACACACACACACACACACACACACACACACACACACACACACACACACACACACACACACACACACACACACACACACACACACACACACACACACACACACACACACACACACACACACACACACACACACACACACACACACACACACACACACACACACACACACACACACACACACACACACACACACACACACACACACACACACACACACACACACACACACACACACACACACACACACACACACACACACACACACACACACACACACACACACACACACACACACACACACACACACACACACACACACACACACACACACACACACACACACACACACACACACACACACACACACACACACACACACACACACACACACACACACACACACACACACACACACACACACACACACACACACACACACACACACACACACACACACACACACACACACACACACACACACACACACACACACACACACACACACACACACACACACACACACACACACACACACACACACACACACACACACACACACACACACACACACACACACACACACACACATATATATATATATATATATTTATTAATAAAAATAATAATAAAATTAGTATTAATAATAGTAAAAATAAATAGTAAGAAAATAATAATAAAAATATGAAAGTGAAGTCTGGGGTGTGAAAATCAGATTAGAGTGTTTGTTAGAAAAAACATTTTGGAGTTTGGCCCAATAGTGTTTTTTTGTTAGTAAGAGAAATGATAGTAAAAAATAATAATTGGGCCTGGAGTGATTAGTAAGCAGGGGGTGCGTATAAGAGAATGAGATTGGGTCTGGTGTTATTGGTTTGTTAACAGGGGGTATGTGAGGAATAACGGATTGGTGTTTGGCAAAGGGGGTTTGGGCTGCTTGAAGGAAAGAAGGCCCAGTTGTTTTAACAAAACAACCGGATTATGAGACAAAGTCTCATTTTGGCCAAAACATTTATCTCTCTTCCTTCTGATACTCTCACTCTCTCTCGTTCTCTCCTCCTTTGAGTATTTGGTCGGAAATCTCCCTAACGGCGGTTAGACGGCGGTGGACGGTGGTTCCTACAGCGGCGATGCTTCAACATTAATTTTTTTTTACTTTATCTGCTTCATCACTTCCTTCTGAACACTAATCTCACTTTCGTTTTTACAGATCATGACAGGATTCGCGTAGATCTTAAAGGGGATGGACGGAACCCTAACTGTTCTGATTTGCTTTCTTCTACATGATTTTGGTGAGATCTTTCCTCTCTATCTCTTTTTACTAATCTCTGAAGGGTTTAGGTTTTTTTTGAAAATGATGATAAAATTTTTGTTAGGGTTTGTGTCTTGCATGCGGTACTGTGTTTCTATCTTTGATGATGATGAATTTGAAAGAATGATTTTTGAGGACTTGATGGTTTAAGGCATTATTGCGTTGCTATGATTTTGTATATTGCTTTTTGTTGGATAGAAATGGAAATGGTTTGTTGGCTTGCTGTGACTTTGATTCTGTTTCTTTCTATATTTTTGATGATGAGGAGAAAATGGGAAATGGTTTGGTTGGTTTTTTGTTTCTGAGTAATTCGTATGTTTTTGATAAATGATTTTTCTGAAGGTTTTGGCTCTGTTTGTTTGTAAAGATTGGTTTCTGTATGTTTTCTTTGTAAAAAAAATGATGTTTGGCCCAAAGGGGTTCACTGATTGTTTGGGGTTTGGAATCTCTGTATGTTTTTTTTTGTAAAAACTAAAAAGAAGATGATGTTATTGCTGATCTTTTTAAAAAGATGAATAATGATGGCTTTGTGTTCTCTTCTGTTACAAGCTCTCTTGTCCCTATGTGCTCGATTTGACTTCTATAAGTTTGTGAATTGACCCTAAACTATATGTTTTGTAAAAGAAAGCTAAGAAAAAGTTCAAAGAGTTTGTATATTTCTATGAAAAGAAGCTGAAAACAAATTTGGAAAAAATTTACCTCTTGGCTTTATTGCTGTCTTTTGATATCATGTGGCTTGGCTGGATCTTTGTTCTTTCTGTATATTTTTTCTTGCTGGCCAAAAAAACTCCTCCCTTATGTGCACAGTATTGCTGCCTTTTATATTGGTTGATTTCTGATAAAAATGATAAAATACTGCTGGCTTTGTTGCTTGTACTTTTTTTTTTATAAATCAACTTTGCTAGTTGACTTTGCTTGCTGCTGGTACAGTGTCTGTTATACTGTCTTTGCTTTTCTTGTACTGCTGCTGGTACAGTGTCTGTTATACTGTCTTTGCTTTTCTTGTACTTGTTGTATATTTTCTGACCCTGGCTTCTCTTTTTATCCAAGACTTAAATTCTTGAGATTTTGTACAGCTAGGCCCCCCTCTTTTGAGTTTGCTTCTTTACTGATATGTCAAATGCTGACTTTGTGATTTTCTATATTGCTTCTTTTCAAACTTGTATTTGCTGATGGCTTTTGTATTTTGTCACTTGTGGACTTTTTCTATGAACCAAACAATTTTGTTTTGAGATTTGTGGTAAAGTACCCTAGGCCTATGCCATGACTTTACAAATTTTGAGGCTCTTTGATTGCTGATTGTACTGGTTTTCTTGTTGAGACTATTTTCTGATTTGAAGCAACATGAGGCTTTTGCTTGTTGATTTGATATTTTCTGATTTCCTCTTTATCTTTTATGAACCAAGATTTGAGATTTGCAAGAGACTAACCCTAGCCAATGATGTATGATCCTGATTTTTTATTGCTGGTTGTACTGGTTTTTTCTGAATTAGACCTGCACTTGTTGCTTGATGAATTCTGGTTTGCACCTTTTAGTTTATTGTGAACCAATTCTTTTGAGATTTGAAATATAATTTTAGCCTATGATAAAACTGAAATTGTATGAGGCTTTTTTTTAGTTGTTTTAAATCATATTGGGCTGAAATTTATTGGGCTTGTACTTATGTTGGACTTGAAACTCTGTTTGCACTATTGTGAACCAATTCTTTTGAGATTTGCAATATAATTTTAGCCTATGATAAAACTGAAGTTGTTTGAGGCCTTAGAACATAAAACCTTCTTTTTTTCTGAACTCTGGTATTTTGTTGCCTTTAGATTCTGCACAGGTTTTGTTCTGGCAGCTTGCAGTGTGCCCTGTTGTTGGTTACAGTTTGCTTATGTTGCAGTATTGATATCTTGCTGCCTGTTATGCAGCTTGCCCTGCTGTTTGTTGCAGTTTGCTTGCATTGTTTGTGAACCAAGCTTGCACCTTTTGATTTGCAAACCATAAACTCTCAGGCCAATGATTAAACAAGAATTGTATGAGGCCTTAGAACACAAAACCCTTCTTTTCTGATTCAAAAACCACCCTAATGATGAATTAGAATACTTTGTATATTTTTTGTTCATTTCTGGATGTTTAAGTTACTAACAAACTTCTCCCTCTTTTTTTTTTCATGAACATGAGGCATGGATGGCCAACGAAGGTTGGAGTAGCTGCTTGAAGATGAAGACTTTGAAGAAATAAAATTTCTCTTTTTTTTAATCAAATCTTTGTAATTTATTGCATTTGTAGACAAAACAATTTTGTAAATTCAAACTTGTAATGTAATGAATACAATGCCTCTGAATAAATTTTGTATGAAATGGAAATATTGTACCAATCTTAACTTTGAAATTCTTACTTGAATGTTATGAGCAAAACACCTTGTTTTGGGTAACTTGTATTTCAAGCAACCACCAAATATGATCAAGCAAAAATAAACACTTTGTACTCCAATCAAACTTCTAAAACAAAATAAATGTTTAAGAATTTTAATTCCACTTGATTAACTTAAATCCAAAGACTTATGGTCAAAAGTCTTAATCTTCAACCTTTGTCCAATGGCTAACTGGTAATCAAAATGAGTTCGCATGTCATCCTTGATTCAAACGGGATTTCATCATCTACCAAACAAGTTTTAAGAACAATTTTCAGTCTTGTAGAATTAACAAACTTCAGCGAATTGTGTTTAAGAATATTTGAAATTTTGAAGACTCAATTATCCCTGAGAAATCCCAAACCCTAATTATTGATTTGCCGTCTAGGAAGAGAATTTGTCTGATCGACCCTCGAGCTAATTGAGTGTACAGGAAACCCTAGGATAGCATATTGTATGAAAATTTAGAGGGCTAATTTTGGGGTACAACACATAGGGAACCTATTTGTATCATAAAAACTAGATTTCAACAACCAAATTTCTAAATCCCTAAATCAAATTGGGTGAATCAAAACCTAGAAATTAGCATACACAATCCTATTTCATGTTACTAACTATTACTCAATCATATACAAACCCATAATAATAAGGATTCTCCCCTTTACCTTGAGTGTAAAGTCTTTAGGATTGCCTCTTCACTTTTCCTCTTTTCTCCTCTTCTCTTTTCTTCTCTTCTTTTCTCTTCTTTTGTTTTGTTTTATGACAACACTAATTCTAATTCATCCTCTTACTACTCTATTTCGTTAATAGGCCTAACTCACTTACTCATTCTATTGTGATATAAAGCCCAATCTCAATTAATTTCTATTCTTACTCATAAACCCAATTATTTAAATAACACGTGTATTCAAATAATTCAAATAATTAAATTATTACTATGCCACATGAAAATTAAATAAATAAACAACTAATAAAGTAACTAATAAAAATAGGGATGTTACAACTCTCCCCCACTTAAAAGATTTCCGTCCTCGAAAATTACCTCAAACAAACAACTCGGGATACAAATCCTTCATCTGAATCTCAAGCTCCCAAGTCACATTACCATTTTCCGGTCCTCCCTAAATCACCTTCACCAAAGCAATCTCTTTACCTTCGAGTTTATTCACTCCTCTATCCTTTATCCGTATAGGCGATGTTTCAACGGTTAAATTATCTCTTACTTGCACATCATCTAATTGGACAACATGAGACTGTTAGAACATAGTTTGATTATACAACCCTTGATTAGAGTTTTGATGATAACAAAATACAAAGAATAATTAAATTCAAAGATATATACAAAGAACAATTATGCTCCTTAAAATTATGTTTTGTATATGCAGAAGTTCTGATGGAATCAGCATCAGAATGGAATCAGCATCAGAAGATCAACAATATGTGCTACACGCGGAAGCTACCAGATTATACGCTAAAGCTTGATGACCAGAATCAGCGCCTAAACAAATACACTCTGACTCTGATCAAAAACATCTTTACCAAGTCATCAACATTCTGAAGCGTCATCAGCAGTTTTGCTAAGAAGACTCTGAAGCGTTACTGATTATTCAAGACAAGAATTAAATGCTAACGGTTTTCTTCAGACAAGATCTTCTACAAAAGGAAAGTGTGTTATTATCATTAAACTTTCTTTATAGACAACGTCTCTTTGTCTTGCCTATATAAACAAGTCTGCTTGTGAAAAGAAGCACGTACGTACGCATACAACAATTTGCCAAGCCTTCCAAACCACGCATATTCAAAGCTTTAGCAAATTCATTTTATTCCAAGCTTAATCTGTGTAACTATCACAGTTGTGATATACTGTTTTGTTAGAAAACAACAACACACTCTTGTTCAATAATTTGTAAAAGATTTCCTTGAGATTAACCGACTTGTGGTTGTACTCAAGAAGACTTTAACAGTTGTTAAAGTAGCTGTTGTAATCCTTTGAGAATAGTGGATTAAGACCTCGTTGGAGAGAGGCGAAATCACCTTGATGGGTGGACTGGAGTAGTTTGAGATCAAACGAACCAGGATAAAATTACTGTGTCCTTAAGCTGTTTTTATTTGATCCAAGTTTTTCAATTCAACCCCCCTTTTTGTGTTTTTCACATCTTCAATTGGCATCAGAGCGCCTGGTTCTGAGCTTAAACACTTAACCGTGTCAGTACAAGATCCAGCGTTAGAAAAACACAATGGCAGGACCAAGTCAAAACATCAACAATGACAACAATGAAGAAAGGGACAGATTCAGTGGCAAACCTTCAGTCTTTGATGGAGAGAACTTTGACTACTGGAAAGACAGAATTGAGAGTTTCTTTTTGGCCCATGATGCTGATCTGTGGGACATGGTGACTGATGGATACACACACCCAGTGGATGGACATGGTCAGAAGATTGACAGGAAAATGAAGTCTGATCAGCAAAAACGTGATTTCAGAAATCATCACAAGGCCAAAACAATTCAACTCAACGTCATCTCATGTTCAGAATATGAGAAAATATCAAACAGAGAAACTGCCAAGAATATGTTTGATTCTCTGAGAATGACGCATGAAGGAAACATTTAAGTCAAAGAAACCAAAGCCCTTGCGCTCATTCAGAAGTATGAGGCATTCAAGATGGAAGATAGTGAATCAATAGAAACTATGTTTTCAAGATTCCAAATTCTCGTTGCTGGTCTAAAAGTTCTTGACAAAGGATATTCCACTGCTGATCACGTTAAGAAGATCATCAGAAGCTTGCTGAAACAGTGGAGGCCAATGATCACAGTGCTTAAGCTAGTTAAGGATCTCAACAAAATCTATCTGGAGGAACTTGTCAGCTCCCTCAGAAGTCACGAGATAGAGCTAGAAGCAGATGAACCTCAAAAGCAAGGTAAGCCATTAGCTTTAAAATCTAACAGAAAATCTGACTCCAAAGTTTTGCAGGCTGTGGAAGAAACCTCTGATGGATCCTCATCAGAAGAAGATGAACTGTCTCTTCTCTCCAGAAGGGTGAACCAACTGTGGAAGCAGAGGCAAAGGAAGTTCAGGAATCCCAGAAGATCAGAAAATCAGAATGAATCTTCTTCCAGATACAGAAGGTCGGAATCCTCCTCTGGACACAGAAGATCTGAAGGTTCTTCAGGATACATAAATCCAAACAAAAAAGACATCATTTGCTATGAATGTAACGAGCAAGGGCACTACAAAAGTGACTGCCCAAAGCTTCAGAAAGAGAAGCCCAAGAAGAAGTTTATCAAAGAAAAGAAGAAAAGCCTCAAGGCTACATGGGACGATTCTGACACATCTGAAGCTGACTCAGAATCAGATGATGAAAGAGCAAACATAGCTCTCATGGCAAACGTATCTGAAGACAATGAAGCTTCTGGATCAGACTCAGAATCAGATGCATAAGAGGTATTCCCTGACTTTACTATAAACTTTACTAAGGCTGAACTAGCTGAAAGCCTTAATGAAATTCTGGAAAGGTATCAACAGATCATAGTCAAATTCAGAAACCTGAAAAGGAATCTTGCTTCTGACTCTGATAAGACTGAGAGTCTCAGATTGGAGAATTCTGAGTTAAAAGATAAAATTTCAAAATTAGAAAACCAATTGCAAAACTCTCAGAAGGAAACAATCCCTGAAACTCCCAGCAATGCTGATGAGATCATCAAAGAGTATGATCACAACTTTCAGAAGTTTCTTGCTAAAAACATAGATAGAAGCAAAATGGCTTCAACGATCTATGGAGTTAGCAGAAATGGCCGAAAAAGGATAGGATATCAAGGTAAGGTACCTACACCAAAAAATGCCATGGAGTTAGTTATAAAACGCACTCCACTTGATTCACACTTTATATATGGGCACACACATGACATAAAATATACAAGTAGTGATTACTCTGTCAAACCAAAATTCAACCAAAGTTTTGGTAAAACTAACAAATCAGAACCCAAGAAAATGTGGGTACCTAAGGATAAAATAATACATGTGCCAAATATCTTTAGCAGCAAAGCAAAGACACCAATCATGGTACCTGGACTCTGGCTGCTCACGACACATGACGGGAAGAAGGCATATGTTCCAAAGCCTGGAACTTAAGCCTGGAGGCCACGTAGGCTTTGGAGGCAATCAGAGAGGAAAGATCATTGGCTCTGGAACAGTAGGTAATGGAAATCTTCCATCTATAAGTAATGTTTTATTAGTTGATGGATTAATGCATAACTTGTTATCCATAAGTCAATTAAGTGATAACGGTTATGATATAATCTTCAATTAAAATTCATGCAAAGTTGTTAGTCAGAAAGATGGGACTATCCTATTTAATGGAAAGAGGAAAAACAACATTTATAAAATCAAACTTTCTGAACTGAAAAGTCAGAATGTAAAATGTCTTCTGTCTATTAACAATGAGCAATAGATCTGGCACAGAAGATTGGGACATATTAGTATGAGAAGAATATCTCAGATTAACAAACTCAATCTGGTCAGAGGACTTCCTAACCTGAAGTTCAATTCAGATGCTCTGTGTGAAGCATGTCAGAAAAGCAAGTTTGCAAAACCTGCTTTCAAATCCAAAAATGTTGTTTCCACCTCTAAGCCATTAGAACTTCTGCACATTGACTTATTTGGACAAGTTAAAACTGCTTCAGCCAGTGGCAAGAAGTATGGGTTAGTAATCGTAGATGACTATAGCAGATGGACATGGGTAAAGTTCTTAAGGCACAAGGACGAGTCACACTCTGTGTTTGTTACCTTCTGCAACCAAGTTCAGAATGAAAAAGGATCTTAGAATCGTCAAAGTCAGAAGTGATCATGGTGGAGAATTTGAAAATAAATATTTTGAGTTATTCTTTAATGAAAAAGGCATTCTGCATGATTTCTCTTGTCCTAGAACTCCCCAGCAAAATGGACTTCTGGGAAGAGGCAATAAACACAGCGTGTTACGTTCAGAATAGAATCTCCATAAGACTTATTCTGGAAAAGACTCCGTATGAATTGTGGAAGAACAGAAAGCCCAACATTTCTTATTTTCACCCATTTGGATGTACATATTTTATTTTGAATACAAAAAATTATTTGAACAAGTTTGAATCTAAAGCACAAAAGTGTATTATGTTAGGATACTCTGAACGCTCAAGAGGGTACAGAGTATACAATACAGAAACACAAATTGTTGAAGAGTCAATCAGTGTTCGGTTTGATGATAAGCTTGACTCTCAAAAGTCAAAGCAGAATGAATTCCTTGCAGGTATGGAAGTTGAACTTACAGGTGCTGAAGACAACTCATTAGAGGCTCTCAACAGAGACACTCCCTCAACATCAGAAAGAGTCACTGCAAGCAACCCAACACCTTCTGTTGATCAACTCCAAAAAAGACCATCCAGAAGCAGCATTGATCACCCAGAAGAAACAATTTTAGGAAGAAAGGAAGATCCAATCAGAACAAGATCTACTTTCAGAAATTCTGAAGAGTCTCTCATGGGACTGGTTTCTCTGATTGAACCAACAATAATTGATGAAGCACTTATGGACAATGACTGGATTTTGGCAATGCAAGAGGAGCTAAATCAATTCACCAGAAATGATGTATGGGATTTGGTTCCCAAACCAAAAGGATTCAGCGTCATTGGTACAAAATGGGTGTTCAGAAACAAACTGAACGAACAAGGTGAAGTCATCAGAAACAAAGCACGACGGTAGAACAAGGTTATAGTCAGCAAGAGGGGATAGACTATACAGAAACCTTTGCTCCAATCGTCACGTTAGGATCTTTCAGACTTTTAATATCATTTGTTGTTAATAAAGGCATCACTCTGTATCAGATGGATGTCAAGAGTGCATTCTTAAATGGCTATATAGAAGAAGTGGTATATGTGCACCAACCCCTGGTTTTGAAAGTTCTAAAAATCCAGAATATGTTTTCAAACTAAAGAAGTCACTCTATGGTCTGAAACAAGCTCCCAGAGCTTGGTATGAAAGACTAAGTAACTTCCTGTTGGAAAAGGAATTCACCAGAGGGAAAGTGGACACAACCTTGTCCTGTAAGACAGTGAAGAATGACATCTTAGTATCTCAGATTTATGTTGATGACATCATATTTGGATCCACTAAACCCTCTCTGGGAAGAGAGTTTGCTAAATGTATGCAGGCAGAGTTTGAGATGAGCCTAAAGGGGGAACTAAAATTCTTTCTGGGCATTCAGATTAATCAAACTCCTAAAGGAACTTACATTCATCAGAGTAAATATGTCAGAGAACTTCTGAAGAAATTTGATCTCTCAGAATGTAAGCCATAAAGGATTCCAATGCATCCCACATGCATTTTGGAAAAAGAAGAGGTAAGTAAAAAGGTAGAACAAAAGGTCTACAGAGGTATGATTGGCTCCCTTCTGTATCTGACAACCTCAAGGCCTGACATTCTATTCAGTGTTTGCATTTGTGCTAGATTCTAATCATATCCTAGAGAATCTTACTTAACAACAGTTAAGTGAATTTTCAAGTATCTGAAAGATCCTAGAGAATCTTACTTAACAACAGTTAAGTGAATTTTCAAGTATCTGAAAGGTACTGCTAATCTGGGTTTGTTTTATAGAAAATCAAGTGATTACAGCTTAGTAGGATACTGTGATGCTGATTTTGCTGGAGATAGAGTAGAACGTTGTGATCGGCGGGAACGAGAACTGACTGTTTTTGGAATGCTGGTTCGCGTTTGCGTTTGTTTTTGCAAAGTGTCGCAGTAAGCAAAAGCCGCCACCGTCTTTTATTTTATCCAACAAGGGAAAGGACAAAAGCATAGAAAAATTCCTTTTCGAGATGTTTCTCGGGTTCAGGAGGTAGATTATAGAAAGGGAAGGTGTTAGAACCCTTTCTATCCGTGGTTATCCACGGGCTCTTAGATACTTGCTCACTATGTTTTCAAAAGGTTTGGTTTTCTTTGTGATTGTGGGTTTTGAAAAGAATTTTGTTTTTGAAGAAAGTGTAAGTGCGAAAAGTTTTTGTTTTGTTTTTAAAAGAGAGCAAGTACTTAAGAACCTCAACCTACTCAAAAAGGAATTTAATTGTGCAAATGTCCTTTAGACAGTACTATCCTACTATTGAGGAGTAGGTAGCACCGTCGTTGGAGTTTTCGGGTCAATTCGATTTTAGGGACGTGTGGTCACTAAAGCAACATTAGGACGCTTTAGTGGTAATCCTAATGTCTTAGATCATTTTTATCGAGGTGACCATTTCGAGGCAACTTATGATCTTGGGAGAAATGATGACCTCTAAAATATCCTATACTTAATGACTACGTTCGAGGCAACTAAGTGAGGTGTACCCTAAGAGTGGCATGTGCAAGTGTGTCAATTTTCAGTTATATTATCTTTGCATGTCATGGTGAGTTACTGTTGATTTTAAGTTAAGAGTTAATCTTGTCATGCAATCCTAGTTATCATACATCTAAACCGTTAATATATGTACAAGAATTTAAAGTGCGGGAATTGTAAATCCTACGCTATTACAAGGCTTTCGGGGAGGGGGATTATTTACATGTCCAAAAATTGGGGAAATAAAAGCAGTAAAGGGTCTTAGTTAAGCTATTACATCCCAGTAAGCAGTTACAATAAACGCGCGTGAATCTGAAAATAAACTCTAAAAATTCTAAGAATAAAATCTTTTCGTTGTTTTATTTTATTTTGGGAAAATGATCTAAATCTACTTAATTTTAGTTTTTTTGGAAAAATGTTAAAATAATTAAAAGATTAATTAACAAAGTTAATTTAATAGAAAAAGAACTATCCTAATGTTTTTGTGGTTTTCTTATTTTAATGTTAATTAAAAAGAAAAAAAAAGAAGTCAATGAAAGCAAAAAATAAAATAAGGGGAATCCTTCGATCCAGGTAAAAAGGAGTTTCGACCCAGGGAGTGGCATGGAAGCTTCGATCCAGAGGGGGTCATGGTCCTTTCGATTGGGCCAAACAGCAAGGCGTGAGTAGCCTTCGATCCAGGGAAGAGGATTGTCTTTTGATCATGGAGGTCATGGTTTTCGATCCAGGAATGAGATGCCTCCTTCGATCCAGCATGCTCATGGGTTCGATCCAGAGAAGGTGCTCTCCTTCGATCTGGGGTGTTATACCTGCAAAAGCATGTTAGCGAAATAAAATGCAGGGCCTGGGTATTGAACCCCAGGCCCTTCGATCATGCGCTTGCTGGGTCTCTTCAGGCTATATCTGCAGCAAGTATTAGCAAACGAAAAACATGACCTGGGTGCCAAACCCAGGCCTTTTGATCTTGTCTAGGATGGCAAATCGAAAGTAACAACGAGTAATGATATGTTATGCGAAAAACAAGGTTGGATAATTTACCCTTTCTTACCAACAGATTGGAATTTCGATTTGGGCGCTTCCTGGATGTAGGCACCTTCGATCTGGGCTTCTGGGCTTGGCTACTTATGAAAATGCTGATGACTTTTGGGCAGCGTAACTCAAATGTCTTTTGTTCTCCTGTTGTGTGATTTTCGTTGTGTATTCTCCTGCAGAGTTTTTGTGTGTGTTGTATATTTTCGTGTGTATATTTTTTGTGTTGGTAATGTATGCTGGCCTCTGTATTTATAGGGGTGTGAGGGTGCAGTAATGGCAAGGGACAACCATTAAAACATGCCTTTAACGCTCTAGACAAAATTCAAACACATTAAATTATTTCCTCTTTTGAAACATTCGTGTCCCTTGAATGAACCTGGACGCTTGGATTTCGAATGCTTTCAGGCCATGCTCTTCGATTAGTCCTGATTTGCCTCTTTCGAATGGACTCCCTGCGTATCCTTCGAATGGGTCTGGCCCAAATATCAATCGAAGGATTCCAATCGAAAGGCTCTGCTAACAGGTCAATCAAAAGGTGTTGTTCATGCCAATCGAAGGACATGGTTGACATGCCTGTCGAAATTTCCTTGACATAATTCCAATCGAATGCTTGTCCATAATGCCAATCAAAAGACTCCTTCAGAATGCCAATCGAAGGGTCTTTCAGGATGCCAATCGAATTGCTTGTCTAGAATGTCAATCGAAGTGTCTTTCAGGATGCCAATTGAAATACTTGTCCATAATGTCAATCGAAGTGTCTTTCAGGATGCCAATCGAAAGGTACTTGTCCAGAATGTCAATCGAAGTGTCTTTCAGGATGCCAATTGAAAGGTACTTAAAGTACCACTCAAAAATCTTCTTTTTCCTTAGGCAAGAGTTTGTGATCAACCAGGCAGGGGGAAGACTTTGGAAAACATGAGAGGGCAAATTTTGGGGTGCAACAGTTGCCCCTGTTCAATTTTCTTAAACCTGAGGATATAGATTGGCTTTCTAGCCTTTCGCGATCCGAAGGTGGAAGATAATTAAACACTAGAGTGCCCAGAAATTTGCACTCGCATGGTGTAGTATCAGCATTGTGACGTCGGGAATGAGCTTACAGATGCCATTTGGAGATTGTTGGTAGGAGGATGGGCTTATGGATGCCATATGGAGCTTGTTGGTAGGAGGATGGGCTTATGGATGCCATCTGGAGGTTGTTGGTAGGAGGATGGGCTTATAGATGCCATCTGCAGGAGTGTCGATCGCATAAGAGATTCCTTAGCGAGAACTTGCATACCTGTTGTTGTAGAAGATTCCACTAGGGAATTCTAACTTTGTTTGAGATTTAGGAACTGACTCGTGCTCACCGGGAGTATACCGTTGAGGTTATAATACTCGTCCTGTCTGGTTCCAAGTATTAATCTTCAATCTCTTTGTGTAGATAGTTTTTCTGGCTTATTACAGGTATTAATCTCTGACCTGAGAAAGAAAGGTCTTCCTGGCTTGTTACAGGTATTAATCTTCAATCTCATCATGTAGATAGTTTTCCTGGCTGGTTTCAGGTATTAATCTACAATCAGTCGTCCGCAGATAGTTTTCCTGGCTTGCTACAGGTATTAAACTGGGACTTGAAAAGGTTTTGGAACATCTTCAACTGGATCGGCATCAGAAAAATCTTTAGGAATCGATTTAACTGGACCATAGAAGGCCTTTGACTGGATCGGCGTCAGAAAAATCTTTAGGAATCGATTTAACTGGACCAGACAAGGTCTTGGAATATCTTCAACTGGATCGGCATCAGAAAAATCTTTAGAAATCGATTTAACTGGACCAGAGAAGGCCTTTGACTGGATCGGCATCGGAAAAATCTTTAGGAATCGATTTGACTGGACCAAACAAGGTCTTGGAATCTTCAACTGGATCTGCATCAAGAAAATATTTAGGAATCGATTTAACCGAACCAGAGAAGGCCTTTGACTGGATCGACATCAGAAAAATCTTTAGGAATCGATTTAATTGGACCAGGCAAGGTCTTGGAATCTTCAACTGGATCTGCATCAGGAAAATCTTTAGGAATCGATTTAACCGGACCAGAGAAGGCCTTTGACTGGATCAGCATCAGAAAAATCTTTAGGAATCGATTTAACTGGACCAGGCAAGGTCTTGGAATCTTCAACTGGATCTGCATCAGGAAAATCTTTAGGAATCGATTTAACTGGACCAGAGAAGGCCTTTGACTGGATCGGCATCAGAAAAATTTTTAGGAATCGATTTAACTGGACCGGGCAAGGTCTTGGAATCTTCAACTGGACCTGCATCAGGAAAATCTTTAGGAATCGATTTAACTGGACCAGAAGTGGCCTTTGACTGGATCGGCATCAGAAAAATCTTTAGGAATCGATTTAACTGGACCAGGCAAGGTCTTGGAATCTTCAACTGGATCTGCATCAGGAAAATCTTTAGGAATCAATTTAACTGGACCAGAGAAGGCCTTTGACTGGATCGGCATCAGAAAAATCTTTAGGAATCGATTTAATTGGACCAGGCAAGGTCTTGGAATCTTCAACTGGATCTTTCCTGAAAGGTAAAGGTCAGTCATATGCAATGCATGATATGGATCAAGCAATGATGTTCTCAACATAAATGAGATGGTATGATGTGTATATGCATGTATCATGATGTATGGAAGTGTGATGTTTTAGCTGGGGAAAATTAATCCCGGATAGCTTGCTGGAGAATAGAGTTGAATTCTTCGTTTCCGCTGGGGATGACGAACGAAGATGATTGCAAGGATAAACCTGTTAGGAGAAAAGAACTCCGATGGGGGATAAACAGGATGAAGAGATTACTCCGAGGGGAAATACTCTGTGGGGAAGAGATACTTTGCGGAGATTTTAACGATGAACTCCGCTGGGGAAGATATACTCTGCTGAGGATTTAAACGATAAACTCCGCTGGGGATTCCGTTGATAAGCCCTGTTGGGGATTTTGATGATAAACTCTGTTGGGGATGGATTACCGTTGCTGGTGATATTGAATCTGTTGAGGATAGAAGTCCTGCTTGGGGAAAGAAAGAACTTCACTAGGGATGATCTTTCAGTTGCAACTTGGAGAGGATAACCTTCTGAAATTGGCTGGGGAGACTTATTTGTGCTTCGCAGGGGATAAGATTCCAGAATCTACTGGGGAAGATGATTCAACTCCATTGGGGAAACTTTTTTTTAGACTGCGCTGGGGAAATGGCTCCACTGGGGGTATCTTGTATTCCTCCGGGAAACATTCTTATACTCTGTTGAGGAATATTAAGACTGTCGGGGATACTCTTATGCTTGCTGGAGAATATCCTTATACTCCGCTGGGGAATATTAAGATCTTCTGGGGATACCAAACCTTTTCGGGGCTGACGGTAGACTAACTCTGCTTGGGGAGAGTATTGCTGATTTGTACATAGCTGCAAGTCTCAGCTGAGAGAGCTATCATTACTGTTTTACTCTGCGGGGAGTGATAGTATCTTAGCCATATTCTTCCGCTGAATATACCTTGGTACCTGGTGGACAAAGCAATTTGTACAGTTCGGACAATTCTTATTTGCCCCTGTTTTTGCGAGACAAGGTGCCTGCGGCGGCCCTGTGGATCTGGTATTATCCCCACCTATGAGGTGCTTGGTAATTACCGATTGAAGTGACAAATCTTCTTCTGGTAGGCAAGTGACGAGATGACGGGACATAGTCGTACGCTTTAATCCCTAATTTTTGCCTGGACCGCCCTTTCGGGTTTTCAGTCCATCGGGATACCCTTTTTTGCCCAAGCCGCCTTTTCAGGTTTTCGACTTTCCGGGTGTACAAATTTTCATTTTCATCCCTTATTTTTGCCCGAACCCTTTTGGTTCGTCGGGAAGCCCTTATTTTTGCATAGGCCAGTCAACCTAGCGGGTCTTTAATTATGCGTAGTACTTTTTGACTATGTCCACGCTCTTAGAGTGTAGGGAGGTGTCACTGCCAGTAGTGTCGTGTTGCCATACTACCAGAGGATGTTTGATCATGCAAGATTCGTTGCTGGAATTCACGTCCCATGCCCCAGGTGACGGAGATGGAGACTTGCCCCTGGTTACTCTGCACTTCTTCAGAGATTTCCTGGAATCTTGACTGGACTGCCCCAGGTGTGCTAGATAGTGACATGTCATGCCCCCTTGTTTATAGGAGATTTTCCAATGGAAGCGTCATCCTTTTTAAAGTGATTTTGTTCACTGAGAGGGCTTTCGTTCATCGGATATTCGTTGTGTGAATTTCTCCGCTGTCAAACAAATAGCCAAATGCAAACAGTGATATTCAGATAATGCAAAGTTTATGCTTGTCTCGAAGTTTTTGAAAAATGCGTTTTTTAGCAGAAAACTCTTTATAAGACAAATTCAACACAAGATTTAGGGAAAAGCCTTACAGGAGTCAGGATACCTTTTGTAACAGTATGCTTTCGAACTAACCCATGCTTCAGTTAGGACTTTTGAAGGGTTGTAACGTGGCTTGGTTCACGGTTTAAGAAACAAAGGATAAAGGCTCAAAGTATATTTGTACCCACCCGCTCTTCGTGATGTTCTTCAATCCTAAACTCAGTTAATTGTGCATTTGAACTCCAAATGAGTTTGGAACGACGTTTTTGGTGTTGGTTCACACAAGTTGGATTTTTGAAGGCAGTCATCATTTTTTGCAACATTTTTCATGTTGTCGAGGATTTGTAATGACCTTGTTCTTTTGATTTGTTATCCCTAATTTTTGCCTGACTGTTCCTGTTTTCGAGATTACAGTCAGCGGGATGCCCCGAATTTCTTAAACCTCCTTTATAGGTTTTGGCTCAATGGGCTTTTTTTTTGAGAGATTGACTGCCTATGAGATAAGGAACCACCACTGTCTTTTGATTCCAGAGGAATGCTTTTGATGTCGTTCGTTATATTATGAACTGAGAGTTTTGCAACTTCAATGCATATCTTTTGAATTAACTGAGAGACTACCCTGCCCCAGGTTTAAATCAAAGGTTTCAATTTGTTTAAAAACAGAAAACTCCTACTTCTTTGGCTCGAAGGGGTTGACTAGGGATTATCTTCCTTATAACTCCAGTGTTTAGGATTTTAAAGAAATGCCTGTACATCGTTAGCAAGGTCTGTCCAAAAGCATACTGTATGAGATTATGGCATTGTTTCGTCATCCTCCCTCTAAAGGCTTGTAACTTTTAGCAAGAGTTGAATATCATAAAGTGAGTAAAAAACATAGTTTAAATGTAATGAAAATGATTGGATCAAATCAAGACAAACATATGCAATGCATTAATGAAACAAAGTTTGGCATTAATGGATAATTGTTTGAATAACAAAGAGATTACAACTTGAAAATTCAAATGAACAAAAGTCTTCTCGTCTCAGTACTTGTCACTTCAAATGGTGAACCTTGGAGGGATGGTAGAAGAACTCAGCCTGACCATCTTGTGTGAATTCCAATGCTCCCTCATCAATCAGGTCTTGAATTTTGTTCTTCAAAGTCCAACAGTCGTCGGTGTCATGTCCAGGACTGTCAGAATGGTATGCACACCTTGCATCAGGATTGTACCTTAGGGAGGCTGTGCTGGGATTCTTAGGAGGGTCCCTTAACGTCACCAGATCCAATCTTAACAGGTGTTGTAAAGCTTGAGACAGCGGCATGTTGAGCTTGGTAAATTGCCTCTGGTCAACCCGTTGCTTTTGGTGAGGTTGTTGCTGGACCCTTGAGGTAGTAGCAACTTGGAGAGGTCCATTATTTACCAAGCCAAACCCTTGTCTTCTTGGAGGCTGATCAATGACTTGACCACCAGCCTTGACCGTTTGCTTCATGTTGTTGTATCTATCTTGATGAAGCTGGTTGATCATGGTTCTCAGCTCTTCTTGTTCTCGAGCTAAGCCTTGGATAAGAGCCATCTGCCCCAGCATCTGGGTTCTCAATGCATCTACCTCAGCTTGCAGATGTTTCAGCCGTTCGTCCTTATTGTCTTCAGGACTTTTCTTTACCAAGTTCCCCATGAGGAGTGTTCTCAACTCTTCCTGCCCCTTGGATAGGTTTAGGAAGATTTCCCTGAACTGAGTCTCTTGAGTATGAAGATCCTGGTTGTCTTGTGGGAAAGCCATTGCTGAAATAAACAGCGAGAACATGAGAGACCTGTATTGGGAGACCTGTTATGCAATGATATGTATGATATATGTATGCAATGTTTTCAAGGATCTCGCGGGGTAAACAAGAAACTGTTAGAATCTGAATCTGGTAGCTTGATTGAAGGAACTTCATGTTGCTGAGAGTCTTTCTTCAAGAGTCAAGCTCACCATATCGAGTGGGTCATAGCCCCTGACTCAAGTTATCATGCTTGGATTTCTAGACAAACTTGGCTAGAGGAAAATAAATCCCCTTTGCCCCTTGTTGGACATTTGATTTACCATAACCTGCATCACAAACCCTTGAGATCCTTGAAATGGTTAAAGAAATGTTAAGGCATGACGTTATGATGTGTATGCTATGCTTTTAAGCAAAAGTGTGAGGTGATGTAAGTAAGCCCTGCAATAAATCCAGATTATTGGATAAGGACTGTAAACAAAACCTGCAAGGAAACCCTGTTGTCAGATAACAAGAATGTGCAAGTAGTTCAAGTTTGAAGGCACACAAGTCACACATAAGAGCCCTTAGATTTCAGGCTTGCATGAGGTTCCATAGGTAAGTACCCTCTTGAGTTTAGTTGGCTCAAAACTTGTCCTATAAATAGTAACCGGGTCCTAAGGAGCTCAATATCATTGGATTGTTTTCTATGTTCATTGTTTTGGTTTAGCCACTTAACTGGCGACCAAAATATTCCAAGAAAACAACCCTCAATGAGTGTAGTATCGAGTATCTACCAACTTCGGACTGCACCAAAGTCAGTCATCTCACTACCCCTAAAAAAGGCCAAGATGGTCAAGTAAGGTTCTAAGGTCAATTGATGCTTCACGACACCACGCGGCGGCCCCGTACTCTCCTTGACTTAACTCAATGGTTACCGGTACTCACCAAAGTGCCACATCAACGTAGCTATTGTCTCAACCATGTCGGTATACCCCGCACAGTTCCCTCACAGTTTGTTGCTACTTACCTAAAGGGTATCCCCAGATCCGGGTTAGGATCTATAGAACTCCGATACAAACCCACAAAATTTAAAGCATACAAAGCATACAATTGAAAACACAAGCGATCTGATCCTAAGGTACACCTCACTTATAATCAATCCCCAGCAGAGTCGCCAGTTCTGTGATCGGTGGGAACGAGAACTGACTGTTTTTGGAATGCTGGTTCGCATTTGCGTTTGTTTTTGCAAAGTGTCGCGGTAAGCAAGAGTCGCCACCGTCTTTTATTTTATCCAACAAGGGAAAGGACAAAAGCACAGAAAAATTCCTTTTTGAGATGTTTCTCGGGTTCGGGAGGTAGATTATAGAAAGGGAAGGTGTTAGCACCCTTTCTATCCGTGGTTATCCACGGGCTCTTAGGTACTTGCTCACTATGTTTTCAAAAGGTTTGCTTTTCTTTGTGATTGTGGGTTTTGAAAAGAATTTTGTTTTTGAAGAAAGTGTAAGTGCGAAAAGTTTTTGTTTTGTTTTTAAAAGAGAGCAAGTACTTAAGAACCTCTACCTACTCAAAAAGGAATTTAATTGTGCAAATGTCCTTTAGACAGTACTATCCTACTATTGAGGAGTAGGTAGCACCGTCGTTGGAGTTTTCGGGTCAATTCGATTTTAGGGACGTGTGGTCACTAAAGCAACATTAGGACGCTTTAGTGGTAATCCTAATGTCTTAGATCATTTTTATCGAGGCGACCATTTCGAGGCAACTTATGATCTTGGGACAAAGGACGACCTCTAAAACATCTTATACTTAATGACCACGTTCGAGGCAACCAAGTGAGGTGTACCCTAAGAGTGGCATGTGCAAGTGTGTCAATTTTCAGTTATATTATCTTTGCATGTCATGGTGAGCTACTGTTGATTTTAAGTTAAGAGTTAATCTTGTCATGCAATCCTAGTTAGCATACATCTAAACCGTTAATATATGTACAGGAATTTAAAGTGCGGGAATTGTAAATCCTACGCTATTACAAGGCTTTCGGGGAGGGGGATTATTTACATGTCCAAAAATTGGGGAAATAAAAGCAGTAAAGGGTCTTAGTTAAGCTATTACATCCCAGTAAGCAGTTACAATAAACGCGCGTGAATCTGAAAATAAACTCTAAAAATTCTAAGAATAAAATCTTTTTGTTGTTTTATTTTATTTTGGGAAAATGATCTAAATCTACTTAATTTTAGTTTTTTTGGAAAAATGTTAAAATAATTAAAAGATTAATTAACAAAGTTAATTTAATAGAAAAAGAACTATCCTAATGTTTTTGTGGTTTTCTTATTTTAATGTTAATTAAAAAGAAAAAAAAAGAAGTCAATGAAAGCAAAAAATAAAATAAGGGGAATCCTTCGATCCAGGTAAAAAGGAGTTTCGACCCAGGGAGTGGCATGGAAGCTTCGATCCAGAGGGGGTCATGGTCCTTTCGATTGGGCCAAACAGCAAGGCGTGAGTAGTCTTTGATCCAGGGAAGAGGATTGTCTTTTGATCATGGAGGTCATGGTTTTCGATCCAGGAATGAGATGCCTCCTTCGATCCAGCATGCTCATGGGTTCGATCCAGAGAAGGTGCTCTCCTTCGATCTGGGGTGTTATACCTGCAAAAGCATGTTAGCAAAATAAAACGCAGGGCCTGGGTATTGAACCCCAGGCCCTTCGATCCTGCGCTTGCTGGGTCTCTTCAGGCTATGTCTGCAGCAAGTATTAGCAAACGAAAAACATGACCTGGGTGCCAAACCCAGGCCTTTTGATCCTGTCTAGGATGACAAATCGAAAGTAACAACGAGTAATGATATGTTATGCGAAAAACAAGGTTGGTTAGTTTACCCTTTCTTACCAACAGATTGGACTTTCGATTTGGGCGCTTCCTGGATGTAGGCACCTTCGATCTGGGCTTCTGGGCTTGGCTACTTATGAAAATGCTGATGACTTTTGGGCAGCGTAACTCCAATGTCTTTTGTTCTCCTGTTGTGTGATTTTTGTTGTGTATTCTCCTGCAAAGTTTTTGTGTGTGTTGTATATTTTCGTGTGTATATTTTCTGTGTTGGTAATGTATGCTGGCCTCTGTATTTATAGGGGTGTGAGGGTGCAGTAATGGCAAGGGACATCCATTAAAATAGGCCTTTAACGCTCTGGACAAAAATCAAACACATTAAATTATTTCCTCTTTTGAAACATTCGTGTCCCTTGAATGAACCTGGACGCTTGGATTTCGAATGCTTTCAGGCCATGCTCTTCGATTAGTCCTGATTTGCCTCTTTCGAATGGACTCCTTGCGTACCCTTCGAATGGGCCTGGCCCAAATATCAATCGAAGGATTCCAATCGAAAGGCTCTTCTAACAGGCCATCAAAAGGTGTTGTTCATGCCAATCGAAGGACATGGTTGACATGCCTGTCGAAATTGCCTTGACATAATTCCAATCGAATGCTTGTCCATAATGCCAATCGAAAGACTCCTTCAGAATGCCAATCGAAGGGTCTTTCAGGATGCCAATCGAAATGCTTGTCCAGAATGTCAATCGAAGTGTCTTTCAGGATGCCAATCGAAATACTTGTCCAGAATGTCAATCGAAGTGTCTTTCAGGATGCCAATCGAAAGGTACTTAAAGTACCACTCAAAAATCTTGTTTTTCCTTAGGCAAGAGTTTATGATCAACCAGGCAGGGGGAAGACTTTGGAAAACATGAGAGGGCAAATTTTTGGGTGCAACAAACGTAAAAGCACTTCTGGAAGCTGCCAGTTTCTGGGAGAAAATCTGATCTCATGGTCCAGCAAAAGTCAATCCATAATAGCTCTATCAACAGCAGAAGCTGAATACATAGCAGCAGCTGGATGTAGCACGCAAATGCTCTGGATGAAAAGTCAACTTGAGGACTTCAATATATTTGAGAGTAACATCCCCATCCTCTGACAATACTTCTGCTATTTGTCTCAGTAAAAATCCTATTTTGCATTCTATGGCTAAGCATATAGAAATAAAACATCATTTTATTAGGGACTATATTCAGAAAGGGATTCTCAATTTAAAATTCTTTGACACAGACCATCAATGGGCTGATGTCTTTACAAAACCTCTTTCTGAAGATAGATTTAACTTCATTCTGAAACATCTCAGCATGAAGCTTTGCCCCGAATAAACTGTTTTATTTACATATCTTAATCTTCAAAATTTTTGTTATTTTCTGTGAACTGCTGATCAACCTGCCTTCAGAATTTTAGAAGTACAAATTGTATCGGAATCTATCCATGAAGATCCGAGCGTTTCATTTCAAGGATAGAAGTGTGTTGTTCACGTAAGCAAACAATTGTCATCCATTCATCAGCTACCTTCTGAGGCTGAACACACGTTCATTTTTCTGAAAGGTCAAAAGCACTAATTGGATGCATTGAGACACATGTCATAGGTAACCGTTCCAATATCTTTCTGAATCCCCTAAAATCAGCTGTCATTAATGCTTATAATCATTACAATTTATTTCTCTCTCTTGCAGTTTATGTTTTCAAAATCTATTTAAACACATTTCTCACTCTTTACACTCTTTCACTTTCACTTTCTCTACAATCTAATTGTTTTCAGTTTGCATCTCTCAAAAACCCTTTCATTCTCTTCTCAAACTTTTCTGTGTGAACATGGCTTCCTCAAGCATCCCTAATTCCAGTACTCAGAGAACAGAATCCACAGAACAATATGAAGAACCTTTCAGAACTCTCCTCACGCCCATTAATAACTTAGAAGTGCTTTCAGAATTGATCGTGGATTTTGAAAGTCTTCAAGAAAATGGATTTAATCTTTCTTAAGAGGTAAAGGCTCAAGGATGGAACAAGTATTTCGACCGTCTTCTAGGTCCAACGTTCCCAATCCTTGTGAAGGAATTTTGGATTCATGCTTTATCCTCCAACCATCAAGTCACTTCGTATGTAATGGGGAAGAAGATAGTCATAACTGAAGACCTCATTGCAAGACTGATATGTTATAGTGGTGGTGGCGTAAGGTGTATAGACATGGCTGAAAGATGTGCTGATGTTGCTTCAATTGCTAGAGAAATTTTCACTCTGGGTCTTCCCTCCAGCAAGATAAGGGATCTGAAGGACCATCACAGAATATGGGCTAAGATTATTCTAGGATGCATAAACCACAGGAAGCCAACCAGCTCTCCTGACTACATAAACATTGATCAACAGTTTCTGATCTACTTCATCTCCCAGAAGACTAAGGTAAATCTGGCTCATCTGTTGTTCAATAATCTGAGGACCAGTGTTAAGGAGACTAGAGAAGATGAGCGCACTAAAAGGGACTGGATACCCCTTGGAAGGCTCATATTAGATATTCTAACAGAGAATAGGCTGATAGAGCATCTAACAGAAGCACATGAAATCAGCTCTTTAGAGGAAACTGCTGGGAAGCCTTTGAATGCGAAGAATCTGAAAAAGATGAAGATTATTGAGAACATCAAGAAGGAACCCAATGTTACTTCTTTTGCAACAATCACCAGTAGAAGAATCCCTCTGGATGATTTCCCCTTGTTCTCAGAAATTGACTCCAAGCCTGAGATTATAGTCAGATATCTGGATGCATGCAAGGCAGATGGTACTGCACCAGAGTTAAATATTCAGGACTTGCAACAGAAGGCTCCAGAAGTTATGCTGAAGAAGAACAAGAAAAGGAAGGCAGAAGCAGAAGGATCATCCCAACGGACTCCCAAAGCTGCTAAAAAGAGAGGTAATCCTTCTTCTGTAACTGTTTTAGATTCAGTATCTTTATCAACATCTGGCCCCCTATCTACCCATTCAGAAATTCCTACCCCTCAAACCTTTGATGATTTTGACATAGTTTATGACCCCTCTGGAACTTTAACTCTTAGAGGAACTCACTCCCTACCTATAAATCCAAATATTGAAACAACTCAACCAGAACTTGCAAAAGTTCTGTCAGATATTGAAACTTTTGACCAGAATATTTCTGCTCCCACACCAGAAAATCCAAACTCTGAAACCACTTCAGAAGCACCACAACCAGAAATTCCCCTCTCTCCACAACCAGAAATACCACTACCTCCATCTCCTCAACCAGAAATTCATCCACCTTCTCCATAACCTGAACAATCACAACCAGAAGTTCAAACTTCTGAGGTCCAACCTTCTGAATCCTGTGAACCAGAATCTCATAACATTCAATCCAACCAAACTGTTGATTCTGATACCATTCCCATTCCTGGAATCATTGAACCTCTGGCCATCCGTATGCCCTTGACCATTCTGGATATTCCCCAAATTCCCTCTTCACTAGAATCAACTCCACCAAATTCCCCAACTAGTCCAATAATTATTCCAGACTCTCCCACTCCCTCACCAAAGAACAATCCAGATGACAACGCCAAAACTGTCATTGATTTAACTGTTTTTGAACGTCTTGTTGCCATAACCCACAAAACAACCATTCCAAAACCAAAACCATCTGAACCCTCACCAGATGTTGGTACTAGTTTATTGATGTTTGAAACAGAAATGCAGAAGTGGATAACTTCCCTGAAGCAAGCTAGTCTTGAGATGATTAATCCTGCTGCTTCAGATTATCTTTGGACAAGTTTCAGAAAATGGGTAAGTTCTGAAACTCATAAGATGCAAGAACAGAGCTACGGACAAGTTCAACAGAACTTCAGTAATCTGCTAAAAGTAATTGAAGACCAAGTTCTGAGCCAACTGCTCAAGGAAGAAGTTCTCCCTCTGGACAATGCTCCCTGGTCAGAACATCGTCCAGCAGACAAACTTCAACCAGAGTCAAAAGGTCTCATTCTGACTGATACTCCAGAGCAGATGATTCCTGCGGAAGAACTGGTTTAAAAAGACGACGTTGCAGAATGCTCTGAGAAACATCCAGTTACTGAAGACTCTCAAGCTTCCTCCTATGAAAGGCAGACTCTGGAAGAACTGAAGAGAGCAGATATTGTTATGCAGGAAAGGATGGATAAACAGGATGATAAAATTTCGGAAATCAAGAGCATGTTAACCAAACAAGAGGAAACCAACACCCAGATCAAGGGCTTGTTGGAAGCTTTGTTCACGCGCCTTCCTCCTCCATCTTAGATTTTCCTTTATTTTAAAATCTGTTTATTTGTAATATTTTCTACATTGCTGCTGTTCTGAACTTCTTATCGTTACTTCTAATTTTAATATAAATCCTTTTTGGCTCTGATTATATGTTCTTTTTGATAACTGACAAAAAGGGGGAGAAAGAATAAGATATTTTCAATAACGGATTACTGAGACATAAGTCTCAAACATTCTGATCTCTCAATTTCTTTCTTCTGAAAAGCTTGAACATGTACAAAACTCTGATGAAAGACGTAGTCAAATTCTGATGCTCAAGGACTCAAAGAATTTAAGGGAAGTAATCAACTCAGGGGGAGTCTTTCTTCTTAATTCTATACTTTTTATTCTTTATTTCCAATTGAAAAATCTGGTTTTTGTCATCATCAAAAAGGGGGAGATTGTTAGAACATAGTTTGATTCTACAACTCTTGATTAGAGTTTTGATGATAACAAAATACATAGAATAATTAAATTCAAAGATATATACAAAGAACAATTATGCTCCTTAAGATTATATTTTGTATATGCAGAAGTTCTGATGGAATTAGCATCAGAATGGAATCAGCATCAGAAGATCAGCAATATGTGCTACACGCTGAAGCTACCAGATTATACGCTGAAGCTTGATGACCAGAATCTGCGCCTAAACAAATACACTCTGACTCTGATCAAAAACATCTTTACCAAGTCATCAACATTATGAAGCGTCACCAACAGTTTTGCTAAGAAGACTCTGAAGCATTACTGATTATTCAAGACAAGAATTAAATGCTAACGGTTTTCTTCAGACAAGATCTTCTACAAAAGGAAAGTGTGTTATTATCATTAAACTTGCTTTATGGACAACGTATCTTTGCCTTGCCTATATAAACAAGTATGATTGTGAAAAGAAGCACGTACGTATGTGTTGTACCCCAAAATTTGCCCTCCCATATTTCTCAAGACATTACAAGAAGAATTTCCAAATGGTTCAAGATTGCTCAAGAGTTGGACAATCAAATCATCTCCTAAGGCAGTCAATCTCAAATTAGGGTTTTGTGTTGCATCAAGGTACTTACATCAAAATGACCTCAAGTTCTCCCCAATGTCCTAATATGTTCTCAAGTTCATCCATGTCAAATTTCAAGCCTTTCAGAGGAAGTTTGGTCAATCAATTGCTCAAGAGGCCCAAAAATCGATTGTGCTAGGGCAAAAGTCAACTGTGGCCTACAAATAGTCAAACTTCAAGATTTTTTGTCAAAATTATGATTTTGAAGGATATTTCATAATTTGATCAAGGTTTGATCATGATTCATCAAGGATTGCTCAAGATTCATCAAGATTCAAAAGTTGCTAAATTAGGGTTTTGTAGGAAAAGTCAACTCAACTTTGACCAAGCATAACTTTCTCATACTTTATGAGAAATGACCCATACAAAGCTCATTTTTAAGAGGATGCGATTTCCTACAATCAATCTTCACACCCCAAGAACAAGAAATGCACTCACAAGAAGTTACAAATTTGGACATTATAGGTCATTTTTGAAAGTCAACAAAAACACCTTTTTCCAAAGCTTATAACTTGAGAATGGAATATCAAAATGAGATGAGACCAAAAGTGTTGGTTATAAGACATCTCAAGGTTTATAAAAAGTCCAAGAACACCTCCAAAAGTTCAAAATTGAAGAAATTATGCATTGTTGAAGTTGGGCATTTTTCCAAAATTGCCAAAAGTCAACTATCCCTAAAACTTCAAATTTTGCCAAATGGGCCCACTTTTTTCCACTTGATTTGATCTTGTCACACTACACACGTGTCCTATCTTCAGTCTTATGTCCATTCATTGATTTTTCTATTTTATTTGATTTTTATTGAATTAATTCATTTTAAATCAATTTAAATCCAAATAAAATCTAAATATTGATAACTTGGTATCTTTTTGATTGAGACAGGCCTTAATTGTCATCATGGACAAGATCAAACTCGTATCAAGCCATATCATGCACAAAATATTGGATTTGGAATGAAATGGGAAGCTTTTTAATGGAGGATCATATCACATCTTCAATCATCAATGCACAAAGATTCAAAGCCCAAAACCTGACCTAATTCACTCCATATTACTTGTACAATGCAAAGGCACAAAAATCAGAACGAAGAGGCTGCTAAATCCCAAGAACAAAATCTTGAAAAAAGGCAAAAAAGTATGGAATCGAAATCACCCTTAGAGGGCGATTCAAAGCAAAGTCTCAACACTACTCTCTTGCTGGACCTCCATTGAGTCTAAAGCAATCAAGATCAGGCCATTACATCGTCCCAATAACACTGTAAGTCTCTCTGAAACTCACCTTTCAGTTGAAAACGCATCCTCTTATTCTTGCACCTTTTTTCCAAAATCTTTGCATATTTGTGTTTGTCGTTTGATTTCTAAGCTTTCTACATTATTCAATTGTATTTTTATAGCCTGTAATGCCATACCCGAAACTAGGGTTTTTGGTTCTTGTTTTTAGGCGTTTTAGTTCCAGGAAAAATCAATCCATAATAGCTCTATCAACAGCAGAAGCTGAATACATAGCAGCAGCTGGATGTAGCACGCAAATGCTCTGGATGAAAAGTCAACTTGAGGACTTCAATATATTTGAGAGTAACATCCCCATCCTCTGTGACAATACTTCTGCTATTTGTCTCAGTAAAAATCCTATTTTGCATTCTATGGCTAAGCATATAGAAATAAAACATCATTTTATTAGGGACTATATTCAGAAAGGGATTCTCAATTTAAAATTCTTTGACACAGACCATCAATGGGCTGATGTCTTTACAAAACCTCTTTCTGAAGATAGATTTAACTTCATTCTGAAACATCTCAGCATGAAGCTTTGCCCCGAATAAACTGTTTTATTTACATATCTTAATCTTCAAAATTTTTGTTATTTTCTGTGAACTGCTGATCAACCTGCCTTCAGAATTTTAGAAGTACAAATTGTATCGGAATCTATCCATGAAGATCCGAGCGTTTCATTTCAAGGATAGAAGTGTGTTGTTCACGTAAGCAAACAATTGTCATCCATTCATCAGCTACCTTCTGAGGCTGAACACACGTTCATTTTTCTGAAAGGTCAAAAGCACTAATTGGATGCATTGAGACACATGTCATAGGTAACCGTTCCAATATCTTTCTGAATCCCCTAAAATCAGCTGTCATTAATGCTTATAATCATTACAATTTATTTCTCTCTCTTGCAGTTTATGTTTTCAAAATCTATTTAAACACATTTCTCACTCTTTACACTCTTTCACTTTCACTTTCTCTACAATCTAATTGTTTTCAGTTTGCATCTCTCAAAAACCCTTTCATTCTCTTCTCAAACTTTTCTGTGTGAACATGGCTTCCTCAAGCATCCCTAATTCCAGTACTCAGAGAACAGAATCCACAGAACAATATGAAGAACCTTTCAGAACTCTCCTCACGCCCATTAATAACTTAGAAGTGCTTTCAGAATTGATCGTGGATTTTGAAAGTCTTCAAGAAAATGGATTTAATCTTTCTTAAGAGGTAAAGGCTCAAGGATGGAACAAATATTTCGACCGTCTTCTAGGTCCAACGTTCCCAATCCTTGTGAAGGAATTTTGGATTCATGCTTTATCCTCCAACCATCAAGTCACTTCGTATGTAATGGGGAAGAAGATAGTCATAACTGAAGACCTCATTGCAAGACTGATATGTTATAGTGGTGGTGGCGTAAGGTGTATAGACATGGCTGAAAGATGTGCTGATGTTGCTTCAATTGCTAGAGAAATTTTCACTCTGGGTCTTCCCTCCAGCAAGATAAGGGATCTGAAGGACCATCACAGAATATGGGCTAAGATTATTCTAGGATGCATAAACCACAGGAAGCCAACCAGCTCTCCTGACTACATAAACATTGATCAACAGTTTCTGATCTACTTCATCTCCCAGAAGACTAAGGTAAATCTGGCTCATCTGTTGTTCAATCATCTGAGGACCAGTGTTAAGGAGACTAGAGAAGATGAGCACACTAAAAGGGACTGGATACCCCTTGGAAGGCTCATATTAGATATTCTAACAGAGAATAGGCTGATAGAGCATCTAACAGAAGCACATGAAATCAGCTCTTTAGAGGAAACTGCTGGGAAGCCTTTGAATGCGAAGAATCTGAAAAAGATGAAGATTATTGAGAACATCAAGAAGGAACCCAATGTTACTTCTTTTGCAACAATCACCAGTAGAAGAATCCCTCTGGATGATTTCCCCTTGTTCTCAGAAATTGACTCCAAGCCTAAGATTATAGTCAGATATCTGGATGCATGCAAGGCAGATGGTACTGCACCAGAGTTAAATATTCAGGACTTGCAACAGAAGGCTCCAGAAGTTATGCTGAAGAAGAACAAGAAAAGGAAGGCAGCAGCAGAAGGATCATCCCAACGGACTCCCAAAGCTGCTAAAAAGAGAGGTAATCCTTCTTCTGTAACTGTTTTAGATTCAGTATCTTTATCAACATCTGGCCCCCTATCTACCCATTCAGAAATTCCTACCCCTCAAACCTTTGATGATTTTGACATAGTTTATGACCCCTCTGGAACTTTAACTCTTAGAGGAACTCACTCCCTACCTATCAATCCAAATATTGAAACAACTCAACCAGAACTTGCAAAAGTTCTGTCAGATATTGAAACTTTTGACCAGAATATTTCTGCTCCCACACCAGAAAATCCAAACTCTGAAACCACTTCAGAAGCACCACAACCAGAAATTCCCCTCTCTCCACAACCAGAAATACCACTACCTCCATCTCCTCAACCAGAAATTCATCCACCTTCTCCACAACCTGAACAATCACAACCAGAAGTTCAAACTTCTGAGGTCCAACCTTCTGAATCCTGTGAACCAGAATCTCATAACATTCAATCCAACCAAACTGTTGATTCTGATACCATTCCCATTCCTGGAATCATTGAACCTCTGGCCATCCGTATGCCCTTGACCATTCTGGATATTCCCCAAATTCCCTCTTCACTAGAATCAACTCCACCAAATTCCCCAACTAGTCCAATAATTATTCCAGACTCTCCCACTCCCTCACCAAAGAACAATCCAGATGACAACGCCAAAACTGTCATTGATTTAACTGTTTTTGAACGTCTTGTTGCCATAACCCACAAAACAACCATTCCAAAACCAAAACCATCTAAACCCTCACCAGATGTTGGTACTAGTTTATTGATGTTTGAAACAGAAATGCAGAAGTGGATAACTTCCCTGAAGCAAGCTAGTCTTGAGATGATTAATCCTGCTGCTTCAGATTATCTTTGGACAAGTTTCAGAAAATGGGTAAGTTCTGAAACTCATAAGATGCAAGAACAGAGCTACGGACAAGTTCAACAGAACTTCAGTAATCTGCTAAAAGTAATTGAAGACCAAGTTCTGAGCCAACTGCTCAAGGAAGAAGTTCTCCCTCTGGACAATGCTCCCTGGTCAGAACATCGTCCAGCAGACAAACTTCAACCAGAGTCAAAAGGTCTCATTCTGACTGATACTCCAGAGCAGATGATTCCTGCGGAAGAACTGGTTTAAAAAGACGACGTTGCAGAATGCTCTGAGAAACATCCAGTTACTGAAGACTCTCAAGCTTCCTCCTATGAAAGGCAGACTCTGGAAGAACTGAAGAGAGCAGATATTGTTATGCAGGAAAGGATGGATAAACAGGATGATAAAATTTCGGAAATCAAGAGCATGTTAACCAAACAAGAGGAAACCAACACCCAGATCAAGGGCTTGTTGGAAGCTTTGTTCACGCGCCTTCCTCCTCCATCTTAGATTTTCCTTTATTTTAAAATCTGTTTATTTGTAATATTTTCTACATTGCTGCTGTTCTGAACTTCTTATCGTTACTTCTAATTTTAATATAAATCCTTTTTGGCTCTGATTATATGTTCTTTTTGATAACTGACAAAAAGGGGGAGAAAGAATAAGATATTTTCAATAACGGATTACTGAGACATAAGTCTCAAACATTCTGATCTCTCAATTTCTTTCTTCTGAAAAGCTTGAACATGTACAAAACTCTGATGAAAGACGTAGTCAAATTCTGATGCTCAAGGACTCAAAGAATTTAAGGGAAGTAATCAACTCAGGGGGAGTCTTTCTTCTTAATTCTATACTTTTTATTCTTTATTTCCAATTGAAAAATCTGGTTTTTGTCATCATCAAAAAGGGGGAGATTGTTAGAACATAGTTTGATTCTACAACTCTTGATTAGAGTTTTGATGATAACAAAATACATAGAATAATTAAATTCAAAGATATATACAAAGAACAATTATGCTCCTTAAGATTATATTTTGTATATGCAGAAGTTCTGATGGAATTAGCATCAGAATGGAATCAGCATCAGAAGATCAGCAATATGTGCTACACGCTGAAGCTACCAGATTATACGCTGAAGCTTGATGACCAGAATCTGCGCCTAAACAAATACACTCTGACTCTGATCAAAAACATCTTTACCAAGTCATCAACATTATGAAGCGTCACCAACAGTTTTGCTAAGAAGACTCTGAAGCATTACTGATTATTCAAGACAAGAATTAAATGCTAACGGTTTTCTTCAGACAAGATCTTCTACAAAAGGAAAGTGTGTTATTATCATTAAACTTGCTTTATGGACAACGTATCTTTGCCTTGCCTATATAAACAAGTATGATTGTGAAAAGAAGCACGTACGTATGTGTTGTACCCCAAAATTTGCCCTCCCATATTTCTCAAGACATTACAAGAAGAATTTCCAAATGGTTCAAGATTGCTCAAGAGTTGGACAATCAAATCATCTCCTAAGGCAGTCAATCTCAAATTAGGGTTTTGTGTTGCATCAAGGTACTTACATCAAAATGACCTCAAGTTCTCCCCAATGTCCTAATATGTTCTCAAGTTCATCCATGTCAAATTTCAAGCCTTTCAGAGGAAGTTTGGTCAATCAATTGCTCAAGAGGCCCAAAAATCGATTGTGCTAGGGCAAAAGTCAACTGTGGCCTACAAATAGTCAAACTTCAAGATTTTTTGTCAAAATTATGATTTTGAAGGATATTTCATAATTTGATCAAGGTTTGATCATGATTCATCAAGGATTGCTCAAGATTCATCAAGATTCAAAAGTTGCTAAATTAGGGTTTTGTAGGAAAAGTCAACTCAACTTTGACCAAGCATAACTTTCTCATACTTTATGAGAAATGACCCATCCAAAGCTCATTTTTAAGAGGATGCGATTTCCTACAATCAATCTTCACACCCCAAGAACAAGAAATGCACTCACAAGAAGTTACAAATTTGGACATTATAGGTCATTTTTGAAAGTCAACAAAAACACCTTTTTCCAAAGCTTATAACTTGAGAATGGAATATCAAAATGAGATGAGACCAAAAGTGTTGGTTATAAGACATCTCAAGGTTTATAAAAAGTCCAAGAACACCTCCAAAAGTTCAAAATTGAAGAAATTATGCATTGTTGAAGTTGGGCATTTTTCCAAAATTGCCAAAAGTCAACTATCCCTAAAACTTCAAATTTTGCCAAATGGGCCCACTTTTTTCCACTTGATTTGATCTTGTCACACTACACACGTGTCCTATCTTCAGTCTTATGTCCATTCATTGATTTTTCTATTTTATTTGATTTTTATTGAATTAATTCATTTTAAATCAATTTAAATCCAAATAAAATCTAAATATTGATAACTTGGTATCTTTTTGATTGAGACAGGCCTTAATTGTCATCATGGACAAGATCAAACTCGTATCAAGCCATATCATGCACAAAATATTGGATTTGGAATGAAATGGGAAGCTTTTTAATGGAGGATCATATCACATCTTCAATCATCAATGCACAAAGATTCAAAGCCCAAAACCTGACCTAATTCACTCCATATTACTTGTACAATGCAAAGGCACAAAAATCAGAACGAAGAGGCTGCTAAATCCCAAGAACAAAATCTTGAAAAAAGGCAAAAAAGTGTGGAATCGAAATCACCCTTAGAGGCCGATTCAAAGCAAAGTCTCAACACTACTCTCTTGCTGGACCTCCATTGAGTCTAAAGCAATCAAGATCAGGCCATTACATCGTCCCAATAACACTGTAAGTCTCTCTGAAACTCACCTTTCAGTTGAAAACGCATCCTCTTATTCTTGCACCTTTTTTCCAAAATCTTTGCATATTTGTGTTTGTCATTTGATTTCTAAGCTTTCTACATTATTCAATTGTATTTTTATAGCCTGTAATGCCATACCCGAAACTAGGGTTTTTGGTTCTTGTTTTTAGGCGTTTTAGTTCCAGGAAAAATCAATCCATAATAGCTCTATCAACAGCAGAAGCTGAATACATAGCAGCAGCTGGATGTAGCACGCAAATGCTCTGGATGAAAAGTCAACTTGAGGACTTCAATATATTTGAGAGTAACATCCCCATCCTCTGTGACAATACTTCTGCTATTTGTCTCAGTAAAAATCCTATTTTGCATTCTATGGCTAAGCATATAGAAATAAAACATCATTTTATTAGGGACTATATTCAGAAAGGGATTCTCAATTTAAAATTCTTTGACACAGACCATCAATGGGCTGATGTCTTTACAAAACCTCTTTCTGAAGATAGATTTAACTTCATTCTGAAACATCTCAGCATGAAGCTTTGCCCCGAATAAACTGTTTTATTTACATATCTTAATCTTCAAAATTTTTGTTATTTTCTGTGAACTGCTGATCAACCTGCCTTCAGAATTTTAGAAGTACAAATTGTATCGGAATCTATCCATGAAGATCCGAGCGTTTCATTTCAAGGATAGAAGTGTGTTGTTCACGTAAGCAAACAATTGTCATCCATTCATCAGCTACCTTCTGAGGCTGAACACACGTTCATTTTTCTGAAAGGTCAAAAGCACTAATTGGATGCATTGAGACACATGTCATAGGTAACCGTTCCAATATCTTTCTGAATCCCCTAAAATCAGCTGTCATTAATGCTTATAATCATTACAATTTATTTCTCTCTCTTGCAGTTTATGTTTTCAAAATCTATTTAAACACATTTCTCACTCTTTACACTCTTTCACTTTCACTTTCTCTACAATCTAATTGTTTTCAGTTTGCATCTCTCAAAAACCCTTTCATTCTCTTCTCAAACTTTTCTGTGTGAACATGGCTTCCTCAAGCATCCCTAATTCCAGTACTCAGAGAACAGAATCCACAGAACAATATGAAGAACCTTTCAGAACTCTCCTCACGCCCATTAATAACTTAGAAGTGCTTTCAGAATTGATCGTGGATTTTGAAAGTCTTCAAGAAAATGGATTTAATCTTTCTTAAGAGGTAAAGGCTCAAGGATGGAACAAATATTTCGACCGTCTTCTAGGTCCAACGTTCCCAATCCTTGTGAAGGAATTTTGGATTCATGCTTTATCCTCCAACCATCAAGTCACTTCGTATGTAATGGGGAAGAAGATAGTCATAACTGAAGACCTCATTGCAAGACTGATATGTTATAGTGGTGGTGGCGTAAGGTGTATAGACATGGCTGAAAGATGTGCTGATGTTGCTTCAATTGCTAGAGAAATTTTCACTCTGGGTCTTCCCTCCAGCAAGATAAGGGATCTGAAGGACCATCACAGAATATGGGCTAAGATTATTCTAGGATGCATAAACCACAGGAAGCCAACCAGCTCTCCTGACTACATAAACATTGATCAACAGTTTCTGATCTACTTCATCTCCCAGAAGACTAAGGTAAATCTGGCTCATCTGTTGTTCAATCATCTGAGGACCAGTGTTAAGGAGACTAGAGAAGATGAGCACACTAAAAGGGACTGGATACCCCTTGGAAGGCTCATATTAGATATTCTAACAGAGAATAGGCTGATAGAGCATCTAACAGAAGCACATGAAATCAGCTCTTTAGAGGAAACTGCTGGGAAGCCTTTGAATGCGAAGAATCTGAAAAAGATGAAGATTATTGAGAACATCAAGAAGGAACCCAATGTTACTTCTTTTGCAACAATCACCAGTAGAAGAATCCCTCTGGATGATTTCCCCTTGTTCTCAGAAATTGACTCCAAGCCTGAGATTATAGTCAGATATCTGGATGCATGCAAGGCAGATGGTACTGCACCAGAGTTAAATATTCAGGACTTGCAACAGAAGGCTCCAGAAGTTATGCTGAAGAAGAACAAGAAAAGGAAGGCAGAAGCAGAAGGATCATCCCAACGGACTCCCAAAGCTGCTAAAAAGAGAGGTAATCCTTCTTCTGTAACTGTTTTAGATTCAGTATCTTTATCAACATCTGGCCCCCTATCTACCCATTCAGAAATTCCTACCCCTCAAACCTTTGATGATTTTGACATAGTTTATGACCCCTCTGGAACTTTAACTCTTAGAGGAACTCACTCCCTACCTATCAATCCAAATATTGAAACAACTCAACCAGAACTTGCAAAAGTTCTGTCAGATATTGAAACTTTTGACCAGAATATTTCTGCTCCCACACCAGAAAATCCAAACTCTGAAACCACTTCAGAAGCACCACAACCAGAAATTCCCCTCTCTCCACAACCAGAAATACCACTACCTCCATCTCCTCAACCAGAAATTCATCCACCTTCTCCATAACCTGAACAATCACAACCAGAAGTTCAAACTTCTGAGGTCCAACCTTCTGAATCCTGTGAACCAGAATCTCATAACATTCAATCCAACCAAACTGTTGATTCTGATACCATTCCCATTCCTGGAATCATTGAACCTCTGGCCATCCGTATGCCCTTCACCATTCTGGATATTCCCCAAATTCCCTCTTCACTAGAATCAACTCCACCAAATTCCCCAACTAGTCCAATAATTATTCCAGACTCTCCCACTCCCTCACCAAAGAACAATCCAGATGACAACGCCAAAACTGTCATTGATTTAACTGTTTTTGAACGTCTTGTTGCCATAACCCACAAAACAACCATTCCAAAACCAAAACCATCTGAACCCTCACCAGATGTTGGTACTAGTTTATTGATGTTTGAAACAGAAATGCAGAAGTGGATAACTTCCCTGAAGCAAGCTAGTCTTGAGATGATTAATCCTGCTGCTTCAGATTATCTTTGGACAAGTTTCAGAAAATGGGTAAGTTCTGAAACTCATAAGATGCAAGAACAGAGCTACGGACAAGTTCAACAGAACTTCAGTAATCTGCTAAAAGTAATTGAAGACCAAGTTCTGAGCCAACTGCTCAAGGAAGAAGTTCTCCCTCTGGACAATGCTCCCTGGTCAGAACATCGTCCAGCAGACAAACTTCAACCAGAGTCAAAAGGTCTCATTCTGACTGATACTCCAGAGCAGATGATTCCTGCGGAAGAACTGGTTTAAAAAGACGACGTTGCAGAATGCTCTGAGAAACATCCAGTTACTGAAGACTCTCAAGCTTCCTCCTATGAAAGGCAGACTCTGGAAGAACTGAAGAGAGCAGATATTGTTATGCAGGAAAGGATGGATAAACAGGATGATAAAATTTCGGAAATCAAGAGCATGTTAACCAAACAAGAGGAAACCAACACCCAGATCAAGGGCTTGTTGGAAGCTTTGTTCACGCGCCTTCCTCCTCCATCTTAGATTTTCCTTTATTTTAAAATCTGTTTATTTGTAATATTTTCTACATTGCTGCTGTTCTGAACTTCTTATCGTTACTTCTAATTTTAATATAAATCCTTTTTGGCTCTGATTATATGTTCTTTTTGATAACTGACAAAAAGGGGGAGAAAGAATAAGATATTTTCAATAACGGATTACTGAGACATAAGTCTCAAACATTCTGATCTCTCAATTTCTTTCTTCTGAAAAGCTTGAACATGTACAAAACTCTGATGAAAGACGTAGTCAAATTCTGATGCTCAAGGACTCAAAGAATTTAAGGGAAGTAATCAACTCAGGGGGAGTCTTTCTTCTTAATTCTATACTTTTTATTCTTTATTTCCAATTGAAAAATCTGGTTTTTGTCATCATCAAAAAGGGGGAGATTGTTAGAACATAGTTTGATTCTACAACTCTTGATTAGAGTTTTGATGATAACAAAATACATAGAATAATTAAATTCAAAGATATATACAAAGAACAATTATGCTCCTTAAGATTATATTTTGTATATGCAGAAGTTCTGATGGAATTAGCATCAGAATGGAATCAGCATCAGAAGATCAGCAATATGTGCTACACGCTGAAGCTACCAGATTATACGCTGAAGCTTGATGACCAGAATCTGCGCCTAAACAAATACACTCTGACTCTGATCAAAAACATCTTTACCAAGTCATCAACATTATGAAGCGTCACCAACAGTTTTGCTAAGAAGACTCTGAAGCATTACTGATTATTCAAGACAAGAATTAAATGCTAACGGTTTTCTTCAGACAAGATCTTCTACAAAAGGAAAGTGTGTTATTATCATTAAACTTGCTTTATGGACAACGTATCTTTGCCTTGCCTATATAAACAAGTATGCTTGTGAAAAGAAGCACGTACGTACGTGTTGTACCCCAAAATTTGCCCTCCCATATTTCTTAAGACATTACAAGAAGAATTTCCAAATGGTTCAATATTGCTCAAGAGTTGGACAATCAAATCATCTCCTAAGGCAGTCAATCTCAAATTAGGGTTTTGTGTTGCATCAAGGTACTTACATCAAAATGACCTCAAGTTCTCCCCAATGTCCTAATATGTTCTCAAGTTCATCCATGTCAAATTTCAAGCCTTTCAGAGGAAGTTTGGTCAATCAATTGCTCAAGAGGCCCAAAAATCGATTGTGCTAGGGCAAAAGTCAACTGTGCCCTACAAATAGTCAAACTTCAAGATTTTTTGTCAAAATTCTGATTTTGAAGGATATTTCATAATTTGATCAAGGTTTGATCATGATTCATCAAGGATTGCTCAAGATTCATCAAGATTCAAAAGTTGCTAAATTAGGGTTTTGTAGGAAAAGTCAACTCAACTTTGACCAAGCATAACTTTCTCATACTTTATGAGAAATTACCCATCCAAAGCTCATTTTTAAGAGGATGCGATTTCCTACAATCAATCTTCACACCCCAAGAACAAGAAATGCACTCACAAGAAGTTACAAATTTGGACATTATAGGTCATTTTTGAAAGTCAACAAAAACACCTTTTTCCAAAGCTTATAACTTGAGAATGGAATATCAAAATGATATGAGACCAAAAGTGTTGGTTATAAGACATCTCAAGGTTTATAAAAAGTCCAAGAACACCTCCAAAAGTTCAAAATTGAAGAAGTTATGCATTGTTGAAGTTGGGCATATTTCCAAAATTGCCAAAAGTCAACTATCCCTAAAACTTCAAATTTTGCCAAATGGGCCCACTTTTTCCCACTTGATTTGATCTTGTCACACTACACACGTGTCCTATCTTCAGTCTTATGTCCATTCATTGATTTTTCTATTTTATTTGATTTTTATTGAATTAATTCATTTTAAATCAATTTAAATCCAAATAAAATCTAAATATTGATAACTTGGTGTTGTACCCCAAAATTTGCCCTCGCGCTTTTCCACAAGAAATCTCAGCTTCAAACTTTTCCTGACTTCTCAAACTGGCTCAAGAATCGGACAAATGGACTTTTCTTGACAGTCAAGCAAAACTAGGGTTTTTACTGATTTTCAGAGCTCTGAATTGTTTCATACAGTGGGCTTAGGGTTTGGTTGATTTTTGGTTCAATTTTGATCAAGCGAGCGTGATTTGGCATTTAATCGGGAGTCAGGGTTTTATGGGCATATTCTCAGAAGAATTTGAATTCCACAGCACTTTGCGGTTTATTTCGAGATTCGGATTAAAATTCGCGTTATCTTGGTTTAATCAGCAAAAGAGACAGTGGTTTTGAATTCAGTACGTTTTGATTGGGCCAGTGTTTGATCAGTCTATCTGGGTCAATTGCTGCTTTGCTTTGGATGTGGGATAAGACAGGTTTATTGGATCAATGTTGTTTTATTTTAGTTATTTATTATTCTGAAATTAAATGATTGAATTTATTTTTCAATTATTTTAATTCTAAGAATTTTAAATAAATAAATAAACAATAAAGAAAATGGAACCAATTGGATAATTTGGATTTTTATTGATATTTGAATTATTTACAAATTGTTGTTACAAACAATAATTTACATTTAATTTAAATATTACATAGAATGAAAAACTATCCTATTTTCTAAATATTCTTCGTGCTTCATTCCGCTCCGGTATTCCATTTTTCATCTGCAAAAAGAACAAGAAAAGTCAGAAAGCAGTTAATTGGAAAAGACAGTTAAAATGCTCATCATTAGGGGCCACTGACTGGGATCAGTTGACCCTCTCTGCAAATCACGGGATTTCTCCCGGTTCACAGAGAGGGAAGATTATTTTATCTCATGAAATGCAAATGTCAAAAATGCATAGGTTACAAATTTTAAGCTACATAAGAATCTCAATTTCCAATTCCAAACCATTTAGTTCAAATCCAAATTTCCCATTCAAAACGAAACTGAAAGTCCAATGCCAAAGATGTCAAAGAAAAGCAAAAAGGGAATGTACTGTCAAAGCAGAAAATCTGTCCAAACTGTCAAAAGAGAGATAAAGGAGATGCAAGATGTATTATGCAAGCTAAACATCTTAATTCATCATTTCCCATAGGGCCCCTTCAGAACAGTACGAATATAATCATATTAAAATTCAAACTGTACTTTGAGAGAGAAGTAAAGAGAGATAAAGCAAGCAGGGTTTAGGCATAGTTCAGGATAGCAGTTCAGCAGCATAGCAGTTCAGCAGACAGTAGGAAGGAGAAAAGAAAGAAAGATATAACAAAGATACAAACTCAGTTCAGCAGAGGCAAAAAAGGTGATAACCAAAAAGTCTATCCAAAAACCTAAACCTGTCCACAAAACTTGACAGCTCTGCATAATACAAAGAGAAGAACTAAGCCAATACAAAATAAAAAGAGACAAACTGAGTTCAGCAAGATAGCAGTTCAGAAGACAGTTCAAAGGAAGAGAAAAGATACACAAAATCATCAAAAGCCAATAAAACAGCTCAAGACAGTTCAACATAGCAGGCAGCCAGTACAAAGTAAACTCAGTTCAGAAGTAAGAAAAGGGAAGAAGAGGATATACAAAACAAAACCAGCATTAGCCTCAACCTTCAAAAGCACCACAACCTGCCTAAGTCAAAAGAGAGCTCACTACTGTCATAACAAAGAACCACAACTTGCAACCTACAAAACACCATAACCTTGCCAAGAAACCCAAAAACACCATAACCTGATGCATACAACCCTGCATCAAACCACTACTGTCCCAAACCTCACATAACCAGAAACTGAGTTAAGCCAAGCTTAATCAGAACCTGCACCATACCAATAACCTCACCATACCTACAAACTGATCAAAACCAAGCCAAGCTAACATTACTCAGAACTTGTCAAAGACCATCAAACCAGCATTAGCAATCAAACCTCATATCCAAACTCAAGCCTCACCATCTTATGAAACCAACATCTAAGATATTCAAACACCAACCCTCTAGGCCTCAGTAAAACGTTCATCATAGGCCTAACCCAAGCAGGCCTCACAATTTATCAAACGCATAATCTCTCAAACATATCCAAATCTCCCAAACCCACCTTAGGCCTCAGAAGGGGGGCTTCATCATAGGCAAATCAGAAAAAAGAAACGAAAGTGGAACAATACTCAAGCAAACCATCACAGGGCAACGCCAAGGAAGTAAATGTTCAAGGCAACCTAGGCCCTCAGAACCCTAGGTTCATCCTTGGGCAAGCAAGCACACATAGGCGACAACATAAGCAATCACATACATCAAGCAAGAGTTTAAACCAACA